>JAILYB010000097.1:2400000-3000000 GCA_021437785.1 Rhodomyrtus psidioides
TCAACGTGCAGAGGCATTTTCCCTTTTTGAATCTCATCTCGTTACAACATTTTTGCCCCCATTACTCCATTAAAATCAGTTTCAATGTTTCCTAAGCTGAGTCTATCAAATTAGTTCATAAAGCAGCTCAACTCAGCCCTGTTTTGGCGTCACCACTTCAGCAATTTCGTCCAAACTAAACCTGGCCATGCGACTACTTCCTAGCTTGTCTCTTTTACATAATGCCAACAATCGAATTAACTAAGACAGACCCACGTAACACAGACTTCTACCCTATAACAAAATTGAAAGAGTTCCTTGCCTTAGAGTTGAATTGTGCGGCTGTTCTTTCAAGTTTGCTCCTCCTTTGTGTGCGTCGTTCCCTTGATCAGCCGCCGATCCGTCGATGATCCTTGCCCGAGCTGTTTCCCCTTGGCTTGAGCTTTCTGGACATCCAAATGAAGAGGGTGGAGAGGGAGAGAGATATCCCAAAACCTCTTTTCCTTGACCCCTACGCAGCTTATATAGAGCTTCGAAACTTGGGGATCAAGCTAGGCGACAAATGGCGAGCTATTGGGTTTAGATCTTGCCACTTGGAAGGAATCGAGGAGGGGTTAATGACACTTGGGGTTCATGCAGCGACTTGCTCGCCATTTGGCAAGTGAGGAAAGAGAGAGTGGCACATGACTTGGATGTGACAATGAGCTATCATTCTTGAATCCGTCACAAAATCACGACCTGATTAAATCCCGTCAAACCTGACAAATTTTCGCCCATTTTCTCATATTCTGATTCTTCATCGTCTTACAGTCACGTGGGAGAAAACAGAGCTCAATTCGGCATCCGGACGACTTCGAACGAGCCGTTTTACTTTCGACGCGCGCTGAAAGGCGGAAATGCGGGCTCTCGGGTCGAGTTGTGTTTTTCGTGCAACTTCACCTTATAATGGGGCTAACAACTCCCATTGACTAATCACATGTAATATGGCATTTCACCGCCTCTTAATCCTCTTGAATGTGAGATTTAGCCACCCGTTCACGTATCGCTAATAAATTCCAAATTAATCATCTTGTGTCCTAGTAAACTAATTGGAATCTTGCATCACTTCCCTTAAAACCGTCGAGCCCTATCCCCGCAAGACGAAATTTGTTTAAGTCAAGATGTCCATCGATCACACTTTGGTTCTTTATTCATATAATTGAGGTATGGCTCGTGTCATCAGGTACTCGACCAGTTTTGATTTGGCAACCACGGACCAATCCAGTTCCAATTATTTGCATTTCAAGCTAGCTTTCAAATTCATATTTAATTTCCTTTGGCGCTTAAGGATTTTTGAAATTGGGATGTTACAACAACTCACCTTAAAATCCGAATACCAAACTACGGTAGTTACCCAAACCGCAGACCTTGCAATCCTAAAATAAATAATTAAAAATAATATCAAAAGATAGAAAATTATTATGCTAGCGAACAACTGGACTAAACGACGTATAAACATCGATAATCCGACACATAAAGATCAAAAAGGCTGATGTCGCGCAATGGACAGCCTGCGCGCCAAACTTCAGAAATTTCGTTCGCACAAACCGTAAATCTGATTCACGAACCGTTAAAGCCATTATCTCCGCAACACTCTTAAGTTTATATCCTACTTTAATCATAGTTAAACAATACTAAAATCAGGCCTCATGACACTAAAATCCCCAAAACTCGGATTTTCCAGCCCAAGTTGCAAGAACTTCCTTAACTTGCTCATACGAACCTCGATTAACGTCATCTTACTGTCCACACGAAACTTATTCGACGTAATACAAAAGTTCCAATAGGTCCAACCTCAGCCGACAACTTAAAATTAAGGAAATCAGCCCCTGAAGTTTACTGTTCTCGTGGATAGACTGCGCACCAAAATTGAATTGCTTGCTCTGAGCAAACCACAACATCAAATTGCAATCCATCGAATCATACGGCTTCATAACATCCTAAAGTTTCATTTCCAAGAAAAAACGCAGCCAAAATCCCAACGAATTAGACACGACGATTTAGTTTCCTTCGAAATCCGAAATTGAGCCCTAAAACCCGAAAATCACTTCAATAGCAGAAACAATAGTGTGAGAACTTACCGGACGTTACTATTCGGTGTCGGGATAGCTTGGCGAGGCAACGTCACTTGATTGTGAGGAAAAACCCTTTCATTTCTCTTCTTCCTCTTCTCTTCTCATTTCTCTTCTTTTCTTTCTTTCTCTCGGTTCTCCCTCTTCTCTTCCTTTCTTTCTTTCGTTCTTCTTCTTCTTCTTCTTCTTCTTCTTTATGCTATTTTGCACGCTGCATTTGATGAAAAGGTAAGAGAGATGGGCTGGGCTTTGGGTCTTCTTTTGGGCTAGCTAATAATAGGCCATTTTATTACACTTTTTCCCTCTTCCCTCTCCAGACCATGGCCGGCAGAGGTCACCGGCCTAAGTATGGTGACCTCCACCTGCCATCGTCGAACCTCGCCTATGGTCGACGAAGGAAAGAGGGAAAAAGAAACAAGGAAAAGAATAGGAAAAGAAAAAAAGTGGAAAAAGAAAAAGAATCAACAAAGTAAAAGGACGAAAATTCCCTTCGACTGGCATGGTCAAACCTTTTTTTAGACTGATATTTGGCCACTTTAGATCTTTATTTGAAGGGTTAATATCGCGAAAAACTCTGAACTGGTACACATGTGACAAATTTACCCCAAATTATTTTTTTGACCACCAAAAATTTCAAACTGGTACGCTTGTGATAAATTTACCCCAAACTATTTTTTTAACCACAAAAAATCTTTAACTGGTATAATTGTGACAAATTTACATCAAATTATTTTTTTTACCATAAAAAATCTCAAACTGGTACACATATGACAAATTTATCTTTTGTTAATTTTCGTTAAATTGAGTTAATACCATGAAAAATTTCAAATTGATACACATATAGCAAACATAGGGTAACGTGTATACCTGACAATAGCCATGTGTCGTCTAACTTTGCAATTTGAAGGTAAAATTTAACGAAAACTAATGGGGGTAAATTTGCCACGGCTGTACCAGTTTGGGGTAAATTTGTCATAGATGTGCCAGTTTGGGATTTTTCATGATAAAAAAATAATTTTGGGTAAAATTGTCACGTGTGTACCAGTTTGAGGTTTTTGGTGGTATTAACCCTTATTTAAAACAATGCACACTTCAAGCCCCTAATTTGAAAAAATGAAGACACTTCAAACCCTTATTTGGAATTTTTTCCCATATATACTTTACTTTCAAATCAAATGGTTTAGATCCACATAACAAATTTGGAACTAAGCGGAAATCGCCACTCACCATAAACTTTCCTCTTTATAGGTGAGTGATATTCTCCTTTAATGGAGCACATTGTGCTTACCCAGCTAAGATATCATGGCAATCTAAATTTTTTACTAAAATACCTCTCCTCCGTTGGTGGGAAGAGTCACATTCTCGCCGGTAGTTAAAGATTTGGCCGATCGGCAAACTTAGGAGTTTATTTGAGACGACTTGGCCATTCAGGCCCTTATCTTAGACAAGATCGACTCTTAGCCATTTTTTTGAGAAAATGGTTCGACTTGAGGCCCTTACTTGAAATTTTTCCTAAAAGTTGTCGTCTTAGTACTTACAAACCCCAAGAAAGTTGCCCCATGACTTTTGATGTTTCAACACGAACAGGTTATTTTATATGATTGATTCAATCTTGTGTAAATCATATTATGTGTAAATGAACGGCGGTGCATAACAACAGCACCATATGGAATGGTGGCCCAAATCTGCAAATAAAAAGTGTGTTTTTTTATCACAACTGGTAAGAAATAATTTGGCGAACTGAAATATTTTAGTTGCTAGAGGGAAAGAAAGCAAAAGCAATTCTCGTAGTAGCGGCGAGACATCAAGTCATCAGGCCCCTTATGCCCTAGGTGTGAATCCATCCCTTCGCTTGTATGTATAGCATCTCCTGACAAAGGGGGTCATAGTGACCAGGTATGGGCGACTAATCCTCCACCGCTTGTGCGGGTCCTCGTCAATTCTTATGTTGACAGTATAATCTATAATTTTCTCATGTCTATGTACTAAAATTGTGGACTTTCTTCCAAAATAATACAAAAATAAAAAATATTTACAAAATTAAATTAACAAAAAAATTATTTACAATAAAAGGGAGCGAACGAGCGAGGCGACGGCGTTTGCTCGCGCTGCCACGAGCGATCATATTTACGTAAAAAAAATATTTACGCGCCTCGACTTCGAGAAAAGTGAGCGTACGAGCGAGGCAACAGTGTTCGCTCACGGGGCGGCAAAGTGATCATATTTACGTAAAAAAAAATATTATGTGCATCGACTCCGAGGAAAGTGAGCGAACAAGCAAGGTGACAGCGTTCGCTCGTGGGGCCGCGAAGCGATCATATTTAGTAAAAAAATATTTTCGCGCATCGACTCCGAGAAGAGCGAGTGAGCGAGGTGATAGCGCTCGCTCGGGGGGCCACGGAGCGATCATATTTATGTAAAAAAGTATTTACGTGCCTCGACTCCAAGAAAAGCAAGCGTACGAGCGAGGCAACAACGTTCGCTCGTGGGGTCACAGAGTAAATATTTTTTTTACGGTCGGATTTCTCTGGTCGAGACTAGGACATCAATCCAATGGTCAATTGAACACTTGACCAAGTTATATCAGCGTCTTTTGCAAAGGGTTGTACGTTTAAAATTTGATGTAGTATTTACCTGGAATTCAATGCTTGTGCGTCAGACCTCAATTTGGAGAAAGTTCTCTATATTGCCGGTTTGAATTGATCAAGATGAAGTCGATAAAACCAGCCGATCCGCATTCGTTGTGATTAAGGAGGAATGTGATCCTTCTCTCGAGGAAGGACTCATGCTTTGATAGTATACGAGTAGTTCGAGCTTTCGTGTTCTCATACTTAACACATCAAAAAAGAGGCTCTTTGTGTCTTTACGTTGTCGATCTCGGATGCTCAGGCTGTGTTTAGTAACACTCATTGTAAAGTGTTTCTGTTCCAAAAGTGTTCCTGGAACACTTTCGAAACAGAAACGCGTATAGTAAAAAAATGTTCCAAAAGTGTTCCACGGAACACTTTTGGAAAAAGAAACACTTTTGAAGCCCAAAAAAGAAACAAAAAAAAACTTGTTTCTGGGTTTTTGAACACTTTTTAGAAACAACTAGAGCGCGAGCTTGTGCAAGCCACTGCCGCCGCCGTCGCCGGTCATCGCCGCTGATCCTTCCTTTTGGTGAAAAAAGAGTTTTTTTAAAAAAATTTACCAAATGTGTTTCTGTTCCCAAAAATCGTAGCCGGGAACAGAAACACAAAAAAAAATTGTTCCAAATATGTTCTCGGGAACAGAAACGTTACCACTCAGCCCCTATACCCAAAACACGATATCAACTTCTGCCAATTCCAACAAGATTTTCCTCTTCAATGAACTAACTCCGATGAACCAACCACATTCCCGAAAGTCGTTTTTCCAAGCCAAAAATTGCCTGTCTTCGTCTTGTTGATTTTGGTCTCATCGCTAAGAAAAATGGTTCAGCAGATTGTTGGTCCCTGGAACTATCTAGAGGAACCAATTTGCAATCGGAAATGTCATAACCAATCATGCCATCTGAACCTCAATCTGAATCATGTTGTCGGTACGAGCACAGGCCCAGGGGCACCATGAAGCATATTCCAGCACAAAGTAATTGACATTGTCTCGTGAACCTGGGTTTGCTTGCTCGTTATCTCTCCAAAGATGCATTTGGGAATGTCATAATGCCATGATCTATTGAAGCTCTCTAGTGCACTTGGTTCACAAGACAGGAATTTAACCCTTTCGAGCCATTTTAACAGAAAAACAATCTGTCAGTTGACCGTTATGTTGAGCTAAGACACCCTTTTATATAGGAATGGACATCGATGAAACCTGCAATTAGATTGATTTCCACATTGATAATTATTTGGTGGAATAGCTCAACATTTATAATCTTCGAAAAGAATTTGCTAAAGTCTTCCCGCGAGAATTTTTTAATAGACCTATTCACCCCTTCTCGGTCTCTATGTTAACCTCTTCACCTCCTTTTCTTTTTACGAATTTCAAAATACAACGAGTTGAAACTTAGGAGAAAATTACTAAAAAAAAAATCATAAACTTATTATAATTGTGCCGATTCAGTAATAAACTTTTTTTTTCTTTTTTGCCAATCGAGTCCTAAACTTTTTGCAGTTATTCCTATTCAGTCCCTACGGTTCATCCACTCATTTCCTTCCACATTTCATGCTATGTACCGGGTGATGCTTAGGAGGAGCACTTCGTCATGGGGATTTTCCAGCCGTATTCTTCTGATTTTAGTTATTGGCTAAGACATATATGTTTTTGGCATAGTTTTTTTTTTCTTTTGTTTTCATTTTTTTAACGGTGATAGCTATTTTTTTTTTGGGTCAAAAGTGATAACTATATGTCACGGCGCGGTGTTTGAACCACGACCATGCGGGGACTCGCGGCTGTTTAGATGATGTTGTGTACGAGTCAAGCCTTCGTCCTAGGATCGATGACACATACTCACAACTCACGATAGGTGGAGAGGGCGAGAGTGAATCGAGAGAAATTGAGTCGTGGCAAGAAGGATGCTCTATCGATATTTGTGTGAGTAGAAGGTGATCAAGGTGATGTACAATGTTGGGTTTCACTCCTATTTTTAACACGGGAGACGGCAGATTCGTGTGGCCCTTCAAGTAGTATGTTTTTTTTCCCCTATTCGTCTTTTCTCTTTGTCTTGGCTTGGTTGAGTTTCCCATCGTTTGTCTGTTGTGTGTTGGCTTTGGTGAGGCTTTTGAACTCTCCCATGGCAGAATGATGTGATGGACAGCCCCACCATGGGCGTGTTCTAGAAGGCTTGGGAGGCGAGGGTTCTCGTGACTCTTTCTCTGCCCGCTCGGTCTCTCGCTTGGCCGCCCAGGTCATTCGTTGCGTGTTGCACGACATCATGCTGCATGAGTCTCGCACCGTGCATTGATTCGTGTTGACATCATGCATTGAGTCAGGCTATATGATCTGTGCAATATTAGGGGTGAGCAAAAAAGACCGTGTGGGTCGGACCAGGACCGTTGGTCCGGTTCCCGATTTTAGAGGAATCCGGTTCAGTTCCCGATTCCTAAAATTGGAACCGGTGACCAGGCAGTCCGGTTTCCGGTTCTAGGCCTTGGATCGGATAGGACCGAATCGTTTTTTTTTTTTTTTAGTTTTTTTAAAAGTAAACCTAATGTTTACTTGTTTAGGCTTAGGTTTGCTTCACATATCTCTTTTCTTCAAAAACCTTTTTTTCTTGCCTTTCGCTTTTCTTACTTCCACTTTTCGGCTCTTGTGATGAACGCAGATGATAAGTTTGGGATTTAAAATTGATCGGACCAAAACTAAACATTTGCAATTTTTTTTTCGCGAACACCGGTTCTTTGGAACAGCCCGGGAACCGGACCGAACCAATAATCCGGTCCGGTTCTCGGTTCAAAGGGTGGCCGGTACGGTCCACAATTTCGAAAAATGAAAATTTGATGGGACTGGATCGGACTGGGAACCGCTCACCCCTATTGTGCATCGTGCACGAATTGGTGTTCTGATGATCCCGCTAATCCGCCCACTCGATCGTCTTGGTTGATGCTCGGTCGAGTGGGATCGATGATGGTTGATTCACACACCCGGTCATGCATTGGTTTGTTGAATGAATCATGGCATGGCTGGTTAATCCTATCATGGTTCATCCTCTATCAAGAATTTAGCCGTACCGTGATACATGGCTGACATTAGACATGGCCATTTGGGCCCGTGGACCCGGAACCGGCCCGGAACAGGCCCGTTGACCGGCCCATTGACCGGGCCCGCGGGCCCAAACCGGAACCGGCCCAAAAAAAAGGGGGGGCGTGGCGTGGGGGGCAGTGGGCCCCCCCTCGAGAAGAGCCGTTAGGCTCTTCCCCAACGGACCGAGGACCGTTGGCCTCGGCCCGTTGAGAATTTTCTTTTAAAAAAAAACTCTATGAAAACCTCACAATCCCTCTTTATTTTTCTCACAATTTCTCTCAATTCTCTCTAATATTCTCAAGTCTCAACTCTCAAGTCAAATTCTCTCGATCCGATATTCTCTTTGAATTCCGTCTCAATTCTTTGAATCAACTTTCCGATCAATTCTCTCAAAAAATGGCAAGTGGAAGCAGAAATACTAGAAAGGGAAAGAACCCGATAGAGATGGGAGAATCCGATTTTCTTGTTCATGAATATGATCCTCATGAATATGCATCTTGGGAAGACGACGATGTTCCCAATCCCGACGTCGAGCACGTCGCAACGCAAGAAAGTCTTTATCCTTCTACTGCCACTGCCACTGGTGTCGAAGGATCGTCGATACCAAATGAGCCGGCACGGAAGAGCCGAGAATTCGACTTATGGCTACACTTTGACAAAGTGTGGAATGAAAATGAAGGTAAATTTGATAGAAGCTGTAAATATTGTCCGCAAAAATACAAACTTGGTAAAGGATATGGCTATGGAACATTTCGTCGGCATTTGACGAAAAAACATCCAACGCAAGTGGGGATCGACACTAGCTAACAACAAATTTCCGGGTTCGCCAATCCTAACCCTCATCCTTTATTCCGTTTCACTAATGCACTTTATAAAGAAACATTAGCTGAATATGTTTCCCTTGAGCATGCTCCGTTTAATACTGGTGCAAATTTTAATTTTAGATATTTGGTAAACACTGCGCTGGTTCCGCAAACACCATCTGTTCCGAAAACTACTCTTAAACGCGAACTTAAATGAGTTTATAAAAATCAAAAAAATAAATTGAAAACATTTTTTGAAGAATTCAAAGGACGTGTACATATAGGTAGTGATATTTGGAGTGATTCTTGGAATATTAATTCTTATATGGGTGTCACGTGCCATTGGATAAGTGATGATTGGGTTATTCAAAAAAGACTTCTTGCATTTCGAGTTTTTCCTGAAAGGCATACGGCCCATAATATTTATAGAATAATTAGGCAAGTTTTAGAAGAATATGGTTTGATTAATAAAGTTTTTTCAATTGGTTTTGATAATGCCGCCGCAAATACTGCTTTCATTCCCGAGTTAGAAAAAATGTGTAAACCCTCTTTTGGCAGATAATTTTTTCACATTAGATGTGCTTGTCATGTTTTGAATTTATGTGTTCAAGATAGTTTACGAATTCTTGTAACTTCTCTCCACCCAATAAATAGTGCAATTAGATTTTTATGGAGCCGCCCTCAACTTATGAAAGCGTGGGGAAAATTTTGTAAAGAAAATAGGAGAACGGCAAGAAGGTTTCCAAAAGATGTTCCGACTCGTTGGAATTCTACCTACGAGATACTTCTACAAACTTTTGATTACAAAGATTTATTATGTTCATTTATTTCAAATACTGTTCCCGATATTGCTTTACTTCCGCAACATTGGGACGTTTGTAAAAAAAATTTAGATTGTTTGAAAATTTTTAATGATGCTACTAAAACTTTATCTGGTATTTATTATTCTACTACGCATTTATTTTTAATAGAGTGCGTTAATATTGCTAATATTTTTAATGCATATGAAAAAGATATTGACTTAGCTTCGAGTATTTTACTAATGCGAGAAAAATTGTTGCATTATTATTTGAACATTCCTCTTGTCTATGTAGTTGGTATTGTTTTCGATCCACGTACTAAATTAGATGATTTATTAGATTATCTGACTGCTTATTATTATGATTGTTTACATTTGGATGAAGTAATAAATATTTCAATTATACAAGTAGATATTAAAGAAGCTATAGTAGCATTACATAATGAATTTTGTAATAGATATGGTTTAAGCGACAGTGGATATGAATCTGCCCAGCATATTGTCTCAGAAAGCGATGCGGGTATTTCACTACTTAGTAAAGGGTATAAAATGCTCAAGACTAGGCAAAAAAAAACATAAAGGGACATCAACAGGTAGTATTTCCGAATTAGAAAACTATTTAACAATTTCTTTTGAGTTTAGCGATTCAGAAAACAACGCAGATTTCAAGATTCTTGAGTGGTGGAAGAATCATTCAACTCAATTTCCAGTTCTCTCCCTCATCGCGAAACAAATATTAGTGACCCCTTCTTCAACAGTGACGGTTGAACAAGCATTTAGTGCTGGAGGATTAATTTTGGACCCTCGCCGTTCAAGATTAAGTCCGGAAAGTGTGGAGTGTCAAGCTTGTGTCGATGATTGGACAAAGGCTAAATTTCGCCAACAAAAGCTGGATCGAGAACACGAATTCTTCAGTGATGACTGTGGAGATACTACCACCACCACAACGGGTAGCGACGATTGACGATGAGGTAAGTTGTGGGTTACCAAAGGTAAGAGAACTACATGGGCTTTGATTCTTCTATCCCAAGAAGATATGTAGGTGCTTAATGATAATTCATTAAGTTCAAGCCCATTCATTCTCTTTTTTTTTCCAAATTTTATTACAATGTACAATTTAATTATAATTTGTAATTTATTAATTTTATTTTATTATTTTAAAAATAAAATTAAAAGTTTGGAACCGGAACCAGAACCGACCGGTTCCACCTTTTGGCGGAACCGGAACCGCCGATTCCTAAACCAGAACCGGCGGTTCCACGGAACCGGCCATGTCTAGCTGACATGCTATTGTGCCAATTTGCCTTTGCTGGCCTTTTGTCAGGTACGGTTCTTCTGAGACTTTTTTCATCTCTTTATGGACGGCTATGCCCACGCCCACCCCCTTTTCCATTTATGTGGATTTTGGGTGGGACATCGTTGACCGAGGAAGATAATATCATAATAATATCGCACAACATCCTCACTATGGTGAGATATTTTCATGAGATCAGAATTAACGTATTGAAAAACAGCATAATTTGTGGAGTCTCTTGCCCTCTAGGGAGTAATAATTTTCTCATCATTACAACAGTGCTGACATTTCTCTTGCTACCGGTGAACTTTACATCAGCTATGTAACATCCCCATCCCCCCAGTCCCACATGGCTTAAGGAGTGGGTCTTGGGATGGCTTATATGGCTTGGGTGCCTTCTTACACTTGTGAGATGCGTTTTTCGGCGTTGTATGAGCGTCGCTCAAAAAAAAAATTGAGGACTTTGTGTCCAAAGCGGACAATATCTTGCGAGTAGTGGCGCGCTGTATTGTAACATCCCCATCCTTCTAGATCTTGCAAGTAGTGACGCGCTGTATTGTAACATCCCCATCCCTCTAGTCCCACATGGCTTAGGGAGTGGTATCAGAGCCAACTCCCGACAGCGTTCCTTCTAGATCTTGCAAGTAGTGGTGCAAGTAGTGGCACGCTGTATTGTAACATCCCCATCCTTCTAGATCTTGCAAGTAGTGGTGCGTTGTATTGTAACATCCACATCCCTCTAGTCCCACATGGCTTAGGGAGTGGTATCAGAGCCAACTCCCGACAGCGTGTGGGGAGGGTGGGCAGTCATGGCAGGAGAGCTGCGCCGACGGGCGACTGTGACCCAAAAGCGGGCGAGGTATGGGCGGTATGGGCACAATGGGGACGTTGTGTCTGAAGGCCCGACAGCATTCCTTCTACATCTTGCAAGTAGTGGTGCAAGTAGTGGCACGCTGTATTGTAACATCCCCATCCCTCTAGATCTTGCAAGTAGTGGCGCGTTGTATTGTAGCATCCCCATCCCTCTAGTCCCACATGGCTTAGGGAGTGGTATCAGAGCCAACTCCCGACAGCGTGTGGGGAGGGTGGGCAGTCATGGCAGGAGAGGCTGCGCCGACGGGCGACTGTGACCCAAAAGCGAGCGAGGTATGGGCGGTATGGGCACAATGGGGACGTTGTGTCCGAAGGGGGGACCCACTCCCTTAGAGTGGGTCTTGGGATGGCTTATATGGCTTGGGTGCCTCCTTACACTTGTGAGACGTGCTGGAGTGGGTCTTGGGATGGCTTATATGGTTTGAGTGCCTCCTTACACTTGTAAGACGCGCTTTCGGCATTGTATGGGCGTCCAAAGCAGACAATATTTTGCAAGTAGTGGCGCAGCGGAAGTGCGGTGGGCCCAGGCCGTTACAGTTGGTATCAAAGCCAACTCCCGACAGCGTGTGGGGGCCAAACCCTGAGGGTGGGCAGTCGTGGCCGGGTTGGCAGGAGAGGGTGGGCAGTCGGGTCCAGGTTGACAGGAGAGGCTGCGCCAGCAGGCAACTGTAACCCAAAAGCGGGTGAGGTATGGGCACAACGTCCCACATGGCTTAGGGAGTGGGTCTTGGGATGGCTTATATGGCTTGGGTGCCTCCTTACACTTGTAAGACGCATTTTCCGGCGTTATATGGGCGGCGCTCGGAAAAACAAAACCATGAGGACTGTGTGTCCAAAGCGGACAATATCTTGCAAGTTGTGCCGCAGCGGAAGCGCGGTGGGCCCAGGCCGTTACAAGCTACACACAAATTAGGATGACATCATAAATCCAGCATCGGTGGTGATTACCTTACTGAGATACATGAGTTAACCTCTCCACCTTGACCACTCGGAGCACATAAATTTTTCAGAGCTTGCTCTATTTAGAATGTGGCCAAGCCGTTTGTTACCTCAACATTTCTGAGATGCGAAAGGCAAATTCTACGCTGATTCGCCTCCCAAGACCTCTCCCTGGTCTCCAATCTCATCTCGAAGCTAATGCTATGATGGCCTTCGAGTGTTGAGAGAACTTGTGCCATGGATGGTCGTTTTCTTGGTTCTGATTGGGTGCACCAAAGAGCCACCTGAATCATTTTCCGTGTCGCCTCTGGGTCATACTCACCCTGCAGAACGCGATCCATTATAATTTCCCACCCACGCTGTTCCTCAATCCCTTCTACCCAAGTGAGTAGCATCACATCCTCGTCATTTGCAAGCCTTGCAAGATCAAAAGCTCTTTGTCCAGTCACGAGTTCCAAAAGCATTATCCCAAAAGCAAAGAGATCGCACTTCGTCGAGCAATTCCCGATGCTGAAATACTCTGGCGCAATATGTCCTATTGTGCCTCGTACCGCTGTCGTGACATGAGAATATTCACTGCCGGATCCTGCTTCGCATTCGCTCCTTGGAAGTGCAAGTGCGGGTGCCTCCTACATGCAATCAACAAAGTGTCCATTGTGCCTGCTATGGATGATCTTCGCCAACCCAAAGTCTCCAATCTGAGGCTCAAATTCCTCGCCCAGCATGATGTTTGCAGCTTTGATATCTCGATGCACTATGTTCAGATCATGCAGATGGGACAGCCCTCTGGGAGCTCCCGTTGCTATTTTTCTGCGGGTAGACCAATCCAGCGGGGGTTGCACCTCGGGTCGCTCTCTCAAGCAACATGCCGCACTTTTATTGATCATCAATGTGAAGACGAGCAATAAGTCCTTGCATTTCGATGTTCTGCAAAAGCCGAGCATGGGAAGCAGATTGCGGTGTGAGGGTAGGAAGGTACCTACCATTACCTCTGTTTTGAACTGTGGGATACTACCTTTATTTTGTTCTTCTTTGCATCTTTTGACTGCCACAAGAGAGCCATCGGCTAGCCAACCCTTGTAGACTTTGCCAAATCCACCTCTGCTTATAATGTTTTTGTTGCTGAACTTATTGTTGAAAAATATGAGATATTTTGATGGGTGAGTGAATGATAAATTATTTTTCAAAGAACACCCCTTGAGTTGGAAGTGAGAATTGGTAAAGCAATAGTCCCACATTGGAAAGGAGGAAGGCCTTGAAGTACTTTATATATGGTTACACTCCTTTTGAGTGGTAACTATCATAATACAAGTACAATGCCTCACGCGCGTGCAAGGGGTGCAAATCCCAGACCCCGATGGAGGCCCGATGAGCTGAAACTTGGGCACAAATGCAGGATCGGAAAGTGGGCCTCGCGACAAGCCCATTTTTTCCTTCTGTTTTAATTTTTTCCTACTCAAATCGCTTGTAACAGCTGCTGTAGCAACAGCACGTCAATGACTTTAAATTTTGCCGAGATAGAATTAAAAGCATAACGGCTTTGCCAGCCGTTATTCTTTATTTTCGAAATGCCCCTACTTACTCTATAAATATGTGACTTCCCTTTCTTGTTTAAAAAGAGAGACGGAAAACAAGAAGCAAAAATCTCTCCTCCCTCTCTTTCAAATTCTCTACATTTGCTTTGTTTTCGATAGTGTTCATGTGTTGTTCAAGTTCACCGAAAGCTTTGGAGTGATGTGCTTGCCTCTATCGCTGCTTATCGTTGTATCCTGGGAGACAAACGTTCGCAACACCTCTAAGCACGTACTGGAGGAGATGAATCTATTTTAAGGAAACTGTGTCGAACACAGGCCTCGGTTTTGTGCTTTTGACAGGTTCAGATTCAGTGCTTCTGACGGGTTTAAATTCAGTGCTTCTGATGGGTTCAGATTCAGTATTTCTAAAGACTCAAATTTTGTGTTTCTGCCAACTCAGTGTTTGTATGATTGGGGCAGTTTACCCACATTTACTATTGTCATTCGAATTTTAAGTATCCTCCAATTTTATAAAACAAAATTGTTATTTTTAACACTGTTTGCCTAACACTTATCAATTGCCACCTTCAACTCCTTCGGAGTGAACTCTTTAAGCTGTCTTTGGTGAAACTTTGGACGAGCATCGGAGTTGATACTAGGCAATGGCGTCTCTGCGAACCGATCTCGAATCTCATGACCAGCAAGTTCAACAGCTGGGGCTGTAAAGACAAGAGAAGCGCCGGCAACAAGAAGTCGGCTGACGATGTCTCTGGTGAAAGTGCAGGTGTATTTGCATGGCCGGCAGTGTTTTACCGAGGGTGATGATGATGGAGTAGGCAGAAAAGCCGGGTTGAAATCATCGAGATCTTGGACGGGATCGAAAGTGGCGAATTCATCGCGAGCTTAACAGATGAATGAGCATTGGAAGAGATGGATGTGCCCCTTCTTCTCGTGGGCGAGAGCTGTTATAATACCAGCTCAAGGAACCAGCTCGGAAGTTCCAACAGAGAAACTGTAGAGGAAGCAGCCACGGTAGCTTCCAGGAGGCAGTGTGAATGGCTTTATGTCCTCGGCAAGCGGTGGGTGCCCACGCATTAATTGCCTCTTTCCCAAGCACAAAAGCCCCCCTCTCTTCGTAAATTTTAGCTTCATTGCTAAGAAAATTGGTCCACATGATGCACTTAGGGCTGACGATCTCCAAATGAGCTCAAATTTGGTCGACTAAATGGAAATAGGTTGTTGATCAATAATCATTGCTTTGCAATGTAAACATTGTTTTTTCGCGTTTCAAAGTCGTTTCGATAGGTTTTCGAATCTTTTTTGTTTTGGGCAGTTTTTAGAATTTTAATGGCACTATTGTAATTTTGCGTTTTCTATTGTCATTAGGTTTAACGTTTTGAATGCAGACTTTTGATATTTGACAATTTATCGATTTGATAATCGTTTGAGAGAATAGATTGTTCCTCGTATTATTCAAGTTCTTAGGTTAGCCTATTTTCTATTGTGTTTCGGTATCACCAACTATGATCCTTTAACCATCTTTAGGGCACGTTGCATAGCACTTTTCAAAATGAATTTCTACTCCAAAAGTGCTTCTGAAGCATAAATCTATTTGGTAATGCAACTTCTAAAGCAAAAATCCATTTGATTACGCAACATTACATTTCTAATTCTGAAATTATTTTTGAGCAAATTTCAGAAGTTCAGAAAAGTTACTTCTTTTTTTTAGAAGTAGAAATCTCTCAAAATCAATATCTCTCTCACTTCGGCCTTTTTTTCATTTTCAGCTCCTTCTCTCCCAGCCATGCTTCCGCCATTGCCGCATCGCCAACCGTCGACCATTGCCACAACCACTGCCGACCGACCACCGCCATTGTCGGCTACTGCTACCACCGCTCGCCACTTCCTACCCCCGCCGCCCAACCGTCGACTACCGCCACCTCCTGCCATTGCCAACCGCCGCCACCGCTAGAGACCGCCGTCGACCACTGCCTATCACCGCTGTCGGATTAAAAATTAAACAAAAATTTTAATATATTTTTTAAGGAAATTCAAAAGAATTAAAAATGAAGTTTGAAAGTTTTCGGCCGCCAACAATAATTTTTTATATAAGATTTTGTGTTAATAATGTTTCAAAAGTAGAAATTTTCAACCGTTACAAAAGAGCTTCTGTTCTAGAAGCAGAAATATTGTCCCGTTATCAAATGTTTCTTTTTTTAATTAGAGCTTCTGTTTCTACCATAAGTTTGATTTTTTAAGCATAAGTGTTGCCACGCACGCCCTTAGCGACCAATGAGTAATCACAAGTGTCATAATCCATCTAGAAGCTGCTGCTGACTCAGCTTACTGGTGCGAGTGGAAGCGAACCATAGATCTTGGTTCCGTGAAGCAAATCCCAACGCAAGCGACTTCAAGTCAATGGGGCTTTTCCCTGTCCACAAGAATATTATTAGTCTTCCTCCATCTTACCCGTAATTCCAGGATCTACTGAACCTCACGGAAGCACCTGGTGTAGAGGAACTCACGTTTTTCCAGAGCCAAATTATGAATTTAAGATAAAGATCTGTTTGTTTATCTTTAATGTTTAATTTTTTTGGGCTAACATATGTTTTTAATTAGGAATTGATAAGATGAAACCTGCAAGTGTATCGTCCCTCCACAATGAAAGTTCTGATTACGTTTTTCCATGAAAAGAGGTAACTAATTCGTTTTCCCTGTGTTTGAAAAACTCTTTCGAACCCGTCTCATTGGAAAATTTCGTAATTCACCAACAATATCCACTTCTGTTCATTCTTCCCCTTGTCTGTTGTGTTTCCTTGGCAATCGGTGTGTTGAGATGGAAAGAAGCACTGACTGCAAACCGGACGCGGGCTAATCGACTTACTACAAAGGCGTACACGCCATTGACAACAGGCTGATGATGATGCCGTGGAAGCCTGGAAGGAGAATGGTGGGATCTTCAGTAACAGTGTGATGGTGAAGAAACTACAATGCAGCTTCTAAGAAGCACTCTCTGTTTGGCTCTTCTAGGGACTCTCCTCTCATGAGAGTCACAAGAAGATCAGATTATCAAACTTGCTCCGGTCAACTGGTGCATATTGTTACGGAAATGTCAAGAGATGCGCAAATTCAAGCGCATAATAGCAAGGATGAAAGCAAAATAAAACACGAGGCACGATATATATGGAAAACCCAAAACGGGAAAAACCACGAGGAGAGAGAGCGGTCTCACTATCTTCAATAACGAGTACAAGCATACAATCAAAGATCCAAAGATCAGATAAGAAGAAAGTAAAAATAAAGGATTTCGGGGCGGAAGCTAAATTAAGCATCCCTATGTGATATGCAAGATATCCTTTTTTATAACCCTATTTAAGAAACCCTAAAATAAAGTGAATGGTCCAAAATAACCTTATCACTAATTTGAAAGTCAGAATATAACAAATCTCCACATTGATTTCAAATCTTCAGAAGAGCATTTTACCAAACGTCACAAGACCTCTCTCAATCACCTTCAAGATTGACCACACAAGGCCACCCGTCAAACGACGAAATTAACGATGCACACCCCTAAGCCTACGTGAGCGTACTCGATGTAGGAAACAAGGATGAACCGCCATCAACACCGCCTAAGGAACTCAAACGGTGAGAACACCAACCAATGCTTGAACTTAGTCAAAGGAATTGGTTTAGTCAACATATCTGCTGAATTATCCGCTGTAGGTATTTTCTTCATTGTCACTGTTCCTTTAGCAACCTCATCACGCACAAAGTGATAATGAATACCGATATGTTTCGTTCTCTCGTGATACATCGCGTTTTTGGTCAACTGAATCGTACTTTGGCCATCGCAAAAGATAACGGAGGCTTCCTCCTGCTTCACCCCAATTTCTGTGACCAAACGCTTCAACCAAAGAGCTTCTTTTGCTGCTTCCATTGCTGCCATATATTCTGCTTCGGTGGTAGATAAAGCAACTGTGTCTTGCAAAGTTGCTCTTTAACTAACCGCGGAACCACCAAGTGTAAAAACATAACCTATCAAAGATCTCTTTTTATCGAGATCACATGCATAGTCGGAATCAACGAAGCCAGTAACTGAATTCCCTATATCACAACTTCTATCAAAGACTAAACCAACATCTGAGGTACCTCGGATATACCGAAGAATCCACTCCACAGCTTGCCAGTGAGCTTTATCCGGATTTGCCATATACCTACTTACAACACTAACTGCATGGGAAATGTCTGGACGAGTGCATACCATAACATACATAAGACTACACACATCACTAGAATATGGAACTCGAGATATTTCATCTTCCTATTCTTTAGTTTTAGGTGACAAAGAAGCAGAAAGTCTAAAGTGGAATGCTAAATGAGTACTTACCGGTTTAGCATTCTTCATACCGAAACATTCAAGCACTTTCTCAATATATCCCTTTTGCGAAAGGTATAACTTCCCAACCTGTCTATCTCTACGAATTAACATACCTAGAATTTTCTTGGCAGCTCCAAGATCATTCATCTCAAATTCCGTACTAAGTTGCTTCTTTAACAACTGTATCTCTGACATGTCATTCGCTGTAATAACCATGTCATCCACATATAATAGCAAATAAACAAAAGAACCATCACGTAATTTTTTATAGTACACACAACTGTCATGCCCACTTCGCAAGTAGCCATGACTTAACATAAAGCTATCAAACCTCTTGTACCATTGTCGTGGAGATTGCTTGAGACCATACAAAGAGCGTTTCAACCTGTAAACGTAATCTTCTTTACCCTCAACAATGAATCCCTCAGGTTGAGACATATAGATTGTCTCCTCAAGTTCGCCATGCAGAAAAGTGGTCTTGACATCAAGTTGCTCAAGTTCTAGATCATAAAGGGCTATTAAAGCGAGCAACACACGAATGAAACTATGTTTCACAACCAGAGAGAACACTTCATTAAAGTCGATCCCTTCCTTCTGACTAAAGCCCTTCGTTACCAAACGTGCCTTGAATCTTTCATTTTCAACTCCTGAAATTTCATATTTTCTTTTGAAAATCCACTTGCATCCAACTGCTCTTTTACCCTTAGGCAATTTCACAAGATCCCAAGTTTGGTTCTTATAAAGAGACTCTATCTCCTTATTCATCGTAACAAGGCACTTCTCAGATTTAGAACAAATAATAGCTTCACGAAACGTAGAAGGTTCTTCAATACGAAGCTCTTCAGCAACTGTAAGAGCATATGCTACCAAGTCAGCAAAACCATATCTTTGAGGAGGCTTAATTTGTCTTTTAGCTCTCATTGTAGCCAAATTCTGAGATTGTTCAACTTCTTCTACTTCTTCTTTAATCGAATCCGAGTCTTATTGGTCACTGTCACTTTCTGACTGAACAAGAATGTCTTCAGAAGTTCTTTGTGGATACTTTACACTAAACTCCACCTCTTTCGCTATATTTTCTTCCTGATTATCTGTAGAATCAACAACTTTTCTTTGATCTAGCACAAAATTTTCATCAAAAGTAACATCCCTACTAATTATAAATTTTGGTGACTGATGGTCAGAATACCACAATCTATATCCCTTAACCCCAACTACATAACCAACAAAAATACCTTTCTTGGCTCTAGGTTCAACCTTACCATCTTTTAATGATAATGGATCCGGATCCCATGACATACTAATTATGTGATGGGTGACATGATTTCCATCTCAGCCGTTCATTCTAAGTGAACGGTTGAGATGGCGCCACGTCATCTGTGGGGCTGTGAAGGGGTGCTGAAAATTTCGGCACCAAAATGGGGATCCAAATAATTTGTTTTTCTCATTTTTCTCTCTCTCTCCTCAAACCTCGGGAAGACCTTCGTAAATTTGAATATTTTCTCCTCTCTCTTCTTCTCTCCCCATTATCTGTATCCTCTCTCTCTCTCTCTCTCTCTCTCTCTCTCTCTCTCTCTCTCTCTCTCTTATTTCAAATTTCATCCCCGCACTCCGAGCGTCCGAAGGCAATCTCTCCCCTTCGCCTCCGCCTCCAGCACGTCGCCTCTGCCTCCGGCTCTGGTACGTCGCCTCCAGGAGCCCCTTCGGCAGCTTCGGTTCCCTCAAGAGACCCCCCGTGGTAGTTGCTGGGTCCGAAACTCATCCGCCTATGGTACAACGGCTTAGATCCACCTCCGGCACATGGAGACTTTTCTTCTCGTGGGTTTTTGGCTTGCAAAAGCTGGGTGCGACTTCTTCAAAATCATGGGCTGTTTTTACCGTCAGGTCCCACCAGAAAACCTCCCTCCTTTTTCCTTGAACTGGGTTTAAAAAAATGGAATCTTGCACTCTATGAATGGAGAAAATATTAGGCGCTCATCTTGGAGGGCCAAAAGTTGTCTTTATTGGCAAAATAAAGAAAGAAGAGCATACAATGCGCATAAAAAGACCGTGTTGTTCATGATGCGAAGAAATCGTTTTGGTTATTTTAATCTGATAAAAGCCCTGAAAAAAATGCTTGAGAAAATAGAGAAGGCAGAGATGCAATGGAAGGCTGTACGCACACGCTGCTGTAACAACTCCAACTTTATCACCGTTAATGTCTAGCTTCAGTTGGGGATCGCAACAAGCTGAAGATATGATGGACACGCATGGTGCTACTATGGAAAGCTGTACAAATCACAAGTTTGATATCTCAATTTTTTACACTGAAATTGCAAAGCTCTTTCTTTAGCAAACTTTGGCATTGTATGGAAAGAATGAGTTATACTCGTATAAATCGGAGATTGGTGCTTCAAATTTAGCTGCTTCAATAGATTCATGGTATTAACTCAATCAGGAGCATGGAGAACCCATTTCGGCACATATGCTTGTGACCTGAACAGAAAAATGTGGTCTTATTTCAATCTCTATCATGTTTCCCGTGCAAGGAAGATTTTCACGGCCCTTTTTTTCCCATGTTCAGCTTTTAGCTTATTAAGCTGGATCATAGCTTACCAGGAAAGATTCATAACTATTGATTATGCTCATCATCTTGAAAAGAAAAGGATTCTAAACTAAATAAAGCATTTGACAAAATAATAATAATAATAATAATAATAATAATAATAATAATAATAATAATAATAATAATAATAAGTGAAGCAATCAAGTGTGCTATATTGTCGAAAAGAAAAGGATTCTAAAGAAAACAGCTAAACAATTGAATTCATATAGAAATACTGAGATTACAACTACATTTTTAAAGAATAACCATGATGCAAATATTGCATGATATTTAGGCATCTTTTATTTTTAGGTAATTTTATATTTTTAGGATATTTTCGTAATTTTACGAATCTTATTGTCATTAGGGTTAACACCCTATATAAGCTTGTTTCAAGGGTTTTGAGAGGAGTTTTGAATATTTGAAGAATATAAGATTTGATATCGTTTTGAGTGAACAGTGATTGTTCCTCATTCTATCGATTTTGTTCTTCATCGCCTTCTTTCTATCGTACTTCGACATCATTTGGTATCAGAGCACAGGTTGCTTGAAATCAATGGCTGAACGAAATCGATGTGGTCGAAGACAGCGTGCTCGTGGAGGCCGGGAGCGTGGAATCGTTCCTGATGCAGATGAACAGCCGCGTCTGAGAGACCTGCGAGACATAAAAAACGAAGAGCTATGAAGACGAAAGCAGGATTTGAAGAGACAACTTGCGCGGGCGCTGAGAAGGAGAATCGAGCGATTGGAGCGACAACTTGCGCGAGCAGGGTTGGACTTTCAATCCAAAAAATATTTGATCGTCGATGAATATCCAATCGTTGATGAAAATCCGATCTTTGATCAAGAACCGATCTTTGATCAAGATTTGATTTTTGATAAATATTCGATTTGTTATGAAAATCCAATTTTTGATACCGATCCGGTCTATGAAACTCCAGTCTACGATGAATCTGATGGTGAATCTGACAGAGAACACGAGGATACAAATCTGGGGTCAGGAGCGGATGATGTTGCCGAGTACGAGGGTTCGTTGATTGATGATTTCATTGTGGCTGCACTTCCAACGGACAAAAAATGTGCTACTGCGTTTGTTTATGATGAAGATCGCAATGACGAAGCCGAAGGTGTATCGGGAGAGCATCAAGTACGTTTTGATGTTGATAGTTTTAGTTTTCGAGAAGCATATGAGGAAGATTATTCAAAGTCCTTGTCAAGCATATCGTGGAATGAAAAGGAAGACGTCTCTATGAATTTGGCATATAAGAACGAGCTGCAGAGTGTGTTGCGTGAGAAAAAAGTAAGCTTGCCGCAAGTGTTCATTAGGGGCACGTATGTAGATGGAGCTGATGCGATCAGACAGATGTATGAAGCCGATGAATTGGCAAAAATACTGGAACGTTTTCCAAAGAAAGCGTCGATATTTGCGTGTGAGGGCTGTGGCGATGAGAGGTTTGTGCTGTGCACAAACTGCGATGGAAATGTGAAAATGGATGGCCTTTTCTTGATCAATAGCTTTGAGGAGAACTCTGATGTCTCAAAAAGTTCATCTCTAGGGAGGGGTAAAATTCACGATTTTTTTATTGATGTACCAGTTAAACAACCATCTAGGATTCTGGATCTTGATGCGCAATATTATTCTTGTTCCGAATATCATGATGGCGAAGTTCTTGAGGCAGTCAATGAGGTGTTCTTGAATGTGTTGGATAACTATATCAAGTGGTGCAGATACTTGCGGATTCGACTTGTTTGGAATAAGCTTGAAGATATGTTTTCAGAGAATTTCTTGAATCTCAAGTTGGTGCATTACTTGATTCGTTGGAAAGGCGGCCCTGGACGTTTTACAGAATTTAGTTCCTTCTCGGTTGTGGCAAATTTCACAAAGTATAATCTTGGAGATGAGAAGCCACAACAAGATTTGAAGACAAATCTTTTTGAATCTAAAGAAATTGATATTGATGAAGACAAAGCAGATTTCACAATCTTGAAGACGGAATTAAATTTGAAGAGTAGATTGAAGTCAACAAAGATGAAGCAGATTCGAGGACGAATCTTTTTCCTAGTAGGGGAGAATGATGCAAATAAATCTCGCGATCTCCGTAATATTGCGAAGATTGCGTAATATTGCGTATTTTCTGTTTTAGGCATTTTTGCAATTTTAACGTTTTTAGGTATTTTAATTAATTCTAGTGGCGTTTTTGTAATTTTTTGTTTCTTAGGTCAATTAGATTTAGCATCTTATATAAAGATGTTTAGGGTTCATGGAAGAGCAGTTTTATGACAAACATTGATATTTTCGTTGATTTTGATAAAATCACACCTGGGTGAACGGTGGTTCCTCGTTTATCGTTTCGATTCTTCTGTTTAGCCTTGCTTTCTATCGCGCTTCGGCATCAAACCACTTCTTTGTGTTGCCGTGTGACTTGGAGGTCACGGGTTCGAGTCGTGGAAACAGCCTCTTGCAATGCAGGGTAAGGCTGCGTACAATGGACCCTACGTGGGTCCCGACCCTTCCCGGACCTCGCTTCGCGCGGGATGCTTGTAGCACCGAGCTGCCTTTTTTTTTTAACCACTTCTTTGTGTCTACTCTATCTATAAAAATCATCCCGTGATCTACGATGGTTCACTACATTTGTTGGATGAATGTTGGTGCTGCTGTTGAAGATGAGCCATTCGAGCTCCTTCTGGTGGATGAGTAGCACCATTCTCTCGTTCTCCAGTTTGGCTCTCTCCATTTCTCTTTCCTTCTGCCGGTGAACTTTACCCACTTTAGCCGCTACTTCTTATCCACTGATTCTTCTCCGGCGGACTCCTGTTGCCGTCTTGCATCACGTTAATCGCCTCGCCACTCAGTTCCTACCTGAGGGCAGTAGAGATGAATCAAAAACAGATTCTATTTTCATTCCCTCCTAAGCATCGTACTTCTCTATCAGAAATGGATCATTCTTTATTTTTCCAATAAAAGACAATGTTTGAACCAACGGAAAATAGAAAAAAAAAACAGATAAATTCTCTCACAGCCTAATGGAAAAAAGTACATACCCAAGTTAGCGAAACCTCAAGAAACCCCCAAATGAAACACCGAGAGCTTGGAAAGCCTCATTCATTCTAGAAAAAAAAAATCCATTTTTTTAAAACCTAGTTCAGTAAAAAGGAGGGAGGTTTTCTGGTGGGACCTGACGGTAAAAACAGCCCATGGTTTTGAAGGAGAAGTCGCACCCAGCTTTTGGAAGCCAAAAACCCACGAGAAGAAAAGTCTCAACGTGCCGGAGACGGATCTAAGCCGTTGTGCCGTAGGCGGATGAGTTTCAGACCCAGCAACTACGACGGGGGTTTCTTGAGGGAACCGAAGCCGCCGAAGGGGCTCCTAGAGGCGACGTGCCGGAGCCGGAGGCGGAGGCGAAGGGGAGAGATTGCCTTCGGACGCTCGGAGTGTGGGGATGAAATTTGAAATAAAGGAGAGAGAGAGAGAGAGAGAGAGAGAGGGATCCGTATCCTCTGCCCTGATGTGATCGTGGCCGTCCGTGATTGAACGGACGGCCACGATAAAAAAAAAATTGTGGCTGGCTAAATTTTTTTTTTGGGGTCACTTTTTGCTCCATCAATCCCATCCGTCCGTTCAATCAACGGACGGATGGGATTGGCACTCCATGCCCTGATATCATCAGGGCAGAGGATCCGCTCACAAAGAGAGAGAGGGGCTATAGATAATGGGGAGAGAAGAAGAGAGAGAAGAAAATATTCAAATTTACGGAGGTCTTACCGAGGTTTGAGGGGAGAGAGAGAGAGAGAGAAAATTGAGAAAAAAAAATTATTTGGATCCCCGTTTTGGCGCTGAAATTTTCAGATCCCCACCCCCCAGCCCACAGATGACGTGGCGCCATCTCAACCGTTCACTTAGAATGAACTGCTGAGATAGAAATCATGTCACCCATGACAGTATGTCATGGGATCCGGATCCCATGATAATAAGTTGGACATCCAAATACTTTCAATACAGAATAATCAGAAGGTTTACCAGACCATACCTCATTTGGAGTCTTACATTCAATTGAAGTAGAATGAGAACGATTCACCAAATAACAAGCCGTGTTTACGGCTTCAGCCCAAAAATCTTTATCAAGTCCAGCATTAGAAAGCATACATCTAGCTCTTTCTAAAAGTGTTCAGTTCATGCGCTTCGCCACCCCATTCTGCTGAGGCATATATCTGACTGTTCGATGTCGAACAATCCCTGAATCTTCATAGTACTTATTAAAATCACCTCCGCAAAACTCAAGACCATTATCTGTTCTGAGACTCTTTATCTTCTTACCAGTTTGATTTTCAATTAATATCTTTCACTTCTTGAACGTATCAAAGACGTCATTTTTACGCTTCAAGAAATAAACCCAGGCTTTCCTAGAAAAATCATCAATAAATGTCAGAAGATAAACTGCACTACCTTTAAATGTAACCTGTGCAGGTCCTCACAAATCGGAGTGAATATAATCAAATGTGCCCTTCGTCGAGTGCACCCCAGTACTGAAACTAACTCTGCGTTGTTTCCCGTAAACACAATGCTCACGAAAATCAAGTGAAACTATATGCTCCCCACAGAGTAAACCACGCTTACTTAGGATATTCATTCCTCTTTCACTCATGTGGCCCAACCGCATGTGGCACAACCTTGATTTATCAGAATCTAAAGATGACGATATATTTAAAGAACCCACAATGGTACTTCCTTGCAGGACATAAAAACTATTCTTCTTGTTACCTCTCATCACAATCATGGAGCCCTTTGAAATTTTCAAAACTCTACCTCCACCAGTATACATGCATCCAGTAGAATCCAAACTGCTCAAAGAAATAAGGTTCTACTTCAAATTTGGGATATGCCTAACATCTGTCAAAGTTCTTACTACTTTGTCATGACATTTGATCTGCACTGTACCAATACCCACAATCTTGCAAACTGCATTGCTACCCATCAAAACTGAACCACCAGTGACTTTCTCATATGTATGGAACCAATCTCTATTTGGGCACATATGGTATGAACAAGCCGAATCCAAAATACATTTACCGTCTACATGACAATTTGAAGACAAAACAGTAAGAACATTATCTACATTAGTAGACTCATTATCCTTTAACTATCCGTTGACTTTTTTTCCCTTAGCTTTGAGCAAAGGACACTCGATTTTATAGTGTTCGAACTTGTGACAATAGTAACATTCAACATTTTTCTTGTCCTAGCCTGATCTAGATTTCAAACGCCCTTTACTATTACCGCGTATATCCCAATGATTCGACCTTCCCCTAACAACTAAGCCATTTGTTTTATCTGCACTACTACTCGCATTCAACTTTCTACGTATCTCCGCGAAATTCAGCGAGGCCTTCACATCCTCAAGAGTTATGGATTCTCTTCCATACAATATAGAATTCACAAAATTCTCAAACAAGCTCGGTAGCGAGCACAACACAATTAGGGCTTGATCCTCATCATCTAACTTCAAATCTGGATTTTTCATTTCCATAACGATTTTATTAAATTCATCTAAATGTTCTTGGATAGGAATACCTTATTGCATCTTTAATGTACAAAGACACTGCTTCAAAAATAATCTCGTCGTAAAAGACTTCTTCATATAGAGACTTTCTAGCTTTTGCCATAATCCCAAAGCCGTTTCTTCATCAGCAACTTCACGAAGCACCTTGTCAGACAACAACAATTGAATTGTGCTATGCGCCCTCTCTTCCATCTCCTCGATCTCTACCGTCGTCATGTCATTGGAATATTTCTCATCCAAGGCTCTAACCGAACCTTCCCGACGCAGCAAAGCTTTCATCTTTATCCTCCATAGCCCGAAATTGTTTTGGCTATCAAAGGGTGCCACTTCAAACTTGATAGATGCCATCTCGAACAAAAGACAGAAATTCCTTCGCTCTGATACCAATTTGTTGCGGAAACGCCAAGAGATGCGCAAATTCAAGTGCGTAATAGCAAGGATGAAAGCAAAATAAAACACGAGACACAATAGACATGAAAAACCCAAAACGGGAAAAAACACGGGGAGAGAGAGGGGTTTCACTATCTTAAATAACGAGTACAAGCGTACAATCAAAGATCCAAATATTAGACAAAAAGAAAGCGAAAACAAATGGTTTCAGGGTAGAAGCTAAAGTAAACATCCCTATGTGATATGCAAGATATCATTTTTATAGCCCCATCTAAGAAACCCTAAAACAAAGTGAATGGTCCAAAATAACGTTATCACTAATTTGAAAGTCAGAATATAACACATATCATGTGATGACAACCGTCCATGCGATGCTGCACGAATTCATCAATCTGATCGGTATCTCGCCACAATCACAATCCAATGATGAAATTTCCACTTATCTCTCTATTGGACTTGGCCCACCCCCATACTCGTTTTCATCCTGACTCTACTCTGTATCTTCATATTTGAAGATCAACTCAACTCGTAGCACGTACTTGTAGAGTAGATACATCCGGTATCTTCATTTAATAAGGGGCAAAATACAGTGAGTTTCTTACCATGTTTATTCATGGTGTAGTCTGGCAGTTTTCCTTAATACTTCGATAAATTTTCCACGACCCACAAACGACATTTTCTTCCCCATTCATCACGAATATCACATAGTCAAGAGTAGTTCAGGGATATCCACATCTAAATTGAACTCTGAAACATAAGCCACCACTTGAGTTCAGTTCTAAGCTACTGCAGATATTTTTGCACCTAAAGTTGACAGTAACTAATTAGTAAGCTACCTACAAGTGGTAGTACTGAGATGCCATTGCCAAAGATTGCCTCAGTACAGCCAGTACATGGCTTATGTCCGGTCTTTCTTCTCCAGTTGGTCGTGTACAAGACACTGCAATCTTCACCGCTTTCCAAGCCGAGTCAATGTTGAACTTCCCTTGTAAACTTGGATCCATAATCATCTGTATCTCTTTAGTTTCAACGATAGGAGTCATCCACTGAAGTAAAAATATGTTGCGCACTGCCCCTCTAATCACTGCTGGATGTCCTGTGATTAGCTCAAAGAGTATGATTCCGAAGCTATAAACATCACCTTTCCTGTCTGGCCTTGAATACGGAAAAAACCTGCAGAAGACATATGAGAACATGGATGAGAAGACAATTTCTAGTTCATGGTAAGAGGCTTCTCTTTGGATCTCTTTGGATGAGAAGACATATTTATCCTTTTTGAGCTTTTTTCCAGTCAAGTCTAAATTGTAACCACTTGACAAGTGGAAAGATAAGACCTATAGACATTGAAATGTTTCACCAGCAGTTTCGTGGGTATCCAAGTAGTGAAGAAGGGATGGACATTAACAATTGAGAAGTGACAAGCGAAATCCTAGGGAATGTCCGAAATACTGTGCATAAAGAGATTGGCCAAGATTGAGTTTTAGCCATTACTCAGGGTCGAAGTATCCCGGCGTGCCCAGAGGACAAGTTGGATAAGAATCAAGAGCTCGAGGTTCAAAAGCTGAGATGCCAAAGTCAGCTATTTTAGCTTGCATTTCCTCATTCAACCAGATATTTGCAGCACTCAAGTCTCCATGGATGATGGGTGGATGGCAACCATGATGAAGATAATCCAAACCTGCAATTCTTTGCAAGAACTCCTTAAAACATGCTTGAGCGAAAAACTGCAATAGCCGATATTTTCATGGACATACCTTGTGCTACAGCCACAGCAATTTGAAGTCTCTTACTCCAAGTCAAGAAATTCGGCCCGTCGCCTGTTGCAGCAACCATCTACCCCGTTATACATGGAAAAAACAGACATTTTCGGGGTTATTCTAGAGCAAGGACTATACAAGAGAATGATAAAATACCCGATAAGTTTTGTCGCAGACTTCCACCATCCATGAATTCGTATATCAGCGCCTTGGTTTTGATGCCGTCACAATATCCAAGCAGAGGAACCAAGTTTTCATGGTGAACAGCCCTCAAGTTTTTTGCCTGCAATATCATAAGCGTGTTTTACCAGTGTTTACTCTGACAGTAGTTTGGGACCAAGTTTCTAAGGGTCTGCATGGCAGTGTTCCCGTTTCTCTGTTTCTGTTCCCAGGAACAGTAAAGAATAGAAACATATTTGGTAATGTAAATAATTATGATTCTGATTCTGTGTTCCGAAACATTTTTGGACCACTTTTCAGAACAAAAAAAAAGTTGATTTTTGTGTTCCGGAACACTTTTGCAGATTACTATTTTACACGATATACTTCTATGAATTTTTCCTCGATACTTTCAGTTCTCGTTGAAACCTAATTTATAATTATTTTTATTTTTATTTTTATTTTCAAAATTAATTTAAAAATAACAAAAAATCATAAAAATTGTAAAATCAACTTTGAAAGCCTTGGCCTAACCTTAAGAACCAATTTTGAATTAAAAATATTTTTCATATTTTTAAATTTATTTAATTATAAAATACCCAAAAAAATTAGAAAAATATCATTCGTGGTCAGAAAAATACGCAAAGATAGTTGATATTTTTATTTCAATTTCCTCTTCAAGATGGTATTTTTCAATCTAAAAAAGATTAACTTTCTTTTTCGCAACTCTTTTTTATTTTTTCGTTTCTTTTTCTTAATCACTATTTGATTTAATTATTTTCACTTTTCTTTGTCATCAAATATGATTATATAATTATTTAATTTAAATACAAATTGGGAACGAAAATTTTTTGCAGTTACCAAATGCGTTTCTGTTCCTGGAACAAAAATTTTAGCAGTTACCAAACGCGTTCCGATTCTCGAAAAATCATCCAGGAACAGAAATACTGAGGAACAGAAACAGAGGAACAAAAACAAGAAACGGGAACATTGCCATGCAGGCCCTAAATAAGCATCGGTTTGCCTTGTTCTATCTAACCTTGGCTTGAAATTCCCTGGACCCTCGTATTGAAAAACAAAAGAAAACCTTCACAGCAACTTCGGTGCCATCCTCTAGTGTGCCGAAATATACATTTCCAGATCCTCCTTCAACCAGAACCGTTCCGAAGTTTCTCGTCATCCTTGCAAGCTCACCATATTTAAAAGGTCCATCCTTTAATTTCGGCATCCTTTCCCTAGGTTATACACCATAATCATGCCAATGAGTATGGCATAACAACTTCCGAAGATTGGCAAGTAAATTATCAAGGAAAATCTTTGAAAGTGTCCTGCAGATGAGAAATCCAACCTATAGGACAGCATTTTCTGAAATTTGACACCTACATTCAAGAAGAAGATGATAAATAGGGGGAAAAAACAGCACGGATTGAAGTTGTGGCACCTTACGGAGCATTGGACTAATCGGGGAAATCAGTATTCTCAAGTTTTTACTTTGTTGGCATGCTTGTCACGGATGAAACGCTGGCTCATTAATTATTAGGAGCTCAGTCAAATATATGACCAACGTGACTTTGTAGGAACTATCTAGCACATCATGATCATCCTTCCTCTAGGACTTTCTTCTTCTTTTTAGGGTCTATTCTTTTTCCAAAATCGCGTTGCCATCCACCTTTACATTATGTTTGCTGGAAGAATCCAGCAAGCACTATTCAGAAAAGAATTAGCAACAGACTTACAGAACCTACAAATAGGCCAGAGGACCTTTCGGAATGACGGGCACAAGCACAAACGAGAGAAATATGAGCAAGAGTGCATAAGAGTGTCGTGGCCGGAACGTTAAGAAGCGAGAAGTACCAGGGACAACGAGCCGGCTGACTAAAGATCTGATGCAGCCGTCAGTAGAATCACACGGCTGACAGATTGTTGCCACAGCTGCCGATGGCGACGACGACGAGGATTGTGGGAAAGCATGGTTGTAATCGTCAGGATCTCGAGCGGGATCGAAGGTGGCGAATTTGAAGACCATTTCCTCTCCCTCTCGCTCTGCCCTTGGAAACCGAAACCTTGTGCTCTATCACCACCTGAACAAATGTTTATGCACAGGACATAATATTCCTTTTATCTCATAGGAAAAAAGGATCTGATGATGACGACCGATCATGAAACATAAACATATGTCTTACGGAGATGTCGAATTCCGCTTCTTGTGGGTTAGAGACAGGATGATTCGATGGTCTCTTTTGGAGGTGAGTTGCTGCAGGGGAAACTAGTAGCATGATGGATTCAAAGAGGGGGGATAGGAGAAGCATTTTGCTTGCTGTTTGAATGGGTCATACAGTGAGAATCAGCAAATGGGGAGAGATGCTTTGACCATCACACGAAAGTCACGGTCAAGTGGCGCCCCTGTGCCCCGCACGGAATTTGCCACTTTCCTAGCACGATGACCCGTTTCCTGTCAACCCATATGAACTTCTGGAAGAGTAATAAGTTCCCTGTGGTGCCGGCTGTAATTTTTCAAAGTTCTTGGGGGATATTTGAGTCCCACTCGGATGTTTGACTGGAAACCTAGGGCGTAACTGTCGAAGACAAGGATGCCTGGACATCTTTTTTTGTTCCCCTTCATTGTCCCATAATCTCTCTCCAGAAAAGACCTCCTTTCTGAAAATTTTTAATTTTTTAGAATTAATACCACGAAAAATCCTAAACTGATACATTTGTGATAAATTTATCCTAAATTATTTTTTTTATCATAAAAAACTCCAAATTAGTATAATTGTGACAAATTTACCCCAAACTGATACACATGTGACAAATTTACCCTCCGTTAGTTTTTGTTAAATCTAACTATCAAATTGCTAAGTTGGTGACACGCGATAGTTGACGGGTATATCAATTTGGGATTTTTACTCTCTGTTTGTCACAGGTTTATCAATTTGGGATTTTTCGTGATATTAACTCAATTTAACGAATGGTAAATTTGTCGCAGGTGTACCACTTTGAGATATTTCATGGTAAAAATAATTAGTTGAGGGTAAATTTATCATAAATATATCAGTTTGGAATTTTTGGTGGTCAAAAAATAGCTTGAGGTAAATTTGTCACAGATGTACAAGTTTGAGGTTTTCCGTGTTCAAAAAAAAATTGAGGTAAATTTATCATAGATGTATCAGTTTATGATTTTTCATGGTATTAATCCAAATTTTAAAGTCTAATCTCAATCCTGCTTTAGACTTTTTCTTTTGTCTTGTGACAACTTTCACTATGAATTTTAAGTTCAATCTCAATATATATTTCCCCCAATTGATAAATAGTTTGGGCTGCTAAATCGACGTGTGGGCATAATGGCATCATTTTCGTAATCTTCCTAGAGATTGAGAAAAATTTCAAATAAGAGCCCCTACTTTCTAAAAGAAAGAAGGTTTCAGGGTGAACCGTGTCTGAAATAAGGGCTTGAAATGGTCAAATCGTCTCAAATGAGAGCCTGAGTTCTTTCAGCCGGCCAAATCCCTGGCCGCCGACGGAAGAGGAGGCATTTTAGTCAAAATAAAGTTTTAGAAAGTATTGATCTTTCGTTTGCCCATACTCTGCGCTTCTGCTTTTGCTTGTTCTCGTTACTGAGCCACTCTCAATCTCTTCATCTCAAAAAAATGATTTTTTTTTTGTTCAAACCCAAAAAACGAATTGAAATCATCTCTTTTTTCGATCCCCCCCCCCCCCCCCCCCGGGGCCACGTTGGGGTCTTTTCTAAGCTCTCTTGAGTTTCTTGATCTTCTCTCTCTCTCTCTCTGCACGCGCTCTCGTTGCTTTGTCTTGCATCTATCACGTATCAAAACAATCCTCTCACTATGTAACGAAGCTGCAATGGGAAGAAATGCAGCAAACGAAGGTTTTCGTTTTAGCAAACGACAAATTAGTTGAATATGAAGAAACGTGACAAATGAAGAAACGAAGAAAGGCAAACGAAGCACGTGATGAAATCCATGGAAGAGAAGAAAACGATGGTGAAATATAAGAAGAAAGAAGAAGCAAAGGAATTTTGGGTTTAAAAAAAAAAGAATTTAGCGATTTCAACCTAGGTTGCACGGATACCGACACTGACACCGACACGAGACGTCGACACGCCATTTCTCAAAAATAGAAAAATCCGATACATCGAGGACACGTCGTATTAAATATTTTTTTATATATACATGATATATTTTTATTTCAAAATGATATTTACAAAAAGAATTCTTATAATAAAAAGAAAGCTCATACCATCAATACTTTCATAATTTGATTCAATTAACTTATAAAAATGAAGAAATAATGAAGTAAAAAGGAAAAAAAATTTGGAAGTGCCCTTTGAGATATTAATTTTTTTTCTATTTTTTAAGGAGCTTCAGGTGTCCGACACGCCGGACACGGGTGTCAACCAAGTGTCAGCCGCGTTGACCGAGTGTCGAAATGCCGACACGCGGTCAACGCGACCGACACGGGCGTCGGGAGGTGTTGGACGGGTGTCGGAGTCCGACACGGGTCCGACACCGACACTCTCACCTAGGAGGAGTATCGGTGCTACATAGATTTCAACATTTGACTTGGCAAGAGCGAAAGCAGAGAGAATGTGGGAAGCCAAATATCAATTCTTTTTGGGGCTTTTTTTGTTTTTAAGATTACTATTTTATGTCTAAATTTTATTTTGACTGAAATACATGTACCTCTCCTACGTCGGCCAGAAGAGTCACATGCTCGCCAGCAGTTAAAGATTTGGCTGGTCGGCGAGCTTAGGCCTTTATTTGAGATGACTTGGCCATTCATTCCCTTATCTTAGACAAGATCAACTCTAAGCCCCTTTTTTGAGAAAATGGTTCCACTTGAGATTTTTATTTGAAATTTTTCCTTAAAATTGTCATCTTAGTACTTACAAACCCCAAAAAAGTTGTCCCACGATTTTTGAAGTTTCAACACCAACAGGTTATTTTATATGATCAATTCAATCTCGTGTACATTAAATTATGTGTCAATGAATGGCAGTGCATAACAACAGAACCATGTGGAATGGTGGCCCAAATCTACAAATAAAAAGTGTGTTTTTGTCACAACTGGTAAGAAATAACTTGATGAACTGAAATATTTTAGTGGCCAGAGGAAAAGAAAGCAAAAGCAAAAGCAATTACTGTAGTAACGATGAGACGTCAAGTCGTCAGGCCTCTTAAGCCTTATGTGTGAATCCATCCCTTCGGTCGTACGTATAGCATCTCCTCACAAAAGGGGATCGCAGTGACCAGGCATGGGCGACTAATCCTCCACCGCTTGTGCGGGCCCACGTCAATTCTTATATTGACATTATAATCTATAAATTTCTCATCCTGTCTGTGTACTATAACTTCTTTCTTTTGCCATCAATGGATCAATCTTATTGAGTTAACGCAGCAATTTGGCGAAGAAAGCTAATCAAAAAAATGTACGGTGGTCCACGAGAGGCAGCAGCATTTGAAACGCTGACACGTGGCAAAGGTCAATGACTCTTTACTCCCTTTCTCTTTCCTCCTTTCTCCTTTTGTTTTTGAATCATTCTCTGCTGTTGAAAAAAAAGGGTCCTACGTATTTTAAGGGATGATGTTGCAGTCATCCCGATCAGATATCAACTGCTACATCGAAAGAGAGACTGGCCAATTCAACTTGTGGCGGCAATTTTGACACGAGATTGGCGGTCCAACCCATGAGAAAATGGATGTTCAACACGAAAAAAGTCAAAATTCACGAAATTATGTTCTTGATTACGACGGGTGATTGCAAATCATCATAAATTGATGTAATTTTAAAAGTTTTACATTCACAACCTTGTATTCTTACCTTCAATTAAAACCTAGGTGATTAGAGAATCTTAAAATCTACAGATATTTTGTTATTGACTACAACTAATCATTATGTCGTAATCAAAAAGAAAAATTACAAGAAAAAGGAAATCATGTTCAATCTACAAGTTTTGGTCAAAGAAGCAACTTTTCCAACTCGCGTGCGGATCACCTGCCTCAAAAACAGGTGACCTGGTGAATCCCCACCACCCATGCATGACCAAAATACCCCTATAGTAATGGGTGGTGGGGATTTAAGGGATCCCCTGCTTTTAAGGCTGGGGATCCGCTGATCCAGATCCCTCCAACTCGACTGTACTTCTTTTTAGTGGAGCGAAGACCGCCTCAGGATCTTCCATTATTTCAGTACAATCTTTTGGTAGACAATGATTTGGCAAGAGAAGAGGATTAGAATGAAGTGACGAAACCCCCCTCTTAAGCCTGTTGATCCCAAATATTTGATGGGGTTTTGATAAAATTGAAAATGAAATCATCTGATGACAGGATGGAGGTAATTGCATTCGAACAGCAAAGAAGTTTCAAACTGTATCTGGTAAAAATGCTCATTGCTGAGGCAGCCACAATCTCACCGGATTGAATCTGGAGCAACTGGTTCTTGGAACTGGAATGGTCATCATCTAGGACGAGATAATTCTTCTTCCCTCGAACAAGAAGAGCAGTCGCTCGAACTTGAGAGATTAACCGGGCCGTATACTTGGTCTTCATGTCGATAATCCTCCCATCTTTTCTCCAAGCTTATAATTCCTTCAAGAAATAGGACTGCTTCCGCCATGTAAGGCCGTTTTTGGGGGTCGAACTGCGTGCAAAGTAGAACCAGCTGAACGGTTTCCTCGACTTCACTCCTGTTATAGCCGCCCGGCATGTCGGCGTCGACTAGCCTTTCCAACTGTTCGCTCTTGTAAAGGGCGCGTGCCCATTGAAGCAGCCCCACTTCATTTCCGTCGAGGCAGGTTGTTTCCCAAGCTCTTCGACCGCTTATGATCTCCAGAAGCGTCACGCCGAACCCATAAACATCGCTCTTCACTGAGTTTCTTCCAGCAAAGCGCTCCGGATCCATGTAGCCAAGTGTGCCCATCGTACGGTCGGTGAAATAGGCGTCTTCGCCATTGGGTTCTCTTTCGGAAGCGGCCTTCTCCTTGTACTCGTCCATGAACAAGCCCATCCCAAAGTCTGCAACATGAACCTCCAAGTTTTCATCCAACAGTATATTAGCAGGTTTAATGTCCCTGTGAATTATTCTCAGATCATGCAGATGGGAGAGCCCTCTCGCAGCCCCAATTGCTATCTTCTTCCTGGTGGGCCAATCCAGTGGGATTTTCTTTACGGACTGTCTTCTTAAAAGGGAGTCTAGGCTTCCGTTCGCCATGAAAGCGTACACAAGCAAGTATTCTCCGCGCTTCGGCGACCAACAAAAGCCTAGAACCCCAACCAGATTCCGATGGCAGATCATGTTCCCCAATTTCACTTCAGCATGGAGCATCCATGGCCGATAGGCACGTCTAGCCAGTCTTTTTACCGCCACAATGGAGCCGTCCCCCAAGACTCCTTTGTACACAGAACCGTACCCACCCTCACCCACCTTCGCTGTCTCGCTGAAGTTGTTGGTGGCGACCTTCAGCTCGCGGAAACTGAACCTTTTAAGACGTCCTTCCTCTGGACATTGGTGCGGTTCGCTTGGCCTCCAGCAAACAAGCTTGGAAACTGAATTGGCCAAGCGCAGGGAAGCACCGGCAGCGACCTGGCGGGGTGTTGTAGCTTTGATGAAACTGCGGCCAGCAGGATTAAGCGGCAGACAAAACGATGAAGACCGAGAAGCAGGCGGCGAATGCGGATCGAAATCAGGAGGATCTTCGGTGAGATATAAGGTCGAAAACTTGAAGACCATGGCTCTTGGCTCTTCTGAAACACCACACTCCTTGGAATTTTAAGCTCGGATTACTCGAACTTATCTTTTTCACGGACAGGAACAGGAGGAGGAGGAGGAGGAGGAGGAGAAGGGAAGAAGAGTTTTCTCCGGCGGAGGCGAACCTGAGCTATCTGGCTGGATATTAAGACTTCTAAACTTTGGTTTATCAAAGCCAATGAACAAAGTCCTAGTGGGTTTCCACACGTTTTGTGGGGGCATGAATCAAGTCTTTGACCTTGCATTAGGGTCTAATTATCAACTCTCTCTCTCTCTCTTACACTGATTCCGATCGATCAGTTGATGTAGTTAGCACAGACACATCATTCAGTACAAGATCGTGGTCATTGAATTTGCACCAGTCAGCAACAAGTGGCCAATTTCTTTTCACACAAGATTGGAGGGACAACCCATTAAAAAAATGGGTGTTTGACACAATGACAGTCGAATTTTTCTGGTTACGACCGGTCGTTGCGACCGCCGCGATTAAAAAGAAACCTTAAAAGTATCTGATCGCTATGAATCGTTGCGTCGTAATTGAAAAGGAAAACTAAAGGAAACCATGTTCAAACTACAAGTTTTGGTCAAAGAAGCAACTTCTCTAATTCCTCGAGCCATCAGAGAATCACCAGGAGATGAAGAGGAGTCGCAAGATGGCGAGGAAATTTGGCGAAGCGAGAGAGAAGATGGAGAACAAAAAGGCACGGACACCAAAAAGTGAGATTCTGTATTAGATTTAAAAAAAAAACGCTTGTTTTGTGAACATGAGCAAAAATGCAAAATTCACAATTTGAAATTTAGATTTAACTCAAGTAGGATACGGGAAAAAAAAAACATATCGGGAATGTTTCAAATGAGGGCTTGACGTGATCTCAAATGAGGGTCTGAAATGAACCTTTTTTTCAAATAATGGCGTGAAGTGGCCAAATCGTCTCTTTTGGCCTCTTTTTTTTTTTTTCTTTTTCCCTCTTCCCTCCCGAGGCCACGGCCGGCGGAGGTCACCGGCCTCGGGCGAGGGCTACCCTCGTCTAAGTCTGGTTACCTCCACCTGCCATCGACGAGGTTCGGCGATCGTCGACGAAGGGGAGAGGAAAAAATAGGAAAAGGAAAAGAATAGGAAAAGAAAAAAAAGCAGAAAAAGAAAAAAAATCAACAAAAATATTCTAGTTCAGATCGAATTTCCAGAGCCAGAGTTAATTCCAATATTTGATGAGCTTTAAAAATACGAAAAAAAAATCACCTAGTAACAGAACATGAGTGAATACACTTGAACTGAGATTCCGTTTGTTTCGTGGACAATGAGTGTTTTAGAAAATATTTTCCTAAAAATAATCTGCCAGTGAAAAATATCTTCATTACTGACAATAATTTCTGTCTAAACCTTTGCATAGTCAATGAAAAAAAAAAATTGTCGTGCGTCTCTTTTTTTAAGCAACATAACCTGTCGAAATACTAATGCGCGGAAATTAACCAGGATCTTACAAATACGTCAATGCGAAAATCAGATAAAAATAATGAGTAATGATAAAGGACACCAGATATAACGGTTCGGTTCGAATGTCGGTACCTACATCCACGGGGAGAGCCGGCAAGAATAATCCACTGTAATCGGAGAATCAGGATTGCAATCGCTCAATACGCTCGTGTTTCCCGCATCTAAATCATACCCAAACCCAGGTATTTACAATCAAACAACTAAATTGGATATAAAAATAAACTCACGAAGCACAAATCACCACATCCGAGTCGGAGCCCGTGCGACCGAAAAGAAAAGAAATCAGATTGCCGTGATGTTTTTCTTTTTTTCTTCTTCGATCGCGACTCCCGGTTTATGTTTCCGTGCGGCTTTGGTCTTCGTCTCGTGCGGCGCGGCTCTTTTCACCAGGAGAAAACAAAAGGAACTTTCTTTTTCTTTTTTGTTACAATGGGCCCCACAAGATAATTTTGTGAGGCCCTTTTCTTTTCTTTCAGTCGGCTGAGGAGACCTCCCCTTTTCTTTTTTTTTCGTCTTTTAGTGGCAGAGTGAAAAACTTCCTTTAATTTACTCTTTCATCCCTATAACTGATTCATGGACCATCAAGATAAAACCCCAAAGAAACAGAATATATGTCTCCACTTCTTTTATTCAGCCGGAGGAGTCCACGAAGCCAATCCGTGCATTTTTCAAGATTTTCCATCTCCGTAGAAATTCAAACTCGAGACACATTTAACATAAGCGATTATTTATTAAATATTTTTTTAAAAAAAAATTACTCGTTTTTCGTGCAACAAATGTAGCTTCGGCAAAAAAGATACACGGCAGTGGGTGGTATGATGCTGAAGCTGAGGCAGCCACAATCTCACCGGGTTTAATCTGGAGCAATAGGTTCTTGGAATTGGAATGATCATCATCTAGGACCAGATAATTCTTCTTCCCTCGGACAAGAAATGCAGTCAATCGAACTTGAGAGATTAGCCGGGCCGGATACTTCGTCTTCATGTCGATAATCCTCCCATCTTTTCTCCAAGCTTATAATTCCTTCAAGAAATAGGGCTGCTTCCGCCATGTAAGGTCGTTTTTTCGGGTCGAACTGCGTGCAAAGTAGAGCCAGGCGAACAGTTTTATCGACTTCCCTCTCGTTGTAGCCTCCCGGCATATCGGTATCGACTAGCCTTTCCAACTGTTCGCTCTTGAAAAGGGCGCTCGCCCATTGAAGCAGCCCCAATTCATTTCCGTCGAGGCAGGTTGTTTCCCGAGCTCTTCGACTGCTTATGAGCTCGAGAAGCGTCATCCCGAATCCGTAAACATCGCTCTTGACCGAGTTTCTTCCGGCAAAGCGCTCTGGATCCATGTAACCGAGTGTTCCCATTGCGCAGGTGGTGAAATAAGCGTCTTCCCCGTTAGGTCCTCCTTCGGAAACAGCCTTCTCTTTGTACTCGTCCATGAACAGGGCCAACCCAAAATCCCCAATACGAGCTTCCAAATCCTCATCCAACAGAATGTTATCGGGCTTAATGTCCCTGTGAATTATCCTCAGATCATGCAGATGAGCAATCCCTCTCGCGGCGCCGATCGCTATCTTCTTCCTGGTGGGCCAATCAAGTGGGCTCTTCTCTGTTGGCTGTCTTCTTAGAAGGCAGTCTAGGCTTCGGTTCACCATGAAAGGGTACACGAGCATGTATTCTCCATGCTTCGGTGACCAGCAAAAGCCGCGAAGCGGAACCAGATTCCGATGCCAGATCATGCTCCCCAATTTTACTTCAGCACGCTGCGTCGATCCTAGAGAAGTACGTCTAGTGAGTCTTTTTATCGCCACCCTGGAGCCGTCTCCCAGGACTCCTTCGTACACGCATCCGAACCCGCCCTGACCCACCACCTTTGTATCACTGAAGCTGTTGGTGGCGACCTTCAGCTCGCGGAAAGCGAACCTTTTAAGGCGTCCTTCCTCTGGAAATTGACACGATTCGCCCGGCCTCCAGCAAACAAGCTTGGAAGCTGAATTGACCAAGCGCTGAGAAGCACCGGCACCGACCTGGCGGGATGTTACATCTTTGACGAAGCTGCAGGCAGAAAGATTGAGCGGCAGACAAAAAGTTGATGACCGAGAAGCAGGCGGCGAATGCGGATCGAAATCCGGAGGATCTTCGGAGGGATCGAAGGTTGAAAACTTGAAGACCATGGTCTTTCACTCTTCTAAAACACCACACTACTCGGAATCTGAGCTCGGGTTGCCCAACAGAAGAAATTTTCATGAAGGGAAACCGAACAAGAGTTTTCTGCTAAAGAGGTGAGCCTGAGTTGAGTCTAAATCTGCATATTCAGACTCTTGACTATTTTGGTCGTCCACACTTTACCAAATCCAATAGAAAAAAGCATGGTGGGTTTCGCTGTGTGAACTGTGAAGTATCGTTTCCTCAATGTTGATGAGGCTTTGTTAATGTCCCACCGAGCGTGACTCGAACGAGTCAGTCGCCCTTATCGCTTTCGCTTATCCCTGTCCAAGTTGGTACCCTCTATTAGATACCTTCTCTTAGAAGAGCAGGCACCTGCTTTGCGATTTGGGCCATCCATTTTTAAACGGACGGTCCAGATCTTCTATTTTTAGGGGAAACTTTTTGGGTTTTTTTTAATTTTTTTAGTAATAATCTGGGCCATCCATACATAATACGGATTGCCCGAATTCAAAGGGCAGAGCCTGCCCTTCTAAGGGAAGGGCAGACGATCCCTTCGCATATATTAGGAGTAACTCTTTTTGTGTATTTACTTTCTTGCCCTTCTTTGTATGCATATTTATATTGATCTTGTGCCTAATTGTAATTAAGCGAATTCTATTATTCAATTCTCAAATCTATCATGGTATCAAAGTTAGGGTTTCTCGTTTTTCCCCCATAGGCGACGTGATGAACGAGCACGTTGGATTTTTCTTTCCACCGATCAAACTGGTGATTTCGTCAACGAACTGGTGATCGCGCGTTGAATTTTGATTTTGTGGTTTTGGTGGTTCCTCACCACACCAAGATATCGGAAATGCTCCTGATTTGATTTTGGCATCTTCTCTTTTTGGCGTCTTCTCTGCTAGTCTGGCCTTAAGATTGGACTACGGGAAGTACTACGTTTCCAAACTATGTAGCACCGATACGACACGGGACAACATACGACACGACACGACATGCCGATACAGCAGTTCTCAAAAAATAGAGAATTTCGACACGCCGGGACACAGCATATATTAAATGTGTGTATATATATATATAAATGATCATTTTTATAAACTCCAAACATCACTATGTCTAAGGGGGTGCATGAAACCCTTTCTGTTTCATGGCTCTATTTCTGGCAAGAAATAGATTTTTTTCATTTCTATTTCCTAGATGAGTTTCTCAACCAAAAATCGCGTTTGATAACGATATAATTTTTCTATTTCCGAAACAGAAATTCGTTTGATAATAACATAAAATTTCTCTTCCCTAACCCTATTTCTGGGGACCGGCGGCGACGGCAACCGGCGGCGGCGGCGACGGCGACTGGCGACCGGCGGCGGCGACCGCGACCGCGACCGGCGACGGGCGTCTAGCGGCGGCGGCGGGCGACCGGCGGCGACGACCGGCGGCTTCGACCCGCAGCGGCGATGGCGACCGGTGGCGGCGACCGGCGGCTGCGGCGACCGGCTGCGGCGACGGCGACCGGCGGCGGCGACCGGCGGCAGCAACGGTGACCAGCGGCCGCGGCGACGACGGCGACATGCGGCGGCGACGACAACGACCGGCTGCGGCAACGGCGACCGGCGGCGACGACCGGCGGCTGCGACGGCGACCGGCGGCTGCGACGGCAACCGGCGACGGCGACAGGCGATCTGCGGCTGCGACCCGCCACCGGCGGCGGCGACCGGCGATCAGCGGCGGCTACGGCGACCGGCGGCGGCGACCAGCGACTTCAGAAACAAAAAGTTACTTTTTTCTATTTCTTGAATCTCATTCAAATCTATTTCTTGGTCAATTATCCTGCCCGGAAATAAAAAAAAATTACATTGCGTTGCCAAACGTATTTCTATTCCAAATCTATTTCCTGAAACAAAAAAATAGAAAAACTGAGAAATAGAATGGGTTTCTTGCACCCCCTAAATGTCATAGCTATTTCATATTTGACATTCAGATATGATTATTTTGCGGTAACGATGACCCCAAATAGTAACTTCAAACTTATAAGATCACATCATATTTCAAAAAAAAAATACCAGCTGGACTTGTCGGGACGTGTCCCGGACGTGTCGAAGCGTGTCCCGGACGTGTCGAAACGTGTCAGACAGACCGGTAGTGCCGGTCACAGCTTTTTTTTTTTTGGGCCATCCGGACACGAGGCCCCCGTGTCCGTGCCGTGTCGCCGTGTCCGACACGAAAAATTCTTCGGGTAGGCGTGTCCGTGCTACATAGCTTCCAAATCGTTCTTTGACAGTGCAAAGTGATAGATTGGATTAGCGTTTTCTTGGCATTGGTGTTCTCTGCTTTGGATTTCCCAATGCACTTGAAATCAGAGCCACCTTCATATTCTCAATTCTAGAATATATGTAAATGAAATCCACCTTCATATTCTCTGCTTTGGATTTCTCAGTGCGATTTGGATTATTTGGATTTCACCGATAAACGATTGGTGCTTTGCTTATATTGTCGTTGGACTTTTCTGCATCACACGGTTTTATTTTTCTATTGTCGTTGGATTTTTTATTTGATCAGTTGTTGCCTTCCGATACACCAAATTTGTAGCACTGTTTGCAGTATTTTATTTGAACTCAGGGCCTGAAGGCAAATAGTGCGGTCAGTGAGGGTGAAGAAGGAGTCCAGTTGTTGCCTTCTGTCCGACGGTTGGTGGTATCGGGTCCGAAACAGTGTTATTTTGGCAGTTTTCTTCGCTGATTTTCAGTGGAGTTATTATTTGCGGTTCGACATTGAATAACTGTTGTTTGGTGTTGCTAAAGGAACCGATTAGTTGTTGCAAATTTGGTGTTACTGACCATCTAGGTGCGAGATCCCTTGGCCGATCGGTCCTAACTTGGAGTGCAATTTTAGCTTCGAGTTGTACCTATCCCTTCTCCATCTATGGATCGTGTCACTTCATCCTCGTCTTTAGATGATCGTCTTGCTAATATTAAGGCTCAGCTTTCTCATTTAGTTCAGCTTCATCTTGGTTTTTCTAGCGCAACCTCCATTGTTGCTATAGCAGCTGCCGCACAATCTTCAGGTGATAGCTCTTCCTGGATTCTTGACTCTGGGGCTGCTCATCACATGACTGGCTCTGGTCATCATCTCACTCAGCAGACTGCACTCAAAAGTCCAGAAGGGTTCTTTACAGTCGATGGATCCTCTCTTACTGCTGCTATGCAAGGCCATCTTATTATTCCTAGCAGTTTTAATGTGCCCAATGCGTTGCATATACCGAACTTAGCCATGAATCTTTTATTTGTTGGGCAACTTGCCGATATGGGTTATATGGTGACATTTACTGTTGATTCTTGTGTTGTACAGGATCATACGAGTGGCCGAACGATTGGCAGGGGTAGTAGACATGGAGGATTGTATATGATGCAACATTTCCAGCTTCATTCCCCTCAACCTATTCTTGCTATCTGCGATATTGACTGTTGGCACCAGCATCTAGGTCATATATCTTCTTCTCGTTTGTCTTTTCTGCGTCAGCAGGGTGCACTTGGGCATGTTTCATCTACTGTTATGCGTCCTTGTGTTGTGGAAATTCTCCTATATTTTGATTCTGACAAAACTATCGAGAGAAATTGTATAACGTTCTGTGATGCAGAAAGAATGTGTAAGCAGCAGGTTGAGTGGATCTAATTCTGTCACGTGGACGAAGGGTCAGATGGAAATACTTCTGACGAAGGGTTAGATGGAAGTGCTTCTGACGAAGGGTCAGATGGAAGTGCTTCTGACTAAGGGTCGGATGGAAGTGCTTCTGACGATCTAAACAGTGACGGATAGATCGCATCAAATCTCCGTATTACCATTCCATGTCAATTGATCAAGTAAGAAGCAAATCTATTCTAAGACGAAACCCAAGAACGATCAGTTTCTGCATTTGCAAAACATGAAGACCCACGTATGGCAGGTTTCCGATCAAGGCAAGATTCCTAAGGAAAGCTTGTGATATTTGATTACCCTGATATCCCTTCCAATCAATCAAGGGACCTTCTACAATGGGATATCATCTTCTAAGGAATATTCTTTTGGGAACCAACTCAGACTTATCACACTTATGGAAGCTGGAGATTTAGTTGTATGGGCGACTGAATCAGAAGGGTTCAATATCTCACTCAACGGTCTACATATCTTCTGAAAATACAGTCTCGTTCAATCACGATTGATGACGTCCAATCAAATATTGAAGAGCGATCCATTGGTCGGGAATCCAACGGCTAGTTTGGAGGCAGGGGAGTATAAAAGAAGAACCATGATGGACTAAAGAAAATGAGGGGAACAACAATCCAAAGTGCAAGCATAATTTGAGTTCTATCCGAAAATATTCTGTGTACCAAAAATCCTATTCATTGTGAAAATCTGCGAGAGAGAAAAATCAAGTGATTGAGTGTTTGTAATTCTCGTGATTCTTCATAGTGAAATCCAGCCGATCGGCTGTCATCGTGGGAGAGTAGACGTAGGCTTAATCTAAGCCGAACCACTATAATCATCGTGTGCAATATTCTCTACTCTAAACTCTTACTTTTGTGTTTAGACTTTTTGCACACTGTTATGTTGTTCCTGATTCTAATCGTACACTGAATTATTTTTTATTCCGCAAGAAATTTCATTTATATTCAGAATCACCTATTCACCCCCCTCTAGGTGATATTGCTAGATCCATCAATTGATATCAGAGCAGGTTGCTCATATTTACGAAGTGTTTATTGACTTCAGAGCTAACGATCTACTATGTCTAGCAATCACTCTTTAGGAACAAGCGATTTGCACTTTGCCAACAAGCCATCATACTTTGATGGGAAGGACTACAATATGTGGAGCAACAAGATGAAGTGGTTCTTCAAAGCCTATGATGATCTGATGTAGGATGTTGTTACGAATGGAGTAGTTCCTACAACTGCTACAAATCCAACCTCTGCTGACGGAGTAAATCCTGTCACAACAATGACCGATGCTGAAAAGGCTAAAAGAAGAGGCCTTGATTCCAAAGCTGTCAATGCTCTCTTTTGTGCCTTATCTACCCCTCTCTATAATCGTGTCTCAGAGGAAGAATTATCTAAGGCAATATGGGATAGACTTCATATTACCTTTCAAGGAACAAATCGAATAAAAGAAACGAAGCTCAGTATTTTACTGAGTGACTATGAAGCATTCCAAATGAAATCTGATGAATCTATTGCAGATATGATAGACAGGTTTCAGACTTTGGCAAGTGGACTTGCAAGACAAGGCGCATCTATTGCTGAACCAATGCAAGTCAGGAAAATACTACGTGGACTCACAGATGATTGGAATTACATCAAACCATCGATTCAAGAATGTCAAACAATCAGACCACTCTCGGTGGATGAGCTAGTCGGGACTTTGCAATCTTATGAAACAGAACAAGCAAACAAGAAGGGAGAACAAAAAGGTAAAAAATCTATTGCCTTGAAAACTGAAATTGCTCAATGTCTTTCTGATACAGATGATGAAGATGAGGATGATGAAGAATTAGCCCTCATGGTCAAGAAATTTAGAAAGATGGCTCGGAAAGCCAGAAATATCAAAGGGAAGAACCTTGGAAGAAGAATGATATGAAAATGTCAAGCAACGACTCACAAGATAGCAAAGACGTGATCTGCTTTCACTGTAAGAAGGCAGGACATATCAAACCGAACTGTCCAATTTTGAAGAAGGACAAACTCAAGTATGAGAAGTACAAGAAGGCCCTAAAGGCAGATACTCTAAGTGATTCTGATGAAAGTGAAAATGATTACGCAAACATTTGTCTCATGGCCGAATCAGATTCAAATTCATACTCAGAAACTGAGGTATATTCATTGAACTCCCTGATGAAGTTACTGAGTATATTGATGAATTGTGTAGAAACTACAAAGAAGCTCTTCAAAAAGTTTCTAGTTTGAAAAAGGAAAATTCGTCCTTAAAATAGCAGAATTTATCTCAAAAAGAAAAAATCAATTTTCTACAACAAGAGTTTCACCAATTGAAAGAAAATCATGATTTGATTTCAAAAGAAAATGCTTCTCTGAAAGAAAAGGTTTCCGATATCTCAAAAAGGTTTTCACAAAGCTTAGAAACTCTGAATAACATTATTTCAAAACAAATACCCTTCAATGACCGATCTGGGTTAGGTTTTAAAAAAGAGAGTAATCTCAAAAATTCCTTTAAAACTGAATTTCGAAAACCAACATTTTCTGATTACATGCATCATTTTCATAAGCATTTTACTAGATCTTATATTCGACAATCCTGTGTGAACTGTGGTGATCCTAGTCATACTAGGGATTATTGCAAGAAAATTTGGAGACCCGTTAAAAGGTCAAAACCTACTAACACAGAAGGACCCAAGAAAGAATGGGTACCAAAGAAATAGTAAGTTGTTTATTTCTTGCAGGTACTAAAGAGAAGGAAGAACAAGTGGTTTCTGGATAGTGGCTGTTCAAGTTACATGACTGGAAATCCAGATGTATTTATGTCCTTCTCAGATTGTAATGGTATAAGCGTGTCCTTTGGAGGAAAGAACAAGGGAAAGGTCATTGGGAAGGGAAATGTAAAGATTGAAAATCTGACGGTTAAAGATGTCTCTCTAATCAGAGAATTGAACTATAACTTAATTTCTATAAGTCAACTCTGTGACTCTGGCTATGATATTTGCTTCCAAGATTTAAAATGTACAGGTATGAGCAAGGACAAGAAGCAATCCTTCACGGGCGAAGGCATGGGAATATTTACCTTTTAGATATTGATGCTAACTGTGAAAGTGCAAAATGTCTTATTTCTGTTAAGGATGAATCTGATCTTTGGCACAAAAAGTTAGGTCATATTAGTGTAAAACATATCTCAAAGCTTTCCAAGAAGGGACCTGTTCGAGGATAAAGGTGGACTATGTCATGCATGCACACTAGGCAAGCAGGTAAGAAGTTCTTTTAAGTCCTTAAATCAAGTGTCCACTAAGCATTGTCTACAGCTACTTCATATGGATATCTTTGGACCGAACAGAACCTTAAGCCTTTGAGGTAAGAAATACTGTCTTGTCATAGTTGATGACTTCTCGAGATTTACATGGGTTTTATTTCTAGCTCACAAAAGTGAGGCTTTTATGTCCTTTTCAAAACTTGCCAAAAGGATTCAAAATGAAAAGGGCTACACCATTTCTAGTTTGAAAACGGATCATAGGGGAGAATTTGAAAATCAAAGTTTCTCAGATTTTTGCACTGATTTCGGAATTCAGCATAACTTCTCTGCACCTTATACTCCTCAACAAAATGGGGTAATAGAAAGGAAAAATAGATCCATGCAAGAAATGGCCAGAACTCTTCTTATTGAGAGTAAAATTGCTTCTAATTTTTGGGTTGAGGCCGTTTCGACAGCTTGTTATATCTTAAATCGAATTTCTCTCATACCTTTTTTCCGAGAAAACCCCCTATGAAATTTTCAAAGAAAGAAAGCCTGATGTTGCATATTTTCATGTATTCGGTTGTAAATATTTTATTCTAAAGAATGCTAATGATCGAATTGGAAAGTTTGATGAGAGATCAGATGAAGGAATTTTCTTGGGATATTCAACAACGAGCAAAGCCTACAGAGTCTACAACAAGAACACTCGCGTTGTTGAAGAGTCAGTGAACATCAAGTTCGATGAAAGCCATCAAAATGATGAATCTCAAATCAATCAAGTTCATATACCTCCTCAAGTCTCAGACTCACACGAAGAATCAGGAGAAAAACAAGACTCAATTGTGGATGATGGTTCGGAGAATGTTCAGAAGGAAATTCTCTCAGTTGAAGAAATACCAGAAGATGAACAGAATGAACCCACAATATCCTCAAATGATTGCTTCGACAAAAGTTGGAAGCACAAGTCAAGTCATCCAAAGGAACTTATCATAGGAAGTATAAGTGATGGCATAAAGACAAGATCAAAATTCAAGCAAGCAATGAGCAACATAGCATTGATATCTGAATTAGAACCAAAAAGGATTGAAGATGCATTAGCAGATGAGAACTGGATAAATGCAATGCAGGAAGAGTTACATCAATTTAAAGTCAACAATGTTTGGGAATTGGTCAACAGACCCAAAAATCGTCCAGTGATTGGAACTAAGTGGGTATTCAGAAACAAACTGGATGACAAAAGAAAGGTTGTAAGAAACAAAGCAAGACTTGTAGCAAAAGGCTATTCTCAGGAAGAATGAATAGACTACGATGAGACCTACGCACCGGTTGCCAGGTTAGGAGCCATTAGGCTACTTCTTGCTTATGCTTGTTACAATGATTTCAAACTTTTTCAGATGGACGTGAAAAGTACTTTTCCAAATGGCTACATCAAAGAAGAGGTATATGTTGAACAACCCCCCGGCTTCGAAGAACCTAGAGAAAAGGATTTGGTATTTGTCTTAAAAAAGGCACTCTGTGGACTGAAACAAGCACCTCGTGCTTGGTATGAAAGGTTGAGTAACTTTCTATCTCAACACAACTTTACAAAAGGTAATGTAGACACTACTCTTTTTATTCAAAGAAAAGGTAAGGATATTCTTCTAGTTCAAATCTATGTTGATGATATTATATTTGGTTCTTCTAATGATCTTCTCTGCAAGAAATTTTCTAAAGTAATGCAGGATGAATTTGATATGAGTATGATGGGAGAATTACGATTCTTTATTGGTCTTCAAATTCATCAATCTCAGAAAGGAACTTTCATATATCAAGAAAAGTATGCACTGGAAATAGTGAAGAAGTTTGGTTTGGAGAACGGCAAAAAGACAGAAACTCCTATGTCTCACTCCTCCAAATTAGATAAAGATGAAGATGGAAAAGAAGTTGATCCCAAACTATATCGAAGTATGATTGGATCACTACTCTATTTCACAACTTTAAGACCAGACATCCCATATAGAGTCTGTTTATGCGCAAGATTTCAATCAAGCCCAAGAGAATCACACCTATCAGCCGTCAAAAGAATAATCAAATACATTGGGACGTATCCCAACTATGGTTTGTGGTACTCTAAATCTTCTGATTTTATACTAAAGGGATATTCGGATGCAGATCTTGCAGGTTGCAAAATTGATAGGAAAAGTACATCTGAAACTTGTCAGCTCATGGGAAACATGCTTGTCTCATAGTATTTCAAGAAGCAAAATACAGTGGCACTTAGTACAGCTGAAGCAGAATACGTATCTTTTGGAAGTTGTTGTGCTCAAATACTTTGGCTAAAACAGCAGCTCAAAGATTATGGTGTTGAAGAATCAATTGTGGAAATCCTTTGTGACAATACAAGTGCCATAAATCTTACAAAAAATCCCATACTTCACTCAAGAACAAAGCACATTGAGATCAAACATCACTTCATACGTGATCGTGTTCAGAATGGTGATGTTAACATTCAATACATTAATACGAAAAATCAACTTGCAGATATTTTCACTAAACCATTGGATAAGCAGACTTTTAATTTTATTAGAAATGAATTGTCCATCATTAACCCTCCTTCTTAAGTATATTTTAGAACAGGAAGAGTTAGAAGGAGAATCAGAAGGAGCGTCAGAATGAACATCAGAAGGAACGTCAGAAGCAACATCAGAAGGAACGTCAAAAGGAGCGTCAGAAGGAACGCCAGAAGGAGCGTCAGAAGGAACGTCAGAAGGACCGTAAGAAGGATCGACAGAAGGAACGTCAGAAGGAACGCTAAAAGGCGCGTAAGAAGAAATTCACATCTTTTTGGAAAAGTTCATAAATCAAGGTCAGTTAACTCTTAAAATTCTCTTTAAGGTAAGTTTCTCATATGAATATATATCTCCGAATATCTGATTGACGGTGATTAATTGATTTGTTAAATAAATTCTTTTATTTCTTTTTAGAAGATCAGAATTTTCTTTTATTGATTTTGTTTCCAAAAATAACCGCCTCTTTTATAAAACACCGAATCGTCATCTCTGTTCTCTCATTTTCAAATCTCTCTCAAATCGAAACCCTAAAATCGTATTCAAGATATCTCACTCTCGATTTCTTCCTCAAAACAACACTCTTTCATCCAAAGTTTCAAACTTTCTACGTATCAATGGCTCCAAAATCAGCCTCTGACTCGAAGAAGACTCCTTAGTTGAAGAGAAAGTTTTCCGCCTCAACTGCAAGCAGCGCCGAACCTACGGAAACCCAAATCAACGAACAACGTGAGGCATTCCAATTGGAAAAAGGTTTGTCTCTATCTGTTTTTGAAGGAAAAGAAGCAATGGCACATTCTATTAAGCCAATATATGATAGTATTAAGGCAGCAGGGGATTCTAGCAATGAACTTAGAAGATTGCTGAATGCTCATCAGTTCGAAAGTGAAGGTGAACTGCTCGAGTTTATTAGTTTACCTGGGAAAATAGTTGATCCAATTGCTGTAGAAAAACCTAAATCGGCATCTAGAAAAGGAAAAGCGAAAATGGCAGAGCCTAGTTCGAAGTCAAGAAAACCATCCCCTATAAGACCTGGCGGAACTAGGGCAAAGGTTGAAGATGATAATGACATTCTGTTCAATGATTTTGTGAAGAATATCAGGTATAATGTGGATAAAAGCTTTCCTGATCTCATGTTCCAAAATCAGGCTCACAAAGACAAGTTTGAATTCATGAAACAGAGAGATGTTATACCTCACAGGGTATTTGAGTTAAAGTACTTTGATAGTAACGGCATTTATCTGAGGAAGCATCTACAAAAGGTGAAGATAGATCAATTCATAACGCATAGGGGCTATACCTTTCATGATCTGGTAGCCTACTTCTACTCAAATTTTCAGTTTGTCAACTTCAACTCCTTGGCTTTCACGATGAAAAGAAAGCAGTATATTTTGACTGTTGATGAATTGGCATCTATCATGGGAACCAGAAAGAGAGATTTCATACCTCTAGATGTCACTGCAGAAGAAGCTTTTTGCTTCCTAATTGGCAAATCAAGCTTCTCAAGGGAATCGAAGTCGCATATTGCCTACAGTGACTTTCCCTTAAAACACATCATGATGCACAAGGTGATCATTGAATGTCTTAGACCCAAGGCAGCCTCTAAAACAGACATCTCGAAGTATAAGGCAAAACTGTTGTGGGGCATCTTGACAGGAAAGAGGGTTTCTTTTGCTCACACAGTCCTATTACACATGTACAGGTCTGTTCTCAAGCCAAAGGGACAACTACCTTATGCTGCTTTGATCTACAGAATAATGGATCATTTCAAGATCGGAGGTCTGGGCTCTCTTGTCAAACAAGATATCCCTCTGATAACTGCTGGTGAAACTATGGTGACAAAGATGGGATACAAGATGACTCCTACTGGATGGAGGACAAAGAACAATAAACTAGTCATTGTGGATTTCGAGGATGAGTCCAAGCAGAAATCTCCAAAGAGGAGAAAAGTTATGGCTGTCAAGGGACATCAAAAAGACAGCTCAACTGATAAGGACTCAGAGGCAAGTGAAGAAGGAATATGAGAGTATAACTCTAAAGCTACACAATCTCGAGGTGGATCAGATGAAGAAGGTGAATCTGGGGATCACAGTGCCGAAAGGAATGAGGAACGAGGAGATGAAACAGAAACACAATCAAAAGAAAATGTTGTATATCCTTGTGATCTGACTGAGGAAGAATTCCTCACAATGTGGAATGAGGAGCATGCTGCCAAAATTGAAGATGAAATAAAGTATGACAATACTCTTGTCAATTTTGATCATGAGCAGTTGCTAGCACAAGTCCTAGCTAAATTGGCCTCAAAAGAGCAGGAGAAAGAGCCAGATGACATTGAGGCTTATTCGGTATCCTCCACCAGACAAACAATTCACAAAGCTGCTACAAGCTTGGCTTCGGCTATTGCACGAGAAGATCAACTCTCGAGTGCTCAATCCATACTAATGGACATTGATGAAGATGTAGAATCTGTACCCAGCTTACGAGCTAAAGGGAAGAAGGCTCAAACTCAAGGGGAGCCCTTGCCTGCAACATCTGATGTCTTTCTCATTGAAGTGTTTGCCTCTCAAGCTTTTCTTAAAGCACAAACTAAGGGGGAGAATTTAGCTACAAAAGGGATTGACACCTCATATTAAGAACCTGCTCTTACAGAACTACAGGTGGACCTTCAAGGACACTTTGAAAATCTTCAACATATCCTTCTTCAGACTCTGGCTGCTATGGAAACAAGGTTAGATCAGAAACTGTAGACTTTTGAACAGAAGATCGATAGGAAGTTGCAGGGTATGACTAGTCAGGTGAACAAGTTGGAGAAGTCAATTGATCTATATGGCAGAATGTTTTGTGCTGAGGTTGCAAACATGCCTACCTACACACTGGTCAGAACTGACAGAACAGATTCAGAACTGCCTTCATCTCATGCTGTTAGAAGCCGTGCTCAGCAAATGGGAAGAAGCTCTGAAGGACCTTCCCCAGTAGAGGCTGATAACGAGCCTGAAGATCATCCATTTTCTTCAAAAATGCCTCCACCCACATCTTCTTAGTTTTATTTTTTTTTTGGACCAAAAGTTGCTCTTTGCTATGATACAACCTTTACTCTATTTGTTTAACATTGACTCGATTCATTTTTTTAACTTTATACAATCTTTCTGATGTTGACAAAAATGGGGAGAAGAGTTGATATCCATTTTGTACAGGGATTGATATCATCTTGAGCAGAGATATCTACACACTATTTATACTCTGATTACATACCTATGATTATACTCTAATTCAGAAAGGGGGAGAAGAGTTTATTCTTGTGCAGGATAACCATACTCTGATAGATACCTACACTCTGTTTATACTCTGATTATGCATCTATACTCTGATCATGTTTTCCTACAGGAGTATTTTCAGTATAGAATCTCTAATGATGATTACCTGCAGGAGCAAATCGGATGATTACTCGTTTTTGTCACTGTTTAAAATCTTTAAATTTACATATATGTATCTATAATAAGAGTAGTTTTGTTACCATCAAAAAGGGGGAGATTGTTGTGGAAATTCTCCTATATTTTGATTCTGACAAAACTATCGAGAGAAATTGTATAACATTCTGTGATGCAGAAAGAATGTGTAAGCAGCAGGTTGAGTGGATCTAATTCTGTCGCGTGGACGAAGGGTCAGATGGAAGTGCTTCTGACGAAGGGTCAGATGGAAGTGCTTCTGACGATCTAAACAGTGACGGATGGATCGCATCAAATCTCCGTATTACCATTCCATGTCAACTGATCAAGTAAGAAACAAATCTATTCTAAGACGAAACCCAAGAAAGATCAGTTTCTGCATTTGCAAAACATGAAGATCCACGTATGGTAGGTTTCCGATCAAGGCAAGATTCCTAAGGAAAGCTTGTGATATTCGATTACCCTGATATCCTTTCCAATCAATCAAGGGACCTTCTACAATGGGATATCATCTTCTAAGGAATATTCTTTCTGGAACCAACTCAGACTTATCGCACTTATGGAAGCTGGAGATTTAGTTGTATGGGCGACTGAATCAGAAGGGTTCAATATCTCACTCAACGGTCTACATATCTTTTGAAGATACAGTCTCGTTCAATCACGATTGATGACGTCCAATCAAAGATTGAAGAGCGATCCCTTGGCCGGGAATCCAACGGCTAGTTTGGAGGCAGGGGAGTATAAAAGAAGAACCATGATGGACTAAAGAAAATAAGGGGAACAACAATCCAAAGTGCAAGTATAATCTGAGTTCTATCCGAAAATATTCTGTGTACCAAAAATCCTATTCATTGTGAAAATCCGTGAGAGAGAAAAATCAAGTGATTGAATGTTTGTAATTCTCGTGATTCTTCATAGTGAAATCCAGCCGATCGGCTGTCATCGTGGGAGAGTGGACGTAGGCTTAATCTAAGCCGAACCACTATAATCTTCGTGTGCAATATTCTCTACTCTAATCTTAACATAACATTGGCGATAATGGCTCTGATACTAATAAGGAAGCGGAGACAAGCTTAAACCCAGAATGCAAGTATGCTATCCCAACAACAATGGCGGTTCTACCAGCCAGACATGAGACTGCCTTTCTGCATAACATGCTTACTCTTGAAGCTCAACCTTAGAGATCCTAGATATTTACTTTCTTGCCATTCTTTATATGTATATTTATATTGGTCTTGTACCTAATTGTAATTAAGCGAATTCCATTAGTCAATTCTCAAATCTATCACGCTCGAGCTTAAACCAACAATTCTTAGCTCGTCTTTCTCGGGGCCTTCCCATTTTCTCTGATGAGTCGCAAAATTTGTGGAGGACGAATACCAATGAGGCAATGAGTGACATCGAAGGAACAATAGAAATGAGCTACGTCAAAGCGATAGATAGGTTGAAAGCCAAATTGTGAGGGCAATTCAATCACTTCATGTAAAACGCTATGGTTTCAGCCATATTTACCAGGGAATAAGTGCATTGAAAGTTTTAAAAGTGTAATTGAGCCATAAGATTTTTCAAAATGTGCAATCAAGTTTTAAAAACTTATCAAGTTGATGCAATCAAATCCTTCCATTAACTTCGTCCAACTTGGCTAATCGCAAACGCTGGCATGGCTTTTTTTGAAACTATTTTCTCTCTTTTATGTGGTGGTAACGTTATTAAAACATGGAAAAACGAGGCCAAAATAATGTGGTTTTGATTCAAATCTAAATTTTGTCATTAAAAGAAGTAAGTTCTAAATAAAATAAAATAAAAGGAGGCAAAAGAGGGTGACGATAGTGTTGACACATGGATTTTGATTAGTCTTTTCTAATTTATTTTCGAAAATAATTCATTAAAAACCCATAAAAATTAAAATATATATATGTATATATATATATATATATATATATATATATATTATTTTATTTTATTTTCTTTTATTTTATTTGAATTCGCCGAATGGCAAGCGTCCTCTCTACCCTTGAATCCTCACGATCAAAGTGTTCCGCACTTCAGAAATCCTTTTGCAAAGTCACTAAAGGGAAGTTGAGGGCGCGGCGCGATAAAGAAAGGGAAAGGTGACGATGTTGTTATGGGGATGGGATCATGGGGGGATGTAATAAAAAAAAGGGGGAAAAAGCAGAGGACAGCAGGAGTCTGTCCTCCACCATGCAATAAAAAAAATTACAAAAGAAGGGGAGGAGACAAAGGATATTCGGACAGGCAGAATTAAAAAGGATGATTCCAAGACCGTGGAAGAAAAAAAAAAGGTCTCTTAAAGAGTGAGTTCGATTGGTCCAAAAAAAAGGAGGGTTGTGGTTGTCGCAACCAGAGAGAGAGAGAGGGAAGAGCTCGGGCCTTCATCGAAGAAAAGAAAAAAAAGAGGGATTCCTCTCTCAGCTGAGGTTTTCGACTAAAAAATGAGTGAGGACGAGAGAGGGAGGAGCCTGATGACGATTTGAGCTCCTCCAGTGTCCACACCACCACCCCATCGTCGTCGCAGCGCCAGCGCAGCCGCCGAAAAGCAACCGAGACCAGCTCGAGCAGCCCTACCCTGTTTCAAGCCGGGACTGCTGTTGTTGGGGTTCCGCCTCTACCGCCTCAAGCCACCACCACACCACTACTCTGAGCCCCTCCGACCGTCGAAGACCGCCGCGAGCCAGCTCCGAACCACCTCAGCCTTATAGCTTTGCACTCCTTTCGGCTCATCCTCAGGTCCCCTCAGGACAAGGTTACTCTAGCCATGGAAACCCACATTGACAAGGTTGTCAATGGTGGTGGATCTGAGATGTTCCCTCCTTGACGAGACCAAGACGATCTGAATGCCTTTGGCCTTGATCACATTGAAAAGTTTGGGCGAGTGCTCCAAAGATGGTGCCTTTGCCTTGCCCATCCACTCCTCTAAAGAAGTCACGTTCAACTTCTCTCCTGCATGTTGATGTTTCTTATAGTAAGGCATAGTAGACAGCAAAGTGTCATCGATATCGAAGATCCATGCATCCCTTCCGTCCCTCTGCAAGCTGTAGCCGGTGCTGAGATACACCATGCACTCCTCGATCGCCCGCTCCAAGTTGACCCTGTACTGGGTCGACCTCATGTACTTGCCTACGTAGTCGACGCATTCCTCAGGCATCGCCTCGAACTCCCTGATGTTGTGGAGCTTCACGTGCATCCTCCAACCCTCACAGTAGTTCTTCAAGCTGAGCTCGACCCCATTCCTTGTTCTCTGGCCGCTCAAGATATCCCAATCTGCAGAGCAAAGGGAGGCGAGAATGCCCAGCGTGAGGGACACGGAGAGGGCTTCGGCCGCATGTTCAGCTCATGTCCCCTATTCTGGAGTCTGTTACAGCTGCTGGTCGAGGCTGTTCCCCCTCCCGCCGGCCATCACGAGCTACCCACAGCTCTCTCTGATCGCCACCTCTAACCGTTTCGTTGCCCCCGTCGAGCTCGTCGTCACCGCGGCTCATCACTCCGCCTCCTAACCTCGACAGCCGCCCGAGCTTGCTCCAGCCATCACTCCACCACCCCTCCAGCCGTAGATCTGGAGCCACAAGGCCTACGAAGACCGAGAACCTCCCAACCATCTTCCCGTAGCTTGAGCGAGTGGTCTGAATGTGCAGGACCGGAAGCTAGTGGAGTTTTCGTCAGGATGCAGCTCAAGACCGCCGCAGAAGTTTAACTCGTTGCCGTCGACCCCATCTCCGTAGCTGAATGTGGTGGTAACGTGAGCTCGTTCGAGCTTTTTCACTCAGGCTCGTCCATAGCTCGACGGTCATCACCATCGCAGCCCGTGGTTAAAGGCCACTCGGGTAAGCTTCTCGATCTTCATTAATAGTGGTTGCATGCTCGGAGTTGGAAGGCCGAACAAGGAAATGAACAAGAATAATCAGCGGCCAAGATGCGCGCGAGTGTGGCAATGGTTATTTCGGTTTGGCTTCTGTGAGTTGGGGAGAAGACGACGAAAACTACAAATCCAAGAAATAATAAAGAAACAAAAGTTGAGGGCAACTAAGGGAGTCGCGCGGCATTTTTTTTTTTTTGTATTGAGCACGTGGGCTGCTTTCAGGATTGGGCCACTAGTGGAACTTACGGTCTGGGCCTCTAATAGAAAGAATTGAAAGAAATTGGGCCACGTCTAAATTTAAGTCAAATAGATCTTTGCAAAAAAAAAAAAAAAAAAAAAAGAATGGGCCTTTCTCATTTTAGGTTTTATTTGGGCTTTTGGTTGGCATGTGGTTATGAAAGGAGTTGGGTTTAGAGGTCCAAATCAGACCATTATTTTCGAAATTAAAAAAAAATTAATTAAAAAAATTATTATTAGAAAAATCCCAAAAAAATGAAAAATCATAAAAAAATTCGGAAAATTCAAAAAAAATTATAAAAAATTCCAGAAAATAGGAAATGGCCACAATCAACTGGCCAAGGCTCATCCCGGGAGTTTTGAACCCCGACTCTTCCAAAAATTGACGATTTTGCCCTTCGGGCTAATCCTTCCCAAATCTTCCCATTTCGCCCCTGGTCATAAATCACGCCTCCCCAAAGCCCTTATGGCTACGTTAGGAAGCCGTTGATGTGAATTGACGTGCATTGATGTGATTTACTTATGCACTTGATTTCGCTTTCATTTAAATTGATTGTGATTGATAGGAATAGTCTTCCAATCTGCATGAAACCCTGAATCAAACCTACCCCACCTAAAATTGCGTCTGCATGAATTCTTAGCTAGGAAATCACTCGCGTTAGGTACCGAAAGGGCGTTGGTAATGACACCAGCGTAACCAAGTCCCCGAACCCAAAGCCTCTGGTTCCGCAGAATTGATCGACCTCTCCCAATCGGTCAATAAGGTTTCCGGTCTACCCTCCAAGAAAGACCGGTGGCGACTCCAAAAGCATGCACACATTGCACATGCCACCACGACCACACTGAAGGTCGAAAGCAATCGACTCCTATTGTCGAACCCATTGAAAGAATACTCCCGCCGCGATCTGGTATGGGCCTGGGAGGGCCCGCGCCGATCCAAAGCCCGTGATCCGCACCCTTGTGCGGAGAAAAGGCCCGCGATCGGTAATCCATTAGCCGCGTCCGCTTTCGGACGGGTCGCGACAGCTGGCGACTCCACTGGGGACCTTTGTTCTAGAACCTATGGTTCTAGACCCCAAGTGGACTTAGGCCGTAATTAAAAACGCTGAGTGATGTTTCTAACTCTGCAGGCGCTCTTGAAGGTGAGGTAAGTCCGCTCATGATAGGTGTTATATGTTTTTACAGATTGGAGAAATAAGGGGTGTAGTCCGTGATTAACATTGTCTTATGCAGGTTGGCGTAGGAATGTATGTTGTGTGGATGATTTGAAGCGCTGATTGATAAACTGTTGTGCATGACTTGCATCGTGATGATCACGACACATGGACACACACAACCGCGCCTAAAACCCCGGGCGCCGCCTTTAGGAACACAATAGAAGGAATTGAAAATGGAATCTCCGTGAGGAAAAACACGGGGTAATCCACTTTTCAATTCCGCTCACTTCGAACTATGGATCGAGTCCCAATGCAACGATAGCTGTGCAATGGAATCGGCTCTTTCCAGAACTCGAGGTGGGAACCTTAACCTTAGGTACCAAACCCTCTGATTTTTAGAAGTTTACCATCACTTGTTTCATGCGCATGTCTTTGGGCGGTTGGTACACCTAAAACCGCACATAAGTCGACGAGTTTGGTTGGTAAGACTCTCTATACCTCGAATCTATTACAGTTCATATAAATATAGGCATTTCATTCATTGCATTCTGGTGATTAGATTAAATGCCATTTCAAGGATAGATGTGTGTGTTTTTCCAAAACGTTCTTGATAGAAGACGAAGAGGATGATATCCCATGACAAGCACCGAGTGAGCAACAAAGGAGCCTACTATGGATATTATTGAGATATCGTCCAATGAAGATGACGAGTTGGGGCAAGTGATCTGGAAGTCACAGATCGAACTTGGGGCATCCTTAAACGTTAGGATCACATTCCTTTGTTTCATTTTCCATTACTAGTCCTCTTGTATAGGGTTTATTTTTATCGAGGCTTTCTCTATCTCACCCCTTAGAGTGATAGTATTAGGGATCTATTGGTGTATACATTTAGATGGAACTTGGTTGTATTTCTTTTGACAGGTCATGGGAATGTGATAGTGGCATTTTCTCTAATCATCCGAATACTCCCAAGTCAAGTTTATAATTCCTTTAGAGGAAATTAAAATTGGAAATCTTGCACGACCTTTTTGGTCGTATAGGGTAATCCAACCCCAATTTCGCTAGAAGGAATTATACACTTGAATTGGTCCATGCATGTTTTACGTCGCTGGTAATCCACGATAATTGATCGAGAATATCGGCGTTGTTTTGAATTTAATGACGAGATAGATGTCCAAATTACTCTCGTTCTTAATAAAACGGCCTTGATTTGGATGCCGTATCTTCAATTAAATTTAAAACACGTTATTATGCCTCGCACTTTTGAGTAATTCATTCCTCTCGAAATTGATCAAAAGCGATTATTGTGAATTACATTCCTTTCAATAGTATGCTTTCTTTCGAGGAATATTGATAAAAACTTTTCGCGCAAGATTAAAACCCTTGTAAAAGTTCTTGTCCTTATTAATCATGGGCAAGCATAGGATTGAAAGGGGTTTTTTGATTTCTTTTTCAAATTATTCCTTCTGATTCTGTCTTTTTATTTGCAGGTGAAAAACAAGTAGTATAGAGAAATCTTTTCTTGGACAAATCTGCAACTATTCTTCCATCTGATCATGAGCGAGTTATAAAATCAGGACGTATTTGCTCGGCTTATTGCTATTATGGTTCGGCTCACTCAAGTTGAAGATGTTTGGATACTCGAAGAAATGAACCATACAGAAGTTAAAACACACACACGAGAACTTTCATTTATTTTGCTCAGCGGAGGGTTTTCAGAAGCAGGTCATACAAGTCGGGGTGGAAAAGTAAAGCCAAAGTGAGCCCTAATTAACGACACAAAGGATCCCAACTGACCCTCCATGTTATTAATGCTCTGCTCATACTCCCAGCTCCGCATGTTGTGGTCGGCAAGCCTGAGGAGAAGACTTCTGCATTCTCCCTTAACTTCGGCGACCTTGGCCTCGTGTTCTTCGGTGACTACCTCCAGGTCCCGAACCAGTCCATTCCCACGAGCTATGTCCTCGGTTATCTTGTCGAGCCGTTCTTCCTGCCAGTCGCTCTGAAGCCTCAACAGGACGTTGCGGCGGTCATGCTCGCCGGTGGTCAGGGATATGGCCAATTGATCCACCAGATTTCTCCTCTCGCGAAGCAACATCGCGACCCGCTCATTAGCAAACTCGACGGCCTTTTTGTAACTATCAACCAGATAGTTGGTCAGCACCAAATGATCAGATCGATCCTCATAACGAGCCCGCAAGACGCGAGCCACCAGAACCTCCTGATTAGCAACACGATAGGCCTCTAAGGAGTGTGCAAAGAGAGTCGGGAAAGTTCTATATTCCCTCCCCAGTGTAGTACCTTCGAGAGAAGTGGTATCAAGGTCCTCGAGCAGGACACAGATTGCATCCTCGGTTGCAGAATGATCGGTTATGTGCGCGTAACCGCGACCCAGTAAGTTATAAAGCTTTTCCCACTGGGCCAAGACATCAGTTGAAAAAGTGCGTACGGGAGAGGAGGCCATTTGCGTTGGGTTGGCTTGAGAATAAGACGAGTTCAACAGAGAGATTAGAAGGAAGAAGCTGATTATGCGAGAACGTTAACCTTCCATACATTAATTCCTCATTTTATAGCAACTCGAGGATGATGAAGGGTCTCAGTAATAATGCTGGTGGACCCAGTTAGGGGGTAAAGCAGGAGGTCCCCTCACGAGAACCATTGGATTCGTTTCGGTCCGCGATTTCCGGCTCATCAATTAAAAAGATGTAAAAGATTTGTCGGGATCACCATTATTAGAGTTAGGTGGGAGGAAAGCGCAACTATCGAAGAGAGCCCTAACAGGGTTTGGCAGTCCCATCACGTTGAAAAGCTAAGCGAGAAATTCAAGGTCTTGAGGGGGAACGTTTGCCTAATGATGCTTGAAGAGCGTCTCCTGAACATGCAAAGTCACTCGAAGAAAACTTTATAGGGAGTGAGCATACAGGAGAGAGTGGAGAACTCTGAGTGGGCAAGAACCAATCAAACATTTCTCAATCCAACATATTTAAGAGGTTACTGTCAGCTGCTAGAGGCGACATACTCAAAAATCTCAGAAATTGAACCACAGAGGGATCTCGAAGATTCCAAGATCAAGTCTAACGCCAAAACCATGGAGCCCAACACTTCTGGCAACGGAAATCAAGATCACGGCGACGACGATAACGACATCCACAATGCTCAACTCGGGAAAAGAAGACGTCCTCACCAATACTCTCTGGAGGAAACCCAAATGCTGGAAACTCTTTTCAGTAAAAGCCATTACATGAAAAAGAAGTGGAGAATTGAATTGAGCCGGGAGTTGGGGATTAATCAGTCGAGGATCCAGTTTTGGTTTCAAAATAGGAGATCCAAATCGAGGGCTCAACGCAAACGTCAGGTGGTCGAGATTTTAAAGGAAGAAAACCAAAAGCTGCGAACAGAAAACATGAGGTATGAAAAAGCTCTCAATATTACCGTTTGCCCTCATTGCGATAACCTCGTCGCCCTCGGTAAGATATTCCCCGATAAGCCTCACGCGATGATTGAAAACGTTCATTTACCACCTTACTCCCTCGGGGCATCTCCTGCTCAACCAGATTTTGCCGGAGTCACACATGAGCAGGATGATCCTACGAAGATGATACAAATGCCTCCTGGGGGATGGGATTTGCATCGTTTTGATTGGAGTTATAGTTTCAAGGAGCTGGATGTTACCGCCGACCAGCTCAAAGCATATCAGCCTCATGCACAACAATTTTCGATAGGGTCGGGTCCTGCTGGAGATGAGTTAATCAGTCGTCAAGCCATCGATGCAATTTTGGGCCACGATAAGAGGAGGTTCGCTTGGCCCCCTGAACTGCATTCCAGATTCCTAGACGTGGTTCACCAAATGGGGATCGACTCAGCAACTCCGACGCGCATATTTAAGGCCATGAATGTACCGGGGCTTAGTAAGGAGCTGGTCAGGAATCACCTTGCTGCCTACAGAAAGCTATTAAAACAACGTCGAGCGGAGCTAAACCGGGAGGAATCCGTCTCGAGCTCAAAAGCTAGAGGCGACCGCCATTGTAATGCTTAGGCATCAAGAGATACCCGGCCAAATCTAAACATCAATCAAGCTAGCAACCCGACCACCGGCAAACTGAAAGCTGATCAGAATGTCCTCCCAGGCCATTTCAACACTTCTCAAGAGCGCGTGTCACAAGTACAGCGAGTGCGCACTCCTCCATTCGAGCAACAGTCGGCTGGTGCTCTGCCTGCCGCTGGTCAACCCACGACAGACGATTTCTTCGATGAGGGGCTCGATGCCTTGTTCAATCAGTGGGAAGCTGGCATGCTTGGACAGCCATGATCTAGCACCTGGCTCGGGGCACGATGGGTCGGTCACTACGAACACCCATAGGAAGAAGAACATGTTCACGAGTAGATCACTCATTTTATCCGTTGTAAAGTTCCTACGGGAACATTTTTCTTTAATGACTATAGTTAATTCTATATTAAAACCAACGCTATCGACGAACATCGTCATGCTCAGTTGTGATGATCCCTTGTTAGATTAAGTCTGAAACCAGAGACGGTCTTTAAAATTTTGAGTGGCCACGAACTCATTCCTCACCAAGCGCCCGGGATGCTGAAATGAAGAGTAACAGCATGCATAGGGAAAATGCCACTTTCGTTTGAACGATGAAAAGGGGTTGAGAGAAGATCATAGCGTTAATTCCCATGGAGCTAAATGAATTAAACGGAGTCATTAATTGCGGGTCCACCGCTGCTCCCCACGTTCTCGGGCCTAGCAAATCATAAAAGGCGCCGAAAGATTGTAGACCCACCACTTTGAAGACTGAACTAGGGGACGAGCGCAATACTCGATGAAACCGAATCAATGCAAGAGAGTTTGTGATCCTATCACGAGGAAAAAGAAAGGGGAATACAGACGATGAGTAATTGCAGAATCTCGGGAGGAGCGCTTGCTTGCTGGCCTTCATATGCAGCCTGAAGGATGGTTCTAGGACACGCACAATCACTTGAGAAAATTTCTAGAGTGAGCAAACACGTAAGAGCGAATTGAGAAAGCTGAGTGAACCAGATCAGCCCGAGATACCCCGATCCATCATGTTTAAAAGTTATTCCCATCTGCTAGAAACGCCCGACCTGGACATTTCTGAGCACGAACTGCTGGGAGACTTTGAAGATCCTGGAGCTGAATCCTGCCCGAAGGCCATAGAGACTGACTCCTCCAGCGATGAAATTCTAGGTTTCAGCTACGAAGAAGGAGTATACAATGATGACCGGAGCCGGAAAAGGAAGCAACTACAACGCCACACTCCAGGCCAAATCCGAGAGCTCGAAACTTTCTTCAATGAATGCCCCACTCCAAGCAGACAACAGAAAATGGAGTTGAGCCGAAAGATAGGATTGGAGCTTTCGAAGGTCAAGTTTTGGTTCGCCAACAAACGAACCCGGGTGAAACAACAATACGCAGACCATGAGTTACTGGTCCTGAAGGAGGAGAATGAGAAGCTTCAAGCTGAAAGCGCGAGATATAAGGAAGCTCTGACCAAGGCCACCTGCCTTAATTGTGGTAATCCTGTTGTCCTCGGCGAGGTGTTCCTCGATGAACCATCCCTGTTGACGAATAACGCTCAGCTGTTACCGTATTCTCCACAGCATTTTCCGACACAGCCAGATACCGCCGGAGATCTGCATGAGCAAGTCAACACCATAGGATCAACACCAACATCCTCTGAGAAATGGGATATGAATCATCACAGGGGGAATTCTCTCAATGACGAACTCGCTGTCGCAGCCAGCCAATCCAAAGTCGGTGAGTCCCTCCCTGGACAACTTTTGAAACGACTAGATCCCGTAGAGAATAGCTACCGAAGTATTGACGATATTTTGGGTGATAAGAGAACAAGGTTTTACTGGACCTATGAACTTCACACCAAATTTGTTGATGCAATTCGAGAGCTGGGAGTTGATTCGGCTAGCCACTACGCATACTCGAGATTATGAATGTGCCGGGGCTCTCTAGAATTAACGTTGAGTCTCACCTCAAGTACTATAGGAGATTGCTAAGGGATGGAAGGATAGCGTTAAACCATCATAAAGCCAGTTGGAGCTCAAGTGCTGGGCAGAGTTACAACCATGATGATTGGAGAGCCAAGAGCACCCAACCGTGTTTCAGCAATGACGGGACTAGCAGTCGTGTCAGCGACTCCTCTAACCCAAATCAGAATGCTCCACCGAGCTATCTCAATACTCCTCAGGAGTATATACCACAGTTCCAGCACATAGAGATTCCTCAGTTTGAGCGCGAATCAGTCATTAATGCTGTCCCTGAAGCGGATCTGGCATTGGTAGAGAGTACACATATGAACCTGCCGGTCATTGGAGGAAGTTCCAATTCGAGGGGTCAAATTGCTCACGGCGAGAGCAAAGAGAGGAATCCCTCGCCTGCAGTCGACGACACCCAATCTGGGCACCAAGGGCTAGAAAGAACAGGTGATTTCCTTGATGAGGAGCTGGACACTTGGATCAATACTCTTCGGGAATGTATGTCTCAACCCCAACAGGGTAATGATGAAGGTTCCAGCTCAAAGACTCCAATCCCTCACAACGAAGGCAATGAAAGAAATCTGCCCCCAACAATCGTTGATACCCAACTTGAACATCAATGGCTCGAAGACCCGAGCAATTTCCTTGGCGATGAGTTCAATCTTTGGCTCGATCAATTTGGAGCCGGAGGACCATCGCAGTGGTGACGCGAGGCCAGTGATCAAACGTCTGATGCAAGGCATGGCTACTCGATGAAAAATGCTTCGAGAAAAGGGGTTGAATACTCCTATTGCATATGTTGTTGATCGCACTGTAAGGTTCCCACGGGAACATCTTTCATTAATATCTAGAACTAATTGCGCGTGAGTGTCAACATCACCCTTTGAGCATCTTCAAGCCGAAGGCCGTGGATTAATCACTTAATCCGTGGAGCAAGTTCCATGAACCATAATTATCACCCGCGGAGCATAATGGGATCTACCCCTTCAACACGAAATACGTTTGGCCGCGAAGCCACCTATTTGGTAAAACGATGTATCGTTCCTAAACGATCTTCAATCGAATACCGAAGTAATGTATTCTTTCTTTTCCTTCTCAGATGATAAACATGGATAAATCACTCAATGAGTAATGCGTTCAAATAGCAGAACAGACGTTGCCCAGCTGGGGGCAGATGAACCATTGATGTTACAAACACTCCAAGCATGGATAGGCGGATTTGATAGAGGTTGTTCATATCAATACGCAACATCAGAATGAGATGAAAATCAAGAGTAAAGTTGTATCGTCCCAATTTGTCTTGAATTTGGGAATATGAATTAACACTTATTTTTTATCCTTGACAGGGGAATCGCCTTGGAGACGAATGAGTTTTTACATCCCACATACTACCTGTTAGGGTACATGAGGGTAGGATGTATCGTTTCGATTTTCGAAAAATTCGTGAACATACAATGATATGCTTCTTTTACATTTTCAGGGATCTCCAGCCACGGTGGACAGGTAGGTATCCCTTTCCCCCAATCCATTGAAGATGTTAAACCAAAAACACAGAGAGAAAAAGAAAAAAAGCTTTCAAAATCTGATGTCTAGAAAAGACATGGAATTCTAACTTCATTGGCATTCATGTTTTGAAACACGAGATTGTCTGAACATGCATTGTGCACCATAAAATCCCCTTGACGGGTAAAATTTTTGGGAAAACGAAAGAGATTTTTCCAATCAAAAGTTGTTCAAAACTCTCAAAAGGATGTTTCCTCAAAAGAGAGGCAAGCTCAAATCCAAACACATCCTACATACACTTGAGAGATGAGTGGAGCGAATCAAATAGTAAAATCTGGACCTACGGAGGTAGGGACCATTCGCAGCGATTACATGGATTGGGACGACGGAGGCGTTCGTTTCATATCATAAACACTACAGGTGACCGTTGACAACCCATTTGAACGGCGGTTTTCATTCTTAACCCTGTCAAGAACCACCCCACACCGGGGCAAAAAGGAAGTAAGTCCAGCAGCATCAGGAGAAAATGGTTAGAAATTTTCTTGCTCGGACTAACATTAATCTTTGTGTGTTGTTTATATGGTAATCCAAGTGCCATAGGATGACGAGAAGCATTCATTCTCTATCCCACACACCATATCCTTTGCACAGCCAAGTTGAGCCTGCGAATTCATTTCATAAACCCATGTTGGTGATCATGGGATGTTTCAAGATAGAAACTGCATCACTCCAAGAACGGAAGAAATCAAGAGATGGGATTTATAGAAAAATTTCATATCGGCGTTTAAATGTGCTATGATTCAAGTTGTATATCTAGCACAATTTTCTGAACATCGTAGTTCCAAAGGAAAAGAAAAGGCGGGATTTCAACAAAGAAAAAATCCCCAGCATCAAGAAAAAGCAAAGTGCCTGGTAAAAACAAGGCCGATGCTCGTGAAAACTGTTTGATTGATCCCCAATAAAGCCTAGTTGGGAAGAGAGAAAAACCCATAAAGGAGTCAGATCAAGAAGACTGCTCCCCAAACGATGTCAGCCGTGGTGCAAAAACACGGACAGAATTGTCAATCTCTTAATACCACAAGAGACGTTCTCTAAAGGACTTGTGCACACCTCAAAAGCGGTTGCACACCTCAAAAATGGAGGATGCAGAATGGAAAAGACATGTGACAAATTTGCAATGATCACCAATGTCAAATCCTTCGTGATTTCTGGGCCAAAAACAAGCCTTTTTCGGTCCCCAATCCTACCAATGTTACAACCCTGAAACAGTCTTCTCTGACTAAGACACTTGGGTTAACATATAGCTTAGCTCGAAGAAGTACGAGCAAGACTCTTTCTTTCTCATTTTGCAGGGTTCTTGACTTGTAAACCCGGACCAGATGGTGAAGATTTTCATTCGATGGCCCCGACTCCAAAGCGGGTCCCCCTTGAAAACCAATATCCAAGCCCAACATTACGGTCCCGTGGAAGACCTCACAACCGATCAAAATGTATGCGCTGCGAATGAGCCTAAAACCTAGGCACAGGTCAGTAGGGAATTGAGTGCATCCCCTAAAAATCATCACCTCAAAACAGGTGAGATGGCCTCCTTGTCGAGAAATATTCCAATTGATGTTTTGAGCAAACTCTTTTTGGGAATTTTCAAACTGTTGATCCAGATTTTCCATGCAAGGGATTTGTGATCACATTTGCATGTTGCAAGAATGTTTTGGATAACCTCCAGCATCAAAATGCACATCTCATGACTAAAGCTTAAGTCATAAAATTTTGTCAATTGGACAATTGCTGTCTTCTCAAAGATTACCAATATTTTCTTGGGGAAGAGAAACCCTTAAAAAAAAATCCTTTTCAAAATCAGACAGTCTCATTGGACGTGGAGAACCCTCGTCATGAGACCCCCTTTTCAAAAATATCAAACAGTCTCATCGGACGTGGAGAACCCTCGTCATGAGACCCCTTTTCAAAGCAAACAATGGTAGAAACCGCCTGAAGGGTCAAATATGGTAGAAACCGCCTGAAGGGTCAATCAAAGGTAGAAACCGCCTGAAGGGTCAAATCATGGTAGAAACCGCCTGAAGGGTCAAACCAAGGTAGAAACCGCCTGAAGGGTCAACTCGAGGTAGAAACCGCCTGAAGGGTCAACTCATGGTAGAAACCGCCTGAAGGGTCAAACCAAGGTAGAAACCGCCTGAAGGGTCAACTCAAGGTAGAAACCGCCTGAAGGGTCAACCAAGGGTAGAAATCGCCTAAAGGGTCAACCAACGGTAGAAACCGCCATAAGGGTCAATTCATTGGTAAACACAAGGGTCTGATCCACCATACGGATCAAAATCCTTGGCAAATCCCAAAGCGTGGGATACGCCTTCCTTAGGTTCCTACCAGTTAGGAATCTCATAATGGTATGATCTACCATACAGGTCAGAGCTTAATCTCACTAGGACATTCTGAATGACAAATCCTAGGTACCTTCTTGAAAGTCGTCACAAGCGGCAGCATCCGACAGGTGAGCTTCAGGTAAGCCTCTCTCACTCCGGCCCATGTTCAAATTGTCAGAGCAAACCGGGAATTAATTGGAGCATTCATCAAAAGGCTTAGGAATCCAATGTCATAGCATTCCTTCTCCCCAGTCGAGTCAGTCAAGATTCACGTGTCATTTTGTCTTTGAAAGCAACCTCTGACGAGCTCACTCTCAAAGAGGGGCAGCTGTTGACACATGGATTTTGATTAGTCTTTTCTAATTTATTTTCAAAAATAATTCATTAAAAACCCATAAAAATTAAAATATATATATGTATATATATATATATATATATATATTTTTTCTTTTATTTTATTTGAATTCGCCGAATGGCAAGCGTCCTCTCTACCCTTGAATCCTCACGATCAAAGTGTTCCGCACTTCAGAAATCCTTTTGCAAAGTCACTAAAGGGAAGTTGAGGGCGCGGCGCGATAAAGAAAGGGAAAGGTGACGATGTTGTTATGGGGATGGGATCATGGGGGGATGTAATAAAAAAAAGGGGGAAAAAGCAGAGGACAGCAGGAGTCTGTCCTCCACCATGCAATAAAAAAAATTACAAAAGAAGGGGAGGAGACAAAGGATATTCGGACAGGCAGAATTAAAAAGGATGATTCCAAGACCGTGGAAGAAAAAAAAAAGGTCTCTTAAAGAGTGAGTTCGATTGGTCCAAAAAAAAGGAGGGTTGTGGTTGTCGCAACCAGAGAGAGAGAGAGGGAAGAGCTCGGGCCTTCATCGAAGAAAAGAAAAAAAAGAGGGATTCCTCTCTCAGCTGAGGTTTTCGACTAAAAAATGAGTGAGGACGAGAGAGGGAGGAGCCTGATGACGATTTGAGCTCCTCTAGTGTCCACACCACCACCCCATCGTCGTCGCAGCGCCAGCGCAGCCGCCGAAAAGCAACCGAGACCAGCTCGAGCAGCCCTACCCTGTTTCAAGCCGGGACTGCTGTTGTTGGGGTTCCGCCTCTACCGCCTCAAGCCACCACCACACCACTACTCTGAGCCCCTCCGACCGTCGAAGACCGCCGCGAGCCAGCTCCGAACCACCTCAGCCTTATAGCTTTGCACTCCTTTCGGCTCATCCTCAGGTCCCCTCAGGACAAGGTTACTCTAGCCATGGAAACCCACATTGACAAGGTTGTCAATGGTGGTGGATCTGAGATGTTCCCTCCTTGACGAGACCAAGACGATCTGAATGCCTTTGGCCTTGATCACATTGAAAAGTTTGGGCGAGTGCTCCAAAGATGGTGCCTTTGCCTTGCCCATCCACTCCTCTAAAGAAGTCACGTTCAACTTCTCTCCTGCATGTTGATGTTTCTTATAGTAAGGCATAGTAGACAGCAAAGTGTCATCGATATCGAAGATCCATGCATCCCTTCCGTCCCTCTGCAAGCTGTAGCCGGTGCTGAGATACACCATGCACTCCTCGATCGCCCGCTCCAAGTTGACCCTGTACTGGGTCGACCTCATGTACTTGCCTACGTAGTCGACGCATTCCTCAGGCATCGCCTCGAACTCCCTGATGTTGTGGAGCTTCACGTGCATCCTCCAACCCTCACAGTAGTTCTTCAAGCTGAGCTCGACCCCATTCCTTGTTCTCTGGCCGCTCAAGATATCCCAATCTGCAGAGCAAAGGGAGGCGAGAATGCCCAGCGTGAGGGACACGGAGAGGGCTTCGGCCGCATGTTCAGCTCATGTCCCCTATTCTGGAGTCTGTTACAGCTGCTGGTCGAGGCTGTTCCCCCTCCCGCCGGCCATCACGAGCTACCCACAGCTCTCTCTGATCGCCACCTCTAACCGTTTCGTTGCCCCCGTCGAGCTCGTCGTCACCGCGGCTCATCACTCCGCCTCCTAACCTCGACAGCCGCCCGAGCTCGCTCCAGCCATCACTCCACCACCCCTCCAGCCGTAGATCTGGAGCCACAAGGCCTACGAAGACCGAGAACCTCCCAACCATCTTCCCGTAGCTTGAGCGAGTGGTCTGAATGTGCAGGACCGGAAGCTAGTGGAGTTTTCGTCAGGATGCAACTCAAGACCGCCGCAGAAGTTTAACTCGTTGCCGTCGACCCCATCTCCGTAGCTGAATGTGGTGGTAACGTGAGCTCGTTCGAGCTTTTTCACTCAGGCTCGTCCATAGCTCGACGGTCATCGCCATCGCAGCCCGTGGTTAAAGGCCACTCGGGTAAGCTTCTCGATCTTCATTAATAGTGGTTGCATGCTCGGAGTTGGAAGGCCGAACAAGGAAATGAACAAGAATAATCAGCGGCCAAGATGCGCGCGAGTGTGGCAATGGTTATTTCGGTTTGGCTTCTGTGAGTTGGGGAGAAGACGACAAAAACTACAAATCCAAGAAATAATAAAGAAACAAAAGTTGAGGGCAACTAAGGGAGTCGCGCGGCATTTTTTTTTTTTTTGTATTGAGCACGTGGGCTGCTTTCAGGATTGGGCCACTAGTGGAACTTACGGTCTGGGCCTCTAATAGAAAGAATTGAAAGAAATTGGGCCACGTCTAAATTTAAGTCAAATAGATCTTTGCAAAAAAAAAAAAAAATGAATGGGCCTTTCTCATTTTAGGTTTTATTTGGGCTTTTGGTTGGCATGTGGTTATGAAAGGAGTTGGGTTTAGAGGTCCAAATCAGACCATTATTTTCGAAATTAAAAAAAAATTAATTAAAAAAAATTATTATTAGAAAAATCCCAAAAAAATGAAAAATCATAAAAAAAAAATTCGGAAAATTCAAAAAAAATTATAAAAAATTCCAGAAAATAGGAAATGGGCACAATCAACTGGCCAAGGCTCATCCCGGGCGTTTTGAACCCCGACTCTTCCAAAAATTGACGATTTTGCCCTTCGGGCTAATCCTTCCCAAATCTTCCCATTTCGCCCCTGGTCATAAATCACGCCTCCCCAAAGCCCTTATGGCTACGTTAGGAAGCCGTTGATGTGAATTGACGTGCATTGATGTGATTTACTTATGCACTTGATTTCGCTTTCATTTAAATTGATTGTGATTGATAGGAATAGTCTTCCAATCTGCATGAAACCCTGAATCAAACCTACCCCACCTAAAATTGCGTCTGCATGAATTCTTAGCTAGGAAATCACTCGCATTAGGTACCGAAAGGGCGTTGGTAATGACACCAGCGTAACCAAGTCCCCGAACCCAAAGCCTCTGGTTCCGCAGAATTGATCGACCTCTCCCAATCGGTCAATAAGGTTTCCGGTCTACCCTCCAAGAAAGACCGGTGGCGACTCCAAAAGCATGCACACATTGCACATGCCACCACGACCACACTGAAGGTCGAAAGCGATCGACTCCTATTGTCGAACCCATTAAAAGAATACTCCCGCCGCGATCTGGTATGGGCCTGGGAGGGCCCGCGCCGATCCAAAGCCCGTGATCCGCACCCTTGTGCGGAGAAAAGGCCCGCGATCGGTAATCCATTAGCCGCGTCCGCTTTCGGACGGGTCGCGACAGGTAGTTATCGCCACCATGGCCGGAAAGGGTAGGCGATGGTGCTACGATGTTGGCTAGGGTCGCCAAGCCTGACCAATAGCCCTCACTTGCTGGCCAAGGCCTGCGACTCTTGTCGACCCTCGCTAGCCCTTTTTTTGGCAATGGCGGGCAATAGCGGCGATAGTTTGGCCAGCCCTCTCGCCCTCTTTAATTTGGTTTATTTTAAATTTTAATATAAATAATATTTAGACTAAAAAAATCAATTCTAGACTGAAAAGATGTCAGTTTAGACTTGTTCAGTCACATCAACACCATCTAGGAGAGAGAAAATAATTTTAGAAAAAGTCACGCCAGCGTTTTTCTTTAGCCAAGTTGGACGAAATTAACCGAATGACTTAATTGCCTCATTTGATAAGTTTTAGAACTTGATTGCACTTTTTGAAAGTTATAGAGTTTAATTACACTTTCATGATAAATTTTAAGATTTCAGTGCACTTATACAGATTTAATATTCTATAAAAGGGTGACTTGCTTAATTTTAGAGCGTGCTTCCAGTCATTTTAGGTGCGGAGTTAGTATAACTATACTAAGTTGAATTTTCCGACCAAAAAAATACCGAGACACCCAGTAAATCGCCATGTGCTTCGCTCGTGCGTCTGAGACACCCCACGGCGAGGATTTTACTTCCTGCTCAACTCGCGATTTTTCAGTAAATTCCTGACTTTCGAGTCACCGCACTCCTTCGCCGTGCTGTGACGCAGCTTCGATCGGCGATGCAATCGATAGCTTCACCTTCCTCGACCCTCTGGACATCGTAAACCCCAGGACTTGCATTCACAGGAGTTGAAAAGGGAGAGCGCGCAAGGGGAAAGATGGGAGGGAATTTGTTGGGATCGGCGTTCGATCTGAGATCGGGACAGATGATGATGGCGGCCCTGTTGTTGATGGTCGGGTCGTTCTACGCGGGCACTCTCTTCGGCAACAAAGCCCGCATCTACGTATCTCAGCCGCTTTCCGACTCCGACTCCAATTCCACTTCTTCTTCCTCCTCCTCCTCCTCTGTTCATTCTTCTGGTGATTCGCTCTTCTCTTGGGGCAACCTCATTTGTAGTGTCGAGAATTAGCTGACAAATGCGACGGATCGAAGTTTATGGTTCATCCGGTTGTGTGTTCGGGTCTGCATTCTGTGTTCGATGCCACTAGTTCTTTGGGCTTTGTCTTTTCACAGGACTTGCTGTACACGTTATCGTATTCGTCATTACCAGGGGCATTTAGTTGCGGTTGCCTATATAAAAAAGAGAAATGAAAAGGGTACTTCTTTTTGTGGTTGGGGAATGAATATGTTTGCTTGGCCCCTTTTTTCTCCTTCTTTGGGTAATGTTGCCATGTGTTTCTTCATTGTGGAGGACATGATTATCACTAGGAAGTTAGTTGACAAGGAGCTCATGGAATTGTGCACGCAGTTAGCTTCTTGATTCTTGTGCCATCAACTAGACTTATGAGCGAGAGTGAGGGATTACATTCATACTAGATTACGGTGACAGCAGCTTCATACTTCAGTCATGCTCTGAACCCGTGTCTTATCTCTTTGAAAAAATGAAATACTGGTATGTTTATGACTTGAAAAATGAGATTTTTTAGCTGCCTACTTCATGTTGAATGTGCTTACGAACCTCAGACCATAAGATTTTCTATACTGCTTTAAGATGCTACTTCGTCAGAGCTTTATAAGGCTAGATCATGAGTTCCTAACCTCGAATGTCATCATCTTTCTGCAATAGAAGTTTGGATTCTCACCGCCTTAATCCTGTGAAATTGATGCAGTTTTCCCTTTTCACATTTGCAGGGCTGTCTGCATTTCCAAACAAAGTTGAACTCACTTACAGAAAAGCACCTCTTGTTATCCCTGAAAGTGGAATGAATGTGTGCCCATTGACATTTAATGAATACATCCCTTGCCATGATGTAAACTATATGAAAGAATTGCTTCCTACGTTAGATCTATCACGAAGGGAAGAGCTTGAGAGGCATTGCCCTCCACCCGAAAAGCGTCTGTTTTGCTTGGTTCCTCCACCAGAAGGTTATAAGATACCAATAAGATGGCCACTCAGTAGGGATTACGTCTGGCGGACGAATGTTAACCATACACGTCTTGCTGAAGTGAAAGGAGGACAAAATTGGGTCCATGAGTTTAATCAGTTGTGGTGGTTCCCTGGTGGTGGTACTCACTTCAAGCACGGGGCTGCTGAGTACATTCAAAGGTCGGTTACTTACCATATTTTCTTGCACATTTGCTTCTTCTTAGGTGAAGTTGCAGTTCACCAAGGCACTAAATACAGGCTTGGAATCTATCTTATGAAGAAATCTTTCCTTCGCCTTTTTGGATGCGTCACTTTCTATCATTGTCCAATGTTATTTATCGGTTTCGTGACACACGTTTCTGCTTTTGGGTTATAGATAGTAGGATACTATGACAAGACAGACATCAAATCACAGGAGCACATTTTCTTATGGTTGTGTTGCAAGAATGTTGGAATTTAATCATGAACTATAATCACATGTCCTGGGATTTCTCTCGGGCTATCCTTAACGCCAGTACTGTTTGAATGATAAGCATTATGATTTATGGTCTTGGTTATTTGCTTATTGTGTGAAGGTGTCCTACTGCTAGAGCCAGAGATTTCTGTTCTCCACGTGGATAATAAAGCCTACCAAAAAAATCTCTAGTGTTCTGTTTCTGCATTTTCCTGCATCATTTTGTGGGTAGAAAAATGCATCACGTGATTGCATGCGTGATCACTTTCAGAAACGCACCTCTTATAATCATGAGATCTTTTGTTTCCCTCGATTCGCTATCTTCTCTATTCAGATTACTCTGATATTAGTACCTCCACATTGATGGAATGAGTTGCTTAGAGATCAATCTTTTTATCTTTTCCTTTATGCACAGGTTGGGAAATATGACAACTAAGGAGGCAGGTGACTTACGTTCAGCAGGCGTGGTTCAAGTTCTAGACGTTGGTTGTGGAGTAGCCAGCTTCTCAGCATATCTTCTTCCTTTGGACATACAAACAATGTCTTTTGCTCCAAAAGATGGACATGAAAATCAGATTCAGTTTGCTTTAGAGCGTGGGATTGGTGCAATGATTGCAGCGATAGCCACGAAACAACTGCCATATCCTTCCAGTTCGTTTGAGATGGTTCATTGTTCAAGGTGCCGTGTTGATTGGCATGAGAATGGTATTCTATCATCCTAAGCATGTCTACTAAATGATTCGTTAGCTACATAAGGGAACATCTCTGCCATCTTAGTCATTGTCATGTGTGTAGGTCTTTATTTGAACATATCCATGCCTTGCCCATTGTTTATATTCTCCAACTGCTGATCTAGTTTGAACTTAGAATTCAAGAGCATACTTAACAGTAAATAAAAAATGAAGCTGTATTTAGCGGTAGAAGACGATAGGTTTAGAATGTGTAGCAGAAAATCAATTGGCAAAGTGAAGACAAGTTGAAATAAGAGGGTGGCGCATTCCATAGGACAGCTATCTGAACCTGGTCTGACATTGGAAGGAAGATGAATTGACCGAAGAGAACCTAACATGAACTCCAATGGTATCAAATTAGATGAACTATTTCATATTTATCTCCTGTGGGCAGTGACTTTCATTTTAGCCAAAGACATGCTGACTATTTTCCTGGTGAAAGCTCAAAACTTGATATTGTATGTCCTCATCTCGTTGAATGCTAAAGTTTGAACTTTTTGTGCAGTTGCAGAATTAGAGATATAGGCATTAGGTAAACATGCACCTCGAGCATGCACTAGTTCTGCCAGCATTTCATCAGTCAAGTGATGAAAAAGCGATTCGGTGTCTTGGCTTTGCCTTTTGCACATGCAGATTAGAATTTGATTAGTAATTCCATTCCATTCTCATTTTTATGGAGCAAGTCAGCGAAAGAAAACTGCATTCTTCTGATGATTACCTTTACCGAGACAAGGCTGGGCATTACTTCATGTGGGTGCCTTTGCTAATGCTATCCCCCCTTCATCTGATTCTTTTGCAGATGGTATTCTACTCAAAGAAGTAAACCGCCTTCTGCGTCCTAATGGATATTTCGTCTACTCTGCTCCTCCCGCCTATAAAACGGATAAAGAGTTCCCAATGATATGGGATAAGTTGGTCAATTTGACTGGAGCAATGTGCTGGAAACTCGTTGCGAAGAAAGTTCAAACTGCAATTTGGATTAAACAAAATGACCAGTCATGTCTTCAGCATAATGTGGAGGAGAAGCTCCTGAATCTATGTGAGACAACTGATGAATCAAAACCATCATGGAATGTTCCGCTGCGGAACTGCATATCATTAAGTAGTTCAGAAGCAGACTCTGAAATGCTCCCTCCTAGACCAGAACGCCTTTCAGTGTATTCCAAAAGCCTCAGCAAGCTAGGTTTGTCCAACATCAAGTCATTTTTCGTTTATTTTCATGATATCATGTCCAACATCAACTCTGGCTTGGAAAGGGTTTAAATACTTCAGGGACATGAGCATGTAGATCAGCATCATCATAAATGGTTTATTTTGTGTATGAAAAGGTACCGCATACCCAGCTCAGCAATCCTAATTTCGTCAAGTCATACATTGGGATATCTAAGGAAACAATCAAATGAAACACCAGATTTTTATATTCCCACTTCTGGTATTAGAAAACATCATGTTTGCTTTAATTTCTTTCAGAAAATGAACTTAGCAGCTTATGTCCAACATGCTGTGTGGCTAAATATGGAATACGTTATGATCATATTCTCCTTGTCTTGTATCGTAAATGTCACCTTTGCATAAAGTATGTATACCGTTTTTAGTGCTAGGAATTTGGGCTGACTATTTCAACTTCCTAACGATGGACATATACTGCACTTTGTTTGTTTGTACTTGTTCTGTTGCTTGGTAAAAACTAATATATTATGGAAGATTCTTGCTGATGCCATGGTTAATTATGCCTTGATTGTTTATTTGCTCTTATTCATTCATCAATGTGGTTGTCACTTGTCACTGTACATGGGCCAAAATTTTTTTACCCATTTGGTATCTCACCTCATCCTTTTGATAAGCATATAAATATTTCTCATAAATGAGAAGTACTGAAAGCGTTTTACTTTTATTAATGAAGCATCATAATTGACCCCATGGCAGCAGGTTTCAGTCAAGAAGAATTTGCTTCTGACACCGTCTTTTGGCAAGAACAAGTTCGACGGTACTGGGAATTAATGAAGATCAGTGAGGTTGAAATTAGAAATGTGATGGACATGAGTGCAGTCTTGGGTGGATTTGCTGTGGCTCTGAACACATTTCCTGTTTGGGTGATGAATATAGTCCCCATAAGCACGAATAATACATTATCTGCAATTTATGATCGGGGTTTGGTCGGCACTTATCATGATTGGTAAGAAAAATCAGAAACTTTATGGTTAAGTACAAACCCCAGTATTACACGTTATCTACCAATGGCTGTACTATAGTGATGATACTATGTAATTGATGGATGATTGGTTTTCTGGCTTTAGGTGTGAACCATTCTCCACATACCCCCGGACATATGATCTCTTGCATGCGAACAATCTTCTTGCTTATTATAAAAACACTGGAGATGGTTGCTTACTGGAGGATATAATTCTGGAGATGGATCGCATTTTGCGTCCAGAGGTACTGTATGATTCTTATCAATTTGGTCACAGCCTCTTTTCCGCTGCTGCTGTCTTTCTGCAATTTTCAACTCAAAATCCAAGCTTTGAATTATTAAAGATTTACCATATGCATGGCATCTTTATCCATTGCATTCAGACCGTGGATCTCTTTCCAAAATCAGATATTTCAGGAAATTAGGAGTTAACTAAAGTGGCTGTTACATGTGCAGAAATCCTGAACTCCCTTTGTGTCCTCATAGAATAGAAGTATAGAACTAGATGAATGATAGCATTTCTACCTTAGAATACCACATGGCTTGGGGTTAACTGGAAAGGAATGAGCTGAAATTTCACCAGTCTATTAGGTCACCATGGATGTCCACCTTGTAGTTATTTTTGTGCATGGTACGGCCGTTCATGAATTCATTGGTGACGATGACATGTTCAATGTGCAGGGGTTTATCATCATCAGAGATGAGGAGTCAACTATACAAAGAATCCGAGATATTGCTCCTAAATTCCTGTGGGAAGTCGAGTCGCATATGCTCGAGAACAAAGAGAAAAAACTGGAGAATGTGTTGGTCTGTCGGAAAAAGTTCTGGGCGATTGCCTGACCTGCCCTGTCCTGTGAAGGTAGTTTGTTTCTAACCATAGTAGAGTTCGTTTATTCTTTTTATCCCCCTCCCCTTGGCAATGACACAAGTGTTCTTTTAAAAGTTAATCCATTGGCCATGTCTTCTCAGCTGCTTTCCTCTCGTCGCTGTCGCGAATTTTATCGGCATTTTGCTTTACGAATAAAGGCCAAATGAAATCAAGAATCCCCTTCAGCTTGGTTCAATCGTGACCGCATGTGCAAAGCTAGTATGGACATGCATTATCTCACCTTTTGAAATAGAACATTTACACCTCTCTCTCGATCTCTCGAAACTGAAAGGGGGGACATCTTTAATTCGTCTAGGATTTCGTTGACATTAACATGATTTTGTTTTTGTACAATTGCAGTCATCTTATGTTTTGTTCACTGAACTTGGGTGCTGCTGGTGAGGATCTCACAGTGAACTAAACACTTCCAAGAGTTGCCAGACACCATGGGCCATCCGATGATTCCCGGGCCACAAAGATGAACGACTCCTTCATTGACCACATCATGCGGACTGGGCTCGACCTTTTTTTCCCAATGATGTATCTCGGCACATCAACACGTTCAATCGAATGAGATTCAAAAGCGCTTGAAAGTCAGAAACTTTTTGAGAAATTTTATATAACGCCTTTGTTCACGGATCCCATCGGATGGATGTTTTAAAATCGGTTCCCAAAAGTGCCACTCATCACAGGATAATTATGTAGATATAAAGAGAGCGCAACACCAATCCCTGGACACGTTTTTGTCACGCGAGGATTGTTCGGACAAGTCCGCCAATCCGAGGACCGACTCTCGGTAAAAGACCCTTCCATGGTTCCGAAAGTAACATTTTCCCGTCGCGACGACACATGCCCATGAACACTCGAAAGAACTCGACCGACGGCAGGCCGAAATCGATGACCCTAAGATCATCAATCCCTCCTACCGAATCAGAGTGCTACGATTTCTCGAGAATTAGGTTAGTGTCGCGACGAAAGAAAAGGGTGGGGGGTGATGGATAGAATGAAACAAAAGGAGATGAGAAGAGGAACCCCACCCCCCTTACAAAAGAAAAAGGCTCTTTGACATGACAATACAATCCCCCACGCTTGTCGGCTTTTAATTTGTCCCACGCCACACCAGACTTCACTTCACTTCACTTCACTTCACTCGCTCACCACCCATTATTTCTTCTCTCCCCCCATCTGATCTGATTCCTTCGCAGGGTGTGTGTGCCCCTCTCCTTCCGGGCTTTAAGGTTGCTTGTTCCTCATGGTCCATCCCCTCCCCATGCATGCACACCCCCGAGACCAAGAACACTTCCATTCCAACTACTCCAAAAACCCTAACAATCAATCAATTCTAATGCCCACCCCTCCTTAAATCCGCCAAAATCTTATCTTGTCTTCTCTTTCGCTCCCCTGTCGATGTATGCTTTCGCTTCCATCCTTCGTCGTTTGTGCAGACGCGTGACAATTCATCCGAAGTACCGACGTCGCCTGTCAAATCATTCGGGTCCCTGGCGCCTTTGGTTTTATCGAATGTGTCGCTTTCTCTTCACTCGATGCTCCGGTCGGGTGCGGAAGCCAATCGACACCGTATTTGCCTTAATTGGTTGCCGGGCGAGCATCGGTTCCGTAGCATGTTTTTTTTTTTTTTTTTTTTTAATTTCACGTGGTGGGATTTGATTGTTCATGATCACAAGCTCACAGTCATTAACCCTTGCGTTTCACTGTCGGCGTCGTTGAGTTTACGGGATTAATTATTGAGATTCGCTAATGCTGATTTTTGCCAGGTCATGCTGGTGATTGGCCCATTCTGTAGTGTAAAGCAAAATGATGACATGAGCTGAAAATCTTCTCAGGGGCCCAAACGTAAGAGTCGCCCGAGTGGGATTAATCAACGGGAACCCAATTAATTAGAGATAATCGAAAAGTCAACATACTCGTTTGCTAGCTCAAGTTGTCTTTAGAGAGAGTGTGTGTGTCCAAGTCTCATATATGGCCAAAGCAAATTGTTTCAATCCAAATTGGTCTTTGGTCCAATAGAAAAAAATTAGTTTGACAAATATTTTGCGAGATCATTGCCGACCCGGAATTGAGCGTGCAAATATATAATAGACGAGGTAAATAAGAGGTCCGGAAGGATTTGAACTTCAAACCTACTCAAAAACCATGTAAAATTTTGTGACGTCGCTGCCAGCTATTCAAGTTCCTCAACCTCTCGATATTCGGGGGATTTGTAGGCCACTTTCTCGGTTTATCCTATCTCGCTTTTTACCAAAAGATATAAGCTATTATCAACTTGTTGAAAATGGGGACACAAGATATAATCCAAGGTCAGAATGGAAGAAAAGAATTAAGTGGAACATTCACGGAGACTCCATCATTATTCTATGGTTGCAATCTGCCTTTTAAGATACAATAGTAAAAGAAGAAAGAGATTTCACCAATGAATGCCTTCTCAAATCTACTCCTCTGGAAAAAGGGAAGGAAAAAAAAAAGTGCTTGCTCCTTCAACTGTAGTCTCCTTCGTTCACCTTTGGAGGTGCCATGCATTGACCTCAAATAATAACCCTAATATATTTATCCAATATTTACACATGAAATATTTTTAACGGGAGACGCTACCCTGATGATAGTCTGACAGTACTATCATTATTTCCGACCCCACGATTTTTCAATTAATGAGTGTCTTATGCAAAACACGAGGTGATGGTGCGTGGATTTACCGTCAGAAATAACTGACGGTACTATCAGGCTGTCGGGGAAGCATTTCTCTTCTTTAATTACCCACATACCAAATGGGAACATCTTCCGTGTATGATTCGCCTTGTCACTTGAGAGATCTAATCCGAGAAAGTTTGGGGAAAATATGGTGAAAGTGATGTGGAGAAGGAAAAAAAAAAATTGATGAATTGTGTCTCTCTTTTTAGAGAGAGAGAGAGAGATATGCATTAAAATAGGGTTTCTTTCATTGGATGCTGATCTTATCAAGAAAGCTTGTCAAGTGTTTCATGGCGTGGGGACTGGGTACCTCTACTTTCTTCTCCATTACTTTCCAGGTGATGAGCACAATCCCTACGTGCGTACAAATCTCGTGTCCTTATCAAATACTGTAGAAACCCAGATGGTTCTTTGCGAAAATTTGGTGGTTTCAAGGCAAGAGAGTTTTCGAATATGTAAAATGAGAGTGATATTCAAAATAGCCTTGCTAAGGCTTTTACACAAATAAAACACACATACAAGCTTTCCTAAGCTTGAGATACAAAAATCACAACTCTCTAACTCTCTTGCTCTCTATGTTCTAACACCACACAAATACAACTATGGCATATCACAAATGCCTTCAAGACATCTCTATTTATATAGAGTTTCCATGCCTAACAAACCATCAATTTGTTGACCTTCAAGTGTAAAAACAAATGTTGCCTAACTTGCCTAACTTTGAAGGTGTGCTACAAATGTGAAATGTGAAAGGTGTGCTACCGTCCACTTTTAATCTTTGACCAAGTGGTAGGTTGCCAAACATGCCACCTATTTGGTGTTGAACTCCAACACTCCCCCTCAACACCTAATATTCTTCACCTTATAACATCTGATATTCATCTTCCTCAGTTGCTTCTATAACTGTAATTTCTGACTGAGCTTTGCGAAGCTTGGACTTTGTCAACGCCATTCGAACTTGCGCGTCGATCACTTTTCCTTTCTTTGCAGTCTCCGTAGTTGCGAGAGTTTCAAACCTCTTATTGACGGTTTTCATTTCACCATTCAATTTATTCAACTCCATCTGAAGCACTTCGGTAGAGGCATCTCGATCCTTTCTTTTGTAGGACTTTTTCTCTACCCTCTTCCAATGATCCTTGCGCCTTGGGATCTTTTTCTCTGGGTAATACTTCTTAAACTTTTGCAATTTCTTGAGCTCGTGTCGGAGCTTCTCGTGCTCTCTTTCTTTGATCTTGAGCTCCTCGTTCTTTTGCTTCAGCATTTCATCCCTTGCTTTCAATATTTTTAGCAGCTCCGTCTCACTTCTGCTTGTTGAAATTTCTACTTGCTCTTTTGAGTTTTCACTTGACTTGCTCTTCTTCGGAGACATCTCAGTAGCTATCGCATTATCTGCCTCGATGATCCTCGTGGTTGCGAGTTCTTCTTGAACCTCTGTTGCAACAGTTGCTTGAAGACTCAATTCTTCTTTACCCCCGTGCTCTTTCATGGTAAAAGACATGTCTTTTTCTTTTACCTGTTTGAACCAACAGACTCTAGCAAAGTGACCTACTTTCCCACATATGTAGCACCGTCCGCTACGCTTCCTGTTGTTCTTATCATGATCTCGATGAGCTCCCCCTGGCTGAGAGCTTGTCACTGCTCCCCCTAGCTGAAAGCTTCTCGCTGCTGATCGTCTCTGCCAGTTTCGATGTCCTTTTGACTGTTTGTCATACTTACCAACATTGCTCCTTCTATGATTCTTGGAACATCTTTTATTACAAAAGATGGAACTACCATAATCTATGGTACATGCGAGAACCATATCTTCAGCATTATCGACGGTATGTGCATATTCCGTCGTCTTTTCTTGACATTCGGATTTGTAATGTCCAAACTTATTACACTTAAAGCACCTTACCTTTGATTTATCACGTGCTTTATACTTTCTGATGAAACTCGAATTTTCACATCTTCCTCGGCCTCCTCCGCGACCTCGATCGCCTTGATAGCCTCCTCGGTTTGGTTGAGCGACCCGACTTTGCAATGCTTGCTCGGGAACGGAACCCGTAAACTTCTGATTCATTCTTTGCTCATGGGAGCATAATGAACCCATCAACCGCTCCAACGTGAGAGTTGATACGTCTTGTCCTTCCTCGATCGCTGCGACGACGTAGTCAAATCTTTCGGTCAAAGACCTCAAGATTTTTTCTACGACACGAACATCTTGAAGTTCTTCACCATTAACCCTCAATTGGTTAACGATGGCCTGCACACGATCAAAATATGCCGATATTGTTTCCGAGTCATTCATGCGTAAAGACTCGAAATCACCTCGAAGAGTCTGAAGCCGCACCCGCCGGACACGATCATCGCCTTTGTAGGATTTCTGCAAGATATCCCAGGCAGCTTTCGCCGTCTCCGCGCATGATATTTTTTCAAATATCATTTCTTCCACAGCTTGAAAGATCGTATACAATGCCTTTTGATCTTTCTTTCGGGACTCGACCAACGAATCCTTATCTTCCTTCTTCAAAGCATTGAATTCTTCGGCGTTAGCTACTTCGGTGTAGCCACTCTCCACCAGGTTCCACAAATCCTGTGATTTGAATAGAACCTTCATCTGGACGGACCAGTTGTTGAAATTCCTCCCATTCAACTTTGGAAGTTGCATTTGAACGGAACTTGTGGATGCCATAGCTATCTCCGGGTTCACGATCCTCGATCGTCCACTCTAGGATCTCGGTCTCCGTGATTGGATTCTTGACCGCCTAGGTTCCGGCACGATCCTTCGACACCGTGGCTCTGATACCAAATGTAGAAACCCAGATGGTTCTTTGCGAAAATTTGGTGGTTTCAAGGCAAGAGAGTTTTCGAATATGTAAAATGAGAGTGATATTCAAAATAGCCTTGCTAAGGCTTTTACACAAATAAAACACACATACAAGCTTTCCTAAGCTTGAGATACAAAAATCACAACTCTCTAACTCTCTTGCTCTCTATGTTCTAACACCACACAAATACAACTATGGCATATCACAAATGCCTTCAAGACATCTCTATTTATATAGAGTTTCCATGCCTAACAAAGCATCAATTTGTTGACCTTCAAGTGTAAAAACAAATGTTGCCTAACTTGCCTAACTTTGAAGGTGTGCTACAAATGTGAAATGTGAAAGGTGTGCTACCGTCCACTTTTAATCTTTGACCAAGTGGTAGGTTGCCAAACATGCCACCTATTTGGTGTTGAACTCCAACACTCCCCCTCAACACCTAATATTCTTCACCTTATAACATCTGATATTCATCTTCCTCAGTTGCTTCTATAACTGTAATTTCTGACTGAGCTTTGCGAAGCTTGGACTTTGTCAACGCCATTCGAACTTGCGCGTCGATCACTTTTCCTTTCTTTGCAGTCTCCGTAGTTGCGAGAGTTTCAAACCTCTTATTGACGGTTTTCATTTCACCATTCAATTTATTCAACTCCATCTGAAGCACTTCGGTAGAGGCATCTCGATCCTTTCTTTTGTAGGACTTTTTCTCTACCCTCTTCCAATGATCCTTGCGCCTTGGGATCTTTTTCTCTGGGTAATACTTCTTAAACTTTTGCAATTTCTTGAGCTCGTGTCGGAGCTTCTCGTGCTCTCTTTCTTTGATCTTGAGCTCCTCGTTCTTTTGCTTCAGCATTTCATCCCTTGCTTTCAATATTTTTAGCAGCTCCGTCTCACTTCTGCTTGTTGAAATTTCTACTTGCTCTTTTGAGTTTTCACTTGACTTGCTCTTCTTCGGAGACATCTCAGTAGCTATCGCATTATCTGCCTCGATGATCCTCGTGGTTGCGAGTTCTTCTTGAACCTCTGTTGCAACAGTTGCTTGAAGACTCAATTCTTCTTTACCCCCGTGCTCTTTCATGGTAAAAGACATGTCTTTTTCTTTTACCTGTTTGAACCAACAGACTCTAGCAAAGTGACCTACTTTCCCACATATGTAGCACCGTCCGCTACGCTTCCTGTTGTTCTTATCATGATCTCGATGAGCTCCCCCTGGCTGAGAGCTTGTCACTGCTCCCCCTAGCTGAAAGCTTCTCGCTGCTGATCGTCTCTGCCAGTTTCGATGTCCTTTTGACTGTTTGTCATACTTACCAACATTGCTCCTTCTATGATTCTTGGAACATCTTTTATTACAAAAGATGGAACTACCATAATCTATGGTACATGCGAGAACCATATCTTCAGCATTATCGACGGTATGTGCATATTCCGTCGTCTTTTCTTGACATTCGGATTTGTAATGTCCAAACTTATTACACTTAAAGCACCTTACCTTTGATTTATCACGTGCTTTATACTTTCTGATGAAACTCGAATTTTCACATCTTCCTCGGCCTCCTCCGCGACCTCGATCGCCTTGATAGCCTCCTCGGTTTGGTTGAGCGACCCGACTTTGCAATGCTTGCTCGGGAACGGAACCCGTAAACTTCTGATTCATTCTTTGCTCATGGGAGCATAATGAACCCATCAACCGCTCCAACGTGAGAGTTGATACGTCTTGTCCTTCCTCGATCGCTGCGACGACGTAGTCAAATCTTTCGGTCAAAGACCTCAAGATTTTTTCTACGACACGAACATCTTGAAGTTCTTCACCATTAACCCTCAATTGGTTAACGATGGCCTGCACACGATCAAAATATGCCGATATTGTTTCCGAGTCATTCATGCGTAAAGACTCGAAATCACCTCGAAGAGTCTGAAGCCGCACCCGCCGGACACGATCATCGCCTTTGTAGGATTTCTGCAAGATATCCCAGGCAGCTTTCGCCGTCTCCGCGCATGATATTTTTTCAAATATCATTTCTTCCACAGCTTGAAAGATCGTATACAATGCCTTTTGATCTTTCTTTCGGGACTCGACCAACGAATCCTTATCTTCCTTCTTCAAAGCATTGAATTCTTCGGCGTTAGCTACTTCGGTGTAGCCACTCTCCACCAGGTTCCACAAATCCTGTGATTTGAATAGAACCTTCATCTGGACGGACCAGTTGTTGAAATTCCTCTCATTCAACTTTGGAAGTTGCATTTGAACGGAACTTGTGGATGCCATAGCTATCTCCGGGTTCACGATCCTCGATCGTCCACTCTAGGATCTCGGTCTCCGTGATTGGATTCTTGACCGCCTAGGTTCCGGCACGATCCTTCGACACCGTGGCTCTGATACCAAATGTAGAAACCCAGATGGTTCTTTGCGAAAATTTGGTGGTTTCAAGGCAAGAGAGTTTTCGAATATGTAAAATGAGAGTGATATTCAAAATAGCCTTGCTAAGGCTTTTACACAAATAAAACACACATACAAGCTTTCCTAAGCTTGAGATACAAAAATCACAACTCTCTAACTCTCTTGCTCTCTATGTTCTAACACCACACAAATACAACTATGGCATATCACAAATGCCTTCAAGACATCTCTATTTATATAGAGTTTCCATGCCTAACAAAGCATCAATTTGTTGACCTTCAAGTGTAAAAACAAATGTTGCCTAACTTGCCTAACTTTGAAGGTGTGCTACAAATGTGAAATGTGAAAGGTGTGCTACCGTCCACTTTTAATCTTTGACCAAGTGGTAGGTTGCCAAACATGCCACCTATTTGGTGTTGAACTCCAACAAATACCTATTTCCTTTCTCTCTTCTAATTGTCTTAACACTGTTGCGTCCAGCGTTGTCAATTACACGTCGATGGATGATGTCCTTTGGCCGAACGGACCTGGGCAGCGCGTTCTCCTCCTCTTTCGAAAGTGTTTTATTCAGACTTTTCCAAACGACGTCGAGCAGAATTATATGGATCGGTATGCTAATGTATTCCGTCGTTCTATAATTAAAATGAACTGGCCTGTATTATTTCAGCGACAATTATACCTTGTAAACTCGAACTTTTAGCACAAATATCTCTAATCTCTCCAAATTTGTCCTTAAAAGCAAAAGGAGATCATCATGCTTTTGGAGCTTTTTGCAAGACCCCCCCAACCACTTCCACTTGCTAATTTTTGTGGTTTAAAGTTAATCAATGCCCAAAATTGCCCCCATTTTATAATTGGGGGGGAGAAAGGAGAAACATATTCAAGTTCCGTTTTGAGGAATAAATCCAAGGACTTGCCATTTTGAGGCGAGCAAAGGTTTGGCCCAAGGATCCGGTCTCCGATACGGTGACTGAAAATCCTCGGGTGACGTGGAAACTTCGTGCGTTTTTGCACGTCCTATGATGCAAATAGGAGGCCATTAAAGTGTGCAGTAATTTTTCTCCTTACTTTCTTGAGCCATGCAATATATATATATATATATATATATATATATATAATGCTGCTACCTGACATACTGTCAATTATTTCTGATCACGCGATTTCTCAATCAATGAGTATTTTGTGCAAAACATGCGATGATGATATGTGGGTTTACGGTTGATATTGTATAATCTCTAACTGTCAAGAAAGCAATTTCCACGTGTGCGTGTGTGTGTCTCTCTCTATATATATATATATATATATATATATATATATAGAGATATGATTCTGAGTAAAACCTTCTTTATTTAGTTTAAAATGTTAACATGCTGAAGTTCAAAAGGAGTTCATTTTTGTTGCGGATGAATGGCGCAAAGTCAATCTCAAGGAACAGTAAAGCTTCATAGGGTGCATTGGTGTTGGACTTGGATGTGTGATTTGGGTAGAATAATGAGGATGTAATTTTAAGATTTGACCGCATGAATTTTTCCATATCTTTTTTCTTTTAATGAGAGCTGTTAATCCAAATTGTCTCGAAATCGGAAGAATCTTTGGCTAAGCCTACGCACTTTATGACACAACTTTGTTGCAATTTTTATAATCAGGTAAGCAAAAATTAAATATTCCTCGAGTCCTAATCAAGAAAAAGGGGGACACATAATTAATCCAACTGAGTAAACTATAATGAGCTCTGCTCCTTTTTGGGGTCTCGTCGACATAAAAAGGGGAGTTCGCGATTTCTGGTCCTAGTTCTGTCCCCTCTAAAGTTAGGGAAAAATGAAAAGGTAATCTTTTTTGTAACTTATCCACGAAATTCAAAGAGCACTTCCGGATTAAAATTATGTTCCATTCCATCCTATCCTACCAATGTGGTAGCCCTAATTAGGGTTCATCTTATATGGTCGTAGAAGCCAAAACCACAAGAAGGTCACTATTCATCACCATCAATAACATACGGCGTAACAAATAATTAGAATGGAGGAAAGTTGTTGTTTCTTTTTTTTTTCTTTTGTCTGAAAATGTAATGATCCCTATGAAAAAAGAAGAAAAAAAAAACATCATTCAAAAGTGGAGAAAATATTTTCTTCTTTTTGAGAAGAGGAAAACATTTTCCTCGCCTTTCCTTCCTCCTCTCTTTCACGTCTTATTTCTTTTTAATTATTTTATTACTTTCTTTTCACTTTTATTTAATTTTCCAAAATTGAAAATTCAAATAAAATTTATTTTTTAAATTATTTATCTTCTTTTCTTGTCCCTTCTTATCCTTCGGCCGGTCCTCGGCCTCAAGTGAGGCTTGGCCAGGTGTCGCTGGCCTCGCCAGATCTAATGAAGCCAGGCAAGCCGTCGCCGACCTCGATCGAGATCAGGCCTCGCGCGAGGCCAATTAAGCCTTCGCCAGCCTCGAACGAGGCCAAGCCTTGCTTGCGGCCAGTCGCCAGCCTTCGTCGTGGCCTGCGACCTGCAGAAAACAGCAATTCAAAAACAAAAAACAAAAACATAAAAAGGAAAAAAAATAAATATTTAAAATTTTAAAAAAATTATTGAATGGTGTGCATAGAGAAAAAATAAAACCAATTTTTCATACCAAACAACGGAAAATATCTTCCGAAACTTTTTCATATTTCAACCAATCACTGTAAAATATAGTCATTTTCTTGAAAATTGACTTTTCGAAAAATATTTTCTCTGCGAAACAAATAGAGCCATGATTGCATACGATTTTTCGAACTTCATGCATGATTGTCAATTACTCATTTGATCAAAATGCAATCACATTAGCCAGCGAAATCATATTAACATGTTTTTGGGTACAGAACCACATATACGATGCCTCACAGCATATCACCATTGCTTTCTTTTTACTCTGGTTTTTTTTTTCCACTTTCTTGGGGTCCATATTTCTCCACAAAGTTTCCATTGAGTAATCTTTGATACCTGAATTTCTCCTGATTGAATATTATCAGGAAAATTTTCAAAAAAAGTCCCAAGTGCTCTCATTTTTTTTTAAATAAGAATATGAAGTAGACATTATTTCAAATAACCGTCTGAAGTGCTTATTGTATCAAAGAATGACCCAAAGTGCACATTGTTCAAATAAAAACCTAAAGTGACAATATTAATCTCAAAAAAGGTTCGAGTCATTTAGTTAGGGACATTTTGGTCATTTATTATTTTATTTTATTTTATTATTCCCTTTTTTATTTTTCAAAAAAAAATTGAAAAAAAAAACACCAAGCGAAGGCTATAACCATCGACGTCGTCGACGCCTCGGTAGGGCCAGAGACCCCGCCGATCAACAGTGAGGGCCTATTGGCCCTCGCCTAAGCCGAGAGGGGACACCGATGCTCTCCCAAATTTGGGCAAGGGCCGAGTCAGGATCTGGGGTAGACAGCGCCCTCCGACCCTCCCTTGTCCGATCCCAGGCCTCTGCCAGACCTGGGCGAGGTCCACGGGCCTTAGCCTAGACTTGGGAGAGGGTCGGGGACCTCGTCGCTGGTTGGCGGGGTCGCCAGCCTTGTGGGGCGGCAACCACAAGTGGAAGGTCAGTGCTTTCACTTGTGTTCTTTGTTTTTTCTTTTAATTTTTTAATTTAATAAAAAAATGAGATTAAATTTATATTTTTACAAATATACCCTCGATTGGACGGAAAATTTGATCGATTATCAAACGAGATCAGGCCCTTATTTGAAACAACCATTACTACTTCAAGCGCTTCTTTGAGATAATGATGCACTTCAAATTTTCATTTGAGAAAATAAGGATAGTTTAAATTAATATATATATATATATATTTTTAATGAGATTTTCCCATGTTATCATCATCATCATCATCTTTCTGGCCATGGCTGGATAGAGAATGGGCGCCTAGGCGGGTGAGCCGACGAACCGGTCAAAGTCCAAGCAATGTCACGTCACGCAGCTTTGAATTCGAAGTGACGCGAACGCCACTCAGCTCTGTGTACTCGTTTCCGTATCGCGTCACTTGACGAGCCCCACCCGTCAGTCCAGAAGCCAACCCTAACTCGAGTTTTAACGACACCTGCGCTCGCTCAGTGATCCGTCCGCTGGGGGACAGAGAAGAAGTGGAATTGCAAGAAAAAGAAAGATGAAGCTCAGCACTCAGAGGCCATCAGAAGAGAGAAGAGGGGACGATTCGGCGAGGAGTTTGGGCAAAAAGAATGAGCCAGACTCTGGGTTTTGAGTCTCGATTCTTGAGCGACATGGGGACGCTTCCCCCTACCCTTCAGAGGGACAAGAAAACCAGAACGTCCTTTTTTAGAGAGAGAGAGAGAGAGGATAGGTAGTTTATTTTTTCCATTGCTTGTTCTTTTGTTTTATTTTCATGGGAGTCAGTGCAGAGGTGATTGACTGAGGAGGCGTCATTACGACGAACAGGCGAAACCCTACTGTGGAGACAGGGAGTGAAGTCGACGATGACTGTTCATGGGCCTCTTTGAACGGCACACGTGCCGCCTTCCCAGTGAGCCTCGACCGCTCCTTACCCACCCCCAACCCCAACCCCAAAACTTCTTTAGCGAAAACCAACTGTGGTGCTGGGGTATGCAAATCGAACCACCCGGATCGAAAACAATTGAGACTGGACCGAACCGGATCGGTGGTCCAGCTTTCGATTCTAGATAAGTCCGATTCGGTTCCCGTTTCTTAATATTGAAATCGGTGGCCGGACAGTCCTGTTCTCGATTTTAAGAACATAGGACCGGGCCAATCGAAAGTAACCGTTATGTTTATTTTACAAAAACACCCGCATCCGGCGATGTTCTTTTGCTATTTGTTGTTTTGTGATTGCCTTCTTTTGTCACTGAGAAGGGCAAAATCTTGAATAGTAATCAAATCACATCCAAGAAGCTAAAATCAAAGTAAAGAAATAGCGACGGTTCTTGAAAAAGGAAAAGATGCTCTCTGTCCTGGGCACTTGCAGAAATTTATCCGTATTATTGGTTCCTTGGAATCGATGGGAACCAGCCCGAACCGACGGTCCGGTTCTCGATTATTGAGGGGAACCGGACCAGAACGGACCGAAAACCGATCATCCCTGCTGTGGTGTGAACACGCGTTAAAATACGCCACCTGCAATTAATGTCTCACAAACGTGCCGGTTGAATTCGGGAATCGGCCCCACTGGGGGGTTGGATCAGCTCAATCGAGAATCGAGCTTAATTGATTCGGTCCCCAATTTCATAACTTGAATCGGTAGATACTATCCGGAATCTAAAATATGGAACCTGCATAAACTGTTATTAAGCTGATTTTGAACCGTTTTACCCCTGACCTTGAATAAGTTCTTGTGCTCTCTCTCTCTTTTTTTCCGAAAATCGGAAACATTTATAGCAATTTAATGGGTTTATCCTCCAACAACGAAATTATATTCATAGTTGACATGTTTAAAATTGTACATATCGTCGCGATATGATCAGGTGAATCGCCAAATGAAAAGCTAATGAACCGAAGATTTAGCGCAAACTCTTGCAAGCCCATATCAACCGCAACTTTGCGGTCTTAATTTATTTGATCAAACGTTATATCCAATTCAATTAGGAGTATCAATTATGGGTCGATTAGAAACTAAGAACTAGAAATTCATTGATACGCGGACATGGTTACGCAGATTAATCGAATCGTTCTGTATCTTTTCTTTTCAAAAAATATATAGTAGGCAGCCTTGGCAAGTTTTATCCCTGAGCCACCGACATGCAATGGGTGATCATGCAGGTACGCACTCATTTTAATTTTATTTTTTTATTTTATAAAAATTAAATATATGCAATGCATGCGAGGCAATTTTAGTCTAAGTTATATCTATGTGAACCTAATATACGTAATGACATGTTACATGGAATTAATATGCAATCTATTCTTAATGCAATGAACGATAGGAATATTTTCACGATCAATAACATGCAATATATAAACCCGCACAGTTAATATTGACCTCCTTTAACAGAGGAAACAATGCTAATCGGGAATCCGATCTTAGGTCTTTAAGATCGAAACTTCAATTATCGAGCATGTAATACAATGCATCAAACAACACACCCATGGGTAGCTCAGTTGGTTAGGGCGCACTTGAGAATGTGTGGTTAGGCGCACTGGTCCCAGGTTCGATTCCCCAGCTGAGCACATGTGATTTAAGTGGAGAGGCCATGGCGGTGGGTTGCTGTAAAAAAAAATACAATTAAAACTACAATGTATCAAACAACAAACTTCTTATTCGAGGACGCCCAAAACATATTGCACCATATTAAGTTAAAATCGAAATAATCCAAATTATTTAAGTAGCTATTCAAAGTAAAAAAAAATATAAACTTGGGACTTAACTAAATTGGATTACCGAATCAATCACAAGGGGATCCCTGGATCTTTGATGCTCGATTCCCATTGTCAAATTGAAGATTTAGGTGTCGTGGAGGTCTCGTCAAAATTTCAACACATTCCGACTTAGAACGAATGTATACTCATTGTTTTCACTCGATTGCGCGTTGGACTCTCTAGCAATCCGACTAGTCCAATTTTCTCCTTCAAAGACCTATTTTGAAGTATTGTTTCACAAATCCCACTAAACAAACTCAAAAACAATGTCTTACAATACTCTCAACAAAATCTGAGGGAGACCCAACAGTTAACCACGTCCGCGTATCGGGAAAAATCCCTAATTTTCTATTCAATGAATGCATAATAATAATATGTCGTCAAAATTTAGGTTTCTCCATACATAATAAAATAAAACGAAAGAAAGAAGAAAAAAAAATGCCCCGATCGACTCTGAAGTTGACCTTAGAACCGTCCGGTTCAGCTCCAGGGTCAATATGGTCAGTTTACGCCTTCAAAAATTAGGAATTGACCTTGAACCTAGTTGCAACACATCTCACTTTGACAAAGACATAAATTCCCAAGTTTTGTTGCTAAGATGTCTTCATATAGTTCATAGATAAGATTGAATGTTTACAAAAATTTCAAAGATATATAGTTCATAGATAAGATTGGGTAAATTTAAAATTCACAAACGACTCGTTTAAATGCGCGAATTATTTGTATAACTATCTCATCTAGTTGATGCAAAAGGTGTAAAAAAAAAAAAAAACTTACTTGTATTATATGTGATGAGGGAACAAATAAACAATTGATCGAGTTTTAATTAATTAATTTATTTCTTTATAAGAAGAGAGGGTGGTGAAAGAGTCCGATCATCGGTCTACATCAACATCCTCACCTGCACTCACTCTCGTCTTGTCAAATCAAACGGATTCCCCAATTAACGCTCGTTTGCCACCATCTCCAGATGACACCATTATTCTCATGGTACCTTTTCACCACATTTTGTGACCCACTGTACAAATTCCAGCATTTCACTGTTCCTAAGTTAAAGAGCAAATGATTAACCCCCAGCGTCGTTTCACGTGGCCAGGGAAGCTAGCTATAAATTTTGCTAACCGAGGCGAGTAATCAAACTGTATCTATTGTTTTTGTAGATTAGAGAGTAGCAAAATAAAAGAAGGATCAAACCCTTCCTAAACGTTTCACTCGAGTCACTTCTATCGAACTCTCCTTAACAGTTGAGTCATATACCTCTCGCGAACTCAAGCCATTCTTGAAACGAGAGCTTTAGCTGAGATTGCTAGAACATCTGAAAGACATTCTTGTCTTATTCCCATAAGCGAGTAAGAAAGCTGTTTTCATAAGATATGAAGATTACAACCATTTTTTTTTTTTGCTTTTTTTTATTCGAAATATCTCTCGAATATATTGTCAAAGTTCCATATCAACCTAGAGAGATGTAGATTCTAGATTCATTTCCACTGGCAAAATGGAAACACGCAAAAATTTTTATTAAAGGTTTTATTTTGAAAAGGGACCGTTCAATTTTGTCCAAAATAGCATTGAATTGGTTTTGTATTCTTCAATTATTCTTCAATTCGATTAGGGATTTTTTGTTTTTATTCGTGCGGTTGAGGTTTGAATATCGGCATCCTACTCATACATAATATGGTGGTTTGAAAAATTCCACGTAGAAATAGTATCTCCAATTTCCACAGCTGCAATAGTTAATGTCAGCTTTAAAGAAGTTGGCTCATCTAGTTTCGAGCCGCAGCGTGCTACCAAATACGTATCACGAATGTAGTTATATAAACAAAGACTCATGCACGAACTCGGGCTCATTTAATGTCCTAAAGCTTCTGTCTCCGTCACGCTTCTTCGGACATAGGACGGACCGGAGAACGCTCCAATAGCCTTGCTTCCATAGTCACTAAACATACATAAGTACATAGGGACACGATCAATAAGATCCGTTGACATTGGTCAAAATAAAATGACTAATTTTCATTGGTTTCGTGGTTTAGGAAAAATGCTTTCTTCCTTTTCGGAAGGGGAGGTCGTTTTCCTCCAATCTAAGCTTGTTGCTTTCAGTTCATGAAAAATATTTTCCGTGTATTGGTTAGCTTTCCATCATCCAAACATCGAAAAGTCAGAAAACAATTATTCGGGAGCAGTTTTCCTTCAGATAAATGGACCCTTAGTTTAACTTACTTAAAAGATTATAGAAAGTGAGAATGGGGTGATACTTATGTAATGTTGAAGACTTCATCTATAACCAATTGAAATAAAAAGAGATTTCTCACGATCTTGCCACTCTAATTGAGCAATACTGCCCCAAAATTCCATGCCGTGGGGTTGTACTCTTTCGTACATATTTTGAGCCTCTATGAGATGGAATTCTTGCCTTAGTTTGGTGAAGGTCAAAGGGTTTGAGTCGGACTTATTTTAGGATTAGATTGATGTTCTGATGACCCAAATTAATTATAGAAAAATTTGTCATGTTCGGTTCGGCCAAAAAAATATGACTCTACGCCTAAACTTGCAAAAGAAAAAATAATTTTTTTCTCAAATATTTAACTTAGGTATGATCAATTAGACATTACAAATTAGGGTTTTATAACTTCTAGGATTCAGCCGAGTTAATTTCTAATATATAGGCTATCAACGAAGACAAGACGTCTCATCCCTCCAAGGTCTCACTTGCTGGAAAATTATATAAAAAAAAAATCATAAATCAATTGCACATATGTCAATTCAGTCCTAATTTTTTTTAATTGTAGCAATTGAGTACTAAACCTTTTCGGCTTTTTCTAATTGAGTCTATCTGACTAATTTTGACTGAAAAATGCGGGCGTGCCTGTCTAATCAACGGCCAATCATCCTATATGGTGCACCAGGGGACAAGTTTTTATTTTTTTTTCTTTTTCCTTTTTTCTATTTTTTACTTTCATTTTACTGATGGCTAGTCTCAAGCGATGACCGGAAAGGATTGATTGATGTCACCCTCGTTGGTCATAGGCTAGGGACAGCCACAAGTGAGGCTAGCCATCGCCCAAAGCCGGCGAAGGTTACGAGCCCTCGCCCAAAGCCGACAACGGTCGCAGGCACTTGGTAAAAAAAAAAACAAAAAATTCAAAGTGTTACTAAGAAACTATGTACGTCGGCGTTGGTCGTGCCAATAGGACTGTCAGTGTCAACGTGAGGAATTTCTGGCCAAGATTCGCTGGATGAACTCAAGCAACAAAATGCAAAAAGATTTAAGATTCAATTGGCACAATGTAAAATTTAGGAATGAATTGGCACAAATGCTATGGTTGGACTTTTTTTTGGCAATTTGCCCTCCCGCGTGCTCACGGTATGAAGTTTATAGGGAATGCTCGATTCAATATTTTGTTTCATCTCTCTTTGGTCTGTAGCCATCTCAAATAAAGTACCCGCGACTAATGAAATCGGATCTTGGATGCATGTTGATAAAAAGAAAATACCATAAATGCCCCTCTACATTTACATTAATTAGACATCTTCAAGGGAGGCAAAAAGGATATAATTCGAAAACCTCGTTCTTATAAGCAAATTACATAATTCGAAAAAAAAAGGCCTTTGTCATAACACATCATTAAGAAAGATTACTGCTGGTCATTAGTACCAGGAAAGCTTAAAGAACTAGTATCATGCCACATTAATCTCGCATTGACAAAAGAATCTAGTGCTAACCAGTTCTCCTACCAATATGGAACCATTGATGCCGACAATGAAAAAGGTGATTAAAAATTAATCAGTCCCTAATTTTTTTTCTCTCCTTGATTGGGTGAAAGCGACAAGAAGACTCCTTGTAATCGCAGAATTTGTGGAAATCAACGAACAAAAAATAACTTTTTGCGATTTAAATCTCCGCATCTTTAGCTGCTTGGCCTGGTTGATGGATCAGAAAGGACAGAGCTCGATTTGTTTGCTTGGAGATTGTTTATTAAGAAGCATTTTCCTACCATCCGCCAGAAATAAGTGCGGACCAGACCAACTTCTCCGCAGCGCATATAATTCATGCCACCTACAGAAGACAGATCGTTTCCCTTCTCAGTTTTGTCTTATTGTAACTTTATTAAATGCTTCGTGTTCGCGTATGATATAGGCTAAATGTGCTCGAGATAGGGTTACATACTTGGCCTATTTCTGCGTAAAAGGAGCTGAAGAACTGCAACGATACATGTGATCGTACGAAAAATCGATTAATATTACTGGCGAGGATACGAAATTAGTGACAACTAGTCGAATGCCGCGAAATTTTGTTTATTATACACGGGTTTATCTTGTTTTTTTGTACCCGTTCTTTCTTTTCGTATTGTTGGGAATGCTTTTGATCTCACTAATAAGGAAATATAGCATTTAGGGAGCAAATTCCCATTTGTGCTCGGCATCACGCATGCATGCCCAAATGGAACATGGGGTAAAAGGGTATTATGAAGAGAGAGAGGTGACAATTGAAAATAGATGGTCATTCACATGATCAGTCAAAGTCTAATCATTCTTGCAAAGACGAATCCCACGGAGGCCAATGCCATCTTTCTAATCCGCACATCAGATCATGAGGTTGCTTCTCATATCTTTTCTTGTTCAAAGTGTGTTTGTACCCCTTAAGGTCAACTGGTCACTTCACAAAGGGTCAAAGTTTGCCAACCTTCCATAGGGAGTAATAGAATGTGTCACCTCTCACATGTCACCTCTTAAAACCCATTAGGGTTTCTACTTTTCATGGGTTTTTTTTTCTTTTTTTCTTTCCTTTTTTTTTTTTAATTTCTGGCTCACATATGAGAATTTGGGGAGAGAGAAGAGAGAGAAGAGCTGCTAGGAGGACCTTAATTGGTGGAATATGTGCAATTTCTTTTTGAGCTTGAATCCAACTCCATCCCACAACCACAAAATGGGGGGAAAAGACAACATTTGAACGTGGGCGTTTTGACCCTACAATCACTCCCCTCCCCCTCAAGCACCAACAACCTAAAGTGATACCTTCTCTCAATCTCACACCCACTTCCCATTTAAGGAATTGCCCGTCCTTTCAAGCTAGCATGATATACATCTAATCACCAACTCAGCAACCATTAATTTTAGGAGAAAATTGAGGTGGGATCCTACAATTTCGATGGCCTCCCCCAAAAAGTCCCAAGTTCAAAACCAAAAGAAGTCAAAAGTCAACCCCATCCCCATGATTGTAACCATTCAATAGACATGAATGAATTGGTTGGACGTCTCACCATGAATTTGTGCTTTTGCCCCCCACCCCAACTTCCTCAAATGATCTCTTATTACCTATTTCAACGTGGGAGATCCACAAAAAAAGAAACCCGTAGCGCGCCCTTTCCTTTGTGTATGTCAATAAGCATCACATAGATAAATACGGGTAGGAAGCCAAGTACTGGGTGAGGAATGGACAAGAGACTTCTCGGAGGACAAGCAAAAGATGGCCGCGAGCGTTTGAATTTTCAATTCGAAATTAGGAGCCGTCGTGTCGATGATTGATGACGAAAATATTGGTTGTAGCTGATATTATAAGGGTTCATTTTCAGCTGCTAAGCGACTAGTATCTTCCCAAGACTTGGTGGTCAATGGAGGGTTTTGAACAAACCGAATCATGTAGACCTGTCTATCTGGGTAGTAGACGACACATGATGAAAAGATAGATGGAGGGGCACATGGCTTTGATTTGACTTCTAGGGTTTTCTGATAAAGGTAGATGTCGATCAAAATGTCCAAAATATGCGATGATGTAATAAGCACTTATACTCTAGGCCATTTTTGCGTCGCGCGTATCATATAAGTAAGGCTATAATGCAAAAGGTTGCATGTTTAAGAGGTTGATTTTCCTTGGGAAACAACCAAATTTTGAAGTGTCTTTGGCTAATTCTCTTGCCAAACTGGGTGTTTGGCAGGAGAAGCCAGCTGGCTTCTCGGCTTTCTTTGTTCTTTTCATTATTTTTCAAATTAAGGATGTTGGGTATCCGTTCTCTCGTTAGATACAATCCAAACGGACTAGGGTTTAGAAAACTCATGTAAGAAGCCTATCGTTGTTGCTTGTAGACTAGTTATCGAGATAATATTCCATTGCATAGACCCGAGAGAGTTGCCTTTGTGTGCACTTACAGAATATTATGTATATTGGCTTTAGCTGTTGTTTAGGATGAAAGTACGCCGGACTAGCAAGGTTAATATCACGAAAACCCCAAAACTGGTACATATGTTATAAATATACCTCAAACTAATTTTTTTACCATAAAGAATTCTATACTATTATATTTGTGACGAGTTTATCATCCATTAGTTTCAGTTAAATTTTATCATTAAATTCTTGAGTTGGTTAGCACGTGCCAAGTATACTAGTTTGAAGTTTTTACCATCCATTTTTCACAGGTTTACCAGTTTTAGATTTTTCGTAATATTAATTTAATTTAACGAAAACTAATGGATGATAAATTTGTCATAAGTATACCATTTGGGGTTTTTGATAGTCAAGAAATTAGTTTGAGATGAATTTATCACAGGTGTACTAATTTGTATTTTTGGTAGTCAAAAAATTAATTTGGGGTTAGTTTTTCACATGTCCAGTTTGGGATTTTTGGTGGCACTAACCCTAACTTTCACTAATCAAAAGGACGTAACTCCTGATAATTAAACAATCGATGATATTTTGAACCGCGGACAAAGAATTAAGGATCCAATTGGAGGATTGTGCCCTAATGCAGCGACTTTGGTGGAGGAATTGATCCCCACAGCCACAGGGAACAAATGTTCACGTGCTTTTTGTACCAACTTGGATTATATATGAGGAAACTACTGTTTTAATTTGCAATATGCATTAATCATATAGCCTTATGAAGATCCCGCTACAAAAAGTAATCTGATGGAATCTTGCGGGCATCTTCGTACATAAACTATATGTATGTAAGAAGAGCATGAATGCCACATATGTCTTTTCTTGGAAACTGAGGCACGTTGATCATCTTATTTCGCTTTTGAACGTGCTACGCAGGTTAGACACTCTATTAGATTGATTATCTATCTGTTTCCCATCCTCGAGAAAAGAAAAACCCCTGTGTTATAACGTTATGGATCAGATCAACCCTCCTTCTTTTGGGGTCAAAACCCTAAATTTCTGCACTTGTGGGTAGATAGCATATTCTAACGACATTGTAACCCATCTACGATTCGATTGCGGAACAACTGCCCTGAGACATTCGTCCACAAAATCCTCTTCGTATATGGGGAGTATTAAGCGTTATTCATTCGCTAAATACCGAAATCATCGCGGAAGCACCGACGTATCGGACTGGATAAGTCTCTATGGCAACTTGGTTTTGTGCTTTATAAAGCGCGGGGTCTCGACCGATCCGGAGAAAGCGAGTCATCCGATTTCACTGCATCCGAGCATAAATGGCCTATGTTTCGAGATCAAATAAGATTGGACATTAGTAGCTTAGCTTCAAAGGAGGATTTAACCTAATGTATGGAAGCTAATCCGAGTACGCTATTTTGATGGTTCGTGAAAATAGAAGAGATCGAGCATACGGCATTTGCTCCGGCCTTGGAAGATTATAATGGGTATATTCGTTGGTTATGATTCCTTGTTTATGAATAAGTGTAAGAAATCTTGTTGCTCAGATTTCTTTCGACAGAGAAAATGGATGCAATTGAACAGCTAGTGATTGCCTCCTAGACCTAGACCACGGGCTGTTCAATTTTTTTTTTTTTTTTCATTTCGTAACCGAGGTGCGAGGCCGGCCCCAAAGCCTCTCCCCACTCCCCCAATTCTTGTAATATATATTTTTTTCCCAATAGGAGGGAAATACCAAAGAGACTTACAAAAGCCTAGCTTCCCGCTTTCCGTTAAGCTTTTTACAGACATGCCTAAATCCGAACGTGTATCATTTTCTACAAAACTTTTATGTACCGTTAATCACGTTGCGCCTCCTTTATAGATCGAGATTTCGCTCGAGTTAAAACTCTAGGTCGGTAACTGTCTCATTCATCGTGGTGCAACGAATCATTTCGCGGCGATTCTAATACTATTAGAAGACCGGCCGAGGTTAAAAGAATTTCTGCATTTGGTGTTATTTTTGGCATAGATCTAAGTATTGAAAGTCAGTCTCTCTCAGTCTCTCTCTCTCTCTCTCTCTCTCTCTCTCTTTGCGATGGATGTTGCGTGCATGTTGGGGATTAGGCAGAAGACCCAGAAAAGGGGGAAGTAGTCAAAGCCCCCCATGGGAGACCCTAGCCTTCCATGACCATCACGATCGTCATCTCATCGATCGTTGCGCTCTCCGGTTTCATAGCATACCTAAGTTAATACGGGGATTACCAAAATTTCCCATTTTTTCCTTAGTTTTAATTCGCCAGATAATCACTCGGGTTTGGAAGTTAAGAAGCAAAGAATTAACCGGATAAATATCAAGGAAAGTTATAATTATGCGGGCACTAATTATCTCCCGCTAGGGTTTTGGGAGAGGGGGGGGGGGGGGGGGGGGGGGGATGCAATTTGAGTGTGTGTGTGTGTGTGGGCCAGGTGACAAGACAAGTCAAACGTCAAATCGGAGGTCTTTGAAATCATACGACAGTCAGTGGATGTATTGTCAATCGATGGGATTTGTTTCGGAAGGAGGGAGGGGTGGAATGACCAACCTCTCTGCCACTCCAACTGACAATGTTGTGGCTACTCCTATTAATCACTAACCTGAGAAAATTTTGTCTTCTGGCCCCATCTCCCGCACGTGCCGCACGCGACCACTTCTCTCCCAAAAACACACACACCACCCCCTCTCTCTCTCTCTCTCTACACTCTTCTCTTCTTGTGAATGATGAATCAAACGATCGTGCAATTCGCTTGGGGCTTTTTTTTTTTGGGTACTAGTCGATGATTATCGCATGAGTCGAAAGCATGCGTGCCGGTGCATAGAAGGTAATGTTAAGCGAGGCCAATCGTACTTAATAACACATGTATCTCGACTGTACAATAGCGTGTTACAACGTCATTTCGATTAATTCGCCTCTTTGGTCTGGAATGGATACCTAACATTGCTCTCTCTATATGTGAAAACACGAAAATGGGTACTTGTCGAAGGGGTATCGATTTGGATGAAGTCATGTGATTTTGAGCAACCGGGGACAATTTTTTTTTTTTTTTTTTTGCCATGGATTATAGGTCCTTATGATCTAATGAAAAGTAGATGACTGTGTGTTAAACTTATCATCATTTTTAACTATTAAATGGGCAATTAAATTAATAGGTAGCGTCCATCTGTCCAGAGCAGCTTACATTTAAAACAACTGGAGACATGGATCGTGCACAAGCTCAAGAAATTGAATGCATGGCCGATCGTTTTCGCGAATTGGTCTTTAATTATTCTCCTTCGAGGATTTTGGGGAAGAACAATAATTAGAGAAGGAAGGGAAGCGGCACCATTCAATTCCACGAGGGTCGATGAGGTGCATGTAGAAAGATGGCGTTTTGTTTCCTTCCGAATCCACTGTTCCTTTTTGAAGTGACTTGATGTGACTTGTTCCAGATTAAAAATTCCTGTTTAGTTTTTATTTTCTCGATCACAGAAAAAACGTTTTTTTTGTTTTGTTTTTTTTTTTTTTGCCCAAGAATTTCCCTTTAAAATATTATCTAAATTTCAGAAGTACACGAAAAATTTATGTTGCCCATAATTTTCTTTAAAGTAACATCTACGTTTCAGAATTTACGAAAAAATAATGTACTTGTCGATGTTTAAATGACAATAGGGAGTAGAAATGAAACCAGATAAATTTGCTAATTTTTATATTTGTTTTCCACTTTTCGATTTGACCGTGATTGTTGTTCGAGGTTACAAAGAATCGATGACTAGCAAAGTTACAGCTAGATTTACCTTGGTCAAGAATTTCTTGCCAAACATGCCGCAAAAAGTTACTCTCGTACTTAATTTTCCGATATTGTTCTCTGACAGACGATGCGTGGCTTATAACACTTTTGAAACCAGCATACAAAATTTCTGGGCCTCCTTGAACGCTGATTTCAACATCCTTTTGATCTTATGTACCGTTGATTATTCATAAAAACACACACACACTCATTAATAAATGTATACATATTCATACTCAAAATATCATTCTTAAACATATATAGGCACTTGCAAAGAATCTAGTGAACTAATGCAGAATTTATAGGGAGAATATTTGCAAGTTCTTTAGTCTTTACAAAAGCAGTATTGTTTTTACCAAAAAAAAAAAACATAAACCTATTACAATTGTGTCATTTCAGTTCTAAATTCTTTTTTTTTAATTTAATCATAAACCTTTTGTATTTGCACCGATTCAATCCATCCGGCCAATATCGGCTGATCAGCGCTGACATACATTTTTTGAAATAATACTTTAATAAAAAAAATTATTTTTTCTTTCCCCTTGGACTTAGTGCAGGGCGAGAGCGTCGCAGCCCTCGATATATCTTTCTTTTTGAACTTGTGTTGCAAATTGAATTTTAAGCTCTTTTTTTTTTCTCTAGCTAGTGGATTATAATCTAATTTAGCGGCGCGGGAACTCTACCAAAGTTAGATTAAATTCAAAAAATTTACATCACGAGAAACTTTCATGACTAATCGCCGGCAATCAACACGGACTTCTTATTCGACTATGAAAAGAACAAAAAAATACCCATGATAAGGAGGAGTATGTATCTTCAAGAGGACACGAGGTAAATTCAACAAAAGAGAAGTGTGTGCAAAAAGGCAGTGGTCTTTCTTTTGTGAGTGGACGTAAAGCTAGGCAACCGTGTGTTTCTTTGCCTTAGTTGCATACCGTCAAAACCAAACAAAGATGGGAAAAAAAAAATGAACAATTATTTCTGACTCTACGATTGTTTAACTAATGACTACTTTATGCAAAATATGCAATGATGGTGTGTGAATTTACGGTAAAAAATAATTGACAGTATTTTCAGACCGCCAGGGAAGTATTTCTCAATAAAAATCGCACGATCCCATATGCACATGCTCACATAGATGTACCGATTTGGGATTTTTCGAGGTATTAATTAACGTGATTTACAAAAATTAATGGATGATAGATTTGTTAGAAGTGCACAAGTTTGATGTTCTTTGTGATAAAAGAAATAATTTGAGATAAATTTGACACACGTGAATCAATTTAGGATTTTTTATGATAAAAAAAATTTAATGGGAGTGTTTGGAGTTTTTCATGAAATTAGCCTCGTGTGCAAAGATGAAGCTCGTGCTTTCTTTTTTGGGAATTCACTTTCAACAACAGGAGAATAGTATTTGGTCAAATCTTCAGGGCTAAGAAACAATCGCCCCTTCCTTCCTTCCTTTGGTCAATGGGAAGCCTTCAGACAAATAATTGGAAGTGGATTTTGTTCAATATTTACGAAGAACGGCCACGTTATTTTTTATAAGTTAAAATTAGTATACCTGGGATTATTCTCGTTTATTATATGTTGTCTGATTTTTTGCCAAATGTTTATTGCTAAATAAATAAATAAATGCTCACCCTTTTAATAAGCTCAGCCGCCCAGAATGGCCACCCAAGTTGCTTCTCTCTCTCTCTCTCTCTCTCCCCCCACCAAAATATCTATCAACGCACAGGCCACTACTCTCCATTTCCATGGAAGAATCTCACCTCCGATCACACTCCCAATAGAACTCGCCAACACCACATGAATACTTCCACCTCCTCTATCTCCTCCCCCTCCACCACCGCCACCGCCGACGCCGCCTCTTAGCCCCTCTCTCTCTCGCTCTCTCACTCTCTCAACCCTAAACAAGAAAGAAACGGCAGCACAGTCGCTTCCGAGAACAGGAAATCAAAGAACAAGAAAGATGTCGGTCGAGGAATCGCTGAGAACCCTGTCGATGGACTACCTCAACCTCCTGATCAACGGGCAGGCCTTCAGCGACGTCACCTTCAGCGTGGAGGGCCGCCTCGTCCACGCCCACCGCTGCATCCTCGCCGCCCGCAGCCTCTTCTTCCGCAAGTTCTTCTGCGAATCCGAATCCCCCGGGGGGCCCTCCTCGGATCCATCCTCCGGGTCGGGGTCGAGGGTGTGCGCGCCGTCCTCGCCACGGTCCGGGGTGATCCCGGTGAGTTCGGTGGGGTACGAGGTGTTCCTGCTGCTGCTGCAGTTCCTGTACAGTGGGCAGGTCTCGATTTTGCCGCAGAAGCACGAGCCCCGGCCCGACTGCGGGGAGCGCGGCTGCTGGCACACGCATTGCACCTCCGCCGTCGACCTCGCCCTCGACACCCTCGCCGCCGCTCGATCCTTCGGCGTCGAGCAGCTCGCATTGCTCACTCAGGTCTCAATTCTCATACCCTATTCCCCCCTCTCCCTCTCTCTCTATAGCTAGTGCGTTGATTGGTATGACCTTTTCTGGGGAGGTGGGATTAGATTTTGCTGTTGTAGGATTTGGTGGGTGACGTTTCTTATCAATAATTGGAGCTTCTGTGTGTTTCAGTTTTTATTTTCTTTTTCTTTTTTTTGGATTCACTTCTGTGTAATTTGAGGGATTCTAACACTCACCACCCAGACTCTCCTTTGAAACGCTGGAGGAATCCTAAGTACTTATAATGTTTGTGTCTTTTGATCCGTCACAGACCAAACTGTCGTGACCTTTTTCTCTTTTTATGCGAGGTGTTCTTGAGTTGCCGTGAGTTTGATTTTATGTACAGACGTGGGAGTTTCTTGAAATAGGTCGCCCCAATTCAGTGGCTAGGACTCGGAATTTTTCCCATTTTTAGGCCTTTGGATCGATCTCTCCATTGTCTTGTCTTCCCACACAGTTAAAGCATTACCAAACCCAACTTTTCCCAAAACGTTCACTTTCTCTATTTGGGTGTTCGTATTCTCCATCTTGATATAAGAAATTCAAAACCCAAAAAACAAAAGAAGTAAAAAAAGTTGGATTGTTCTCCAATGAACACAAGCTAGCTTATTAGTCTAATGTTTTCCTCTCTCACCATGTTGATCAGTTCAATCCGGAAAGTAAAATCATCAATCTTTGCACATGGTGTTAATCCGATTCGGTGCTTATTTGATTGTTGGCAGAAGCAATTGGCAAACATGGTCCAGAAGGCCTCAATAGAGGACGTGATGAAAGTGCTAATAGCCTCGAGGAAGCACGAAATGCAGCAACTGTGGACCACCTGCTCTCACCTGGTCGCCAAATCTGGTCTCCCACCTGAGGTCCTAGCCAAACACCTCCCCTTCGACGTGGTCACCAAGATCGACGAGCTCCGCCTTAAGTCGTCCCTCGCCCGCCAATCCCTCGTGCCTCACCCCCACCACCATCACCACCCTGGTCGCCATGAACTTGTCGCAGTGGCTGGCGCCGACCTCGAGGACCAGAAGATCCGGCGGATGAGGCGTGCCCTCGACTCGTCCGACGTCGAGCTCGTGAAGCTCATGGTGATGGGGGAGGGCCTCAACCTGGACGACGCGCTGGCCCTTCACTATGCGGTCGAAAACTGCAGCCGGGAGGTGGTCAAGGCGCTGCTCGAGCTTGGGGCTGCCAATGTGAACTGCCCTGCGGGGCCTGCGGGGAAGACCCCACTCCACGTTGCAGCCGAGATGGTGTCCCCAGATATGGTGGCGGTCCTCCTCGACCACCATGCGGACCCCAACGTCCGGACTGTCGATGGGGTCACCCCGCTGGATGTGCTCCGCGCCCTCACCTCCGACTTCCTCTTCAAGGGGGCCGTGCCGGGGCTGGCCCACATCGAGCCCAACAAGCTCCGGCTCTGCCTCGAGCTCGTCCAGTCAGCGGCTCTTGTGATCTCGCGTGAGGAAGGGAACGCGAACGCATCCTCGCACTCCCACAGCAGCATCTATAACCCGCCGATGAGCGAAGGGCATAGCAGCGGAAGCAGTGGAGGGAATATGTCCAATTTGAACGTTGATTCGAGAATGGTTTATCTCAATCTTGGTGCTGCTCAAATGGGTGTCGACTGCAGCGAGGAAGCCGAGACCGGTCGTCACAGGCACAGGCAAAGGACCCAGCAAGTGGCTTGCGACCCTTCTTCATTGTACCACCATCAACGTCCAGAGTTTTAGCTCTGATCTCCAACGACAAAAAACCACCGAAACATTATCTTCTTCGAATCCATATATAGTAGTATATCTTAGAGAACAGAAAGTCCTAATTAGACGCTCATTTGCTGATTCATAGGATCTCATTTTCTTCTCTATTTATTCTTCTTCCCCTCTCTCTCTCTCTCTCTCTCTCTCCATGTTCTGTGTGTTGGTTGTTCTTGCTTCTTGTAGGGTTTCTTTGGATGATCATATTCACGTCAAGAAGAGAGACCGAAGTGCCATTTCAGAGATGGGACGTGATGTCTTCGATCAGTCAGATGGGACAAGGAGAGAGAATCTGAGTTCTTGCAGATGTCGAAGAGGAGATCGGTCGGATATATATATAGAGAGAGAGAGAGAGGGGGGCTAGAGAGAGAGACGCAGGTCAATCTTTTCAAGCCCCGGCCAGTCGTCGACGCTCTCGTGTATTACTTGGTAGATGGTACATCTATCTAAGTTAGTTTATATGCCTATATTCATTGCTCGTCGTTTTTTCATCTTCTTGTTCCCCCCACCCACCTTCTCATTTTTCTATAAACATGCATAACCCTACTTTTATATAGCACAAAAATAACTATATATATTTTGAGATAAGAAGAATAGGCTTGTGGGGTTTATTCCTCTTTTAAGATATAATTTTTTTTATAGACATAAGGCTTTATTAGGACATGGGTACCTTTTATTCTAATGAGGGAAATGAGCTGTCTCTTGCCTTCTTCTTTTTTTCTTTTTTTCTCCCCTCCCCATACACGGGGCATTTGGGCGGGGAGGGGGGGGAGTCCGATTGGCCATAGACGTGTCTAGCAAATTTGGACAAAATCATGTGGATATAGACAATTTGATTGGTGTTGTCATGCATGAAAGCAACAAAGGAGTGTGACCAAAAAGGACCCGCTCTTAATTTATTGCAATCCTCTTTTTTTGTCCTCCTTTGCTTTCTTTTGACCTGTTTCTTGCTCCTGCTTATTCCCAGAAAAAATTTCATGGCAAAAACCCTAAAGTTAGCATGTGCTAATTTCAAGTGCAAAAGGGTATGTTTGTATGTTTAGTTTGAGTCTAGAAACAACACCTGAGATTAAATCGAAATCAGAAAGACAGGTGAAAACTGTATCTTCTTCCCAGATGTGTGCTGCCATTATTTCTCCGAGGTTTGAGTTCGCTTAAGCTTTCCAATGTCTCTCCCAAGGCATGTTTTACTTCAATGATCCAGAACTGTGGGAATAATTAGACCTGATCCTAGGCTTTTATGTTCGGCGGAATTCTTGCTACTTTGATTTACTTAAGCGGGTAAACTTTCGGTGTCTGCTTAAAGTTAGATTTTTGTAAAGAGCTAGCTTAGCTTGCTTTTTACCCTCAGTAAGTAGGCAGCTTCCAGGGATTTGCAGTTTCTTCATTTTGACAGTAGAAGATTTGCTGATGATTTGTTCGTCGATTGATCCAATGTGGCGTGTAACTGCATCGTGCTCACTCGGTTTTTAAGTCGTGATATTGTGGTTCTGCGACTTTTTCCTCTGATGGCAGCTACTAAATGTACTGTGATTATAAGCTATACCTTTGGCTTTCACGATTAGTATATCTCAATCAGAAATGGCAGTCTTCCAGAGCAAATGTTGTTTGAAGGCAAAAGAGTGCCTGCTGTTTGCAGGATATTTGTTCATTAATGAGCCTCAAATGAGTACCATCATTCAAATGCCAATGTTTTGTTCTGATCGTTCTCATTGCCACTTGCTCAATGAGTCTGGCACTCGTGCTTATATATATGACTCATTTCCTCATGATCTTCTCAATCGATTCGTCACGACTTCTACACTCGAGGCTGGTTTGTAAACAATAATTTTCACACACTTCAATGTGTCATGCTGTTCATTCTTGATATACTGTAAATTTGGGTGTCATCAGGCTCACAAAGTTCGAGTGAAAAGTGCCTATCCAACCTTATTAAACGGGCGATGGAGTTTGATGGCTGCATTTCAGCTGGAAATCCCTGAATGCGTATTTTTGCGGTCACTGTTCGGCATCGGCAACATATTGGTGACTTTGAATGTCACATGTCATTAAAATATTTTCCTTTTTTGCTTTTCCGGATCATTCACATCGCAATGAATTGTTTTCACATCTTTAGAGCAGAAAATTGCTGATAGTGAGAATATCGCCGTATGCAGTCGATGCTGTTCTCTTGTTCCTTCATCTTGTGAATTGCCGTATCCTGAGTCAAAACAGCGTTTAGCATTATTCTCATATCTGGCATGGATATGGCAATTCTTTCAACTAGTTCAAGCTAATTCACGATTTCAAGGCAAGAAACCTAGGTGTTTTGAAGTTACTGGAAAGCGCGCGATCTAGCACATAGTTTTTCTATTGAATATCTTCGGGAACTCGTACCAATTTGCAAGCGACTAATTGTGAGTTTTGCAAGATAATGCAGCAGGAAAATTAATTCTTGAAGTGTTGTTTCAAGATGTCATTGTTGTTGGACTAACGGCGATTGAGCCTTTCATTCTCCTTTTCATAAGAAGCAAGTGGATGTATAACGCACATTTGCAGTGATTTCTTCAATGCACATGCTTCTGTCGTTCATGAAAGTTCCAGTAGGCTAGTCATAAGCAGTTGTTCATGTCTTCCACCTTAAATGCTCAGACGAGGCAAGTTTTCTAGACAGGATTATCAGTTTAGTAGCTATACTATTAGCATAGAAAACGAGTGCCCTCGAGACATTTGTGGAGCAATCAAATAACAAAACCTTTGTACAGTTTTGCGTGTATGGCCTATTATCATTCTATCATAATTTAAAATTTGAAATATTACCTATGAACATACTTAACGAGTTTCATTTGACATCCTTTAATAGGGAAACTTACCCAAATCAATCAAAAATCCTATTGTAGGGATGTCAATTCAGTTTTAAAATTTTCAATTTCTACCAATTTAATTATAAACGTTGCGCGAAATTCAAATGTAAACCTTCCAGTCAATTTTTGCTGAAAATTGATGATGTGGCGGTCTAGTTATCACCGGTCGTCCTATGTAGCTCGCCATCATATCAGGGATTTGCAGCAAAAATTGACTGGAAAGATTATGTTGGAATTTCGCTCAAAGGTTTATGACTCAATTGGGAAATTGAAAATTTTAGATTTGAATTGGCATTCCTATGATAAGTTAAGAACTGATTGGACAATTTTTCACCTTTAACGTGACTATTATCAATACATGTGGTCCGTCAGTTACACACGATACTCTTTGGAGGAGATATTACATCCAAATACGTGACTCAATTTTCGCCGAAAATCACGTGGTGGTCTAGTCATCACCGGTCACCCTACATGGCACACCACCCCGAGTTTCGTTGAAAATTGGCAAAAGGATTACATGAGCACTAATGCTTATGACATTCGACAAAACTGAAAAGTTTTAAGACTAAATAAAAATCCACAATAGGTTTATAACCGATTGGATAACTTGTCTTCCTTTAATATGACTATTATCAATAAGATGTGGTTGCATTAGTTACATATGATGCTATTTGCAGAAGATATTAAATATCCAAATATGGTTTAGAGCATACATACATACATACATACATACATAGTATGTGTCCTCATGTATGTATTTTAGTAACATTATTTGACATTCGTAATTACAGTTGATTTGGTACTAATGATAGTCCTACATTATGGTATTTTTTGAACCACATCGTATGAGAGAGAGAGAGAGAGATGGTGGTTGCCACTTGCGAGAGCCAAATCAATAGTGCAGAAGACGGTGTCTGGCACGATGGTGTGTGGCGACAACTACACTTTAAAGTAGCTCCAGTTTCAACAACGTATTTTCACAAATTCTTGAAAAACATTGAAGCACCTTTAGGGGCCTGTTTCATAACGATTTTGTTTCAAAAAAGTAATTATGATTGGAATCAATTTTTTTTATTCTGTTTCCTGGATGAGTTTCAGAGAATCATAACACGTTTGGTAACTGTATAAAATTTTTGTTCCCGAAACAGAAACGCGTTTGATAACTGCACAAAATTTCTGTTTTGAAAAATAATTTTTCCTTCCCAATTTATCATTTAAATCAAATAATTATATAATCACATTTGATGATTTTCCTCAGATCCCACAAGTGCGATCATCTCGCACCATGACATTTTTTTTTGCCAAAATAAGGATGCTTCAAATTTGTTCATTGGAAGGATAATATGCTAAAACTATTATTTTTCCATGCTTCTCTTGAGGCTATGCATATGCCAAGGTTCAAAGAGGTGACTCTGATTATCTTTTATTACTTAGAATGAATAAAATATATCTTTGTCACATAGGTGGCTCAGTTTTACCCTTGGATACCATCCGGATGATCACTGATGCGGCATGGTACGCTGACAACAAATCAGCCAAGACTTACAAAAAATTGAAAGGCAAAAGGACTAAAAAATGGATTGACCAGTTGAATGGACCCATTTCCTACTTTTTGAGGTTTTTTTTTTTTTGGAATTTTTGAGATTTTTTTCAACGATTTGGCCATGAGGGGAAAATCATCATTTGAGAGAAATTGAAAGGAAAAATCATTAAAAATAGGATTGGCCAATTGAAATGACCCATCTCCTCATTTTTGAGATTGTTTTGGGATTTTTTCTGATTTTTTAGATTTTTCTATGAATTTTCTATTTTTGGTTTTTAATCAATTTTAAATTTTTATTAATTTCCAAAAATTTTATTACCGGCCCACACATCGCGGGCACCCGACAAAAGTGAAAGAAGATATCCTTGCCTCTTTCATTCTCAAAAGTGTTTTTTTAGAAACAACTTTTTTTTATTTCTTATTATTGGTCCAAAAGTGTTCCCAAGAGCAAAATCAGAATCATTTGCGTTACCAAACATGTTTCTAATTCTTTTTTGTTTCGAGGAACAGAAACAGAGGAACAGAAACGTTACTAAACAGGCTCTAAGTAACTTTTTATGTCTAAAAAAAGTAACTTTTCTGGAAGTTACTTCTACGGTTCTACCCGCTTCAAAGCACTATAATCTTATAACAACTATGGAGTCAATCAATGCATTTTCATTTTGTAGCATTTATGTAGTTAATTTTCAAACTACTTAATAAGTAAACACATCAATATCTCGAGTGGGAAATAAATTGGTGTACGGTTGATTTTAGGACGGAGTGGAGGAAAGCTATTAGCATTGTGGAGGGACATAATTTCTATATTTCTGGTTGTCCTTTTTAGTCCTTGTTTCGTATATATATTTCTCAATCGATTTTGCTTTTAGTTCATTTATTTTTAGGTTCATCGACTGTCAATCCCAATTAGTTTGGAATAAAGGTGATGTTGATGTTGATCAATAGCTCGAGTCTTATCATTAGATAACGTAACAATATATACTAACTTACGTTATGTCATTATTAGTTAAGACTTACACGTGAAAAGTTGTGGTGTTGGTAATTACTAGAAAACATAATGGTGTTAACAACTAGTAAAAATTTCAAAGGTGAAGATCATAAGACGTTCCTTCATTGGACGAGAACTGAAAAAAAAAAAAAGAAAAAAAAAAGATAGCCATAATTCCTCGCTGATAAGAAGAATTTCCACATTCATATAATGCATGATAGTGATTGTAAGTCTATGGCCACTTTGAAAGTGCCCTGAAGCAGTCTTCGACAAAACCCATCGTATATAATACGGGTATTTTCTTCTTCTTCTTTATGATAATACAGGGGCACAAGTGCAAAGGCTCCATTGGTCGGAGAGTCGAGTTTAGATCTTTAACCTGCATATTTGATCTTGAATCAGTTCAGAGCAAGTTACACTCGAAACGACATTCAATTTTTCAACGCCTCAATCAGCTAGAACAAACTTTGAGAGAGTCGACGGCTATTCAGGGTACGTTTGTTTCGGGAAAAATAAGAGATTTGAAAACGATCGTTCGTATTGCTTATAAAAATGAATGAACATGAAATATTTTCATCGTCCACAAGATGTTTAAATGTAAATTATTGTCGACGACGGAAATCTTTTTTAAAACCGATTAATTTATACCGAGCGACATAAGTGTAATTTTAGGAAATTGTTTTTTAAATTTTATAATTTTTTCGCGAAATAAACGGACGGCCGGAGGGCGCGAGAGATGGAGAACGAAGAATTGAAGAGTGATTTTCGAGGCAGTTCCATAAGCAGACGGTGATACGAAAAGGACGTGAAAGCAACACCCAAGATTGAATAGGAAAAGTGGGTCATGAGTCTCCAGGGGTTTGGATTTTGGAGGTCACGAAGGGCCAATGGTGGTAAGCCCAGTCAGCATCCCTAATTAATGAGGGGGGTGTTTGATTATAGTGTCTGATTAAGGTAAAGCAGCCAATAATTATGTCTGTTTTGTAGGAGACACTAGTGAAAATTAGGCATTTACTCCCCGGTCCGAAGGTTAACCCGGGGGGGACAAGATTTTCCACTGGTTGGTACACGAGGGGTGTGCCCCCCCCCCTTGTGTCCTTGCTGGAGCCGCTGCCGCTCAGAAGAAATTGTAGCGTAGGTACCACACCATGCATGATTAAGTTTTTCCTATCAACTGAGAAGATGTTTTGTAGCTGAACTATAAAAGACGTGTGATTTATATAATCGACATTATTTATTTCAATGTAATAATAATGCCTTAAAGCTAGCTGAATTGCTTTCCCGAAGAATATTACGGCTAGCACCGACACACGACACGACACGTTGTTTTTCCAAAATAAAAAATTCCGATACATTGGGACACGTTGTAAATATATACTTTTATTATAAAACAATCAGTAGTGAGTTTCTTCTTTTTCTTCTTCTTCTTCTCTTAGGGATTTACGCTTATATTTTCTTTTGTTAGCTGACTATATTAATTTTGAGGTAACTGGATATATGACTTATATATACACATTTTGATTTCTAATTTATTGAAAATTCTTAAAATTTTTCCTGTGCATGTCGAAACAACATGTTGGGATATTGAATTCGTGTTTGCAGCTATAACCACGTGTCGGTCGTATGTCGGTGCATGCTTCCTAGTTTTTCTATAGGTTACCTTTGTTAGATATTTGTCGAACGCCTAGTGAAGAACGACAGCGCACCTTTATTTCATGGGCTTAAATGGCTCTCGGAAAGTTGGTTGCAGTAAATAGCCTCTAACGATCATCGGGATCCCACCCCCCCCCCCCCCCCCCCATCTTGTCGTCAGTGCGTCGATATGATTCTCGATGCTCGATTCCGTCTAGTGCGGGAACCTCCGAATCGCCGTCTCCGTACGGTCGGAGAGGGTCTCGCAAGGGCACGTGGATTCCGGCAGTAGTCGAGGCTGCGTGGCTCCGACAGACTTGGCGATGCGCGATACCAGAGGCAGAGAAAAGGGCCATCTTGTAGACCATGCTTCCAAGAGCGACGGGCCATCCTCGTTCACAAACGGCGGACATTGCGACTTCTCGACAGTTTTGCTGGAAAGCCCAGATGCCAAATGTCTCGGACCTTCAGGCCCATGCTTAAAATTTCATATGTTTCGGACCTTCACGCCATCCTGACGTCTGGCGACCGACGACGGAGGAGGAAATCAAAAGCTGGTCAAAAGATCTATCCATTCACACGCAGTTCCGTGGTATAGAGAGAGAGAGAGAGAGAAATTTTTTGAAAACGACGCGGCGATGATTTCTTTGGTTTTTGCTTCTTCGCACCCGGTCCCACCCCCCCCCCCCCCCCCCTCCTGATTACGTGTCTAAATCACCATGTGTTTGTCACCAAATACGTGTCCGTCTGGAGGGAAAACGCGATTGGGGATGTGGGGAAAACGTGAACCCCTGATAACCTGCCGACCCCTTTGGACTAAGTAAGCAAAGAGAAAGAGACGACAACAGGGTGGGGCGGGGCGATATCGGAGGTGGGTGGGTATATGTGCTGATCTGACGCACGTTCCATTCACGCGTTTCGGAATTTTGGGATATTCATCACTTTGAAACTTCGAAGGCTTCGTGCGAAACCATATCCTTTTTTTCTTTTTCTCCTCTTTTTTCAACTCCGACGATGACGATGACGACGAGGGATGCTTGTTGGAACTTTCCAATTGATTCCCGCGGCTTCTTTTTATCCTCTCTCTCTTTTTTTTTTTTGCGGGATTTTGGGTCCCAGCTTTTGCTTTCTCCTCTTTGCTAAGTAAGCATCTTCGAGCTCATCTGCGATCCCCACCCATAGTTGCACAATTTTTTTTTTTTTTGTTTAAGGGTGGAAAGGGTGGCGAGAAGGCGACAAGTGGCGCTTTGGATGAACCGAAGATACGTAATTGATCGACCCTCCCCTAGGCCGACCATTAACCTACCGTAATAGATTAAGATGCCTTGTCTGCAACGAAGTGTGTGTATATATACCCCTCCCCACCTCGATGAACGGTAGACATCACCATTTCGCAGGGAAAAGATTTGAATTCCCTTGACAAATCACTGCTCAGACAACTCAATTGAAACCCAGTTCCTTTCTGTCTTTGATTCCAAAGATGGCCACGCCACAGCCCCAGCAGAATCTGCCTCCTCCTGGTACTCATCCATCCCCCCCTCTCTCTCTCTCTCTCTTGGCTTTTTGGGTTTTTGTTCCTAGTCCTCTGCTAAGAATCAAAAGGTGTTTTTTTTTTTTTTTTTTTTTTTTTTTTTTTGTGATCTGACTCTGTTTGGCTTTCTTCTTGTTGTTGTTGTTGTCGTCTAAAGGCTACCCAACTGAGAATCCAACGCCCACCGCGGGAGGCAAGAAAAAGTGGTTTGCTCGCTCGACGAACAAGGGAGAGAAGGGCTTCATTGAAGGATGGTAAGCCGAATGTTACTCTCTGATTGCTGCCCCATTTCTTTCCTATTATCTTTTTTTTCCCCCTCTAATCCTCTCTCCGATGTTCGGTTTCGCTTTCGCTTTCGCAGCCTGTTCGCTCTTTGCTGCTGCTGGATCTGTGAAGAATGTTGCTGCTAAAAGATGGCTTTGCTTTGAGCAATCGAGATATGAATATACGATATGTATTTGGGTGTCGTGTTGTACTTACATGTTGTGCGATCTGATCATATGCTGTAATAATTTGCGACAGCCTGTACTGTAGTCTGTACCTATAGTTCATCTCCATATTCTTTTGTCCTAATGGATTTAACTTCCTCTTATGGAATGCTTCCTGCACCGTCAATTAAGTTCTATCATGATTTTCTTCACCCCTTAAAAGGAAGGCTAAATAAATAAATCGCGAGGCAAAGAAAGGAACGAGGAACAGAGAGAAATTTGATGAGTGTGATCTTCAGCTCGAATAATCAAATCAATTTACCATCCAGCAAGCAAACCTTTTTTTCAGCAGTCGGATTTCTCAGGAATACCGCAAAATAGACCAGAAGATCTCTGTTTTGAGGCCACATGATTGCCTAATCAAAGTTGAGGATGCTGGAGTAGATGTCTGACGCAGAACATGGGTTTCATTCACAACACTGTCACGCTCTTTTATCATGCAAATACATGGTGCTCCGATTTTATTCTACGGCCAACATCTTATGGCATCTTACTTTCTTAAATGACTGCATACGAATTGATGACAGAAGAAACTGGAGCCGCATCAAAATTATTGACTAACCGATTCACGGGCTGATTTTCACGGGGATTCTGATGGAGGGAACAATTTGTCCAGTTTGTTATTGGAAAGGATCTTGTTGGGGTCCAACTCTCCCCGCGCTTTGTTGTACGCATCTACCGGAAACCGTTTCCTTAGTCTTGCTTGCAGGGCAGCAAGCTCTTCATTGTCCTTTGGAACCTGATATAAATTTGAAAGGAGCTTATATTAAGTTAGCAGTCCAATGTGTTTTTCCCTGTATAGTAGCAACGGAACAATTTCTTTGTGGGACATTCAAGGTAAGCAACAGAAAATACACTTGAAGATGTGCATGATTTGGGTTTTCAGAGTTCTGTTTAGGTTTTAATCTTTTAAAGTCAAAAGCCGGGAGAGAAAATAGGTAGATCTACATTAAACTCTAGGAGATCAAGAAGCAATACCTTCACACGAGGATATCCTTGGCCAAAGCACTTGATGCAAAACACTGGGAAAAAGACGATGCAAAAGATCAAGCAGTGATAATTACCTCGATCTTCGCCCAATGTTCATAAGCAGAATACCGATCCCACAATCGCTCCTGCGTCAGACGTCTATAGTGGAAAAATTCTTCAGTTATTTCCTTTCTCTGACGAGCATCGCTAGTCGGAAGGTACATAATAATCCCAACCTGAGACATGCAACACCACTAAACTGAGAATCATGAGCTATCAAGACCTGTCTTTACATAAAAGGTTGAACACGCTCGCAGACATACCACAAAAAAGAAAGAATGTTATTTTAGCCGCGCCCTTGAAGAATTTGTAGCTCCGTGAAAATAATTTATTCTGACCAGAACAAACAAGGTTTACTTGTCGTCCTCTCTGTCTAAGCTTATACTCCATGTTATAGAAGCGAGTTAGGTAAAATTCGCTTCATCAAATTGTAAGATACTTTCAAATGTGGATAATTGTGGTCCATGCAGCAGATGGATACTATCAAGCTACCTAAAATATGAAAAATCAACTTCCAGCAAGAGGAAATATTGAAAAAACGGTTGCCCATCTCAGAAGTCACTATTTGCAAAGCTGAGAGGGCAAGAGTATAAAAACAGTAGAATAGACCACAAGAAACAGTGTACACGTCATTATAATCAGGTTTTCTAAAACCTAGGAGCTACATGCTTGAATATACGAGACATGCATTTTGATGGTACCTGTGATGGTGGGTACCTATTGGAGATGCTCAAATTTCTCACCCCTATCTCCCGATACAATGAAAGCAAGCAATGCATGACAATGAAGAAGCGGATCTGCCGCGAATACAGCAATCTAAGCATATCAGCTCTAATAAGGGTCAGCACCAGGTATGGTTCAACCCGGGAACCAGCATGATCGATTGCCGGTTCTATCCCGGAAACCGGTCCAACCATGCCAGTTCCAGGTTGAATTTGTTTTGGAACTTGTTTCAGTGCATCTTTTGGGGAAAAAACCTTCTTTTCCGACATAATCATGGTATGACAAAAAAATCATATAACCATTTGACCAATGAATGTCTTTGTAATGAAGCGGTTGAAGTTCTATATTATAAGAATTTGAATTTTCACCCAGCAGGTTCTCAGGTAGAATTGGAACCAGCTGGCCAGCCAGTTCAGGACCAGTAGCTCCAAAACAGACCAGTTCAGTCCCCAATTCTATCACCACTGTGCTCTAGTTATCAAATGCTTTATGCTGATAACAAGACTATGCCAGCGCAAGCACACACGCAGCCATACGAAGGTGAAAGATGTGCAACAAAAAAGTACCCAAGAGAATATGTCGTCTTCTGCTGGACTTGATGCTGGACTCATGGGGCTCTTGCTGCGAGCTGTCCATCGTTGCTCTATCGGAGCAGGTGCAGGTATATCCTCCTTCTCTATAAGCTGCTTCAGCTCTTCTATATATTCAATATCTTTCATGCTTGGCTTAGAAAGAGTTCCGGCAGGATAACAAGTCTCTGAGACCCACTGCTGGCCACCACAGTCAAAGCCTAGTATTTCATCGCTCCAACCCACCCTATATCCCTCTGACTTCTTCCAGAACTCAGCCTCAGCTTGATTAACCTTTATGACGTGGTCCTTATTGAGAGGATCCAGGGCAAGCAGTTTATCTCTCAGTTCTGTGAAAGAGAGCTCACTTATGTCTGGTTCATCCTTATTGGAGGATTTAACGTCAGGGCTGCGGTAAGAAAATCAAGAATTTTAGCAGCCCCCTTAACTAAGATTATTACTGCATAGCAGCTCTCAAGATGCAACAGCCCACTAGCAGTAAGAAACCACAAGGAGTAGGAGGATAAGCAAAATCAAAGGGAAAGCATTCCGAATAAAGAGTTCATATCAAACTTCGGAGCCTGAATGCCCCTGCTCCCTAGCAGCAGAGCATTTTTAATACAACATAATACCACCAACAGAAGAAAAAAAGTACAAATTTTCATGGCCTGAGATGGATCTGGTCAACCTAAGTAGCAGGCTTCCCTACAACATGTCCTTACCAACAAGCACCTATATGATTATATTTACAAACTTCAGAAAGCTTATCCAGTACACTTAAATTATCTCATGACTTCAAGAATGTTACCAATTTGGATGATTCCACTAGCAGATCAAAATATTTTTGGATCCTAAAATGTTTTCATACGGACAAGCACTGCCTATTATATGACAGGGGTCACAGCAACCACCTCTTGTAAGATAGTAACGCAGCAGTCAATTCTAAAAATAATCTGAGCAAATGCCATAGCTTGAAATCAGTGTACATTCAACATCCCTCTTTCTGCTTCACGATGATATATCAACTTCAACACCTCATCTTCAAAAGCTATTAAAAATTTAAAATGACCCCCTCTAAATTCGACCACGATCTTTTGGTTTCATCTAAGCTATGAGAAGTCATATGCCAAAGGAGAGCAAGTTACCGGTACTTCTGAAGTGACTCCTGGTAGAGTTGCCGCACATGCTGCAAAGCTTCATCCGTAGTATACTTGGGCTTGAATTTAGGTGGACCTTTCCATTTTGAGACAGGATTGCAGGTCACAACCACAACAGTATCTGTATACGGAATATACAGATACTTTACATGTTTATTATCAGACAACAATGTCCTGTGAAAGTAGAAGAATGGTTACATTTCTACTAAAAGACTGATAGTTATTGCACGACCTATTATTTATACATTATACACACAACAAACACCTCTCCTGCAATTTATGCATCTATGGATCACCAATGCAACCCTCCGTGCTAAAAGATGAGGCGGGTGCATGTCATTCAAAGAACAGGTTCTACTAAAAAGACAATTTGGCATTTAGCATATATTAATCAGTACTTGTGATTTTTCTTGATTTCTTGCATGGTTGACACAGTTGTATGCTCCACGAGCTCTTGTCTGTCGACACATTGGAGGGTTACTTCAGCAACCACACCAAGGGCCCCAAGACCACACCTAGCCAGATAGAAGAGTTCTGGGTCCTTCTCTTTTGAAACCTCAATTGTACCCTTGGCAGGAGTAACCAATTTCATACTGATGACCTGCTCATCAATGGGAGGCAATCTGGCACCAGTGCCGTGGGCGCCAACCTACACACATGAATTACCCAAAAAATAAGCCAAAATATACACAATGCCGACGCTACTTATTCTTTGTGTACTACCTTTTTGCCTCCCCTTATCAATCATGGATCGTGTATAGGCTCAAATAATAAAATGAATTAGCACAAGTGCCAGCATCTCTACGCCACAAGCATCAATAAAGCCAACCAGCAACTCAAAACATAATACCAATCTGCCAAATCCAAAAGACAAGAACTCCATGATGCAATCCAATCTCTCTCTTCTTCAAACCACACAAACGTCAACAAGTCCTGATCTTTCAGAAACTACATCCTTCCCAAACACAACAAACTCTAACCTCCGACTTCCGAAACCCCAATCTCAAAGGAAAAACCAACACGCACAATATACCAACGAACCTGAACAATGCCACCAATCTGCTGCTCCCTAATGGAAGCGAAGTTCTGTAGAGTGAGGCCGTGCTCCTTAATCCCGTCCACCAGCTGCTGCACTCTAATCCCGGCCTCCACCCTCACCGTCCTCCTCTCCTTGTCCACCCCCAACACCCGGTCCATGAGCGCCAGGTTCACCATCCCCGCGCGGGACAGCCCGATCCCGTTCGGCGACAGACCCGACCCGACGGGCCTGATCCGGGCCTTATTGGCGTTGGCTTCCCGGACGACTTCCTCGAGCTGGGCCAAGCTCTCGGGCTGGTGGAAGACGCGGGTCTGCACCTCGTGGGTGCCGCTCCAGTTGGAGACGGTGTGGAGGTCCTCGGGGAGCGGGGCGTAGCGGAAGAGCTGGGCCTTCTTGTGCTTGGCGTTGTCGGGGAAGGGGAAGGAGTAGTAGGTGGCGGCGCCGCAGAAGAGGACGAGGGCGGTGTAGCCCAGGTACTTACGGAGCTCGGAGGAGGAGGAGGAGGAGGCGGCGGCGGCGGCGGCGGCTTCTGTGCAGAAGGGGCGGATTGGGTCGGGTCGGGCACGGGGGATGGTGGAGGAGGAAGAGGAAGAGAGGATAACGAGGTGGCGGTGGTGGGGGTGAAGGGAATGGAGAGAGCGTCGGAGAGAGAGCGATCGCAACATGGCTTTTGGTCCGAGACTGGCGTAGGACGAGGAGGAGGAGGAGGAGAAGAAAGAAAGAGAGTGGACTTTGTGGTCTAAATACCAAATGGATTTTTGATCCCCTTTTCTTTTGGAGATGGAACTGGCGTGAATCCGTCCTTCTACAAATTCAAATCACTGCCTTTTCCCAGACATTTTCCCATACGCATGTGTATAATTATAATTAAACAAAATTAAAATCTCGCGTGTGAGCTGATTTTACCGATTCTCTTGGAATAGCTTTTTTTTTTTAAAAAAAAATCAAAATTAAAAGAGATAAAAGATGTTTCGATTATAATGCGATGATTGAAATAAAACCCATCTTTCATAGAGCGTGTGCAGAATCAGAGGAAGTGGCTGTTACACCTCGGTCTTATTAGTTCAACCCATTTTTTTTATAGCGTGAATAAATGAATTAGTTTTTATAAGGTGATTATTACTATTAGCGACTCTACTTAAGTTTTTCAATGTAAATTTGCTATTTTTTCCTGTAAATTATTCTGGTATTCCTATCTCGGTGTTTCGGTCTGGCATCATTCTCGATAGCACAGCGCCGTTGGATTTAGCATCTTAAGCCAGAGCTCATGTTACACACCGTTTCATCTTTCTATTGGTCTTTTGAAAGAAAAAAAAAATCTTTTTATTGGCCAGTCCAAGTAAGAGGACAAGGCCAAAAATTGAGGAAAGTTCCTCTTGGATGAACCTGTTGCCAAAGCTTATAGCATCTCCTTTCTACTCTTTGGTTTATTTCTCCTGTCCGAAATATACCCGCCATCAGATGGGGCTACGAAAGATCGCAGAAGCTGATCCCGTGCTTCCAGCTTAAGGATTCAAATCACAAACGAATAGATTGTGTCCGTCAATCAAAAGTTACAGTAAATTGGCCAATAAAGCCCATGTCATAGTCGCCAACATTAATAAAAGCTGCAAGAGTGCTCGTTGCAAAGCAGCATAACATGCCCATGCTATATATCCGAGAGAGCTCATGAGGCTGTACAGTTGGGACTTTAGCTAGAAAGAAGGATCATCATTCTAAAAAGGTTAAAAGACGGTAGGACTGCAACTGTTTCTGCTTAACACAGATGCAGCTTATAGACGAACACATAGTCACCATATGTTCAGGAAGATAAGTTTTACAGGACCAGAGGTGAATACATGGCAAGGTATTTTAGCAAATCTCCATTTACGGACTGGAAAGGTCATAATGCCTCAGTCCCACACGACGAGGCTAAAGGATTACAAAGCGAAAGTTCGAGTCACCAGAGTTATTCTGTACAAAACTGGAGAAGATTAACCACACTCAGCTAGCATCGGCTTGCAGTTGCTCCTTAGTTTTCCATGATGTCAAGACGTATACTCCCTTGTTGCCCATCTGTCTTCGTACCTCCCAAAAGGGTAGGCTGTGTTAGGCACCTCGGTTAAATAAAAAGGGTCTGGCTCAATGCCGTAATCTGTGAGCGGTCTATGCTCAAGAATGTCATCATGCTCTTGGACAAAGTCTGGGATTTCTATCTCTCCCTTTTTGATGTCGTCCCACAGGTATTGCAGGCGGCTTACATACTTGATTTTCCAATATAACCTACATAACAATTCACAAACCAAAAGCAAATTTGAGAGGGAAAAAGAGTCGATCAAAAGATGTCGCCCACACATCTTTGGTGCCAACTAGAAAGTGCGCATTCACTTGCTAAAAGGCGTACGAGAAACAGAAGTACATCGAGATCATTAACATTTGCTAAATTCGTAGCATGACTCAGCAATCTATAATGGCAAAAATCGGTCCCTCGGTATAGAGGTATAGCAACAATATTCCATATCAAGGATTTGTATACAACTTCAAACAAAAAGATTACTTACCCATCTGGTGTAACTTTTGGGCTCCGCCCATTTTATTATCAAAAAAAAAAAAAAGATCACTTACCCAAAAGACTAATGGCATCCTAGACAAATTTGCACATCCTCACTAGTTCTAGGATCCCAAATACGTTTGACAGAGTTCCTCTCCTTTCTTATAACAATCATTCTTATATCTGTAACAATTCTATTCAAAGTGTGGGGCTAAAAACAATATTAAATTTTCATAATCTAACTTAATAAGTGAAGTCAAAGCATCAAAACAAACCGGTCTTATCTTCAACATCTGAAAAGAAACAACAGTAGTAACAAGAGAGTTTTTTTTTTTCCTGCTAAAAGAGTTCACCAACTGAATAACCCGAGCAGAGTTTATGTTGATTTACATACTGTTTACTTTTCCAAGTTACATAATCCCAATATAAGCCCCAAGAAGCGACCCCACTGAGAGCACAAACAGATGTCTGTGACAGCAAAAGCGCTCTTTGGTCCAGACCAAAGGCACCAATTCCCAAGAAGAAGAAGGGGGAACCACACCAAATCTTGGATTGATAACTGTCAGCAGCCCCAGTAATTAGTAAAAGTCAGCTTACCCTCCACTTAAGAATAATCGACCAAGGGTGGCAAAGACGAGTCTTGAACGAATTCCAGGGTGGACAAAATAAACAAGTTGAAGTCTCTCCTTAATTTCCATAGGGAGATCTTCATAGATCCATCTCAAGATAGATATGCCTGGAGAATTATCCTCCTTTTGCACAGTACTATGCATGTAAACAATGCTAAACGGCCCTTCAGGAAGCTCACTGCATATCTTAAGAAAAACATACTTCCGGAGCCGTTCTCCACTCACCACGGGAGCTGCAAAACAACAAAGCAACGGTATTTTAAGAAAGTTCTATTAACTTTTCTCCAGCATCACTTACAACTGGAGCTGGAGCAAAAGAACCAACAATATCCAAGAAAACCTTTTTATCGCCTCAACTTCTTTTCAAATGCAATTCCATATTTTTCTACATGGGCATGACTCCATAATGCAGAAAAGAAAAGAATTATCCAGCAAAACCATTTGCATTGGTCAGTCCAGTATTGACAATGAAACATGAGAGAATGCAAAACGCATTCAAGGAAATTAAGCTCCACAAACACATAATGAGCAACCGGGAAGATGGAGTTTCCCCTCCGCGTATAATTCACCTGAAAGATACAGCCTTTTATATAGGAGGTAGGCAATTCTATCAACAAACAAAGGGTTCCACAAGTGACATACTGTGAAATGAAAGATGAGAAGTGGGTATGGTTAATTTGAAAGGGAGCTCGCATTCAAGTACTCCACGCTCACTTAACCTTTTAGTGAAGAGCTCAAATCTTTCCCCGTGAATGAATATTTTTTAGAATGGCCTGAAATTCAGCTGGAAATAGAGGATCTCTCTACTTAGCAAAATGCAAAGTTACGGTGGTCAGGTCCTCTCTGACACTAAAAGATGACAACTTCAGCATCCAGACGGTGAACAGCGCGTGACCGCACCGCAACAACTGATTCTTGTAAAGATGAATGCTGTCTACTACTCGATCAGTCAACAAAATAAGTTCTGTCTTGCTAAAAGGAATCATCTCTCAATTACCAACAAGCCTAAGACACCAAACTCCTCAATCCAGATCAAACCCTAACACCACCATAAAGTCGTGTTAGATTCAATTGGAATCTTCAAAACGAGAAGATTCCACTCACCGGGGAAGTACTTGCCAACGATGCGGAAAATTCGGTTGCCAGCCTTGTCGGAGCCTTGGAGCCTAAAGAACTGGAGGAATTCGAGGTCGGAGAAGTCTTCGTCATGGGAGAGATCCTGAGAGCAATCGTGCCAATCGTCGCCGCTTTCTTCTTCCGCGACCTCAGACGCGGCGCCCGCCGGTTGCTTCGAGAGGAACGGACGCGCGTCGATTCCGAGGTCGGACGCCAGCACCACGACGGAGAAATCATCGGACGACGAGCTTGCCATCGTTTTCTCTCTCTAGATTCGCTCTCTAGATTTTGGCGCTATGTTTGGAAGAGAAAGTAAAGTGGGGAATTGAGGATAAGCGCCATTTTCTGTTTCCTTTTTGGTTTTTCGTCGACCCACATTTTTCATCTTTCCCCCCCCCCCCCCCCCCCCCCCCCCCCTTTTTTTTTTTTACTTTTCCCTCTTAACACTTATCAAAATTTTACATCATATAAAAATTGGAGTTAATACCACAAAAAATCTCAAATCGGTACATATGTGACAATTTTACCTCAAATTATTTTTTTGACCATGAAAAATCCCAAACTGGTATATCTATAATAAATTTACCCTCAACTGGTACAGTTGTGACGAATTTACTTTTCATTAGTTTTTCTTAAATTTACTATCGAATTGCTGAATTGGACGATACGTGGTAATTGTCGGGTGTATACGTTACCTTATATTTGCTACAGGTGCATCAATTTAAAATTTTTCGTGGTATTAACTCAATTTAACGAAAATTAACAGAGGATAAATTTGTCATATGTGTACCGATTTATGATTTTTTATAGTAAATAAAATTAGTTTTGGGTAAATTTATCACAGTAGTACCAGTTTAGGATTTTTTGTGATCAAACAAATAATTTGTGGTAAATTTATCACAAGTGTACCAATTTGGGATTTTCGCGGTATTAACCCTAAAAATTATAGCTAGTGTTTGGCTTTTTTCCATGTAATAGAATAGCATGCAAGTACTAATAATCGATAAAGCTTGTGCCTTTGGTCCACACGAGAAATCTTAATTCATAGCAGTTTGCACGCAATTAGCGAGATTTAAATATGTAACCTATAGTTCTTAAATTGAAAATCCTCTGAATTTTAAGCCTACGATTTTTTGAAGATATATCCCTATAAATGAATGTTATGAGATCGTGTTAATAAGACAATCGAAAATCAGGGTGAAGTAAAGTACCTTACACGTTGCACTGCACCTCTTTGATCTTGATCAAATCGCCGTCGTATTTTTATAAGTTGCATTAATAATCTTGCACTTTCTTAATTTGATTTGACATCCTTTTTTTTTTATAAATATCCAAATGAAAATTTATTAAACATCTTAGATTTATTCTAGAATAATACTCGTACTTATAAAATTAGAACCTGGTCGTTGTCCATTCACAACATTAGAAAAACATAGGAAAAACAAATAACGTTAGAATTTCGAAATGGCAAGTCTTGCCATTTCTGAACTTGCTGCAACAAAAAAAGATAGAAGTAAATGGAAATTCGACAATTTGGCCTAGGCGTGAGCATCATGTTGATCATGCACAGCTAGGGGTGAGCGGTTCCCGGTCCGGTCCGGTTCCCCTCAAGAACCGCGAACCGGACCAATAGTCCCGGTTCCCATTTTTCGGAACCGCGAACCGGACCGGCCACTCGAGAACCGGGAACCGGACCGGACCGTCGGTCAGGTCCGGTCTCGGTCCGGTTCCAATGAACAAATTGATGTACATTGAAGATCCATCTATGACAGTAGCTAATTAGTAGCAGTTCTACAGGAGATGGAAAAATTAAGACATGACCTCAAATCTGAACTAATCTGAGCTACAACATTTTTGCAGTGGCCTGCATCACAATGCCACATAACAGTAATATGGAGCATAATCAAGTAAGACCATCAATGTATAACAAACATCAACTAAAGCCCTGCCAGTCTGATAGATATCTACGAATTCCACACAATATCTACCAACTCCAACCCTCCTTATCTGTTGCCTTTAGATATTGCTAAAGAAGACATAATAGCTTTCAATAACATCGAGGGAAGAACAAAATGTGATGAACAGAAGAAAGAAAAGACCTAAAGGTTTATTGGGATTAAACGAAAGAGATGGAAGAAGAGTTAGGATAGGAAAGAGTTCCGCAACATCCTCCTTAGTCACACCAGTCCACTCGAACCTTTTTTCTGCTTCACCCTCACTGGATGCCAGAGCAGTAGAGGCAGTATCCATGTCCATTTCATGGGATTCCAATCTTGAGCTAGTAGACTCTATTTGGTTCTCCATTGGTGAGCTTGAAGAACTTGGTCTAAAATCCAGTGAACTACAAGCACGCTTATCAGGAGGAAAATCCTCAACTACTTCAGTTCGCTTTTGGCCACGGTTCCCCATTGATGAATCCAGTATCCAGAGACAGTGGAGCTCCTGCTTCATTAAAACTTACAATGAGATCCACGTAAACCATCACCAAAAAAAGAAACAAAAGTACTAATCAATCAATGCCACTAAAACGTACATCTTGTTAAACACATTCGTTGTCTTATATAAGAGTAACCAAAATTTGCCACTCCTGCAAATTTCTTAGACTAGACACTTAGTGTCAAAATCGCCAATCAAAACTTAATTCTCACAAGTTAGAACCTCAAAAAAGATCACCTTTGGAAATAATGTGAGGGAGGATGAACTATACTAGTGCTGAATTTCTCAGCGAGTGAAACAGAACACAATCTCTCTCGTTCTAAGTTCACAGTACTACACCAACCCAAAACAAAAACAAGCAAGCAAAGGACAGAGAAGCATAGGATGCTGAAACAATTGAGTCATCAGTTTATTTATAGCAGAATATGAACTACATGAACATGCACTAAGGAAATTTAGTCATTAGTTTCAACAGTTTGGATCAACAGTTCCGGTTACTAGAAGTTCATTGTCTTGACAAAAAGATGCCTTGATAGAGGTCATTACAGATTAACAATTGTTGACACCTGATTTTTGACCATATTTTATTTTAGTTTTTATTTCTAAAATTAATTAAAAATAGAAAAAAAGGTCAAAAAATTGAAAAATCAACTTTGGAAGCCTTAGCCTAGCCTTAGGAACCAGTTTTGAACAAAAAATATTTTTCGTATTTTTTAATATTTTTTGGAATTTATTTAATTATAAAAATACCCAAAAAATCAGACAAATACCATCCGTGGTCAGAAAATTACAAAAAAATATTCAGAAATTTTATTTTAATTCTCTCTTTAATATTTTCACTTTTTATTAGGGAAATTCGGCTTGGTTCATTGGGTTCCTTCACAAACCTAATCCCGAACCGGGCCTAAAAAAATCCTTTTCGAGTCTTTTAATTTTCAATTCTCGGTTTTTATAAGCTATGACATTGGACTCCAAATTATTGAAATTCAATTGGGTCAATTTGCCCTCCAATTTGATCAATTTTAACCAAAAGGGCTTAATTGCATAAAAATCTTTCAATTTAGTCCCCGGTTTCACAATTTTTGAAATTAAATTTCACACGGGCACACCCATTAAAATTAAACACCTCTACCCAACAGTTTTCATCATGCTGAATCCATTGGTGGGCTCAATTTTGGCTAATTCGATCGTTTAGGCCTTCGATTTGGCGAAATTAAATTTCGGATCCTAGGGACAATTTGGGGTTTTCACATAATTTCAATAAATTGATTCACGAAAATACCCATATTTGATGTAAAACATGTCAAGGAATCCGATTTTGCCATCAATTTCATGAAAAAAGGTCATTTAGGGGGTCAATTTGGCGATTTGGCCGAACCGGGCCGGTCGGGTCCGACCCGACCCGACCCGGCCAGACCCGGTCGGGTCCGACCCGGCCCGACCCGGGTCTGCAAATGCACAGAATGTGCAGAACGTGGGCAGAAAACAGAGGAAGAAGGGGGCGACGTGGGCGCGCGATTATTGAAGAAAAAAAAGGCGACAGGCGTGGGGGGACATGGCAACATCGGGCAGAGGTGGCGGACGCGTCGAGGCGCGCCGGTCGGCCACGAAAACCGGCGAGGGAGCTCGGTTTTAAGCGAAGCTCGGCCATGGGAGAGAGGGATTTTTTTTGGCGAAGACCGGACTGAAGGAGCTTCCCCGGAGCTTCAGCGACCTTCACGGATCCTCAGGCAAGCATTCGTGGCCGTCGGCGAGCTCCAAATAGGTCGGTATTCTCCTCCGATCACCGTTTCTCATACGCACGCCATGTGTTCGATAAAATGCCGATGGATGCCTCGACTTGGTTTTGTCTCGGCCGTGCCTTTCCCGACCCCCATTTGCGGGTATCAAGCTTTGAATATGTACTAGCATTGCTTCTAAGCTTGTGTTGACCTTTGTTTTGCATTGAACCGCGACGAAACACGGCTCGGAGCTTCGCCGTCCACCTCGCGGACCGAGAGCTCAACGGGAAACTTCCGGCGGTCGACAAGCTCGAAACGAGCTCAGGTAAGGTTCTAGACCCCTCTTGGATGCTCTTTGATGGTTTAGAATCGAGCTTCGATAAAAAAATTTCTGCAAATTTTCTCTCGCCGGCGCCGGTTCCGGGGAGGTCCGGTTCGGCCATTTCCGACGTGGTCATGGCCCTCATTTTTGTTGTATGTTAATGTTGAAATGTTAGGGAGTCTAGTGGTGCGAAAATCCCCAAAAAATTCTGAGTTTTGGTCAATTTTGGGCATTTTCCAGCGACCTCGCCGGAATTTTTACTATTCCCGCCGGAATTTTCACTGTCCATCGTCTTCTCCGGTGACCCTCCGGCCGGTCAACGGTCAACGGCCGACGTGGCGTGCCACGTAGGCAGCCACGTCAGCCAGGTGGGGTCCGGTCCGGTTATTTTCAAATAAAACAAACGGACGGCCACGATCGCGACACGTGTCGCGATCTTGGAATTTTGCAAAATAGAATAAATGATTTTCGGATAATTAATTCAAATCAATCCGACGGCCGAGAATGTGCCAAGTGGCTTTCTGTGGATCGTCCGATCTTGTCCAAGATCGGACGCACCAGGAGTAGCCACGTGGCACAACGTGGAGCGTTCGATCCAAAGGTTTTTCTAAAAAAAGAAAATAATTGATTTTTGATCCGATGGCTACGATTTGGCCACGTGGCTCACTGAGGGACGTCCGATCTAGTGGAAGATCGGACACACAGGATGAGGCCACGTGGCACGACGTGGACCGTCCGATCCGGGAATTTTCGTATAATTAAATAAAATACATAAAAAATCAAAAAAATTGTAAAAAAATAGAAAAATGTTTAAAAAAATAAAACGGTGTCGTTTTAGGCCGGTGTCGACCCCTAGGGTCGGGCCGGGCGCCCGAGAGGCGCGGGCCGGGTTTGACCCGGCCCGGAAAATATTTTTGAATATTCTTAAAAAAATTCAGAAAATAATAAAATAATCAAAAAATCAATAAAAAATGAAAAAATCATAAAAAATTCAAAAAATTCAGAAAATTCAGAAAATTCAGAAAAATTCTAAAAAATTCCAGAAAATAGGAAATGGCCACAAACAACTGGCCATGACCTGTTTCGGGTCTTTCGACCCCCTATCTTTTCAGAAATGACGGTTTTGCCCTTCCGGCAAACCGTCTTCCAAAAAAATTCCAAAAATTCCAGGAAAATCCCAAAAAATAGGAAATGGCCACTAACAACTGGCCAAGTCTCATCCCGGGTGTTTTAAACCCCGACCCTTCTTAAAATGACGATTTCGCCCTTTGGGCGAATCGTCTTCCAAAAATTGAAGAAAAATCAAGAAATTCCAAAAAATTCTCAAAAATGGGAAATGGCCACAATCAACTGGCCATGGAATATTTTGGGTAATTAGGTACCCAAACCTTCCAAAAATGACGATTTTGCCCTTCGGGCTAATTGTCCCCGAATCTTCCCATTTTACCCCTAGCCCTAAATCACATCTTTCCTGAGCCCTTATGGCTATACTAGGAGGCCAATGATTGAAATTGATGTGTATTGACATGACTTATTTATGCACTTGACTTGCGCTTTTATTATATTGACTGTGATTTGATAGGACTAGTCTTCCAATCTGCATGAAACCCTGACTCATACCTATCTCACCCAAAATCGCGCCTGCATGAACTCTTAGTTAAGAAAATCACTCGCGTTAGGTACCGAAAGGGCGTTGGTAATGACACCGACGTAACCAAGTCCCCGAACCCAAAATCTCTGGTTCCGCAGAACTGATCGATCTCTCCCAATCGGTCAGTAAGGTTTCCGGTCTACCCTCCAAGAAAGACCGGTGGCGACTCCAAATGCATGCACAAGTTGCACATGCCACCCCGACCACACTAAGGTCGAAAGCGATCGACTCTTATCGTCGAATCCCTTAAAAAATACTCCCGTCGCGATTTGGTATAGGCCTGGGAGGGCCCGCGCCGATCCAAGGCCCGCGATCCACATTTCAGAGTGGGAAGGCCCGCGATCGGTAATCCATTAGCCGCGTCCGATTTCGGACGGGTCGCGACAGCTGGCGACTCCGCTGGGGACTTTGTTCTAGAACACTTGGTTCTAGGCCTCAAGTGGACTTAGGCCGTAATTAAAACGTTGAGTGATTTTTCTAACCCTGCAGGCGCTCTTGAAGGTGAGATAAGTCCGCTCACGATAGGTGTTATATGTTTTTGCAGATTGGAGTGATAAGGGGTATAGTCTGTGATTAACATTGTCTTATGCAGGATGGGCGTGGGAATGTATGTTATATGGATGATTTGAAGCGCTGATTGATATATAAATTGTTGCGCATGATTCACTGCATATTTGAGGATCACGACACTTTGCACAAAGCGCCCAAACCCAGGCCGCGAAATCACCTTTTCAGGTAGCCATAGATCAGGGATCGATATGCAACGCTCTAGCGTGGATTGCGCTGGGGTCGACCATATTCGATCCCACTCACTATCCAAGTCGAGACTTTTATCCATTTGTTGTGGATTGCGCTCATGGACGAATTTATCGACTCGGATAGAGGGAAGCCTCTAGTTTCCTCACCTAAGCCATTTTGATTTTTAGAGTCAAGCCTCACTTGTCTCATGCGCATGTATATGGATGGTTGGTATACCTAAAACCAAAAAATCATTGGGTATCTCTCATGGTAAGGTCCTGCCATTTCTATTTAAATTCACTTGCAGCCTTTCATTTTGTACAACATGTTGCATTCATCAAGTCCGATGGTTGAGTCCAATTCCATTTTAGAGTATAGATAAAAGAGATGATCTCTCCAAGTCGGTCCCACATCCCGGACGTATTCAAGTATGAGTGACGCTTCATCCGCCATCAGACTGTCTGGACATTCAACGGAATTTACCCTCTTCGAGCTGTCCAAGGAATGATCCGGTGACCATACCGATAGTCGAAGGACATGCAATAACAACAAATCCGAGACACATGCCGGGCATCATCAAAAAGGCATCTGACGAAAATAAAGACCCGAAGGGCCGAACCGAAGACACCAAGCGTCGTCCCTCGAAGACCCGACTTGGGGCATCTCTTCAGGTTCTTAAGGGTTACATTCCAATTGTCCCTTTTCTTTTATCAGGATCATCGAGTCTGTAAGGAGCACCCGTCTGTGGGCCTCCCATCTATCTTTTACACCTCGATTCCTAAGTCTTGTCTAAGTGTCTTGACATTGGAATGTGACACTGGAATTTCTCTCAACCCTTCAGATTTTCCGATTCAATTGCGTGTCTCGCCTAGATGAAATTTTCGTTAGAACTCACACTTGGTATTTAACCCGAGTACGAGGATCTAACATTCATTTCATGGTGCGCCGGACATGGAATTGTACCGGTCTATAGCATGCATCATTGGTAATCCTTGGTAATTAACTAAAGCCGTCCATGTTTCCTAAATTCAAGAGGAGACATGATACCCAAATTACCTTCGGGAAATCATTTCAATTTGGATGTCCTATCTCTAATCGAATTTAGGACACATTGGAATTGCATGTTTATCTTCTTGGAAATTCCACAGATTTTCTGGGGATTTACCAAAAGTGATAACCATGGATTACGCTCCTTTTAGTTTTATGTTTTCTCTTGAAAAACATCGATAAGAATTTTTCACATGAGGTTAAGGCTTGTGTAAAAGTCCTTATCTTCGTTAATTACAAGAAAACATAAAATTGAAAGGATTTATGCTTTACTTCCCTTTCTGACATATTCCTGTCATTCGAACAGGTAATTTCCAGAATCAAAATTCGGGGACTTGTGTGAAGAATCAGTCGCAAGTTTAAATGGACCAGGATGGCATAGAAAAGCGCTTGACCACCCTGGAGAGTCAGTTGACTCAAGTGCTCGCAATGATGACAGAAATGAAGACACCCATCCTCACCACACAGGGGGTACCCCGACAGCCTTAAATTCTAACCTGACTGTCCGACCAGGGAATCCTCAAGAGAGAGTCAACTGATGAGGACATTTTGCCATCTTTCAAGACGTGGAGCGGCATGCAATCAAAGAAGCCACATGCGGAAGAGAGTTAGCTGTAATCTAATCTCTTTAAATTTGAAAATTTGCTGATTGTGTTTTATTGATCCTCAGGAGTGGTGCTTCAAGAAGATTGAAACTGGCTGACAACTCGAGCCACTAGGATGGATATTTGAAGTCAGACGAAGAAGTCGACTTCTCACCAAGACAGCATACTGGGGCAAAGCCCACCAAGATGAAAAGGGACGGGAAACTCCAAACAACAGATATCCCCTAATTGAAAAGGGAACCGTGTAAAAATTATAAAAGGATCAGAGAAGTCGACTGGGGCATATCCCACTCAACTAGGGCAAACGCCACCTGACCGGGGCAGCCGGATCAAGTGTGAAAAACAGGATAAGATGGTCAAAGACAAACGAAGGAAAATTTGTCTTCCCCATAAGACGGAAAGAAATGTGCCTTCAGCAGATATCACCCATTGGGATTCCATTGACAAAATGAATCAAATTATGAAGAAGGAGCAACCTAATTAGGATTGGCTCTCCCTAAGTCGAAAAAGTTGTATCCGTTCCAAATCGGACTGACTGATTCACAAGCTGATATGGTTTCCCATTCTTGCAGATGATGACGAGAATGAACGGGCCCACTGAAAAATTTCCAGCATCTTGGATGCTAGAAGTGACTAGAGCGGGGATAGTAAATCCGTAGTCGTTTCAATTAAAGCTCCTTATGCAGTGATTGACTCTTTCACTCCTTTCATCGCGCAGGTTGTTGAAATACCCAATCACGAGTGAACTCATTCTCGCGGATGTCAAATAGCCTGAATGCGTCAATGCGGCAGGATCAAATTGCCTACGACTAAATCGGTCAGTCCCAGATAAAGCATCCGGTGGCTGGGGGCAAATCACTCTCTACCCGGAAAGGGTACCGAATGTAGGATATGCCGAATTCACCATGGGGATACGTAGGGGAAGTCCCTGAAGCAGTTATCACCCATGAATCATGATGAAGTGGAATAATCAATCAAAGACAAAACACATCAAACCCTTCTAAATGAGAAGGAGAACGATACGGAGCCATCGATTCTGGTTGGGAACAGAAACAAAGGGCCCAAGAAGCAATGCCTTCAAATGACAAACAGGGAGTACCTCTTTTCATGGCCTCTCAGACATGCACTTTGGCTAAATATTTTTAAGAGCATTCTAATAGCTCAATTTGTGAACAAAACCTTTGAGAAAACTTGAAGAAGTTTATCATCATTTAGAAATCTCTGTGAAAAGAACACTTGAAAAGAAAATTTCAGGTTTTGCAGATTGACACATCTGATAAAAATGCCTTCTTTGAATAGAATGAAAAGTACGAACGCATTTTTCGTTGCATGCATACATAACATGCATCATGCATATCATGCACATATCCTGCATACAGAGAACCCAAAGGGAGAAATGCCGGTTCCCGCAGGATAAATTTCAAGGGTAAATTGTATCGACTCCAATAGTCAATTATACATGTCATTTACTCATGAGATTTCTTCTTTTCAATTGGGGAACATCGAACATCTCAAATGGCGACAGTGATCGAGAGAATCACCAAACCGCCACATGACAAATCCCCAGATTGCCAGGCTGTCTAGGGACAGAGAAAAAATAATCGAAGAATCTGGCAATCGGGATAGATGACCAGAATCGACAAAAATTCATGAGAGTGGGCTCCCCCACCTGCTTCGAGGAGCCAAGCCGGGGGCAAATTCTCACGATCCCCCATGAAAGTGCATCGAACCAGTATTATCAAACCCAGAAATGACAAACACCAAGACAAGCCTCACTGGGGCAAAATACTTGGAAAACACTGCTCCTTCAAATGTTGGAAGGACGAAGTCTCGAAGGGAGTACCTCATTCCTGAAATTTCAAATGAAGCCAGATAAATCCCCACACCTGTCTCTTCATATGCAGGTGCATGAATGTCTTCAAATCGAATTGAAAATCGTCCAAAAGCATGGGAATGCCAAGGCACGCTGCCAAGATGAACACCGCCCAACTGGGGCAAAGCAGTTGTCGACGTGATTGAGGATCGTCTCACGAATAACACCCACAAATACAGACGAGATGAAGCAGCATCCATCATCCACATCAAATGAGAAGCGTCAGTAATCGACGAAGGAAAGGGATACGTCAGTAAGGCGTCATCAGGAATCCCAAGAGGGAAGACATCCCCAAAGAGGATGGAGATTATAGCAAAACGCAGGAATGAATTTAGCTGGGGCAGGCATCACCTAGCCATGATGAACCACGTCTAACCGGGGCAAGTGAATCATTTGTGCGCCGGACAAAGGAAAGAAATTTCTTCTCTGGCAAAATCCATGGACGCAATGACAGAGTCGTCCTCATCGGAAGTAAACCCCAGGATACAAACCTGGGTGAACGGTAACTTTGTATCGTTCCAAATTGATCTCCCAAAGATCCCTTGCTTAACATGAGTTTGTTCTCATTTGGCAGAAAATTGGTGGCACCAAAAAGCCACAAAAGAAAGGATCTCGCCCAACGTGGAAGCGAAAAGAAATATCCGTTGTAGGGGGCAAGCTGCCAGGAAATGGAACCCCGCAAAATGGCGTTAGAATACGTCCAAAAGCACAAATTGATCTCATCCGGTTCAAATCCTAAAGAAGGATTCGTTGCCAACCAGACGGGTAGTTCATGGCCACGAGCTAGATGGCCGACTTCAACAAGCCTTACATTTGCGTTCAAATGGAGGCGCGAAGCGAGAGTAAAGCAGTATCGTTTCGATTTGTCTTGAATTTTGAAACACGAACTGACACTTGATGTTTATTGTTGACAGGGATTCACCGTCAAGATGGACAGAAAATTGTTGGCACCAGAAAGCCGCAAAATAAAAGAACTCGCCGACAAGGAGGCAAATAGAATTATCGACCTTAGAAGTCAGGACTCCAAGAAATGGTCTTTGATTATAAGACTGAGTGGAGGGTAAAAAGTATCGCTCCCACATTACATGCTTTGACATACATTCTGATAAAAATTTCCTTTTTCCTTGGATAAAAGGAACTCTGAAGAATGACGTTGGAATGCGTCCGAAAGCTTAAATGGATCTCCTCCAGTGCAAATCCTTGAGAATGATTCATTGCCAACTAGACGGAGGAATCATGGCCACAAGATAGATGGCCAACTTCTGCAAGCCGCACGTTTGTGTTCAAATGGAAACACAAAACAAAATAAGACGGTATCGTTCCAATTTATCTTGAATTTTGGAATACAAACTGACACCTAATTCCCGTCCTTGACAGGGGCTCGCCATCAAGGCGAAACAGGTGTTCACATCCCATGTATTACCCATTGGAACACATGACCAAGGGTAAGATGTATCGTTCTAATTTTTTGAGAAATTCGTGAACGTACAATGACATGTTTCTTCTACATTTTCAGGGATCTCCAGCCGCGGGGGACAGGTAAGTATCCCTCTCCCCAATCCATTGAAGATGTTGAATAAAAATAGAGAAGAAAAGAAAAGCTTTCAGAATCTAATGTCTAGAAAAGACATGTAATTCAAATTTCATTGGCATTCATGTTTTGAAACAGGAGGTTGCTTGAACATGATTAGAACATGCATGGTGCATCATAAAATCCCCTTGACGGGTAAATTTTTTTGAGAAAATGAGAGATTTTTCCAATAAAAATTGTTCAAAACTTTCAAAAGGATGTTTTCTCAAAGACGAGGGGCAAAGCCTAATCCAAACACGTCCTATACACACTTGAGAGAAAAGTGGAGCGGATCAGATAGTAAAATCTGGACCTACGGAAGTAGGGATCATTCGCAGCAATTACATGGATTGGGATGACGGAGGCATTCGTTTCATATCCCCAAATACTACAGGTGACCATTGACAACCCCTTTGAACGGCGGTTTTCATTTTCAACCCTGTCAAGAACCACCCCACATCGGGGCAAAAAGGGAGCAAGTCCAGCAGCATCAGGAGAAAATGGTTAGAAATTTTCTTGCTCGGACTAACATCAATCTTTGTGTGTTGTTTATATGGTAATCCAAGTGCCATAGGATGACGAGAAGCATTCATTTCTCTATCCCACACACCATATCCTTTGCACAGCCAAGTTGAGCCTGCAAATTCATTTCATAAACCCGTTGGTGATCATTGCACATTCCAAGACGGATGCATCATCACTTCAGAAACGGAGGAGTTCGAGACTTAGGGATTACAAAGAAATTCCTAGGCTAATGCTTAAAGCATGTTTAGACATTCGATCATATGTCTAACATGATCTGCCGAAGATGAGAAAAGCGGGATTTCAAAAGGAAAATCAGGACGAAGAAAATCCCCAGCATCAAGAAAAAGCAAAGTGCCTGGTAAAAGCAAGGCCGATGCTCGTGCAAGTTGTCTGATTGATCCCCAATGAAGCCTCGTGGGGAAGAGAGAAAAACCTCTAAAGGACAGAGACGCGGACAGAGTCGTCAGTCTCTTAACGCGACGAAACGCCCTCTGAAGAGCTGGTGCACGCCTCAAAATCGGTTGCGCATCCCAAAAACTGAAGGTGCGGAGAGGAAAAAGGCAGGTGGTAAATTTGCAATGATCACCAATGTCAAACCCTTCGTAATTTTCGGGCCAAAAATAAGCCTTTTTCGGTCCCCAATCCTACCAATGTTACAACCCTGAAACAGTCTTCTCTGACTAAGACACTTGGGTTAACATATTGCTTAGCTCGAAGAAGTACGAGCAAGACTATTTCTTTCTCATTTTGCAGGGTTCTCGACTTGTAAACCTGGAGCAAATGGTGAAGACTTTCATTCAATGGCCTCGACTCCAAAGCGGGTCCCCCTTGAAAACCAATATCCAAGCCCAACATTGCGGTCCCGTGGAAGACCTCCCGACCGATCAAAATGTATGCGCTGCGAATGAGCCCAAAACCTAGGCACAGGTTAGTAGGGAATTGAGTGCATCTCTTATAAAAGACCACTATCTCAAAACGGGTGAGAAGACCTCTTGAACGAGAAATATTCCAATTGATGTTTTGAGCAAACTCTTTTTGGAATCTTCAAAATTGTTGGATCCAGATTTTCCGTGCCGGGGATTTGTGATCACATTTGCATGTTGCAAGAATGCTTTGGATAACCTCCAGCATCAAAATGCACATTTCATGATTAAAACTCAAATCATACGGTTTTTGTCAAATGGACAGCCGTGGTCTTCCCAAAGATTACTAACATTTTCTTGGTGAAGAAGAATCTTTCAGGCTGAAACTTCTGCAGGATACCTGGAGAACCCAGCTCCCAGAATGTCGCCTCAACAGACCCAAGTGAAGTTTTGTCCAAATAAAATCTTTCACTACTTCAAAACTGAATTCCCAACAAACTTCGGGATCCCTGAAAAGAGGGGAATAAAAAACCCTTTTAAAAGAAAAAGTCCTAGCATGACGTGGAGAACCCTCGTCCTAGGACCCATTTTCAAAAATATCAGACAGTCCTAGCATGACGTGGAGAACCCTCGTCCTAGGACCCCTTTTAAAACAAAAATCAAGCAATCCCGGTAGACGTGGAGAACCCTCGTCTCGGGATCCTTCTTTCAAAAAAATCAAGCAGTCCTAGTTTGACGTGGAGAACCATCGTCCTAGGACCCCTTTTTTCAAAAAATCAAGCAGTCCTAGCATGACGTGGAGAACCCTCGTCCTAGGACCCATTTTCAAAAATATCGGACAGTCCTAGCATGACATGGAGAACCCTCGTCCTAGGACCCCTTTTTTTAAAAAAAAAATATCAAACAATCCCAGTAGACGTGGAGAACCCTCGTCCTAGGACCCCTTTTTCAAAAAAAATCAAACAATCCCAGTAGACGTGGAGAACCCTCGTCTCGGGATCCTTTTTCAAAAAATACCAAACAGTCCTAGTTTGACGTGGAGAACCCTCGTCCTAGGACCCCTTTTTCAAAAAATCAAACAATCCCATTAGACGTGGAGAACCCTCGTCTCGGGACCCTTTTTCAAAAATCAAGCAGTCTTATCGGACGTGGAGAACCCTCGTCATGAGACCCCTTTTCAAAATTCAGACAGTCCCATCGGGCGTGGAGAACCCCTGATCCCGGAAGGATGCCTTGCTCTGTCAAGAAAAGCTCATAGGGTCATGTTTTGCAGGATCCCTGGAGAACCCAGGTCCCAAACTGATACCCTTTTAATGAAAAGTTTGCAGGTTTCAGCTTTCTGCAGGATAATTGGAGTCCCCATATCCCAGAAAGGTACCTCGCATGTCGAAAGGACAACTCGGCCTTCTGCGAGATTTCAGGTAACCCCTAAATCCCAGGATAGCCTTCAGGTGAACCTAGAGTTAGGTAAACCTTCCAAAAGAGACCTTAATGATGTCAATCTTTAGGCAGAGCCTTTTAATAGGCAAACCTTTTCCAAGACCGATCTACAGAACGATCGAGTCTTCGACTAGTCCCGACAAGAAGGGATATGTCATCCAGAGGCGGAGCCTTTTAGTAGGCAAACCTTTTCCAAGACCGATCTACAGAACGATCGAGTTTTCGACTAGTCCCGACAAGAAGGGATATGTCATTCCGAGGCGGAGCCTTTTAGTAGGCAAACCTTTTCCAAGACCGATCTACAGAACGATCGAGTCTTCGACTAGTCCCGACAAGAAGGGATATGTCATCCACAGGCGGAGCCTTTTAGTAGGCAAACCTTTTCCAAGACCGATCTACAGAACGATCGAGTCTTCGACTAGTCCCGACAAGAAGGGATATGTCATTCCGAGGCGGAGCCTTTTAGTAGGCAAACCTTTTCCAAGACCGATCTACAGAACGATCGAGTCTTCGACTAGTCCCGACAAGAAGGGATATGTCATTCCGAGGCGGAGCCTTTTAGTAGGCAAACCTTTTCCAAGACCGATCTACAGAACGATCGAGTCTTCGACTAGTCCTGACAAGAAGGGATATGTCATTCCGAGGCGGAGCCTTTTAGTAGGCAAACCTTTTTCCCAAGACCGATCTACGAACGAACGATCGAGTCTCCGAGGCGGAGCCTTTTAGTAGGCAAACCTTTTTTCCAAGACCGATCTACGAATGAACGATCGAGTCCCCGAGGCGGAGCCTTTTAGTAGGCAAACCCTTTCCCAAGACCGATCTACGAACGAACGATCGAGTCTCCTAGGCGCAGCCTTTTAGTAGGCAAACCTATTCCAAGACCGATCTACGGACGAACGATCGAGTCTTCGACTAGTCCCAACAAGACGGGATATGTCATTTCATAGGCGCAGCCTTTTAGTAGGCAAAGCTATTCTAAGACCGATCTACGGACGAACGATCGAGTCTTCGACTAGTCCCAACAAGACGGGATATGTCATTTCATAGGCGCAGCCTTTTAGTAGGCAAACCTTTTCCGAGATCGATTTACAGAACGATCGAGTCTCTGACAAACCCTACAAAACGGGCGCGTCATCCTTAGATTCCTATCAGTCCGGAGTCTCACCACGGTAGATACCGCCTGAAGGGTCAAATATGGTAGAAACCGCCATAAGGGTCAACTCAAGGTAGACACCGCCATAAGTGCCAAAACTAAACTCAATGGTAGAAACCGCCATAAGGGTCAACCAATGGTAGAAACCGCCATAAGGGTCAACTCGATGGTAGAAACCGCCTGAAGGGTCAAATCAATGGTAGAAACCGCCATAAGGGTCAACTCATGGTAGAAACCGCCATAAGGGTCAACTCACGGTAGAAACCGCCATAAGGGTCAAACCAAAGGTAGAAACCGCCTGAAGGGTCAACCAGATGGTAGAAACCGCCTGAAGGGTCAAGAATGGTAGAAACCGCCATAAGGGTCAACTCATTGGTAGAAACCGCCATAAGGGTCAAACTCAACCAAAGGTAGAAACCGCCTGAAGGGTCAATACAAAGGTCCGATCCACCATACGGATCAAAATCCGTGGCAGATCCCAAAGCATGGGGTGCGCCTTCATTAAGTTCCTACCAGTTGGGAGCCCCATAATGGTATGACCTACCATACAGGTCAGAGCTTAATCTCCCTAGGATATTCTGAACGAGTCCTAGGTATCTTCTTGAAAGTCGTCACAGCCGGGAGCGTAACGACGAACCCTCAGATTCCGCAGGCAGCATCTGACAGGTGAACTTCAGGTAAGCCTCTCTCACTCAGGCCCATGTTCAAATTGCGAGAGTAAACCGGTGATTAATTTGAGCGCTCATCAAAAGGCTTAAGAATCCGATGTCATAGCATTTCTTTTTCCCTAGTCGAGTCGGTCAAGATCCAGGTGTCATTTTATCTTTGAAAGCAACCTCTGACGAGCTCACTCTCAAAGAGGGGCAGCTGTTGACACCTGATTTTTGACCATCTTTTATTTTAGTTTTTATTTCTAAAATTAATTAAAAATAGCAAAAAAGGTCAAAAAATTGAAAAATCAACTTTGGAAGCCTTAGCCAAGCCTTAGGAACCAGTTTTGAACAAAAAATATTTTTCGTATTTTTTAATATTTTTTGGAATTTATTTAATTATAAAAATACCCAAAAAATCAGAAAAATACCATCCGTGGTCAGAAAATTACAAAAAAATATTCAGAAATTTTATTTTAATTCTCTCTTTAATATTTTCACTTTTTATTAGGGAAATTCGGCTTGGTTCATTGGGTTCCTTCACAAACCTAATCCCGAACCGGGCCTAAAAAAATCCTTTTCGAGTCTTTTAATTTTCAATTCTCGGTTTTTATAAGCTATGACATTGGACTCCAAATTATTGAAATTCAATTGGGTCAATTTGCCCTCCAATTTGATCAATTTTAACCAAAAGGGCTTAATTGCATAAAAATCTTTCAATTTAGTCCCCGGTTTCACAATTTTTGAAATTAAATTTCACACGGGCACACCCATTAAAATTAAACACCTCTACCCAACAGTTTTCATCATGCTGAATCCATTGGTGGGCTCAATTTTGGCTAATTCGATCGTTTAGGCCTTCGATTTGGCGAAATTAAATTTCGGATCCTAGGGACAATTTGGGGTTTTCACATAATTTCAATAAATTGATTCACGAAAATACCCATATTTGATGTAAAACATGTCAAGGAATCCGATTTTGCCATCAATTTCATGAAAAGAGGTCATTTGGGGGGTCAATTTGGCGATTTGGGCGATTTGGCCGAACCGGGCCGGTCGGGTCCGACCCGACCCGACCCGGCCCGACCCGGGTCTGCAAATGCACAGAATGTGCAGAACGTGGGCAGAAAACAGAGGAAGATGGGGGCGGCGTGGGCGCGCGATTATTGAAGAAAAAAAAGGCGACAGGCGTGGGGGGACATGGCAACATCGGGCAGAGGTGGCGGACGCGTCGAGGCGCGCCGGTCGGCCACGAAAACCGGCGAGGGAGCTCGGTTTTAAGCGAAGCTCGGCCATGGGAGAGAGGGATTTTTTTTGGCGAAGACCGGACTGAAGGAGCTTCCCCGGAGCTTCAGCGACCTTCACGGATCCTCAGGCAAGCATTCGTGGCCGTCGGCGAGCTCCAAATAGGTCGGTATTCTCCTCCGATCACCGTTTCTCATACGCACGCCATGTGTTCGATAAAATGCCGATGGATGCCTCGACTTGGTTTTGTCTTGGCCGTGCCTTTCCCGACCCCCATTTGCGGGTATCAAGCTTTGAATATGTACTAGCATTGCTTCTAAGCTTGTGTTGACCTTTGTTTTGCATTGAACCGCGACGAAACACGGCTCGGAGCTTCGCCGTCCACCTCGCGGACCGAGAGCTCAACGGGAAACTTCCGGCGGTCGACAAGCTCGAAACGAGCTCAGGTAAGGTTCTAGACCCCTCTTGGATGCTCTTTGATGGTTTAGAATCGAGCTTCGATAAAAAAATTTCTGCAAATTTTCTCTCGCCGGCGCCGGTTCCGGGGAGGTCCGGTTCGGCCATTTCCGACGTGGTCATGGCCCTCATTTTTGTTGTATGTTAATGTTGAAATGTTAGGGAGTCTAGTGGTGCGAAAATCCCCAAAAAATTCTGAGTTTTGGTCAATTTTGGGCATTTTCCGGCGACCTCGCCGGAATTTTTACTATTCCCGCCGGAATTTTCACTGTCCATCATCTTTTCCGGCGACCCTCCGGCCGGTCAACGGTCAACGGCCGACGTGGCGTGCCACGTAGGCAGCCACGTCAGCCAGGTGGGGTCCGGTCCGGTTATTTTCAAATAAAACAAACGGACGGCCACGATCGCGACACGTGTCGCGATCTTGGAATTTTGCAAAATAGAATAAATGATTTTCGGATAATTAATTCAAATCAATCCGACGGCCGAGAATGTGCCAAGTGGCTTTCTGTGGATCGTCCGATCTTGTCCAAGATCGGACGCACCAGGAGTAGCCACGTGGCACAACGTGGAGCGTTCGATCCGAAGGTTTTTCTAAAAAAAGAAAATAATTGATTTTTGATCCGATGGCTACGATTTGGCCACGTGGCTCACTGAGGGACGTCCGATCTAGTGGAAGATCGGACACACAGGATGAGGCCACGTGGCACGACGTGGACCGTCCGATCCGGGAATTTTCGTATAATTAAATAAAATACATAAAAAATCAAAAAAATTGTAAAAAAATAGAAAAATGTTTAAAAAAATAAAACGGTGTCGTTTTAGGCCGGTGTCGACCCCTAGGGTCGGGCCGGGCGCCCGAGAGGCGCGGGCCGGGTTTGACCTGGCCCGGAAAATATTTTTGAATATTCTTAAAAAAATTCAGAAAATAATAAAATAATCAAAAAATCAATAAAAAATGAAAAAATCATAAAAAATTCAAAAAATTCAGAAAATTCAGAAAAATTCTAAAAAATTCCAGAAAATAGGAAATGGCCACAAACAACTGGCCATGACCTGTTTCGGGTCTTTCGACCCCCTATCTTTTCAGAAATGACGGTTTTGCCCTTCCGGCAAACCGTCTTCCAAAAAAATTCCAAAAATTCCAGGAAAATCCCAAAAAATAGGAAATGGCCACTAACAACTGGCCAAGTCTCATCCCGGGTGTTTTAAACCCCGACCCTTCTTAAAATGACGATTTCGCCCTTTGGGCGAATCGTCTTCCAAAAATTGAAGAAAAATCAAGAAATTCCAAAAAATTCTCAAAAATGGGAAATGGCCACAATCAACTGGCCATGGAATATTTTGGGTAATTAGGTACCCAAACCTTCCAAAAATGACGATTTTGCCCTTCGGGCTAATTGTCCCCGAATCTTCCCATTTTACCCCTAGCCCTAAATCACATCTTTCCTGAGCCCTTATGGCTATACTAGGAGGCCAATGATTGAAATTGATGTGTATTGACATGACTTATTTATGCACTTGACTTGCGCTTTTATTATATTGACTGTGATTTGATAGGACTAGTCTTCCAATCTGCATGAAACCCTGACTCATACCTATCTCACCCAAAATCGCGCCTGCATGAACTCTTAGTTAAGAAAATCACTTGCGTTAGGTACCGAAAGGGCGTTGGTAATGACACCGACGTAACCAAGTCCCCGAACCCAAAATCTCTGGTTCCGCAGAACTGATCGATCTCTCCCAATCGGTCAGTAAGGTTTCCGGTCTACCCTCCAAGAAAGACCGGTGGCGACTCCAAATGCATGCACAAGTTGCACATGCCACCCCGACCACACTAAGGTCGAAAGCGATCGACTCTTATCGTCGAATCCCTTAAAAAATACTCCCGCCGCGATTTGGTATAGGCCTGGGAGGGCCCGCGCCGATCCAAGGCCCGCGATCCACATTTCAGAGTGGGAAGGCCCGCGATCGGTAATCCATTAGCCGCGTCCGATTTCGGACGGGTCGCGACAACAATTCGTACAATAACTGAGGCATCATCGGTTTTCTTTAACTTTTTTGCAGCTGAGAAACTAAGACTACCATACATGAGTGCATACTTGGACTCCATAGGCACAAGCTTTCGACACGGCACAAACTTCGCCACTGGAGGCTCTTCCATTCTACGGTTTCTACCTGGTCCTTTCAGCCCTTTCAATCTCGACGTTCAGGTCTCTCAATTCAAACAGTTCAAATCACGCACAACACAACTCTACAAGAATTTGAGTGGTTCTGGTAAGCCATTATATCCATCTTCAGCTTTCTGCAGTTCATTAGCCAGAATTATTACACATCAAGCAAGTAATCTGAATATGCCTCTTAATCCAATTAAGAGTCCCTGTAATCTCATTTCCTTCGGTTTCTTTGTGCACAAATATGAATAATTTTGTAAAGACTAACACACATAAAAAATGGTGTTAAATTCAGGGATCATCGAAGATTGCAGCAACGTGTCCCTTCCGCATCCTGATGATTTCTCAAAGGCCCTCTACACATTTGGTATAGGACAGAACGATCTTACATTTGGCTTTCAGAACATGACAGTAGATCAAATTACGATCTGAAGGAGGGTGAAGACTCACCAAGCGCCATCGATCGATCGATCGAGAGAGTGTGTGCGGGAAGCCTTAAGGTTCTTCCAAGGCACAGAACAGTCAGGCAGAGAGCGACCGAGAGGAAACCCGACAGTGGGACTCCACGGTCTCGGAGGACGCCCGGGAGAAGATGATCTTCGAGTCCGACCGCGACGAGATCGACTACTACCTCCGCGCTGTCGACGAGCTCCACCGCTCCATGTCGTCCGTCAGCCTATCGAAGGGCGGCGGCGGCGGCAGCGGCGAGCAGGGCGATAAGGTCAGTTCCACGGTCCAGATTGCCATGGCGAGGCTGAAGGATGAGTTCCGCAACATCCTCCTTAGTCACACCAGTCCACTCGAAGCTGAGACGCTCACGACCAGGTCGTCTTCCTCGGTCCACTCCTCGACCTCCTCCGACGGCGGCGGCGGCGCTGTAGTCGACTTGCACGTCGATGACGATTCGACGCACAAGGGGCTGGATCTGAGCTCCGATGAAGTGAAGGCCGAATCGAGTAGGAAGAGCAGCATCAGCTATCGGTCCACGAGCAGCATCCGCGAGATTGATCTCGTGCCATCTGAGGCGATCTACGACCTCCGATGCTTCGCGGACAGGAAACCCTAACTTCGCTTGGAAGAGGAAGAGATTTTGAGACTATCGAGACTTCGAGAGGTGTAATGGTCGAGCGTCCGTCAAAGGTAAGTCTAAAACACGAGCAATATATATATATATATAGCGGGCGGTCCGGGCGGTTCGGTTCCAGAACCGGACCCCGGAACCGGGAACCGAACCGCCCGGTCACCGGTTCCAATTTTAGGAACCGGGGACCGGACCGGATCCCCCTAAAACCGGGAACCGGACCATCGGTCCCGGTCCGGTCCGGGCGGGTCCCGGTCCGGGCGGTTTTTTTTGCACACCCCTATGCACAGCATCACTCATCATTCATCAATACGTGTCTAATTATCAAAATGAGATCGCACAATTCAACCCAGAAAGAAGCAGTAACACCGGAAAAATATATAGCACAGCCTGCTCATTGTCATGAAAGTATCAGACATTTCGAGGCGAACTGCGAATAATCTTTTAACTTTGCAAAGTCAGGCAAATCCCTGTCTCGTAGAGTTCGAAGTTAATCGATGAAAGAGCCTCAAGAGACCGATATATCGACGAGGAATATATCCATCAGATGCAGCTTCAGGATCAAGATGCTGTCTCTCTGTATCGGTTCAACTAGTTTGTGCAAGGCCAGAGAGTTTTAGCAGACCCGTTTACTCTTGAGTCGTATGAACAAAAACACACTCACCAAAAAATACTGCATTTCAGCTATTACCTGCTAAGCATTACATAACAACATGTCAATGCAGAAGACAGATGATTAACCAACGAACGTTTCTATCATAAATGCCAAAGCGATACAGAAGGTCCGCTACACAGATATTCACTATCATTAATCCGTGAACCTTTGGATACGAGAGAGCACCACTGTCTTTCTAAGGAAAAAATATTACAATGAAAGTGTGATCAAATGCGGATATCAGCTAGTCTAATAGCTCGTTTGTGGTACTCATATTGACATGTTCTACAGTACCTGTAAGTTAACATGAAGGTGTGTGTGTGCATCGAAGCATACAGCAAAGACTGCACTAAATTTAGACTTTAGTCATCAAATTCTCTGTCCTGTATCAAATTGCCAATCATCTTTACCAGCGGTAATGTTCCCTTCGCCATAATCTCTACCCTTGACGTATTGGAAGCGTGCGAGAACAGCAAGAGTCCGAAAAAAAGGAGCTCTGGTAGAAACAGTCGAGACGACAAGAACCCGTGCCAGTAATGAGGTTCTAAATCGAAAAATGCATTGAAAAATCTCCTTGTACCCGGTAAATCGAGCTTAAGCAAAATATCCATACCGAAGCAGAAGAACTCCCTTTGTCTCCGCCTTTTTATGGGCCACAAATCCTTCCAAACGTTTGCGGATAATTCATTGCCTGAAGCCCCGCCATTGGAACCAAGAAAACTTACTATGGAATTCGCGACAATTGGAGCCGCAGCTAGCGTTCTTGCCACCATATAACCCGTGGAAGGATGCACCATTCCAGCTGTACCACCTATGCCAACAACTCTCTGAGGGAGCACAGGAAGAGGCCCACCCATTGGAATGACGCATCTCTCGTCTTCTTCGATAGCCTTCACCTTTATCCCCAGGTGCTTTAGTCTAGCCACCATTCTTTGCTGAATATCTTCCATTGCTAATCCAGGCCGAGCTACTAGGGAAGTTTCTTCCAGAAATATCCTGTTCGAAGAGAATGGCATCGCGTACAAAAAAGTAGGGATCCTGCTATTTCGTTCTTTCAATTCCATATTGCCCTTTAGGTGTGAGTCTCTCCAGTCCATGAAAACCATCTTATCCACATCAAAGGGGTGTTCTTCCACTTCTGCCAGTATCCCATATGCCACTTGGTAACCGGGATTGTAGGTTTTGTCATATTGAACGAGACATCTGGAGAAACCAGTGGCATCAAGAACCACTGTGGCTTGGATTGTGACACCGTCATTGCATATGAGCAAAGACTTGGCTTCTTCATGAATGACTTTGATCACTTTGGCTTGGTGAAACTTAACACCATTCGATATGCACTTCTGGAGCATCTTGGACTTGAGTTGCTTCCTATTAACTCGGCCATAAGGCCTTCCAAGATCCTTCTTCGTTTGGTCATTAATGAACACGACTGCCCCGGACCAGGTAGTGTCGAGGCAATCCAGCAAGTCCATGGCTTCAAACTCATCCACCCACACGCCGTAATTGTTGGGCCAAATCAACTTGGGCGATGGGTCAATGGAGCAAACCGTGAGTCCTGCCTCCGACACTTGCTGAGCCACGGCGAGCCCTGCAGGGCCGCCTCCCACCACAGCTAGGTCCACCACGAGGCCCTTCGACGGGTCATACATGGGAAGCTCGAATTCAAGGTTTTCCTTCTTGGTCTCTGGGACAAGCTCCAAAAGAGCAGCACTGCTTGCCCTAATACACCCATTCTTAGCCCTTCTCAAATGACCCTTCCTCGAACTAAGCCTGAGCTCCTGGTTTTGAAGCTTTGATGAGCTCAAAATGCTAACGGTTTCTGAGAACCCACAAACCGGGCGCAAGAACCCATGCTGATTATGCGTTTTCAGCACAGTATCCATCAACGTCCTATCCATATCTTCAAGTGCTCTACGAAAACAAAATCCAATTTTGACCTAAATGACGCAAATCCCTGAACCGCTTCCTGATAAAGAAAAGACCCCTTTATCGCGGAACCAACACAAGCCTTGCAGAGCGACTGAAACTACAGAGAAGAACAATTGCAAGAAGAGAACAAGAGGGTCTTGCCATTTCTTGTGATGCTTTCAAATAGAGCTATCTCGTCACGAGCAAAAGCTGTCGGGTGCTATGACTTACCAAACCGCAATTTCGCAGAGAGATAGGGAGGGATTGTTGCGAGGGAGAAGCGTGTGGCATTTTGGGAGGCCAGAAACGGTAGTGGGGAAAGAGCAAAGCCAAGAGATTTTGCAAAGGTGATGCTTTGTGTGGTCCGTCCTCGGCGACGAAGAGAGAGGTGGGTCTTACCCGGCAACAGGCTCTTCATGTTTTGGATAAAACCTGCCTTCAGTTAAGTATCGTTCTAAGACAAACGTAGCCATGGTTCGCTCAACTCGCCTGGCAATGCTCTCGAAATCAACTCTTGTCGGAAGTTAATTTCTATTTATGAAGAGAAAGTAATTTTATTTAGTTCTAAAGTAAAAAAAAAAATGCTCCGAAAATAAAAAAAAATAAAGTCACTTAACCAAAATTCTACTCCAAAAGTGTTTTCACGTGCGAGCAAAGCGGTCTCGAGCCCCATCTTTGATCGAGACCAGTAGAAGGGAAGAGAAAAAAAGAAAAGAAAAAAAATGTATAAAATTACAAATAAAAAAATATATGCTTAGATTTTTTTTATTTATTAAAACAACCTTTCTTGGACAGCCCGATTAGTCACATGCTCTCCGACCACTCAAAAGTGCTTATTTGACCTGTGACCTTTAATTGAAATAAGGACCGCTTCATAGATCATTTCAAGATTTTTTTTTATTTTTTTTTTCATTGGTAAATTTAGGCCCTTAGCTCTACTTCATTGTGTCGAGAGAGGAGCTATGAAGATAGGCGCGCTTACATGCTTAATTGTCTTGGGTAGTGCCGAGTAATTTCGGAATCAAATCAACCATTTTACAAAATTTAGAGGGTCTTATAAGCTTGTCACTATGCTTGGCAGCCGTCGATATTGGTCGCATCTTGGGATAACGACAGTGACCGCCACCGAAGATATCCATGTGTGGATTCCACGTGCCGCCGGCGTCCTGGCCATTGATAATCTCAAATATGTTCGGACCTCTGTTCTTAAAGGGAAAGCAGAGTTTTCTTTGTATTCTGTTGCGGTGATATAAGTACCGATTAACGTGCGGTCTTGAAGCGATGTGGAATTCTGTACTACAAAGGGATGCATGCCAGCATGCTAGATTGGTAATATTAATTTTGTCCAAATAAAATTGAAAAGATGATGTTTAACGTTGTCGGTCAGCCTTTGGTACCTCTTTCCTCGTCTGCTGGTGAAAATCGGTTCTTGGCGCTTTTGTGGGGGCGAACGCAGAACAGTAGAGGAAGTCAGAATTCTGAGGAAGTGGTTGGAGGAAAAGAACTGATCCTGAGAACACAAGTCCGAAGAATACTGACTTGTTCAGTTTCTCTTGTAAGAGGCAAGACGGCGCAAATTTTTTTCCATTACGGATGAAATTGCCGTCGCCTTGGTTCGTTCGTCGCAGCCAAGCAATTGGAGCAAAAGAAGCCTGGCCTTCTCCCTGGAGTCTGCAAGTGCTGAGCTGAAACTTCTTGCATGTGTCGAATGTGGATTTCAATCGGTTCAAGAGGAAGTCAGGAGAAGGACATCAAGCATTTCCCTGTTTTGGCTCATTAACCTGTTAATATTGTCCCGTAGCTGTGAGCATGGAAGATTCCCAGTTTTTTGTCTACGCGACTAAAGCAAGACAATCGAAAAGAAAATGTGAAAGGAGATGCATCATCGACCTATACCCGTGATTCACGGAGGAAATGACACGATAGAGAAAAAATGGGTTGTGTCAAACACCCATTTTTCTAACGGGTTGGACCTCCAATCTTGTGTGAAAATTGGCCACTTGTTGCTGACTGGTGCAAATTCAATGGCCACGATCTTGTACTGAATGATATGTCTGTGCTGGATACATCAATTGATGTAGCCAGAATCAGTGTAACAGAGAGAGAGAGTTGATAATGAGATCTCAAAGGTCAAAGACTTAGATTCATACCCCCACAAAACGTGTGGCAACCTACTAGGACTTTGATAAACCAAACTTTAGAAGTCTTTAATATCCAGCCAGACAGCTCAGGCTCGCCTCTGCCGCAGAAAACTCTTCTTCCCTCCTCCTGTTCCCGTCCGTGAAAAAGATAAGTTCGAGTAATCCCAGCTCAAAATTCCAAGGAGTGTGGTGTTTCAGAAGAGCCAAGAGCTATGGTCTTCAAGTTTTCGACCTTATATCTCACCGAAGATCCTCCTGATTTCGATCCGCATTCGCCGCCTGCTTCTCGGTCTTCATCGTTTTGTCTGCCGCTTAATCCTGCTGGCCGCAGTTTCATCAAAGCTACAACACCCCGCCAGGTCGCTGCCGGTGCTTCCCTGCGCTTGGCCAATTCAGTTTCCAAGCTTGTTTGCTGGAGGCCAAGCGAACCGCTCCAATGTCCAGAGGTAGGACGCCTTAAAAGGTTCAGTTTCGGCGAGCTGAAGGTCGCTACCAACAACTTCAGCGAGACAGAGAAGTTGGGTGACGGTGGGTACGGTTCTGTGTACAAAGGAGTCTTGGGGGACGGCTCCAGTGTGGCGGTAAAAAGACTCACTAGACGTGCCTATCGGCCATGGATGCTCCATGCTGAAGTGAAATTGGGGAACATGATCTGCCATCGGAATCTGGTTGGGGTTCTAGGCTTTTGTTGGTCGCCGAAGCGAGGAGAATACTTGCTTGTGTACACTTTCATGGTGAACGGAAACCTAGACTCCCTTTTAAGAGGACAGTCCGTAAAGAAAATCCCACTGGATTGGCCCACCTGGAAGAAGATAGCAATTGGAGCTGCGAGAGGGCTCTCCCATCTGCATGATCTGAGAATAATTCACAGGGACATTAAACCTGCTAATATACTGTTGGATGAAAACTTGGAGGTTCATATTGCAGACTTTGGGATGGGCTTGTTCATGGACGAGTACAAGGAGAAGGCCGCTTCCGAAAGAGAACCCAATGGCGAAGACGCCTATTTCACCGACCGTACGATGGGCACACTTGGCTACATGGATCCGGAGCGCTTTGCTGGAAGAAACTCAGTGAAGAGCGATGTTTATGGGTTCGGCGTGACGCTTCTGGAGCTCATAAGCGGTCGAAGAGCTTGGGAAACAACCTGCCTCGACGGAAATGAAGTGGGGCTGCTTCAATGGGCACGCACCCTTTACAAGAACGAACAGTTGGAAAGGCTAGTCGACGCCGACATGCCGGGCGGCTATAACAGGAGTGAAGTCGAGGAAACCGTTCAGCTGGCTCTACTTTGCACGCAGTTCGACCCCCAAAAACGGCCTTACATGGCGGAAGCAGTCCTATTTATTGAAGGAATTATTAGCTTGGAGAAAAGATGGGAGGATTATCAACATGAAGAGCAAGTATACGGCCCTGCTAATCTCTCAAGTTTGAGCGACTGCTCTTCTTGTTCGAGGGAAGAAGAATTATCTCGTCCTAGATGATGATCCTTCCAGTTCCAAGAACCAGTTGCTCCAGATTCAACCCGGTGAGATTGTGGCTGCCTCATCAATGAGCATATTTACCAGATACAGTTTGGAACGTCTTTGCTTAGTTCGAGTGCAGTTACCTCTATCCTGTCATCAGATGATTTCATTTTTCAATTTTATCAAACCCCATCAAATAGTTGGGATCAACAGGCTAAGAGGAGGAGGAGGGGGGGTGTTCTGCACTTCATTCTAATCCTCTTCTTGATGATGTGTATATTTGACTTATATTTTGATTATATTTAATGATACTTTGGGTAAATATTCGAATAAATAGAATGGAACTTATAAGCTTTGGGCAAATCATCGACCGATACCCGTGATCAATTCAAGCTTTCAATGGAGAATTCGCACAAGAAAGTGGTGCGATCCCAGGAAGAAACAAGTCAGAATGCGAAATAAGCTTTGTCATGATCGCAAAGAATCTTTCCTTTACTTCACTTTTATTCATGGAGGAAAGAAATAAATGCAGATAAGACAGCTCAAAGACAGCAACTTTTGGAAGAAAAGGAATTCCATCTGGGCATGAATGTTACAGCTCAAGAAAGTTGGTACTGTTGCAATAGCAAGAGACTCCCAGAATTCTGCTTTCAGGAGCAGCAGCCAGGGCAGTGAATCAACCCATTCTCATTGCAATCCATGCACCTCCTGAATCTCTCGTCGCCCTTATCGAACACCTTCCTGCTCCCTCTACAACTGGGACAGGGCACGAACCTCGCTTCCCCGCACGTCTTGCAAATGAACCCGAGGTCACTCGTGTCGAATCCCTCCAAAAGCTTTGCCAATTCTCCGTTCTCATTGAGCTGCCTGATCTCTTCCGCACCGCCGATGTGGTTTCCTCTTATGAAGACCTGAGGCAGGCTCAGTGCCTTGCCTTTGAGCTTGCCTTGCAATTCCTTTCTGTAGGAAGAGTCCATGGAAATGTCCCTCTCATCCGAAGCCACTCTCAAGCCCTTGAATATCATCCGAACGGCACGACAGTCCTCGTAAGTCTTTCTGATACCTCTCAAGCTGGTTAAGTACAAAACCACCCTATCTTCTTTGCCTAATGATGAATTCTTGTCATTGGATGGTGGAGAATGATCCTTGAATCCCACCATTGGACCAACTGTCATTTCATGATCGCCACTGACCTTAGCTGGAATTTCATATGAATCTGTGGAGTCAACTGTTTTCTTCTCTTGGACATTGTAATCTGAAGGCTCGCAAGAAATGGAAGAAGCAGACATCCTCAAGTTCTCACCATTGTAATCAAAGTCATCTAGACCATCCATGAGCTCCCAGGTGTTGATGACGGAATCCAGTGACGGGGCATCGTTCGAATCTTCCACATGAGTTTGAGGCTCAGGCATTTTGTTGGGAGTCCGAGGAGGTGGTAAATGCTTCTGCTCAGACAGATTCTGGATGTTCAATCTGGTGTTCTGGGGGTCAATGAGGAGGAGGGAACCATAGGTGGTAGATGTCAGAGAGACCAAATGGTGGGTGTCGCCTTTCCTGATTGGCGGGTGGTGGACAAGAGGAGTAGCAAGAGAAACAGTTCTTGCTCTGGCTGGTGATGGTGATAAATTTGGAGAAAATGCAAAATCAAAGGGAGAAAGATGGGGGAGTTCTGGATTATTGGTGGGGGGTGTTTTGGATGTTGAGACAAAGCATCCCATGGATGGTTGCCGGAAATGGTGAAGTGTCTACCTTATTTTTCTCTTGCTCCCTGTGTACAAATTTGTAGGTCTCTCTCTCTCTCTCAATTATGCCTTTTGGTTCTCTCACTGGAACTTCTGGTTCATCAGTGCTAGTCTGAGGCTTAGAAGAGTTTGCAGAGAGCAGAGAGAGAAGCCAATGGTGAATTGTTGGTGAGAGGGACCTTTCAAGAATTGTTGGAGGAGGATGATAAGCGAAAGCTGGTAGACATTGAAAAAATGCGGTTCTTGGAGTTTGCTTGAATCATTGCTGAAGTTGGGTATGGGCACTCCCCAGAAACCTCTCTAGATTTGGGCACGCTTTTCATGTTCGTTCCTGAAGGATTTTGTAAACAGGGGGATTGGATTTTGGTCTGCTGGACCCTCTAGATCGGAGTCGAAGCAACCCAAGTACACAGTATGTGCGAATGATGGCTTGGAAGTATGTTATTTAATTTGGTTGGAGGATTTCCAAAGGGAATTTGTTTTCTCTTAGGTAGTTAATGTGGGTTACGTCGCTATAGGTAGGTTAGACATAGCTCTCGGTTTGAACAGAAATGATTGTCGCCCTACCGTAATGAACTTCACAACTCAACTACTCTTGAAAATTTGGTGCAAATGCCCACTAAAGAGTGAACATGCTGTGATTCTTCCAATCACTAAAGATCTGCCTTTTTTTGTGTGCATAATCATGTGACAAATTGGTCCAAAGTGCCCAATAAGATCGCAAGACACCAACTTGATCATTTTTATCTGGGGCCTGTGTTCTTGCTGTATAAATTATAAAGGATGGCTCTTTTATCTTTTTTCGGGACGACGAGAGCGCCCACCACCCCCCAACTTTAAAAGCAAACAAGCTTTGATGTAACGGGGCATATGGTGCACTGGTCATATGATGGCGACGGATAGTTGTCATCGCCTTCGCCATAGGGGAAAGCTGCACGTTATCGCATGTGAGTATGTGACCACATGTATGACGTGGCATTCGATCTCAGAGAAATCATGTACCGTCATCGGAACGGAGAGGTCAGAAGGCGATGGCGAACGCGTTATTGAGCTAAACTACTCCGGTCGCTGAGTTCTACTCGCGCAATCCTTTGCCACCCTCGGGCTCGCTTTCCTTCCGAATGGTCACGAATTAGGCAATGGTCCTGTAAATTTTCAAGTCACTCATTCACATAGCAAAAATGCAGGTCCCGGTACTAAAGCACAGTAATCAACTCCAAACATCTGCTGCTAAAAGATGATCTTCAGCTTGATATAACATTTGTTTCATGAAATCTTTTATCCTGGATTACCACGACGGTAATATATGCACAAAATTAGGATCACAAAGACAATGGACTAGCCCATAAATCGCAGCAGGCAAGGCCGCGCGTAAATATATAAACAGAGAAATGAAGCATTTCACAGTTGGTACATTTTCTGCCCCTGGTTTTATGAAGAGATATAGATATATATATATAAGTTCTCTTTTTTGTATCATATAAAGGAAGAAACTGAAATGTGAAAAAAATAATAATAAATAAACTCCCGTAAGCATAAGTTGGATATGGAGATATCAAACTTCAAGGGAAGAGGTACAAAGTAGAATATGGTGGAAAATAAAGCTGATCTAACTTCCAGAAATTCATCAAAATCTGACCCGTGCACAATCAAAAACTTTGTGCGCTCCCTATGGGGCCACATCGGGCCACATCAGATGAAGCACCTTTCGATTTCGAACGATGCTAAGTACTGAAGTCTGAAGCAACATAATGATCTAACGATGAAAATGCACAAACATAACTATAACAGAACCAGTTACATCAGTCAACCGAACCAACACAATCAAAATATGAAACTATACAATTATGTCACTTGTCAAACTGCTTTGACTCTCAACCACACCCACTCTACAGGAGCTACAGGCAAAATCATTCCTTCAAAGTCCATGACATCTCAATTATCCACATTAATAGGGCACAGTGTCGTCTGATTTTTCAGTTTAATCTGCAAAATCAGAGCAGAATATCAGCTGAAAACAAATATCTCACTGCTGAACCAAATAAAGAATAGTGTCTCCTTTTAGTCCACAAGCAAAATTCTAATATAGGCCTCAGTTTGCAATATCATAGTCACTCAAGAGACTTCTGGGGTGTGAGCAAATCTTTTTTTGGGCATGGATAAAGAAAACTTGTGATCCTTATAATACCATCAGTTTGTGCAAACCAGCAACTCTATCTATTTTGACATGGCCAGAGGATTACTGCACTTAACCAGACCAATGAGTGAATCTTTTCAAAATACATTTATTCATCCAAGAGGAGGAGAAGAAAATGAAAAGGGATTGTAAGAACAGCATTAAAAGGACTGGAGACTAATCTAATACCACTCTTTGTTACATATGTAGATTAGGACCATAGAAAACCAATCTTCGATGCATTATAAGCACCAAAAGTAGAAGCACTTTAGGCAATTAACTTGCATTGGAAATTTTTTTTCCCAGAAGGATGTCATATGAACCGTTTGATTACCAATCAATGACCCAGTCCTCCAGACTTTCCACTAAAGAGTTGTGAAAATGTAAAACTCTCAATGCCTCCCTTTGTTTTGTGTTTACTGGCTACTATAGGCTTCTGAGAGTCGGCGAATGTGAACAAGGCTCTCAAGTGACTTTATACAACACCAACGAACTGCAGGCAATGTTCAGAGATGTAACTGACAGTCAAAGCTAGGTGTCAACCTCTCTTAAAAAAATCAATATACTAGGTAGAATGGCTGAGCAAAGCAGAGACCGTCGGGCAGAAAGAGAACCAGGCAGCAGACAGTACATCTAGTAATGCTACAGACAATAAAGTAATAGAAATTTCTTTTGGACATTCCAGTGAGAATAACCGATAATCTTCAAATGACCAGGTAACAAAAGGAACGTTAAAGCCTCAACCGCTCACTTAGGCTATGTGTACTTTATGTAAACTATCAAGGCCTATCCTTTTTCTCCCGTCTTTTTCATTTCCTTCAATCATTTCAATAAGAACATCGTCCCTCATAATCTCCTTTCACTCGGATCTCTTCCCTTTCATCGATTTTGTCCGGATCCACCTTTTCTTCCAAAAAAAGGGAAGACAATCAGACGAGACTGATTCTCAGTGAGTCGCATTTCATCCAAGCTACTTAATATTTCAGATTTAGCATATTAAAAGCTGTACTAACCACCTTATCCCCCATTTGATCCCTCAGCTGAAACAAAAAATAATTGTCCACAAAGTATGACAAGAGCATATTCGGTTCTTATTCTATGACGGTCTTTCATTCCCCATTTGTTTGGACACATTTGTCTGGATGCTGTGATAATCAAAGGGAAAATATGGCCTATGGCCTTGCTTGATGACAGGAATGCTGGATTGTGTTTTCACTTTTCACTAGGCCCTGCAAATGGAGTCGATCTTCAGTTTCTCATTCTGCTTCCAACATATTCCACTTTCAGACCTCTAAAGGCTGATAAAGCTCCTAAGCATCATTTACGACTCCAACCCCTGAAGAGGAGACTATCCTCCCACTTTTGCCACAATCTACCAGTTCGTGCTCAACCTGCTCGAGATAAGATTCCACCGATCGACAAAATAATTACAGGAACGACTAATACGATACCGTTAACAATGACAACACGGGGCAAATTCATTCTTAACATCAAAATTACTCAAAGAGCATCCTGCACAGTTCACACGCATAGCTCATTGAAATGATGATGATTCAAGCGTCGAGCTAACGAGGAATTCGCCGGTCCAACTTGATCAGAAACCGGCGATCATGCACTCAGAGAGCGGGGACAACCACATGAGCTTGATCAGAAAGAAAGGAATAAGCGATCAGCGGATTTTCGGAGACAAACCAGAGATCGCTCCGCGGGATCGGGATCAGCCGACGTGGAAAGGGCCGATGTCGCCGGTGCGGAGGGAGGCGGCGACGTCGTCGGCGACGGTGAGGCACGAGGAGAGCCAGCCTCTGAGAGCTATCAACACCAACCTCGCCACCCATAGAGTCGTACCCCATGGCACCGCCATGGCGATCTTCGGCTCTCCAGCTTCTTCGGATCAGAGGACCAGCGAGTGGAGCGATCGGATTTCTCCGCAAGAACGACCAGCCAGAGAGATGCAGAGAAGGGAGAAGAAGAGGATGCAGCAGCTTTGAAGCTTCAAGTATTCAACGCAGTCAGACCAGTCCGGAGGAGTTGGACTTGAACTGGAAAACTGGTTCGCCGCTGGTGGAGGTGAGTGGATGATTTGATGATTGGGCTTGGGCTTGGGCCTCACTTTACGGGTTTGGGCCTCGAATTTCGAAAAAACATCTCTAACTCTTCACCCTTTCATCCGTAATTTTCGAAATTTACCATTTACTTATCGAGTAATTATAAAGACAAGAATATACCCTCAACTAGACGTGGCCGGTTCCATGGAACCGCCGGTTCCGGTTCAGGAACCGGCGGTTTCGGTTCCTAAAAAAGTTGGAACCGGAACCGGCCGATGAAGAGGCGGTTCCGGTTCCGGTTCGGAACCGGCAGTTCCATGCCGGTTTAACTTAAAAAAAAACTCTTCTTATATTTTATTTGACCAATATATATCAAGAAAGTGAAGATAGCCTAGTGGAAAGGAGTTTGTATTAAAAAAGGATGACTGTGGATTCGAATCCTCTCAACCTTACATGATTTTTTTTTAAATGACGGTTCGGAACCGGCCCGGAATCTGGAACCGTGGGCCCGGTCAACGGGCCGGTTCCGAGCAGGTCAGATGGCCGGTTCTGGGCCCACGGGTTCATTTGGCCACGTCTACCCTCAACAACACCAAACACCCCCTTAATGAATTTTTGTATTCCAATCTTGTCCTCACTGATTTTCCTTATTCCATTATTACCATTTCTTCATCGTCTCTCTCCCCACAAGCCCCATGACTATTCTAATCGCCGAGGGTCTAGAGGACTGCGCAACCTCGATGGCACTCACCTCAAGTTGTGCTGACAATTTTGCAATTTGCGGATTCGGGGAGAAGTTGAGGACATTGACTAGGATTCGCAAAGGAGCTGAAGGGACGTCGACGTAGAGTCATATGAGGTCATGCGACTTTGACATTGCCTAGCTCAGGACTACGTGACCTCGTCGATGACCATTGCTAGAGCTTCCGGCTCTATATAGAATATGTTACGACAATGCGGAAACTAAGACGAAATTGAGACAGATGAGAAGAACGGAACACACAAGATTTACGTGGAAACCCTTGCGGGAAAAACCACGGGAGAGAGGAGAGGCAAAATCCACTATGAGAATCAAGGGATTACAAAAGAGGCAACGTAAGCTTCTCTCTTACAGACAGAATGAGCAAATGGCAATATTTATAGTATTACCCCTCAAACCCTAATGTTGGCCCATGGCCCATAACTTAAGCCTATTTCCTATTCAAGGCATACATAACAAATCTCCACCTTGACTTGAATTCCCAAGTAGACATAAGTATTAAGACAATCTTCTCCTCCCACCAGCATAAAACTCAGCTGCTGCAAACATTAACCAAATCCAAGCAGTGCTGGAATTTAGTAAAGGGCAATGACTTTGTCAACATATCAGCTGGGTTGTCTTCTGTACCAATCTTCAAGACCTTAATATCGCCATCAGCAAGAATGTCTCGAATATAATGATACCGCACATCAATGTGCTTTGTTCTCTCATGATACATCTGATCTTTAGTAAGATGTATAGCACTCTGACTATCGCAATGCACAATAGTCACATCATCATCCACACTGAGCTCTCCAAATAAGCCTTTTAACCATATAGCTTCTTTGATTGCTTCTGTAATAGCCATATATTCTGCCTCTGTAGTAGACAGAGCAATTGTATGTTGCAAAGAAGCTTTCCAACTGACTGCACAACCCCCAACAGTAAATATGTACCCTGTCAAAGACCTCCTTTTATCAAGGTCACCAGCATAATCAGAGTCAACATATCCAGTAAGAGTTTCACAAGTTTTCCCAAACTCTAAACCATAATCTGAAGTACCCTTCAAATATCTCAAAATCCACTTCACTGCTTGCCAATGAATTTTACCTGGGCATGATAAATATCTACTTACCACGCTAACAGCATGTGATATGTCAGGTCGAGTGCAAACCATAGCATACATAACGCTACCAACTGCACTAGAATATGGAATACTTGACATATATTTTATTTCATCATCTATATGTGGGCATAATTCAGCTGATAATCGAAAATGAGCAGCAAGAGGAGTACTCACTGGTTTGGCATCTTTCATGCCAAAACGATCTAACACCTTCTCAATGTAGCTTTTCTGTGAAAGATACAATTTTCTTCTTTTCCGATCTCGCTGAATTTCCATGCCAAGAATTTTTTTCGCAGAACCTAAATCCTTCATATCAAATTCAGCGCTCAACTGTGCCTTCAAATTATGTATATCAAATTTGTCTTTTGCTGCAATCAACATGTCATCAACGTATAACAACAGATAAATATAAGATCCATTTGGAAGTTTGCACAGATATACACAACTATCATACTTGCTTCTACAATAGCCAAGTTGCACCATAAAAGAATCAAATCTTTTATACCACTGTCTAGGTGATTGCTTCAAGCCATAGATAGATCTTTTCAATAAACATACATAATCTTCCTTACCTTCAAACTGAAAACCCTCAGGTTGACCCATATAGATTTTCTCTTCAAGTTCACCATGCAAGAAAGCTGTTTTCACATCGAGTTGTTCCAACTCTAAATCATGCATAGCAACTAACGCAAGAAAGACCCGAATAGAGCTGTGTTTAACGACGGGTGAAAACACATCATTAAAATCAACTCCCTCAATCTGACTATAGCCCTTAGCGACTAGACGTGCTTTAAATCTAATGTTTTCAACTCCAGAAATACCTTCATTTCTTTTGAAAACCCACTTGCAACCCACAATCTTCTTACCTTTTGGTGGTTTGACAAGCTCCCAAGTTTGATTCTTTTCAAGAGATTCCATCTCTTCATTCATAGCAACTAACCACTTTGCTGAATCTTTTGAGGAAATAGCTTCCTTGTATGTTTTAGGCTCAGCATATTCTATCGACTCTGCAGCTGAAAGAGCATAAGCAACAAAATCTGAGTATCCATACATCTGTGGAGGTTTCACTGTTCTTCTCGGTCTATCTTTGGCTATGGAATAATTTTCTTCTTCAGATTCTTCAATCTCAATATTATCAGTCACTGACTGAACTGGTTGTGAAGAAGATACTTCAAACTCCACCTTCTTTGATGCACTTTGCAGATTTTCTTGACAAGTATCTAATGATTTCTTGACAGGATGAAGCATAGCAGACTCATCAAAAGTAACATCTCTACTAATTATAATCTTAGATGAATCAGAACACCAAAGCCTATAACCTTTTATACCAGAACCATAACCAAGAAAAATACATTTTTTCGCTCTAGGCTCTAGTTTTCCTTCACTAACATGTGCATATGCTGGACATCCAAATATTCGAAGAGAAGAATAATCAACAGGTTTACCTGACCATACCTCCTCAGGTGTCTTGTTCTCAATAGGCATGCAAGGAGAATGATTTATTAACCAACAAGCAGTATTGACTGCTTCAACCCAGAATTCCTTGCCCAAACCAGCGTTAGACAACATGCACCTTGTTCTTTCTAATAAGGTTCTGTTCATACGTTCTGCAATACCATGCTGCTGCGGAGTATACACTGTAGTATGATTGTTGACACATGGATTTTGATCAGTCTTTTCTAGTTTATTTTCGAAAATAATTCATTGAAAATCCATAAAAATTAAAATATTTTTATTTTATTTTATTTTTATTTTTATTTTGTATTTTATTATTTTATTTTATTTTATAAAAAAAATGATGAAATGAGTTGCCGAAGGGCAAGCATCCTCTCCACCCTCGAGTCCTCCCGATCAGAGTGTCCCACATTTCAAGAAATCTTTTACAAAAGAAGTCACTAAAGGAAGGAAGGGTGCGGCGGAAAAGAAAGGATCGGCGTGAGCTTTTTCGATGAAAGGAAAAGGAGTGCATTGAGAAGGGAAGAATCATCCGCGTTGCCGCAACTTGGCCATCATTGTTCCTCTGATGTCCAACACTTCAAAGTGGTGAGGAAATAAAAAAAGAGGGGGGACCATTGTGCAAGGGCAGCACACGAAGCAATGTGCATAAAAAAAATATGAAGGAATCTTCCTCTTGAGGCAGATGAGACTCATGACTCAAGCGGAGGATAGAGGGGATCATCATTTTTCTCTTCCGCCGGTACCAGCCGTCGGCATAAAAAAATTAGAGAGAGAGAGGGCGCGAGAGCAGGGCACGCGAGCTTCGTCATGGGGGAAACCATGGAAGTGCCACAGGGCAATCGTGAGGCTCCTCCTCCTTAACGTCAACTGCGACATGCTCTCCCTCGGCACGTGCGGCCCGCTCCTAATGCGTCTCTACTTCATCCGCGGCGGCGCTGTACGGGTTCATACTGCCGCTGGGGGAGCTGACGTACGAGAAGGCCAAGCAGGCGATCATACTCGCTGGTGTTGGAGATTCAGTTGGGAAGTGATCCCAACCTTAACATAAGCGAGCTAGATGCTACCCCAAGGCCACGACAAAACAACAAATTGAAGCTAAGTTTCTTCTCATTTGAAGGAATTTTGGATGCAAATGGACGCTGATTTTCTGCATTAACTTTCGCCATGTTTATGTTGTACACAGCTTTATTCGACACTCTTGCGAGAGTATTCGTCCGAAGTAATCTTTAGCCATTGATCCAACCGTTGATTTTCTCGAACAAAATGACGAAGCTACTGAACTGACAAGCTTCATCGAACTCATTGGACGTTGACGAAACTGTTGGCTACTTGCCTTCTTCCGATGATACCGCTGTCCGGAATTCCCTGCATTCACAACGATTAACTTTCACATTTCAAGTCCCATGCTGTGGTCTTGCTGACTTGCCCAAATACCTTGCTGTTTTGCGTCTGAAATCGCCGCCATTCAAGAGGTAAAAGCCGAAGGTGTCTGGGAACAATCTACACGGGAGGGGGCACCTTGGCTCCATCCCGTCACCTTCCACCTCCAGTCGCACTCCACCGAAGCCGCCGCGACTACCTCTGGTTGAGTCCGGGCTCACCTGGACAGTCCCGCGTCGACGAAGCCGAGGGCCGATGTAGCCCGCGCCGCCATGTCCTGCACCAACCTTGACGATCTCGAACCACAGCCGGATTGGACCGTGCCTTCTGCTCCTCGGCCGCGCGATTTGAGCGATACAGATAAGAGCAAGAACATGGCGGCAGCCAGGACGGTGGAGGAGATCAGGGCGGTCTAGCGGGCGGAGAACTCGGCCATTGTCTTCGCCATCGGGACCGCCACCCCGGCGCGCCGCGACCTTCGCGTGGATTACTCGAACTACTACTTCCGGATCGCTAACAGCGAATACATGACCGACCTCAAGGAGGATTTCAGGCGCAGGATGTGGTGGTCGTGGAGTTCCCCAAGCTAGGGAAGAAGGCCACCGTGAAGGCCATCAAGGAACGAAGCCATCCCAAGTCCAAGATCATCCATCTCATCTTCTGCATCACCTCCGGCGTTGACGTGCCCGGCGCCGACTACCAGCTCACCAAGCTCCTCGGCCTCTGCCCCTCTGTCAAGCGCCACATGACGTACCAGCAGGGACGCTTCGCCGGCGGCACCGTCCTCCACCTCGCCAAGGACTTCACCGACTGTGGCGCCCGCGTCCTCGTCGTGTGCTCAGATATCGCCGCCGTCACACCCCGCGGATCCTCCGACACCCACCTTGACTCCCTCGTCGGCCAGGCCCTCTTCGGCGACGGATCCGCTGCTGTGGTAGTCGGAGCGGAACCCGACCGCCGTCGGGCTCCTGCTGTACCAGCTCGTCTCCGACGCCCGAACTCCATCGATCTCACGGACGCTGCATGAGGGAGATGATGAACAGTAAGGTGGCAGCTCGTTTTTCTCTTTTTGACCAACTAATTGGGCTGGCATAATAAAAAAGGAAGATGAGGAAGAGCCAAGAAACGGATGGGCCTGGTCTATTTTTTTTATTTCATTCGTGGTTCGGCCCAAATTAGGTGTGGAGTAGGGGTTGGGCCAAGGGGGCCTCAAACCCAATTCAAAAAAAAAATTAATAAAAAATAAAAAAAAATAAAAAGATAAAAATACAAAAATAGTAATAAAAAAATTTGTGCCGGCGCACCCAGAGATAGTCGCATGTCGGGGCTAGGTGATTGAAGACCGGCGTCCAATCAGGTATATTTTGCGTATTCAGCTCGTATATCAGAGTAGTTTCTTTAAATATCGTCATCATAGATGTGATTCGCGTATGTTTATGTCAATCTAATGCTTAATCAAGTGTTTATTATATTTAAAAAAATGGCCACGATCAACTGGCCATGGTTTATCTTGGGTGATTCAGTATCCAAATCTTCCAAAACGATTGACGATTTTGCCCTTCGGGCTGATCGCCTCCAAATCTTCCCATTTTACCCCTAGTCACCCCTTCCTTAAGCCTTTATGGTTATACTAGGAAGCCATTGATCTGAATTGATGTGTATTGAAGTGATTTATTTATGTATTTGATTGCGCTTTCATTTAAATTGATTGTGATTGATAGGAATAGTCTTCCAATCTGCATGAAACCCTAAATCAAGCCCACCTCACCTAAAATTGCGCCTGCATGAATTCTTAGTTAGGAAAATCACTTGCGTTAGGTACCGAAAGGGCGTTGGTAATGACACCAGCGTAACCAAGTCCCCGAACCCAAAATCTCTGGTTCCGCAGAATTGATCGATCTCTCCCAATCGGTCAATAAGGTTTCCGGTCTACCCTCCAAGAAAGACCGGTGGCGACTCCAAATGCATGCACAATTTGCACATGCCACCACGACCAAACTGAAGGTCGAAAGCGATCGACTCTTATCGTCGAATCCTTTGAAAAATACTCCCGCCGCGATTTGGTATGGGCCTGGGAGGGCCCGCGCCGATCCAAAGCCCGCGATCCGCACTCCAGTGCGGAGGTAAGGCCCGCGATCGGTAATCCATTAGCCGCGTCCGCTTTCGGACGGGTCGCGACAGCTGGCGACTCCGCTGGGGACGTTTGTTCTAGGACCTATGGTTCTAGACCTCAAGTGGACTTAGGCCGTAATTAAAACGCTGAGTGATTTTTCTAACCCTGCAGGCGCTCTTGAAGGTGAGGTAAGTCCGCTCATGGTAGGTGTTATATGTTTTTGCAGATTGGAGAGATAAGGGGTGTAGTCCGTGATTAACATTGTTGTATGCAGGTTGGCGTAGGGATGTATGTTGTACGGATGATTTGAAGCGCCGATTGATAAACTGTTGTGCATGACTCGCATTGTGATACTCACAACACAAGAACACACACAATCGCGCCTAAAACCCCGGGCGCCGCCTATAGGAAAACAATAGAAGGGATTGAAAATGGAATCTCCGTGAGGAAAGACACGGGGTAATCCACTTTTCAATTCCGCTCATTTCGAACTATGGATCGAGCCCCAATGCAACGATAGTTGTGCAATGGAATTTGCTCTTTCTAGAACTCGAGGTGAGAACCTTGACCTTAGGTGCCAAACCCTCTGATTTTTAGAAGTTCACCATCACTTGTCTCATGCGCATGTCTTTGGGCGGTTGGTACACCTAAAACCGCACATAAGTCGACGAGTTTGGTTGGTAAGACTCTCTATCCCCCAAATCTATCACAGTTCATGTAAATATAGGTATTTCATCCATTGCATTCTGGTGATTAGATTAAATGCCGTTTCGAGAATAGGTATGTGCGTTTGTCCCCAACGCCCTTGATAGAAGACGAGGAGGGTGATATCCCACGACGAACACCGAGTGTGCGATAAGGAGCATACTATGGACATTATTGAGGTATCATCCAATGAAGATGACGAGTTGGGGCAAGTGATCCTGAAGACACAGATCGAAACTGGGGCATCCCTAAACGTTAGGATCACGTTCCTTTGTTTCATTTTCCATTACTAGTCCTCTTGTATAGGGTTTATTTTTACCGAGGTTTTCTCTATCTCACCCCTTAGAGTGATTGTATTAGGGATCTATTGGTGTATACATTCAGATGGAGCTTGGTTGTATTTCTTTTGACGGGTCATGGGAATGTGATAGTGACATTTTCTCTAATCATCCGAATACTCCCAACTCAAGTTTATAATTCCTTTAGAGGAAATTAAAATTGGAAATCTTACACGACCTTTTTGGTCGTATAGGGTAATCCAACCCCAATTTCGCTAGAAGGAATTATACACTTGAATTGGTTCATGCATGATTGTGCGCCGCTGGTAATCCACGATAATTGACCGAGAATATCGGCGTTGTTTTGAATTTAATGACGAGATAGATGTCCAAATTACTCTCGTTCTTAACAAAACGGCCTTGATTTGGATGCCGTATCTTCAATTAAATTTAAAATACGTTATTATGCCTCGCACTTTTGAGTAATTCGTTCCTCTCGAAATTGATCAAAAGCAATTATTGTGAATTACATTCCTTTCAATAGTATGCTTTCTTTCGAAGAATATTGATAAAAAACTTTTCGCGCAAGATTAAAACCCTTGTAAAAGTTCTTGTCCTTATTAATCATGGGTAAGCATAAGATTGAAAGGGGTTTTTGCTTTCTTTTTCAAATTATTCCTTCTGATTCTGTCTTTTCATTTGCAGGTAAAAAATAGGTAACAGAGAGAAATCTTTTCCTGGATAAGTCTGAGGCTATTCTTTCATCTGATCATGAGCGAGTTATAAAATCCATATTTGCTCGACTTATTGATATTATGGTTCGGCTTACCTAAGTTGAAGATGTTCGAACGCTCGAAGAAAGGAACCATGCAGAAGTTAAAACACACACGAGAACTTTCATTTATTTTGCTCAGCGGAGGGTTTTCAGAAGCAGGTCATACAATTCGGGGTGGAAAAGTAAAGCCAAAGTGAGCCCTAATTAACGACACAAAGGAGCCCAACTGACCCTCCATGTTGTTAATGCTCTGCCCGTACTCACGACTTCGCATGTCCTGGTCCGCGAGCTTGAGGAAAAGGTTTCTGCATTCTCCCTTAACCTCAGTGACCTTGACCTCGTGTTCTTCGGTGATTATTTCCAAGTCCCGAACTAATCCATTCCCGTGAGCTATGTCTGCGGTTATTTTGTCGAGCCATTCTTCCTGCCAGTCGCTTTGCAGCCTCAATAGGACATTGTGGCGGTCGTGCTCGCCAGCGGTCAGGGATAGGGCCAATTGATCCACCAGTTTTCTCCTCTCGCGAAGCAACGTCGCGACCCTCTCATTGGCAAACTCGACGGCCTTTTTGTGACTATCGGCCAGATAGTAGGTCAGCACCAAATGATCAGACCGATCCTTGTAACGAGCCCGCAAGACGCGAGCCACGAGAACCTCCCGATCAGCAACACGGTAGGCCTCTAAGGAGTGTGCAAAGAGGGTCGGGAAAGTTCTATATTCCCTCCCCAGCGTAGTACCTTCGAGGGAAGTGGTATCTAAGTCCTCGAGCAGGACACGGATTTCATCCGCGGTTGCAGAATGATCGGTTATGTGCGCGTAACCACGACCCAATAGGTTATAAAGCTTTTCCCACTGGGCCAAGACATCAGTCGAAAAAGTGCGCACGGGAGATGAGGCCATTTGCGTTGGGTTGACTTGAGAATAAGACGAGGCTAATAGAGAGATTAGAAGGAAGAAGCTGATTATGCGAGAACGCTAACCTGCCATACGTTAATCCCTCATTTTATAGCAACTCAAGGATGATGAAGGGTCTCAGTAATAATGCTGGTGGAGCCCAGTTAGGGGGTAAAGCAGGAGGTCCCCTCACGAGAACCATCGGATTCGTTTCGGTCCGCGATTTTCGGCTCATCAATTAAAAGATGTAAAAGATTTGTCGGGATCATCATTATTGGAGTTAGGTGGGAGGTAAGCGCAACTATCGAAGAGAGCCCTAACAGGATTTGGCAGTCCCATCACGTTGAAAAGCTAAGCGAGAAATTCAAAGTCTTGAGGGGGAACGTTTTCCTAATGATGCTTGAAGAGCGTCTCCTGAACATACGAAGTCACTCGAAGAAAACTTTATAGGGAGTGAGCATACAGGAGAGAGTAGAGAACTCTGAGTGGGCAAGAACCAATCAAACATTTCTCAATCCAACATGTTTAAGAGGTTATTGTCAGCTGCTAGAGGCGACTGACTCAAAAATCTCAGAAATTGAACTACAGAGGGATCTCGAAGATTCCAAGATCAAGTCTAACGCCAAAACCATGGAGCCCAACACTTCTGGCAACGGAAATCAAGATCACGGCGACGACGACAACGGCATCCACGATGTTCAACTCGGGAAAAGAAGACGTCCTCACCAATACTCTCAGGAGGAAACCCAAATGCTGGAAACCCTTTTCAATAAAAGCCATTACATGAAAAAGAAGTGGAGAATTGAATTGAGCCGGGAGTTGGGGATTAATCAGTCGAGGATCCAGTTTTGGTTTCAAAATAGGAGATCCAAATCGAAGGCTCAACACAAACGTCAGGTGGTCGAGATTTTAAAGGAAGAAAACTAAAAGCTGCGAACAGAAAACATGAGGTATGAAAAAGCTCTCAATATTACCGTTTGCCCTCATTGCGATAACCTCATCGCCCTCGGTAAGATATTCCCCGATAAGCCTCACGCGATGATTGAAGACGTTCATTTACCACCCTACTCCCTCGGGGCATCTCCTGCTCAACCAGATTTTGCCGGAGTCACGCATGAACAGGATGATCCTACGAAGATGATACAAATGCCTCCTGGGGGATGGGATTTGCATCGCTTTGATTGGAGTTACAGTTTCAAGGAGCTGGATGTTACCGCCGACCAGCTCAAAGCATATCAGCCTCATGCACAACAATTTTCGATAGGGTCGGGTCCTGCTGGAGATGAGTTAATCAGTCGTCAAGCCATCGATGCAATTTTGGGCCACGATAAGAGGAGGTTCGCTTGGCCCCCTGAACTGCATTCCAGATTCCTAGACGTGGTTCACCAAATGGGGGTCGACTCAGCAACTCCGACGCGCATATTTAAGGCCATGAATGTACCGGGGCTTAGTAAGGAGCTGGTCAGGAATCACCTTGCTGCCTACAGAAAGCTATTAAAACAACGTCGAGCGGAGCTAAACCGGGAGGAATCCGTCTCGAGCTCAAAAGCTAGGGGCGACCGCCATTGTAATGCTCAGGCATCAAGAGATACCCGGCCAAATCTAAGCATCAATCAAGCTAGCAACCCGACCACCGGCAAACTGAAAGCTGATCAGAATGTCCTCCCGGGCCATTTCAACACTTCTCAAGAGCGCGTGTCACAAGTACAGCGAGTGCGCACTCCTCCATTCGAGCAGCAGTCGGCTGGCGCTCTGCCTGCCGCTGGTCAACCCACGACAGACGATTTCTTCGATGAGGGGCTCGATGCCTTGTTCAATCAGTGGGAAGCTAGCATGCTTGGACAGCCATGATCTAGCACCTGACTCGGGGCACGATGAGTCGGTCACTACGAACACCCATAGAAAGAAGAACATGTTCACGAGTAGATCACTCATTTTATCCGTTGTAAAGTTCCTACGGGAACATTTTTCTTTAATGACTATAGTTAATTCTATATTAAAACCAACGCTATCGACAAACATCGTCATGCTCAGTTGTGATGATCCCTTGTTAGATTAAGTCTGAAACCAGAGACGGTCTTTAAAATTTTGCGTGGCCACGAACTCATTCCTCACCAAGCGCCCGGGATGCTGAAATGAAGAGTAACAGCATGCACAGGGAAAATGCCACTTTCGTTTGAACGATGAAAAGGGGTTGAGAGAAGATCATAGCGTTAATTCCCATGGAGCTAAATGAATTAAACGGAGTCATTAATTGCGGGTCCACCGCTGCTCCCCACGTTCTCGGGCCTAGCAAATCATAAAAGGCGCCGAAAGATTGTAGACCCACCACTTTGAAGACTGAACTAGGGGACGAGCGCAATACTCGATGAAACCGAATCAATGCAAGAGAGTTTGTGATCCTATCACGAGGAAAAAGAAAGGGGAATACAGACGATGAGTAATTGCAGGGTCTCGGGAGGAGCGCTTGCTTGCTGGTCTTCATATGCAGCCTGAAGGATGGTTCCAGGACACGCACAATCACTTGAGAAAATTTCTAGAGTGAGCAAACACGTAAGAGCGAATTGAGAAAGCTGAGTGAACTAGATCAGCCCGAGATACTCCGATCCATCATGTTTAAAAGCTATTCCCATCTGCTAGAAACGCCCGACCTGGACATTTCTGAGCACGAACTGCTGGGAGACTTCGAAGATCCTGGAGCTGAATACTGCCAGAAAGCCATGGAGACTGACTCCTCTAGCGATGAAATTCTAGGTTTCAGCTACGAAGAAGGAGTATACAATGATGACCGGAGTCGGAAAAGGAAGCAACTACAACGCCACACTCCAGGCCAAATCCGAGAGCTCGAAGCTTTCTTCAATGAATGCCCCACTCCAAGCAGACAACAGAAAATGGAATTGAGCCGAAAGATAGGATTGGAGCTTTCGAAGGTCAAGTTTTGGTTCGCCAACAAACGAACCCGGGTGAAACAGCAATACGCAGACCATGAGTTACTGGTCCTGAAGGAGGAGAATGAGAAGCTTCAAGCTGAAAGCGCGAGATATAAGGAAGCTCTGACCAAGGCCACCTGCCTTAATTGTGGTAATCTTGTTGTCCTCGGCGAGGTGTTCCTCGATGAACCATCCCTGTTGACGAATAACACTCAGCTGTTACCGTATTCTCCACAACATTTTCCGACACAGCCAGATACCGCTGGAGATCTGCATGAGCAAGTCAACACCATAGGATCAACACCAACATCCTCTGAGAAATGGGATATGAATCATCACAGGGGGAGTTCTCTCAATGACGAACTCGCTGTCGCAGCCAGCCAATCCAAAGTCGGTGAGTCCCTCCCTGGACAACTTTTGAAACGACTAGATCCCGTAGAGAATAGCTACCGAAGTATTGACGATATTTTGGGTGATAAGAGAACAAGGTTTTACTGGACCTATGAACTTCACACCAAATTTGTTGATGCAATTCGAGAGCTGGGAGTTGATTCGGCTAGCCCACTACGCATACTCGAGATTATGAATGTGCCGGGGCTCTCTAGAATTAACGTTGAGTCTCACCTCAAGTACTATAGGAGATTGCTAAGGGATGGAAGGATAGCGTTAAACCATCATAAAGCCAGTTGGAGCTCAAGTGCTGGGCAGAGTTACAACCATAATGATTGGAGAGCCAAGAGCACCCAACCGTGTTTCAGCAATGACGGGACTAGCAGTCGTGTCAGCGACTCCTCTAACCCAAATCAGAATGCTCCGCCGAGCTATCTCAATACTCCTCAAGAGTATATGCCACAGTTCCAGCACATAGAGATTCCTCAGTTTGAGCGCGAATCAGTCATTAATGCTGTCCCTGAAGCAGATCTGGCATTGGTAGAGAGTGCACATATAAACCTGCCGGTCATCGGAGGAAGTCCCAATTCGAGGGATCAAATTGCTCACGGCGAGAGCAAAGAGAGGAATCCTTCACCTGCAGTCGACGACACCCAATATGGGCACCAAGGGCTAGAAAGAACAGGCGATTTCCTTGATAAGGAGCTGGACACTTGGATCAATACTCTTCAGGAATGTATGTCTCGACCCCAACATGGCAATGATGAAGGTTCCAGCTCAAAGACTCTAGTCCCTCACAATGAAGGCGATGAAAGAAATCTGCTCCCAACAATTGTTGATACCCAACTTGAACATCAATGGCTCGAAGACCCGAGCAATTTCCTTGGCGATGAGTTCAATCTTTGGCTCGATCAATTTGGAGCCGGAGGGCCATCACAGTGGTGACGCAAGGCAGGTGATCAAACATCTGATGCAAGGCATGGCTACTCGATGAAAAATTCTTAGAGAGAAGGGGTTGAATACTCCTATTGAATATGTTGTTGTTGATCGCACTGTAAGGTCCCTACGGGAACATCTTTCATTAATATCTAGAACTAATTGCGCGTGAGTGTCAACATCACCCTTTGAGCATCTTCAAGCCGAGGGCCGTGGATTAATCGCTTAATCCGTGGAGCAAGTTCCCCGAGCAATGACTATCACCCGCGGAGCGTAATGGGATCTACCCCTTCAATACGAAATACGTTTGGCCGCGAAGCCACCTATTTGGTAAAACGATGTATCGTTCCTAAACGATCTTCAATCAAACACCGAAGTAATGTCTCCTTTCTTTTCCTTCTCAGATGATAAACATGGATAAAGCACTCAAGGAGCCATGCGTTCGAATAGCAGAACAGACGTTGCCTAACTGGGGGCAGATGAACCATTGATGTTGCAAACACTCCAAGAATGGATAGGCGGATTTGATAGATGTTGTTCATATCAATACGCAACATCAGAATGTGATGAAAATCAAGAGTAAAGTTGTATCGTCCCAACTTGTCTCGAATTTGGGAATATGAATTGACACTTATTGCTTACCCTTGATAGGGGAGTCGCCTTGCAGACGAACAAGTTCTTACATCCCATGTACTACTCGACCAAGGGTAGGATGTATCGTTTCGATTTTTGGAGAATTCGTGAACATACAATGATATGCTTCTTTTAAATTTGCAGGGATCTGCAGCTGCGACGGACAAGTAAGTATCCCTTTTCCCAGTTAGCTGGAGATAAAAAATGTCAGAATCCTTTCAACCGCCATAAAGATTTTCCAATGCGTCGATATTCATGATTTAAATCGGGAGGTTACCTGAAGCATGAATAGAACATGCACGGTACATCACCAAATCCCCTCGATGGATAAATTTTGGGAAAGAAAGAAATGAATTTTTCCAAATATGATTATTTGTCAAATCATTCAAAAGGGAGTTTACTCAAAAGAGAGGCGAGCCCGGTCCAAACACATCCTACATACACTTGAGAGACGAGGGAAGTGAATCGGATAGCAAAATCTGTACCTACGGAGGTAGGGACCATTCGCAGCGATTACATGGGTTGGGACGACGGAGGCATTCGTTTCATATCCCCCAAACACTACAGGTGACCGTTGATAACCCCTTTGAACGACGGTTTTCATTCTTAACCCTGTCAAGAACCACCCCACATCGGGGCAAAATGTAGATGAGTCCAGCGGCATCAGGAGAAAATGGTTAGAAATTTTCTTGCTCGGACTAACATTAATCTTTGTGTGTTGTTTATATGGTAATTCAAGTGCCATAGGATGACGAGAAGCATTCATTTCTCTATCACACACAATAAATCCTTTGCACAGCCAACTTGAGCCTGCAAATTCATTTCATGAACCCATTGGTGATCATTCCAAGACGGATGCAGCACCACCTCAAAAATGGAGGAGTTCAAGACTCAGGGATTACGAAGAGGATTCCGGGGCTGATATTTAAGGCATGTTTAGACTTTCAGACATATGTCTGACATGATCCCATCAAGGATAAGAAGAATTGGGATTTCAAAGAAAAAATAATAATCCCTAGCATCAAGAAAAAGCAAAGTGCCTGGTAAGAGCAAGGCCGATGCTCATGTAAGTTCTTTGATTGATCCACAATGAAGCCTGAATGGGAAAAGAGGAAATCCCTGAAGGAATCAAGTCAGATAAAAAAGACTGTTCTCCAAATGCTATCAAGCACAGAACAAAGACATAGAGTGAGTCAGTCTCTGAATGCAACAAGAGACGCTCTCTAAAGAGCTGGTGCACACCGCAAGATAGGTTGCGCGCCTCAAAGGCGAAAGATGCAAAAAGAGAAAAGACAGGTGGCAAATCAGCAATGATCACCAATGTCAAACCCCTCATGAATTCTAGGCCAAAAACAAGCCTTTTTCGGTCCCCAATCCTACCAATGTTACAACCCCGAAACAGTCTTCTCTGACTAAGACACTTGGGTTAACATATAGCTTAGCTCGAAGAGGTACGAGCAAGACTATTTCTTTCTCATTTTGCAGGGTTCTCGACTTGTAAACCCGGAGCAGATGATGAAGACTTTCGTTCAATGACCTCGACTCCAAAGCGGGTCCCCCTTGAAAATCAATATCCAAGCCCAACATTACGGTCCCGTGAAAGACCTCCCGACCGATCAAAATGTATGCGCTGCGAATGAGCCTAAAACCTAGGCACAGGTTAGTAGGGAATCGAGTGCATCCCCTATAAAAAACCACGATCGCAAAACAGGTGAGAAGACCTCATTGTCGAGAAATATTCCAATTGATGTTTTGAACAAACTCTTTTTGGAATTTTCAAACTGTTGATCCAGATTTTCCGTGAAAGGGATTTGTGATCACATTTGCATGTTGCAAGAATGCTTTGGATAACCTCCAGCATCAAAATGCACATTTCATGATTAAAACTTAAATCATACGGTTTTGTCAAATGGACAGCCGTGGTCTTCCCAAAGATTACTAACGTTTTCTTGGTGAGGAAAAATCTTTCAGACTCAAACTTCTGCAGGATACCTGGAGAACCCGCGTCCCAGGACCCTTTTTTTCAAAATCGAGCAGTCTCATCGGACGTGGAGAACCCTCGTCATGAAACCCCTTTTCAAAATTTAGGCAGTTTCATCGGACGTGGAGAACCCTCGTCATGAGACCCCTTTTCAAAGCAAACCAAAGGTAGAAACCGCCTGAAGGGTCAAACAATGGTAGAAACCGCCTGAAGGGTCAATGTAAGGTAGATACCGCCTGAAGGGTCAAACCAAGGTAGATACCGCCTGAAGGGTCAAACCAAGGTAGATACCGCCTGAAGGGTCAACTCATGGTAGAAACCGCCTGAAGGGTCAACACAATGGTAGAAACCGCCTGAAGGGTCAATGTATGGTAGAAACCGCTTGAAGGGTCAACCAATGGTAGAAACCGCCTGAAGGGTCAAAACAATGGTAGAAACCGCCTGAAGGGTCAATGTAAGGTAGATACCGCCTGAAGGGTCAAACCAAGGTAGATACCGCCTGAAGGGTCAACTCATGATAGAAACCGCCTGAAGGGTCAACACAATGGTAGAAACCGCCTGAAGGGTCAATGTATGGTAGAAACCGCCTGAAGGGTCAACCAATGGTAGAAACCGCCTGAAGGGTCAAAACAATGGTAGAAACCGCCTGAAGGGTCAATGTAAGGTAGATACCGCCAGAAGGGTCAAACCAAGGTAGATACCGCCTGAAGGGTCAACTCATGGTAGAAACCGCCTGAAGGGTCAACACAATGGTAGAAACCGCCTGAAGGGTCAATGTATGGTAGAAACCGCCTGAAGGGTCAAAACAATGGTAGAAACCGCATGAAGGGTCAATGTAAGGTAGATACCGCCTGAAGGGTCAAACCAAGGTAGATACCGCCTGAAGGGTCAAACCAAGATAGATACCGCCTGAAGGGTCAACTCATGGTAGAAACTGCCTGAAGGGTCAAACCACGGTAGATACCGCCGGAAGGGTCAAATATGGTAGAAACCGCCATAAGGATCAACACAAAGGTCCGATCCACCATACGGATCAAAATCCCTGGCAAATCCTAAAGCATGGGATGCGCCGTCTTTAGATTCCTACCAGTTAGGAATTCCACAATGGTATGACCTACCATACAGGTCAGAACTTAATCTCCCTAGGATATTCTGAATGACGAGTCCTAGGTATCTTCTTGAAAGTTGTCACAGCGGGCATCAGCCGACAGGTGAGCTTCAGGTAAGCCTCTCTCACTCCGGCCCATGTTCAAATTGTTAGAGCAAACCGGAGATTAATTTGAACATCCGTCAAAAGGCTTAAGAATGCAATGTCATAGCATTTCCTCTCCCCAGTCAAGTCAGTCAAGATTCATGTGTCATTTTGTCTTTGAAAGCAACCTCTGACGAGCTCACTCTCAAAGAGGGGCAGCTGTTGACACATGGATTTTGATCAGTCTTTTCTAGTTTATTTTCGAAAATAATTCATTGAAAATCCATAAAAATTAAAATATTTTTATTTTATTTTATTTTTATTTTGTATTTTGTATTTTATTATTTTATTTTATTTTATAAAAAAAATGATGAAATGAGTTGCCGAAGGGCAAGCATCCTCTCCACCCTCGAGTCCTCCCGATCAGAGTGTCCCACATTTCAAGAAATCTTTTACAAAAGAAGTCACTAAAGGAAGGAAGGGTGCGGCGGAAAAGAAAGGATCGGCGTGAGCTTTTTCGATGAAAGGAAAAGGAGTGCATTGAGAAGGGAAGAATCATCCGCGTTGCCGCAACTTGGCCATCATTGTTCCTCTGATGTCCAACACTTCAAAGTGGTGAGGAAATAAAAAAAGAGGGGGGACCATTGTGCAAGGGCAGCACACGAAGCAATGTGCATAAAAAAAATATGAAGGAATCTTCCTCTTGAGGCAGAGGAGACTCATGACTCAAGCGGAGGATAGAGGGGATCATCATTTTTCTCTTCCGCCGGTACCAGCCGTCGGCATAAAAAAATTAGAGAGAGAGAGGGCGCGAGAGCAGGGCACGCGAGCTTCGTCATGGGGGAAACCATGGAAGCGCCACAGGGCAATCGTGAGGCTCCTCCTCCTTAACGTCAACTGCGCCATGCTCTCCCTCGGCACGTGCGGCCCGCTCCTAATGCGTCTCTACTTCATCCGCGGCGGCGCTGTACGGGTTCATACTGCCGCTGGGGGAGCTGACGTACGAGAAGGCCAAGCAGGCGATCATACTCGCTGGTGTTGGAGATTCAGTTGGGAAGTGATCCCAACCTTAACATAAGCGAGCTAGATGCTACCCCAAGGCCACGACAAAACAACAAATTGAAGCTAAGTTTCTTCTCATTTGAAGGAATTTTGGATGCAAATGGACGCTGATTTTCTGCATTAACTTTCGCCATGTTTATGTTGTACACAGCTTTATTCGACACTCTTGCGAGAGTATTCGTCCGAAGTAATCTTCAGCCATTGATCCAACCGTTGATTTTCTCGAACAAAATGACGAAGCTACTGAACTGACAAGCTTCATCGAACTCATTGGACGTTGACGAAACTGTTGGCTACTTGCCTTCTTCCGATGATACCGCTGTCCGGAATTCCCTGCATTCACAACGATTAACTTTCACATTTCAAGTCCCATACTGTGGTCTTGCTGACTTGCCCAAATACCTTGCTGTTTTGCGTCTGAAATCGCCGCCATTCAAGAGGTAAAAGCCGAAGGTGTCTGGGAACAATCTACACGGGAGGGGGCACCTTGGCTCCATCCCGTCACCTTCCACCTCCAGTCGCACTCCACCGAAGCCGCCGCGACTACCTCTGGTTGAGTCCGGGCTCACCTGGACAGTCCCGCGTCGACGAAGCCGAGGGCCGATGTAGCCCGCGCCGCCATGTCCTGCACCAACCTTGACGATCTCGAACCACAGCCGGATTGGACCGTGCCTTCTGCTCCTCGGCCGCGCGATTTGAGCGATACAGATAAGAGCAAGAACATGGCGGCAGCCAGGACGGTGGAGGAGATCAGGGCGGTCTAGCGGGCGGAGAACTCGGCCATTGTCTTCGCCATCGGGACCGCCACCCCGGCGCGCCGCGACCTTCGCGTGGATTACTCGAACTACTACTTCCGGATCGCTAACAGCGAATACATGACCGACCTCAAGGAGGATTTCAGGCGCAGGATGTGGTGGTCGTGGAGTTCCCCAAGCTAGGGAAGAAGGCCACCGTGAAGGCCATCAAGGAACGAAGCCATCCCAAGTCCAAGATCATCCATCTCATCTTCTGCATCACCTCCGGCGTTGACGTGCCCGGCGCCGACTACCAGCTCACCAAGCTCCTCGGCCTCTGCCCCTCTGTCAAGCGCCACATGACGTACCAGCAGGGACGCTTCGCCGGCGGCACCGTCCTCCACCTCGCCAAGGACTTCACCGACTGTGGCGCCCGCGTCCTCGTCGTGTGCTCAGATATCGCCGCCGTCACACCCCGCGGATCCTCCGACACCCACCTTGACTCCCTCGTCGGCCAGGCCCTCTTCGGCGACGGATCCGCTGCTGTGGTAGTCGGAGCGGAACCCGACCGCCGTCGGGCTCCTGCTGTACCAGCTCGTCTCCGACGCCCGAACTCCATCAATCTCACGGACGCTGCATGAGGGAGATGATGAACAGTAAGGTGGCAGCTCGTTTTTCTCTTTTTGACCAACTAATTGGGCTGGCATAATAAAAAAGGAAGAGGAGGAAGAGCCAAGAAACGGATGGGCCTGGTCTATTTTTTTTATTTCATTCGTGGTTCGGCCCAAATTAGGTGTGGAGTAGGGGTTGGGCCAAGGGGGCCTCAAACCCAATTCAAAAAAAAAATTAATAAAAAAATAAAAAAATAAAAAGATAAAAATACAAAAATAGTAATAAAAAAATTTGTGCCGGCGCACCCAGAGATAGTCGCATGTCGGGGCTAGGTGATTGAAGACCGGCGTCCAATCAGGTATATTTTGCGTATTCAGCTCGTATATCAGAGTAGTTTCTTTAAATATCGTCATCATAGATGTGATTCGCGTATGTTTATGTCAATCTAATGCTTAATCAAGTGTTTATTATATTTAAAAAAATGGCCACGATCAACTGGCCATGGTTTATCTTGGGTGATTCAGTATCCAAATCTTCCAAAACGATTGACGATTTTGCCCTTCGGGCTGATCGCCTCCAAATCTTCCCATTTTACCCCTAGTCACCCCTTCCTTAAGCCTTTATGGTTATACTAGGAAGCCATTGATCTGAATTGATGTGTATTGAAGTGATTTATTTATGTATTTGATTGCGCTTTCATTTAAATTGATTGTGATTGATAGGAATAGTCTTCCAATCTGCATGAAACCCTAAATCAAGCCCACCTCACCTAAAATTGCGCCTGCATGAATTCTTAGTTAGGAAAATCACTTGCGTTAGGTACCGAAAGGGCGTTGGTAATGACACCAGCGTAACCAAGTCCCCGAACCCAAAATCTCTGGTTCCGCAGAATTGATCGATCTCTCACAATCGGTCAATAAGGTTTCCGGTCTACCCTCCAAGAAAGACCGGTGGCGACTCCAAATGCATGCACAATTTGCACATGCCACCACGACCAAACTGAAGGTCGAAAGCGATCGACTCTTATCGTCGAATCCTTTGAAAAATACTCCCGCCGCGATTTGGTATGGGCCTGGGAGGGCCCGCGCCGATCCAAAGCCCGCGATCCGCACTCCAGTGCGGAGGTAAGGCCCGCGATCGGTAATCCATTAGCCGCGTCCGCTTTCGGACGGGTCGCGACAATGATGTCTCACAATTCATTCATTCTTGCAAAACTCATTAAACCCACTTCCACAAAATTCTAGCCCATTATCTGTTCTCAGCCACTTGATTTTCTTACCGATCTGATTTTTAATTAATGTTTTCCATTGCTTGAAAGTAACGAAAACATCACTTTTTGCCTTAAGAAAAAATACCCAAACTTTTCTTGAAAAATCATCAATAAAAGTGAGTACATACCTAGAACCAAGGCCTTTCGATGGAACTCTAGCTGGCCCCCAGAGATCAGAATGAATGTAATCCAGAGTGCCCTTTGTGTTGTGAATTCCTGTTTTGAAACTGACTCTTTTCTGTTTCCCAAAAACACAATGTTCACAGAAATCCAGTTTTCCAATTTTCTGACCACACAAGAGACCTCTTCTACTGAGCTCCTCCATCCCTCTGATACTCATATGGCCTAATCTCATATGCCATAATTTAGTATTATCTGAATCTGTCATATCAGAAGAGACCGCAGCTGAACCAGTAACAGTAGAGGCTTGCAACTGATACAAAGTATCAATTTTAAGCCCTTTCATCAACAAAAGTGAACCTCTCAAAATTTTCAGAACTCCACCCTCAGCAGTAAATCTACAACCATTGGCGTCAAGTGTACCCAATGAAATTAGATTTTTCCTCAAATCAGGTACATGCCTAACATTATCTAAAGTTCTGATCATGCCATTATGCATCTTAATATTAATTGTGCCAATCCCAATAGCTTTGCATCTAGCATCATTACCCATGAGAATAACTCCACCATCATGTTCTTTATACGTAGAGAACCAATCTCGATGAGGACACATATGATATGAGCAGCCTGAATCAAGAATCCAACTATCACAGAATTTATCTTTATTATCTGCAATCAATAACCAATATTTGTCTTCTTCTTTAGCAACATCAGCTTGAGCAGGATTTTCGTTTCGCCTATTCTGTCTATTCTGATAGTTGCGATTGTTATGACGATTGACATTCCCATGATTCTGTTGATTCGAATTATTTTCTCTTTGCTCCTTTGCCTTTAGTTTTAGGCAATTTATCTTGATATGCCCTGGGGACTTACAATAGTTACAAATCATATCTCTATGTTTAGATTTTGATCTGCTCCTGCCACTATTTCTTCTCTCAACAGACCTTCCCCGAGCAACTAAACCAGCCCCATGATTATTACTACCATCAGAAGTCACTTCTGTATCGAGTTTCTGCTTATTTAGCAAACTAGTCTTGACATCTTCAAAATCAATAGTTTCTCTACTAACAATCATGGTCTCTCTAAAATTCTTATAAGAAGCAGGTAGTGAAACTAGCAATAAAAGAGCTTGATCCCCATCTTCAATATTAACATCAATGCTTCTTAATTCAGCGATAAGAGCATTGAACTCAGAAATATGGGATTTGAGAGAAGTACCTTCGACCATACGAAAAGTGAAGAGTCGTTGCTTGAGTCTCAATCGATTTGTGAGAGACTTTGTCAGAAAAATACTCTCCAACTTCGTCCATAAACCTGCGGCTGTCTTTTGATCTAGTACCTCCTGCAAAACTTCGTTCGTGAGGCACAACTGAATAGTGGACAAAGCTTTCTCATCCAATTCTTCCCATACTTCATCTGTCGTGTCCGGCTTCTTCCCTTTAGTAAACAAAGTTTTCTTCAAACCCTGCTGCGTAAGAACGGCTAACATACGAACCTGCCATAGGTTGAAACTACCGTTCCCATCAAACTTTTCGATATCAAATTTCGTTGCTGAACTCGAAACCATAATTTATTTCGAATCGAAGAAACGCGTACGAACTCCTCGGACAAAGAACCAGAGTAGAATCCACTACTCCAAAAATCGAGAAGACCTGCGATTGGAGGACAACTTCACCGAGAAGCTCTCAGGGACGTGGACGATTCGGTTTGGACGTGGACGTCACGACACAATCCTCCACTTCTTCAGTCTGAAATTTTGCTTGAAATTCGTCCACCTGTGATTTCGTGGACGTGGCTTCGCGATTTTTCAATCCCTGCAGTCGGTGAGCTTCAATCCTCCACTTCTACAATTCGGACGATTCGATCGTGCTCGCTCCTGAAGAAGACTCCAATTCCTTGATAGTGCTCGAAAAGGAAAGAACGAGGTGCAGCCTTGCAGAATTGAGACCTTGAAGATCGTGCTCCCACTGATCATGCGCCTTGGACTCGTTAAACAACCAAAAAACGCAAAACCACTGATGAAGATTGAAGACCTGCGATTTAATTCCAGTCGATCACGTTTTCTCTCTCTTCGGATGATGATGCTTCGGTGTTCTCCGGCGATCCGAACAAGAAACCAACGGATGAGGAGTGCTTAATCGTGACACTCCAAATCGAAATCACGAGCACGCAATTCAAAAATCGAAATCCAAATCGCCTTGCACCGAAATCAAATCGTCTTGCACCAAAGACGAAATTCAAATTCCCGAACTCTCGTGTCTCTCTTTCGTCAACGGATGAACCTTAGGCTCTGATACCAGTTTGTTACGACAATGCGGAAACTAAGACGAAAATGAGACAGATGAGAAGAACGGAACACACAAGATTTACGTGGAAACTCTTGCGGGAAAAACCACGGGAGAGAGGAGAGGCAAAATCCACTATGAGAATCAAGGGATTACAAAAGAGGCAACGTAAGCTTCTCTCTTACAGACAGAATGAGCAAAAGGCAATATTTATAGTATTACCCCTCAAACCCTAATGTTGGCCCATGGCCCATAACTTAAGTCTATTTCCTATTCAAGGCATACATAACAGAATAGGGAACCTGCCTTTCCAAACCCGATCTATTTCAATGGATCGCCCGAGAATTGGATCAGACCGACACGTTCAGTCCACGGTTTCGGAAACTGGGAATCGTTCCCTCCGATCTAGTTCCCTATTCCAGATTGGGACTGGATCGGACTAGACCGAAAATCGACCATCCCTAACTTTCAGTTTTGTCTTTGTAGCAACCCACTTTGGATGCTACCAGCAGAGTTGTGACGTCTGAGCCGTCACATCGAGCTATTCTCATTTAATAAGAGCTTATTCTCATGCAGTGGAAATGTCAATTACTTTAACACGTTAATACTCAAACTATACACACAAACATCATCCCATTAGATTATAAACAACATAGGTTCAACTTGCATTACATAACCGATTAGATCATTAGTCACACGAGAACATAAAATTGGTGTTTCACATACTTCCTAGCCTAGCTATACACAGAACTACACCTACCATTCAGTCCCAAACCAAAATGCCGCAACCCGAACTCCAGCTATGCAGACTTCCAAAAAGAGTCATCCCTCGGCCAATCCCAACCCCACCTAGGCTGCTGTCGCGGTCGATCTCCCTTCGGCAGCTCCACCATCGGCATCGGCATCGTCGTCGTCGTCGTCGTCGTCGTCGCTCCCATCAAAGAGATCACGAGGAATCGGGCCCTCACGATGTTCGTTGGTAACAAGAAACATGGACACAAACCTTAGATTCTAGCAATATATATATATATATATGGACACAAACCTTAGATGACCGGGGCTAAGCCAACTTCAATGTCGACTTGAGAATGGCAATAACACAGGTAAAGGTGATCCCGTGCTCATTGGGAATATCGAACTCTTGGGTTTCAGTCTCTAGCTCTATAGGCAGACCATAGCGAGAACCATAGGGTATCGGGGATAGAACCCATATCTATCAATCTAAAATACAATAATGCCATAAGTGTAAGACATCTTATAGAGTAAATCCAATCACTTTGGGGCTCGCTCGTTTCATCATACCATTCGAGTCCATAACAAATTAAGCAACAATCGCAACAAGGATAACAATTAGGATTTAATACACAGTAAGGAATCATATGAACTTTATGAAATGCACATGAATGAATGCATGCACTCCCAAGTACCTTGCGTGCCATCATTGCACCCGAGTCCAATTACCGACTCATATCGTTATTACTTTTGACCGGCCTCAATGCTGACCTTCATGGCAACTCCACCAGCCATGGAACCCTCCTTCCGGGGCTTCGCGTCAACACGCGGACCTCCTAGCGCCACAACCAAGGCATCTTGCCTTCCTCGGAAACAATTGAGCTCATAAAACATTTCTATGGCCTCAACCTCATCCGCAAATGAGCGCAATGCAATACAATGCAATATATACCCATTTATCTCCCAATTTGCCCAATGTACAACGCAATTATCTCCAATTAGTCTAGGTCAAACCTCAATTTAACACAACCAAAGCGCTCGGAACCATGTTTGATCGATTAGACTATACTCGAACCACACTTCATATAGATAGGTATAACTATAATTCAGATTCATTGACACTAATATCTAGCAATCGAATTGTTAATCCGTAGCACGACAAATTTCCACCACGATCGTAGAACATCAAACCCACTCATTGATACATGGCACCTGACTCCCACTCTCTGTCAATGTGGCATTAATCTAAGTTACCTTTTATTCGTCCTTAAGTGTAGCCAGTTCATCGCACCACATGGCGCACAATTAAACTATAAGAATTTGACTTAGATTAGACGAATTTCCATAATAAAATTCCTAATAGTTCAAGTGTTCGATAAAATGTGACGTCGCACATTTTCCGGTTGATCCTACTCTGTATAACTTATTGCGAACATCTTTTGCAATATATCCAAAATAACAATCATATAAGACAAGGAACTTTCGGTCTTACTATATAAAGTCTCAAGGACATATTTGACAATATGTTCTAAAAAGGACTTTTACTGAAAGTGTGTTTCTGTCTCAGATTACAATCCTCTTTGACAATAATTGAGCATTACAGTCAGAAAAGACACAAATTTAGAGAGCCGGTTTCCAAGATACTACAGTCTTAGGCTCTATTTGGCAATATTTCTGTTCCCGTATTTCTGTTCCTCAGTGTTTCTGTTCCCGGATGATTTTTGAGAATCAGAACGCGTTTTGTAACTGCTACAAATTTTGTTCCAGGAACAGAAACGCGTTTGGTTACTACATAAATTTTTTGTTCCCAATTTGTATTTAAATTAAATAATTATATTTGATGACAAAGAAAAGAGAAAATAATTAAATCAAATAGTGATTAAGAAAAAGAAACGAAAAAATAAAAAAGAGTTGCGAAAAAGAAAGTTTAATCTTTTTTAGATTTAAAAATACCATCTTAAAGAGGAAATTGAAATAAAAATATTAACTATATTTGTGTATTTTTCTGACCACGAATGATATTTTTCTAATTTTTTTTGGATATTTTATAATTAAATAAATGTAAAAAATTTAAAAAATATGAAAACTATTTTTAATTCAAAATTGGTTCCTACGGCTCAGCCAAGGCTTTCAAAGTTGATTTTGCAAATTTTATGATTTTTTGTTATTTTTAAATTAATTTTAAAAATAAATATAATTATAAATATAAATATAAATATAATTATAAATATAAATCATGTTTCAACAAGAACTGAAACTATCGATGAAAAATTCATAGAAGTATATCGTGGAAAACAGTGATTTACAAAAGTGTTTCGGAACACAAAAATTAACTTTTTTTTGTTCTGAAAAGTGGTCCAAAAGTGTTCCGGAACACAGAATCAGAATCAGAATTATTTGCATTACCAAACATGTTTCTATTCTTTATTGTTCTCGGGAACAGAAATAGAGAAACAGGAACATTGCCAAACAGACCCATAGTAGTTGAAGATCGCCTAGTGCAATTTCTTGTTCTTTTTCGTTTAAAACTAAAAACCTTTACTGGTATTACATAAGTGGTAGATAGATGCACTTCGAATGTGTAGCGTTAAAGCTCAATATGAAAATTGTCTATTTTGAAAGTTGAGGTTGCAAATTGATATAATTATAAACTTGAAGACGTTTTTTTTTTAATAATGATTTCCCCTTTCCACCAAAAATGTAGTTTCGTTTTAATTCTCAAAGAAATTATAGAAGAATTCTCAATAAATTCAAATGATCTCAATGTAATCAATGTGTGAAAGAAAGTAGAGATGAGATTTGAACAGTCGAAATTATTGAGGGTCTATTTATATCTCGGAAACGACTTAAATTCAAGTTGAGTACTTTAATAGAAGTCCAAGTCAGATATGCCGTCCGCCATCAAATTATAATTTTTCTCGTACACGTAGATTTTTTTTTTTTGCCGTAAAATAAATTATGGTAATTTATACATAATTGGCATGCTGATTTCTACCGTATTTTATTGTTTAATTTTGATATCGTACTGGGAGATAATTGACGTAAGGATATGATCGTCTGCAAGATAGAACGAGTAGAAGACACATTTAAATCATTGCATCATGAGAACGAAAAAATATTTCGGTTTAAGATAGAACCCGATCCGTGATGCAGTACGAAACCCGAACTCTATAGAAGGCCATGACCCACGAGAGGCCATGGTCCATGTCTGCGGATCCCCCGACCCGACCGGCACTCCAATTCAAGACTCGGGTCTCGCATCGGTTCCGTTTCCGGCTCCTCTCAAAGGCTCCCCCATTTTGAAAATTGCAGGTTTGGCCGTGGACGACCGGTGAACAAGCCTCAGGTCCTCAGGAACAACAGCGACGAGGAAGAGAAACACTCTCTCAATTCTCCTCCGACGCGCGACAATGGCTCCTCACTTTGTCTTCCCTCCGAATCTACAGGCTCTCGAAGAGGAACCACAAGACAATCGCCTCTACGCGCAAAACCCCGTCGAGATCCCTTCGCTTCGCTCCTCCGAGCTCGAAGAATTCGTCAAAGGTTCGCCTTAACTTGAACACGGACAATGAGTTTTCGACAATTTCCCAACTAAAAGCCGCTGCAGTGCCGGTGCTGTGTGCATTTGTTGTCGCGAGGGTTCTTAACCTTTTGGTATCCCGTGGCTCTCGCAGGCCTGTCTTTCGATCTCTCCGACAAGGAGCTGTTCTGCGTGGAAGAGCAGGACGTGTTCGACCGCGTGTACTCGCTGGTCCGCAACTTCTCCGGCCTTGCCCCGTCTTGCAAGCTCAACATCGTGGAGAGCCTTAGATCGAATCTCAGTGTGCTTCTCCCGAATGTCGACTCGCTCGCGCGCCAGGATGACGATGGTATGATCCTGGATCGCATGGGTTCGCACCGTAATGCCTTTAAGATATACACGTTCTTCCTGCTCAGTATCGTGCTCGCTGAGGAGTCATGTGCTAGCTCCGGCAACAATTCGAAGGTATTGTACTCGTCTCTTGAAATAGTTTAACATCCGAAGGGCAAGCACATTGAGCTGATTAAGCGTCTCTGTTTACTTTATCTGAATCAGCGCAGTCCTTTCCATCATATTTCATGATTATCCATTTGTAGTTCCTATTTACCTTAATTGACGTGTCGCCCATTCCACTCATGTCTAAGAAGGTTGTGAAATATTGCCATCAGTGTCATATAATCATGTATGTTATTTTGCTTGTAAATTGGGTTGTTATCACGTGCGAGTTTTAGTGAGGTTTTGGATCGTGGGTTCAGGTGACAGCAACCGCAAGGAAGAAACAGCCTCTAAACTCTTGGAACTGGGAACAACAGAGGGGACGAGTGCTAAATCTAATTGCTAACTCCTTAGAGGTCAACCTTTCGTTGCTCTTTGGATCATCGGATCCAGATGAAAATTACCTGTCTTTTATTGCAAAGTATGTGCGGAGAGTGTCAAGTTAATTCCTTTGAATCTCTCTTTTGGGTTTTTCTCACGGATTGAACTCTGTTTCTGGTAATTGTAGAAATGCGTTCTCAATGTTTGAAAATGCTTCACTCTTGAAAGACCCCGAGACGAAAGATGCTCTCTGTCGTATCATCGGGAGTTGTGCCAGCAAATACCATTATGTAGCACAATCGTGTGCTTCGATCATGCATCTGATTCACAAACATGATTTTGTTGTCACCCACATGGCTGAGGCAGTCGCAGGCGCTGAGACAAAATATGCTGATGGTGGCTTGGCCAGTTCTCTAATAAGAGAGATTGGAAGGACCAATCCAAAAGACTATGTTAAGGACACTGTAGGAGCTGAAAATGTTGGACGTTTTCTAGTTGAACTGGCTGACAGGATGCCAAAGTTGATATCGACCAACATTGGAGTGCTTGTATCTCATTTTGGTGGGGAATCTTATAAGATAAGAAATGCTCTTGTTGGAGTTCTAGGAAAGCTGGTTGCAAAAGCTTTTAAAGATGTCGAGGGCGAGGTTAGTTCTAAATCTGTCCGCCTTCGAGCAAAGCAAGCTATGCTGGAAATCTTGCTGGAAAGGTGTAGGGATGTCTCAGCTTACACTCGAAGTCGAGTTCTTCATGTCTGGGCTGAGCTCTGTGAAGAGCACTCTGTTACAATCGGAGTATGGAATGAGGTTGCAACTGTTGCTGCTGGCAGATTGGAGGATAAGAGTGCCATTGTCAGAAAATCAGCGTTAAACTTACTTATCACAATGCTGCAGCATAACCCTTTTGGTCCGCAGCTTAGAATAGCTTCATTTGAAACTACACTGGAGCACTACAAGAAGAAGCTGGATGAGCTTGAACCCCCTATCCATGAAAATAGTGTGACTAATGGCTTATCACTTGATGATATATGCAATGCCGATGGAGAAATTGAAGATTGCAATGCTGAAGCTATGTCTGAGGAACAACAAAATAGCTTACCTGATAGTTGTTTCCCCCATATGGAAGATGCGGTCACTAATAAAGATAGTTCTGTGCCAGATGTCGGCAACTTGGAACAGACCAGAGCCTTGGTTGCATCTCTTGAAGCTGGATTGAGATTTTCTAGGTGTGTATCAGCCACGATGCCGAACCTCGTACAATTGATGGCTTCATCCTCTGCTACTGATGTCGAGAACACTATACTGTTGTTAATGAGGTGCAGACAGTTCCAGATTGATGGCTCGGAAGCCTGCTTGCGTAAGATGTTGCCATTGGTAAACTTCTATCCTCATCAATTTTTTAAAATTACGGAAAAGCCAGTGGTTTGGTATAAACAATGTGGAACCAGCTTTTTAATGAACTTGACATTTATAGTCTTATACTTGCTATCTTGTAGGTGTTTTCTCCAGACAAATCCATCTATGAAGCTGTGGAGAATGCCTTTATTACGATTTACATAAGGAAAAGCCCAGTAGAGACAGCTAAAAATATAGTCAGTCTAGCTGTTGACTCTAACATAGGTGATCTAGCTGCTCTGGAATTCATTATTGGCGCCCTGGTATCAAAAGGTGATGTAACCACTGCTATGGTATGTTCCTTTTCTCAGCTCTATAGGTTTATTATCGAGCGGTTGAGAGTTATTGTAGACTAATTGCAAACTCCTTTTGCCATGAAAACTAGAAGCAGTTCTCCTGTCTTCTAGTTAAATTAATCAGTTTACAAGTTTGTGGCCACATATGATAGATCATATAGATTCATTTGGACTAGTGAAATTATTCTAATTGAACTCTAGAAGAATCTTTATTGCAATAAGAGGATACAGTGGTGGGGTTCAATTATTATTGTTATTTTTTATTATTACTACTATAATCATCATCATCATTATTACTCTAACTCTTACGAATACTACTCCTACTAGTATTGTTATAATGATTAATTTGTAACTGCTAAAAATACATCGGGCTGATAACTCAAGATTAGCATCTAGAGTTGCTTATTTGCATACTGTTACTCGTTCCTTCTTCCTTTTTCTCGTTAATATGAGTGTAAAGCGAATAAACTTTTGGGTTAGTCATCTGCGGAAGCATGAGCTTTTTAATTTTTACCTGAACTTCTGCGTTCTTACTGTGGCATTTGTAGATTATTTATCTTGACAATTTTCACATCTTATGAATTGATTGGCTTTGGAAGCAGTCCGGTTAGCAATTTGTTTAAGAGTTACAAGCTTAACAAAAGCCTACACTCTAGGTCCACAGCCTAGTCTTGAAAATGTAATACTGCATAATTATTATTAGGACCAGCTTGACCATTTTGATGCACTCTTTTATGCTAATTTGAATTAATTCCACGTGGAGTCAAAAAAATGGTGGTGATTGGCACCTTATAATTACAATAGTTGATCGTTAGAGCAATATACTTTTGTGTATCTAGCTAATGTTTATGGTTTTGCGTCCTCTAGCTCTCCATCCTATTTTGAAATCAGAATCTGAATACGGGCATGAAGCAGATTGGCTATATATATTAAGAAAGGAAAAGAAATGACTGGCCAATTTTAGGGTTTGCTAAAGTGTTGGCTTTACTTGTCTCCTTTGAAACTACAGATTCCATAGTTATTAACTTGAATTTACAATTTCCAACTGGTGAATGATGGCTTGACATCTTCCCTGCCATAAAGACTGCCTTCCATTTACTTGTAGAAGTATTGATTACTGTTTGGTTGTAATTCTGTTAAAGAGGCTAATGATTGAATGTGGAAAGTAAAATGGCCATTGTGTTGTTCAATTGCATTGCTTATGTGAGACTATCTTTTCTGCTACCTCTTCCCCTTAAGGAATCATAACTTAATGACGCCTACTTGCAGGTTTCTGCTTTGTGGGATTTCTTTTGCTTTAATGTCAATGGAACTACTGCAGAGCAAAGTCGCGGTGCTTTGACTGTGCTTTGCATGGCAGCAAAGTCGTCTGCTGGCATCCTCAGTTCTCACATTCAAGACATCATTGATATTGGATTTGGACGCTGGGCAAAACTGGAACCTTTACTTGCAAGAACAGCATGCATAGCTATTCAAAGATTGTCTGAAGAGGACAAGAGAAGACTCATGATGAGTAATGGTAGTAGGTTGTTTGGTATTTTAGAAAGCTTGGTCACCGGTTTTTGGCTACCAGAGAACATTTGGTATGCTGCTGCTGATAAAGCAATGGGTGCCATATATACAATTCACCCATCACCAGAAACTTTGGCAGCTGAACTGGCCAAAAAATCTCTCAATTCTGTGTTTGATATGTGTGGAGGAGATGAAATACAGAAAGATATTGAGAATTGTAGCACGAGTAGCCTTACAACTATTCAAGTAGCCAAACTAAGTAAATTTCTTTTTGTTGTCAGTCATGTTGCTATGAACCAACTAGTATATATTGAATCCTGTGCTCGGAAAGTCCGAAAACAGAGATCCAAAAAGGAGAAAACTGAAACTGATGGAGTGGCACTCGGAGAGAAACATAAGGTGAGATACACCATAAATGTGACTTTGAAGGATTTGATGCCCATAACATTGAATTTACACTCGTAACCTTAAGTTTTTTGTGATTGAGAGCTTCTCATTTGGCTCCTCCAGGAGAATGGTATAAGTGCTGAACTTGGTCTGGCAGCTTCTGAGGATGCATACCTTGATTCACTAGCAGAAAAAGCAGAGAAAGAACTAATTTGTGGCAGCTCTTCTGTAAAAAATTTGATTGGAAGCTGTGCATCTTTCCTGTCGAAGCTCTGTAGAAACTTTGGTTTGATGCAAAAGGTGCTTGATAATTTTCTTATATCCTTTTCTGTTTATCTGATGAACACTCCATTAGATCATATGTAGACAGGGGATCTCATGCTCTATCAATCACTAAGATTTGATATTCGGGGTGTCGTTTGTTCTGTTGCAAGCATGACCTTCTCCTTTCACTTGAAGAATGAATTAAATTAAGCAATGATTTATCATGCTTATTCTACTTTGGAGGGAAGACTGCAATTACTTCCTTATCTCCATTGCTTGACTGGACTGGAATTCCGTCATATGGTTTTATTGCATGCTTAACATTTGAATTATGCATTCCTGTCTACCATTTGTCCAGCAAACTCACTAGACCTTCCTATTTTTTCAGTATCCTGAATTACAAGCATCCGGAATGCTTGCTTTATGTCGGTTTATGATAATAGATGCAGGTTTTTGGTACGGACTCTCTCTCTCTCTCTAGCTCTTTCTCTCTCTCTTAAGATCACATGTCTGTGGGTCTATAAGTGGTCCTTGCTTTTGTGTGCCTGTCTAGTGAAATGCACTTAGGTCTAACATCTTTTTTTATGATGATTCCAGCGATGCCAATCTCCAGCTTCTATTCACCGTCATTGAAAATTCTCCATCTGAGGTTGTTCGTTCCAACTGCACCATAGCACTTGGCGATTTGGCAGTTCGATTTCCTAATTTACTAGAACCATGGACTGAAAACATCTATGCTCGGTTACGAGATCCTGCTCTATCTGTTAGGAAGAATGCTGTTCTTGTGCTCTCCCATCTCATATTGAATGATATGATGAAGGTAAATGGACAGATTCTTGGAATATCTATAATGATATAAGAATTATCAGATTCATCACGATTGCAAATGCCATTGCTTGTCCAGGTGAAAGGTTACATAAATGAAATGGCTGCGCGATTGGAAGATGAAGATGACAGGATTTCGAGTTTGGCTAAACTATTTTTTAATGAATTGTCTAAAAAAGGTAATGATATATACCCGGTAAAATGATTATGAAGATATTACATGATCACTTTGCAATTTCTTCTGATAATTTCTCTCCTTGGTGCAGGAAGCAACCCAATATACAATCTACTTCCAGATATACTGGGCAAATTATCCAGCCAGAATTTGAAGAGAGAGTCTTTCTGCAACATTATGCAGTTCTTGATCAGTTCCATCAAGAAGGTTTGCTTTGCTTAATTCATCTAGAGAATTCGATATCATCGGAACATTGAATTTACCATCTTTTGAAACGTTAGGACAAGCAAATGGAAGCTCTTGTCGAGAAACTATGCCACAGGTTTGGGGGAGTGACAGGTGGGTGCTAAAAAACTTGCTTTTTATTTGTGAATTTTATGGAATGAAGAGTATCACTGAATCAACATCACCTCAGCCATAACATGGTGGCTGGGTATGTGACACTGTGGCATATTGTAATCTTAATCAGCCTTTGGTAGACTGTTAAATTGTAATTGTACATTCTTTGTATTTCACTTTTGGCGTTCCAAGTGGCATGAACAGTTGAATCCCTGACTTGGGCAAGAGAGTCATGAAAGTTGTGGAGACTCATTTATCTTTATGAGAAACTTTTCCCTGCTCAGTTCTGCCCTTGGAGTAGATCACTTGGAACTTGATTTTCTTCGCACTTAAATAGGTGATGGAACGTGTTTTAAATTTCTTATTACATGATAAACTTTTATCATTCTCTGTGGTTCTGATGCAGATGTTAGGCAATGGGAATGCATCTCTTATTGTCTTTCTCAGCTGGCTTTTACTGAAAAGGGACTAAAAAAGCTCATTGAATTATCTAAAACTTATGAACACGCACTTGCTGAGGACTCTGTCATGGATCATTTTAAAAGCATTTTAAGCAAGGTACGGATTAGCAAAATATCTGCTTCTATTACCATAGTTTTCTGTTTGGCTATTCACATCTTTGTACGCTTCGCATGAAGCAGGGAAAGAAGTTTGCCAAACCAGAATTGAAAACATGCCTCGAGGAGTTTGAAGAGAAACTCAATAAAGTCCATACCGAGAAGAAGGAACAAGAAGTTACTGCAAGAAATGCTCACGCCCATCAAGAGAAGATGGGTAGCTTGGAAACCTTTATGTCAACTTGTAGTTCTGGAGTGGAAGGTTCGGAAGTGGACTCAACCGAAGGTTGGTGTTTGGACATCTGCACATAATTGTTGATTCGTGGGCTCACGATTTCGATGGAAGTGTCCGCATCATATAAGTTTGGTCAGATTTTTGTCATAATAGTTCAGGACACTATCGTTAAGCTTGACCCATCTTTAGATTAGCGTTGTTGTAAGACTGAATAAGCCCCAGGTAGAGAAGTTTCAACAGAACGCTTTCTTTGCATAGCGGTTCTCCTAGTAAAAGTGTCATGGCTGCAGTTGACCAGAATCAAACAAGCCTAATATTTCCTCAATAAGAATATTGATTATTGAACAATTTGGAGGCCAGTACCAGTTGAACATCTTGTCTAACAAGTGGTTGAAGTTAGCATATGGTCTTCTGTTCTTCCCTAGTTGAGCTAAAATCATGAGAAGGTTATAAGTCCTACTGTCAATTATCATTTTGGTAGTGAGTCAGCCAGGAGAAATTTGGTTTGCAACTTCAAGTTTTGTTCTGCTACATCAATGATGTCGGTTTCAGTAATGCAACAGAAAAAAGTTTGAATGCCATGAATTTGCATTTGATTCTAAGCATTTTTATATTTCCATACACCATTATTGTTGGTAATCTTGTAGCATTGTATCTGTGAAAATGTCATGACCGCTGCAAATGTTATGTTTCTTGTCACAATGGCCCCACTGTTAGAATAACGGTTGGGCGGCTCATTACTTCAACTAGTTCCTGTGTTCTTGGAATGGATCTCTTAATTGTTCAGAGGGGACTAACATGAGTTGGATATATTACTGTACAGTTGTATATGGAAATAACTTTTGATTTTGTTATATTCTGGACAGAGGCAGAAGTTATTAACACATCAATAGAGAATACCAACGGATCTCTTAGTGGTCATCCGAATTCTAACAGTGAGTCGGAAGAATCTTCTGGTGCTTCCAGTGTGGTAACAGAATCAGAATCAGGTGACATAGAAATTCAATCACCGAAAGTTGTTTTAAGAGGTAGTGCAATCTATCTGGTTTCGGTTAAATTTGTTTGTGTTTTGCCAGCAAATAACATAAGCCGCACACTTTGTCGTTAACATTTAATTGGATGTATATATGTGACACATACAGCGTCCAAATCCAGAGCCAGGGAAGCCAAAACTAGGAGCGAAACTGGCAACGCTTCTGCATCCACAAGAAAGAATCTCAGGGTAAAGCAAAGGTAGAGTTTGCACTCTTTCAGTTGCTGTCCCTGCATTTCTGCAAATACTCATATGGGGTAGTCACAGCTTATACCCACATGAATTGTTCGAATCTAATGAATTGTTAACATAAGTTATCCCATTGATACCGTGATAATTCGTTATAGTCTTTTGGGCACAAAGGGGGCCAGATCATGTCAAATTCCTATCCAGTAGCTCCTTTTTCATGTGCTGTCAATTTTTGCCTTTTTCCGAATCCTATAAGTTTCATGTAGAAGTCTAGAGGCAGCGGTTTCGAGTGAGCTGGCTTGGCTCATCTCCTACTTTCAAGGAAATCAAGCCTCGGCTTTTGTATTTACAATTATACTGCAATCTAATGTGCTTTCGAATCTGCAGATCAAAAGAAGAGTTGTAAATTGATTGGAGCATTTCACCATCCCCGTCCTCGGCGTCGGACAATTCGGATGGAGGGAAGCCCTCTTCTTTGTGGCAAGACCTCTTTTTGTACGCTTGTTGCAACGCGAATGTGTGGCCTGTATCTTTATGTATACATGAGATGTTTCCCTTTGATATTGAATTGGTCAAAAGAACTGTGAAAATGTAGAACGATGGGTTTCGCTTCTCCAATTCTTATTGTTTATCAACTTTCGTACGTGTTCCTTAACAACACTTTAAATTTACTAACTCTTACGCAAATCTACTTATCTTTTTAGGAGTGACTTATCAATTTTATTTTCAACTAAATTACTCGTTGGTTTTTGGTTATCAGATCTCGTTTTCAGTTATTTGCAAATGTTGATTTGGTCTATTTCTCTAAATTTGTCGGATCTTTGTTATTATTTACTATGTTATCCTTTCGGGGAAAATTACCAAAAAAGTCATAAACCTATTGTAATTATGTCGATTCAGTCTTATTTTTTTTTTTGATTCAGTTCTAAACCTTTTACAATTGTGTCATTTTAGTCCATTCGGCGAATTTTGGCCGGTTGGCGTTGACGTGAACGCCGATCGGCCGGCGACCAAATATTTTATTATTTTAATGAATATTTTAATATTTTTTTCATGTCTTTTTTTTTTCTGCCCCCTCCCCTCACTAGAACACCTCTGGCCGGTCGCCACAGTTCGGCAACCGGCCAGAGGTGCGGTCACCGGAGAGGCCTCGCCCGGCTATGGCGAGGGGTCAACCTCGCCGTCGCCGGGTGAGGCAACGACGGTGATGTCGAGCCCCGCCATGGCGAGGGTCTTGAATGAATCGAATCTTGCGAGCGCCGCCCTTCTTAATTGAGGACGTTCGCAGAGGGGATAGTGGTGGATCTTAGGACGGTTTTCCTTTTCAAGGGGACAGTCCAAAGACGGTTCGATTCCTTCAATCACGGCGTGTTATAAGGAATGGGAAAGTGACTGTCATTTGTACTTTGTTTCCTTACTGGCCTTGCAGTTTTTGCCCTTTGCTCCTCCCATGGTTGAATCCACAAAGCCTTGAGCGGGGTGAGCTCTTCATCGACAAAAGGAATTGCCGGGGCGAGCTCCATCGACAAATTCGAATCTAACGAAAAACCCCAACTTGAGGCCCGGCATGAGGTCGGCTCGCAGGAATCGTCGCCGACCCTCGCCATGGATCTGGGCCGGCGAGGTCGGGGCTCGCCCGGTGGCGGGGCTCGACCTTGCCGTCGCTGCCTCGCCCGGCGACGGTGAGGTCGGCCCCCGCCACGGCTGGGCGAGGCCTCTCCGGCTGCGCCTCTGGCCGGTGGCCGGACTGTGGCGACCGGCCAAAGGTGTTCTGGTGAGGGAGAGGGAGAGGGAGGGGCAGAACAAAAAAAGAAAAAAAAATTCATAAAAAAATAATAAAATATTTGGTCGCCGGTCGGTCGGCGTCCACGTCAGCGCCAGCCAGCCAAACTTCACCGGATGGACCGAAATGACACAATTGTCAAAGGTTTAGGACTAAATCGGCAAAAAAAAAGTTTATGACTGAATCGGCACAATTGTAATATGTTTATGACTTTTTTGATAATTTCCCTTATCTTTTTGACATGCACCTTTAATTATTAACTCTTACATATATAAGTAAAGAAGATGATCTATGTTTTTTGGCACGAGATTATCAAATTCTGGCTGCCGACTGGATCGGCTCTGAATAACGATGGGCAAAATGAATTAAGTGAAATGAGATGAAATGAATGACAAAAAAATATTTGAAGAATTCTACGTAAAAGGAAGAAGTTTTTGGAATGGATTGATGATCTTTTTCTTAGAGTATCATCATGTATTTATATTAATAAATGAATCAATCACGTACAATAAGATCCCTAATAATATGACAATCAAATCTCTCAAAATATGAAATCCCATTAACTAGCGTACTAATAATGGAATTTATGATATTCCATCAATTAGACCACTAATTATGGATCTAAATATAAAATAAATATTACAACACCCCCTCAAGTTGGCGCATGGATGTCACACATGCCCAACTTGGACATATGATAATCAAATACTCGTTTGCTCACTGCCTTAGTGAAAATATCTGCGGTCTGCTATGAGGATTGAACAAATGGAGTACAAAATTCTCCTGAATCAAGCTTTTCTTTGATGAAGTGTCGGTCAATTTCCACATGCTTAGTCCTATCATGCTGGATAGGGTTATGTGAAATACCAATAGCAGATTTACTATCGGAGTAAATCATCATTGGCTTCTGAACTCGAAATCCCAGATCATCCAAAAGTTTCTGAACCCATAGCAATTCACACATGCCCTGAGCCATAGAGCGAAATTCAGCCTCTACGCTTGATCAGGCAACAACATATTGCTTTTTGCTTCGCCAAGTAACTAAGTTACCTCCAACATAAGAACAATAACCTGAAGTAGATCGCCTATCATCTACACAACTGGCCCAGTCTGCATCAGTAAATGCCTCAACCTTTAAATGACTATGGTTTCGAAATAATATACCTTTACCTGGTGTGCCTTTCAAGTAACGAAGAATCCACGGATCATGCATGAATTGACTTACAAGACTGACTGCATATGCAATATCAGGATGTGTATGAGAAAGATAGATGAGCTTTCCGACAAGCTTTTGATATCTTTCGCAATCTACCGACTCCCCTACCTTGGCCCGAATCTTTGCGTTTGAATCAAGTGGAGTATCAATAGGTTTACATCCAAGCATTCCTGTCTGAGATAGAAGATCAAGTATGTACTTATGCTGACATAGGAAGATCCCATGTGAGGAGCGAGCTACTTCAATTCTAAGAAAATATCACAGTTTTCCAAGATCTTTAATCTCAAATTCCTTTCCCAATGCGTTCTTCAATCTAACGATTTTACTAATATCATTTCCAGTCACCACAATGTCATCCATATACACAATTAAGAAAGTTGAGAGAGAACCACTACGGCGAATGAATAAGGTATGATCAGCATTACTCTGGGTGTATCCCTGAGCTCGCATAGCTTTGGTGAACCTGCCAAACCAAGCTCCAGGTGATTGTTTAAGCCCATATAGAGAACGTTTGAGGTGACAAACTTTTCCTACAATAGTGCTATCTGCAAAACCTGGTGGAATGTCCATGTAAACTTCTTCATCGAGTTCCCCGTGAAGAAATGCGTTCTTCACGTCCAATTGTTGAAGATCCCATCCATAACTTGCGGCACATGATATAAGAATCATCACTGTATTCATCTTTGCTACAGGGGCAAACATATCTTGATAATCAACACCTGCAGTTTAAGTGAATCCCTAGGCCACTAGTCGAGCCTTGTACCTATCCACAGTTCCATCAGCTTTTTGCTTAATTGTGTAAACCCCTTTGCATCCCACTGTTTTCTTCCCAGGAGGAAGTGACACCAAATTCTAAGTATGATTTTTCTTCAAAGCCTCCATTTCCTCTAACATGGCATATTTCCATTGTTTTTGTTGAATAGCAATCTGCCAAGTATTAGAAATAGACATAGAGTCTAAAGAAGAAACGAATAACGAATATGATGGAGAAAGAACAGAATAGGAATTATATTCATCGATGGGATACCTAGGCTTATCAAGACAAGATCGTTTACCTTTACGGAGAGCAATTGAGATTGTTTCATCCTCAACATTGTTATCTTCGATAGGACTAGGCTCCGGTGGTGTTGTATTGGATTCAGGTATTGCTTGTGAAGACTCACCAGGAGGATTACCGAGCAAAGTAGCATGTTTACGAGAATAAACCTGTGAATAATCTCTTTGAATAGGTGAGACCTCTTCTAGGGTTACACTTTGATTCACAATAGGCTCCTCTGTCTGTTCTGTTAATAATGGCACCGAGAGCTCAGGGAATGGTTCAATAAACGTCGTACTAGATATCTCGAAGAGTGAATTATCAAAAAAGGCTACTCATTAAAGATAGCATCTTTGGAGACACAAAACTTACGAGTGGATGGATGATAGCACCTATAGCCCTTTTGAGAAGATGAATAACCTAAGAAAATGCACTTTAGACTCCTAGGAGACAATTTACTCTTCACTTGATGATCCCTAACAAAACAAATAGACCCAAAGATTTTTTGTGGGAGAATAAATGAATGTTTCCCAGTCAACATAGAAATTGAGCTTTTATTTTGCAGGACCCTAGATGGCATATGATTAATTAAATAGGCAGCTGTAAGAACGGCTTTACTTCAGTAGGATGACGGGACATGCATTTGAAACAAAAGTGAACACGCAACTTCAAGAAAATGTCTATTCTTTCTCTCTGCCACACCATTTTGTGCAGGGGTATCCACACAACTAGTTTGGTGGAGAATACCATGCTCTCATAAAAAATTTTGAAAGGAAGAGGCACAATATTCTCTACCGTTATCTATTCAAAGAGCCTTAATGGTAGAATTAAACTGGGTCTGAATTATTTTGAAAAAAGTTTTGAATGCCTCAAAAACATCATTTTTATGTCTAAGTAAAAAAAACCCAAGTTGCTATACTATAATCATCAATAAAGGTCACAAACCAATCATACCCAGTAGCAGATTTAATAGGGGAAGGACCCCAAATATCAGAATGAATCAAATCAAATGAAACAAGACTTCTATTATTTGACTCTGGATAAATAGTTCTAGTCTGCTTAGAATAAGCACAAGTATCACAGAAAAACTGATGATCTTTAATTTGATTCTTTAAACTAGGAAAACATGAATAAAGAGTACGAAATGGTGGATGCCCCAAACGTCGATGCCATTATCGCAGAAAAGAAATAGCAGCCGAATTGGAATCTGCAGTGCTAGCCTGGATAGGTGTAGCCGGTAATCCATCTAACCAGTAAAGTCCATCACGTGCGCTACCACTGCCAATCTTCACCCCCGTCATCAAGTCCTGAAAGACACAATATGTGGGATAAAAGATTACTTTGCAATTGAGATCTCGAGTAAGACTACTAATTGAAAGTAATTGATTTGGAAATTTAGGAACATGAAGAACCGAAGATAATGTCAAGGATGGAGTGCAAGAAATTGATCACTTTCCCGATATAGGAGAAAACGATCCATCGGCTATCCTAACTTTGTCATGTCCGGAACATGGTTTATATGATTCAAACTGACCTGAGCATCCTGTCATATGATCAGTGGCTCCCGAATCTATGATCCAAGGAGATGAATATAAAGATATACCTGAAAAAGAATGAGTGGTAGAAGAAGATATGGCAGATGCACTAGACGCCACATGAGAGGAATTAGGAGTCTTCAGATTAATCATATCATTGATAAGTTGCTGCATCTCCTCTTTGGTGACAAAATTTCCAATATCATTAGGACTTGCAGATTCAGAACCAATTGGTCCAACCACTTCGGCTTCATGAGCTTGTGAACGACCCTTATTCATGCCTTTACCCTTACCGATTCCTGGTGGTTTTCCATGAAGTTTCCAGCTCTGCTCCATGACATGATAAGGTTTACCACAATAATCACAGCGAATAGATGGCTTATCTGTTGATTGCGGGATATGAACTTGAGAGGATCTCAAGGTGGAAGACATGATAAGAGCTGAACGGTCAGGAGCAGGAGCAGGAGTCATAGAATATAAGCGTTGCCGGTTATCTTCCTTATGTACCAAGGCATAGGCCTGCTGAAGGGAAGGAAGAGGATCATTTTGCAAAATATTTTGACGTACGATATCAAATTCTGGATTTAAACCCATAAGAAATTGATATACACGTTTCTTATCTTCTTTTTGTTGAAGTCGGACAACGACATCCGCAGTAAATCCCTCATAAGTGTCATCATAAACCTCCAATTCCTGACACAAAGTACGCAGCTCTGAAAAATAAACGCTAACGGACATACCTCCTCGTCGAAGATCCTGGATCTTCTTCATCAATTCATAAATCTGAACATCATTTCCTGTCTCAGAATATGTATCCTTAATCGATATCCAAATATCTCGTGCTGTCTGCATAAAAAAATATTGTTTACCAATACCATCAGTCATATGATTCAAAAGAAATGCCTTCACAGAGGCATCTTCAGCCAACCATCTCGAGGAGCCGTCGGAGGAGTAGTAGGCCTTGCTTTCTCCCCTGTGAGAAAATCAATACATTCTTCGGATGCAATACTGATCATCATAGATTGTGACCAAAGAAGGTAATTAAGGCCATCAAATTGAACCGAACTGGTGGGGAACATAATTTTTTCATATTTCCGCCCGATTTCAAAAGTAAGAGAATCGACCTTATCATCAGAATTTTCTGACATCACTACTAAATGATGATAACTCGAGATGGAAGAAAAAAGAGGTTATGATCTAATTAGATCATAAAAAGTGACCTCTATTTAGGCCGAGGTTAGGCCAAAAAAACAAAAGAGAGTGAGATTAACCAAGAGAGTTGCAGGCTTCGGCAAAGAGATGTGGTGAAAAGAAAAATTGAGGTGGTGGTGATGGTACAACAACGGAGAAGGTGGTTTAAAGTGAGAACAAAAAAACTAGCTCTAATATCATGTTAGAAAGTCTAACCCAAAAGCTTAAGCTAATAGATGAAGAGAGACCACATGAGTATAAAGAGTATTTAGAACCCGTTGTCAAGCAATGTGAGACATGCTTCAACGCCCCCACTCACGTGCTAGCCGGATTACGAGCGGCACGTGAAATTTTGACTACGCACATTTACGTGGAGTTTTTGAAGAATTTTTTACCACGCACATTCGCGAAAGGGATAAAACTGGCTCTGATACCATGAAGAATTCTACGTAAAAGGAAGAAGTTTTTGGAATGGATTGATGATCTTTTTCTTAGAGCATCATCCTGTATTTATATTAATAAAGGAATCAATCACGCATAATAAGATCCCTAATAATATGACAATCAAACCTCTCAAAATATGAAATCCCATTAACTAGCGTATTAATAATGGAATTTATGATATTCCATCAATTAGACCACTAATTATGGATCTAAATATAAAATAAATATTACAACAATATTTAATCAAGGAAAACACAGATTTTTTAGTGTAAAGCTAAAATATTGTTTAAACTAAAATATCAAATATTCGTTTTTGTAAGCATACAAAATATAGTTTTTTCTAAAAATATTTTTCATATCATTCATTTTTCAAAAAACAAATGGATCCTAAAAGATTGATTAATCTTTGGTACACATTCTGTTTGAGCTTCTTTTGATTTGTGCTATCCAGGTTCTTGTTGACATACACAGCTATACATGCATACATTAATTAATTAGCTAAATTCACGATAATAAAGATGATTTTTGTTAACATCAATATCAACAACATCTTTATGCCAAACTAGTTGGGGTCGGCGGTCGGTGAACCCCAAAAAATACATAAAATAAAAGCAAGACCAATTGAGGAAAAAAAAGATAAATATGTAAAAAATAAACAAATAAAAATATATATAAGGGACTAAAAAAGACAGCTAGGACCATGAGAATTCTGCCCATCCACAATATTAATGGCATTCCTTCACTCCGTCCTAAGACAAACCGTATACCAATCTATTTTTCACTCCATTAAATCTTATTTTACTATTTTTCCCCCAAGTAAGTTTCGACCAACCTCTTTCTTTCTTCGTGTTATTCTCTCGGTAGCAATAAAAATGATTTTTGTAATATAAAAAAAAAAGATACACAATGAAAATGCGTTTCTATATCAATATCTAAAGTAAAAACAAATTCTTTATGTTTAAGGTAAGGATATGTACAGGTGATAAGCCGAGGAAGAATGCTAAACAGATACATAATGAGAAATCAAATTGTATAAAGATGGGCCCGAGGCTTCTGAAAGATCGCGCAAGTCCAGCTTTCCATGTGCTAAAAAAAATTGTGGGTTTTAATCAATTAAAGGAAAATTCTAAATAAAAGCACGAAATATCTTTATTTTTTTAAATAAAAGTTCGAATGAGCCTTATTTCAAGTATCTTCATTATTTAAAAAAAGAAGAAGAGCCTATCGAAGTATCTATGGACATTTCCATCCTTTTATATTTTATAATTTTTTCCTTTTCTATTTTTCTACCTTTTTTTTTCCTCTAACCTCTCATGCCATTGCCAGCGTCGGACAAAGGCAACCCTCTCTAGATCCGATGAGGATAGCCCTTGCCCTGGCCAAGGCTACCCTCGGTCGATGCCAGCCCAGTCGAGGGTTGCTTGAAGCCGGCTCATGCTATGACCGAAAGAAGGAAGAGGAAAAAGAAAAACGGTACAAAATTGTAAAAAGATAAAAGGACGGGAATGCATCTTGGTCAGACCTTTTTTTTTTTTTTAAATAATGAGATACTTTAAAATTTAAATTCTTATTTGCAAGTTTTTCCATTCATTTAGTCGGGGTGAAAAATCGGATATTGCAAAATATATTTCTGAGTTTGTTTTATGTAGGGTCCGGTCCGGACTCGAAATATGTCGCCAGAACTCAGAAGGTCTCTCCGTCGCCGCGAACTGTCGGAGCTCAACCTCTATATTTGCTGCGTCGCTTCTCGTCGTCGTCGTCGTCTTCGTCTCTCTTCACTCGCCAAAATCCTCCCTCTCTCTCTCTCTCTCTCGGTAGATAATGTCTCTCTCCTCCATTTCTCTGAGGTCCGCCGCATTTAGCCCACTCCCGTCCGAGCTCGACGATCGCGTGAGTCCTTACAATCCATCGCTCTCTTCTTCGTATTTGTTTCGCGGTTCTCTCTTTTTCAGTTTTGCCGCGATCGAAATGGCGTTTGATCGAACGCGCGGTTCTTGGTTGATTTTGATTTCGGCTCTGATGGTGGTTTTGGCAGGGTTTTGCGACAGCGAGACTCTCTTCGAGCTTCCGATTCAACGAGAGAGTGAACTCGGTGGGCAAGCGATTGGTGTCTCCGACGAGGAAGTCGGAATTGAGGTGTTGTAAAGATAGGGACATGGACGTGAGCTCTTCGTCCGTCGTCGATGGCATCGCTGAGTGCTCTCACGGTTGGTTCTCGTTCTCTCTCTCTCTCTCTCTCTCTCTCTCTCTCTCTCTCTCTTATTGTGGTTTTCTGACTGACTGCTGTTCTTTTGTTTTTGCTTAATGTTTTGTCGCAATGCAGAAATTCAAGTTAAGGAGCCTGGCATATCGACGCTGTTGATGAATTTCGAGAATAAGTTCGATCCTTACGGTGCTATTAGCACGCCGATTTACCAAACAGCTACATTTAAGCAAGTAAGATTAGTTGGAGCTTCCTGTGATCAATCCCTCCTTCTTGTTCCTATTTGATTAGTCTTGGCCAAGAAAAATGAAAGTAAGAATTTTCAAAAGGGAAAGGTATTGGTTTGTAACATTTGCAACATTACATTGAATTCTTTCTTATATGACTTTCAACAAGCTAATTTGCAGCCTTCAGCCACAGAAAATGGTCCCTATGATTACACCAGGAGTGGAAATCCCACGAGGGATGCACTAGAGAGGTATTATCACGCTCAGTGCTTCTTGATTCGCAAATTGCTGTGACGAGCCTTTTGCAATCCTCAGTTTTCTTCTTGAGCTTACTCATGGGTATTTATATTCCTCAGCCTCCTCGCAAAGCTGGATAAAGCTGATCGAGCATTTTGCTTCACTAGCGGAATGGCTGCTTTGGCGGCCGTCACTCATCTTGTTTCAAATGGTAGTTACTCTTTCGCATACTTCGTTTCGTATATTTTGCTTCTCTTTTCTAAGTACTCAGCTTGATGAAAATGAAGTTTGGCGTTGTCAGTAGTTGATATGAGGAAAAGCATCCTTTCTCTCTTCTTTTTTGTGGTTGCTTGGAAATATCGATATGTTTGTTGTTGTTTCATGTGCCAATTAGCCAGGTGCAAAAAATGTGCAGGTGAGGAAATTGTTGCTGGAGACGACCTTTATGGTGGTTCTGATCGTCTGTTGTCCCAAGTAGCTCCAAAATCTGGAGTTGTGGTGAAGTCAGTATTATTTCTACTTTTGTTCATTTCTTCTGGAACAATTTTTCCTTGTTTATTTACCAAACGAATGTTGTAGGCGGGTAAATACAAGTGATCTACAGGAGGTTGCATCTGCTGTTGGTCCCTCTACCAAGCTTGTCTGGTTAGAAAGTCCCACCAATCCACGGCAACAAATTTCAGATATGCAAGTATGTTCTCTCCTCCGTTATTGATTTCTTCGTATATCAGGTTAGCAGAAGTACTTTGAGAATACACATCCATGTGCACTTCTGTGCCAGGGCTTCTTTGCGTTCATTTTAAGGTTGCCGCAAAGAATTATTCTTCTTCTTTTTTCTTTTTTTGAAAAATTGCTGCTTGAAAATTCTTAAGTGGCGGCATGAGGTCTAATATTTGTTTAGTAACTTGTACATGGTAACCGGTGTTTGAACTTGTGTCAATCTTAATGCAAACATAGGATAAAGTATGTGCATGTACATAAATGGTGTGGATGTGGATGTCCAGTACATACACTAGAGCCCTTGCTTCATCTAATCGTTAATGTTAGTAACTTGTAAATTTTATATTCTTTGGTTCTACCCATGAAGTTTCTAGTAGTAGGTCTTTGGCAACGAGCTCAAGGAATATCAATTCTATTTTGAAGAATACACCTCTTACTGGTGAACAAATAGAAATGTCATCACGTGTGGTATGTGCTGTAGACTGTGAATGCATTGAGATGGATACGACATATTTTTCCAGCTCTTTACTTGATATTGTTTTTTCTTGTGAGAGTACTGGCCTGTTACATGTCTCTGATGGAAAAATGCTCTTCCTTGGTGCCTTCTAGAAAATAGCGGAGATAGCTCATGCACATCGTGCCCTTGTATTGGTGGATAATAGTATCATGTCACCTGTATTATCACAACCGCTGGAACTGGGAGCAGGTGGCCAAATTTTGAAGCGGATATTATATGAATATGTACCCAATGCAAAGTGCATGTTGCTTATTATCGCAGGTCCTTTCTTTCAGATATTGTCATGCATTCTGCCACTAAATTCATATCCGGGCATAGTGATGTCATGGCGGGTGTGCTTGCGGTGAAAGGGGAAAGGTAAGAACTGGAAAATATGGAAGTAGTTCTTTTCAGAAGGCATCTGCAAATAGTTATGAATAGATAAAACCCACCTCGGTATCTGTACGAGCTGTAGTTTAGGGCGTCAATTTTTTTAATCTTGACGATACTGTTAGGTGTCGCTGTCGGCTTCAACTTCATTTAAAAAAAAATCTCGAATTTCTTCTTGCCAATCCCATTTTTATGTCTTTGTGAGCACACAATCATCTGCTTACATGCTTTAACTTCGCTTTATAGTATGGTAAAAAGAAAGAAGAGGAGGGAAAAACATTGTCTGACCGGATTTGCACTTTAATTCAAGCTTTCGTCGTAATGGTCTTCTGCATGAAAGTTAAATGGTCGGATAATTAAGTACTTAGTTGCCGTGACTTCACTTTGTGGATGGGCTTCTTCTAATGAGTTGATCTGAACTTTGAGTTTTAGATGATATCCCAGAGTTAAAAGGACATGGAATTTCATTTGTTTCACATGTTTTTCATATTGCCTGGCATCATTTCTGCTTGTGTTTCTATTTTATGTGTTTATTCCAAGTCTCGTTTTGGTATGATTGGAGCCATTTCAGTTTATTCTTCAAACAGTCTCTTGATGAAAGTGCCTATTTATGTTCTATATAGTATTTACATTTATCATTTTTGGAAAAACGTTAAATGCAATTGTTGCATTTACAATAGAACACATCCTCATGTAGGTAGTTGCATGACTATGTCGTAGCTCACTGAATGATGTTAGGTTCATATTAAATGCTTTTCTTTTTTTATTATATTCTGACATTTGGTTGTCACGGATTTTTTCCCTTGTCGACACTCACAAAATAAGTCTTGTTTTATTCCTTGTTTTTACTTGTTCCAGCTTGGCAAAACAGATATATTTCCTCCAAAACGCAGAAGGTTCTGGTTTAGCTCCATTTGACTGTTGGATCTGCTTGCGAGGTATTAAGACTATGGCTCTACGGATTGAGAAGCAACAGGTACGGCTTCATGTCTGCTTCAAGACTATACCTGCTTTGTCGGATGAATGTGCTTTTCCCACTTTCATTTATATAAACATCCAGTATGCTAACATTCACGGAGAAATTCATCTTGAAACGAATGTACATCTTTTTGGACAGGAGAATGCACAGAAAATAGCCGAGTTTCTATCTTCCCATCCCCTAGTGAAGAATGTCTATTATGCTGGTCTCCCTAGTCATCCTGGGCGTGCCTTACACTACACCCAGGTATTCAGTGCAACTGAGACTTTGTACTTTGGCGTTGAAGAATCTATATTCGACCTTAAATGTCATTGCAGGCTAAGGGTGCTGGATCTGTGCTTAGCTTTTTAACGGGGTCAGTGGCGCTGTCAAAGCATATTGTTGAGACCACCAAGTACTTCAGTATAACTGTTAGTTTTGGTAACTTCCCTGAACCAAGCTTGCTCCAAACTCTAGTGATTGCATCCTTGTGTGAAGTTACTGCATCGTTGCAGTAAACCTTGTAAATGGTGGTTGATTATATCAGATTCTCGCTATTCTGTGTAGTTCTTATCCTCTTAAAGATGACATAGCGAAAGATCGTGCTATTTTGTCTTTCCATATATAATTTATATATGAAGTAACATACACTATCGGTGCTCATAATCTGCTTCTTAGAGTGAGTCTGGCTTAGTGGATGGAACCTCACATTGGAAATATTTTTTTTCCAGCTGGTCCTTACTGATTTATTGATAATACTTTTGAAATCTAGCTAGTCCTGGATCAGTCAAATATACGAAAAATAATCCCTATAAGTGCGATGCAGTTGCCTTTCGCTTGATTAAATTTGCAGACGAATCTGTTTACTGAACTAGGTGGATTTAGAATTTTGAACATGCCACGTCCTCGTGAAATGAACATTCTGAATGCTTTGTTTGGAATGTGTGGGGACGGCGCCAATCGGTGCTTCCCAGCCATCTTTGAGGGTAACTTAAATTTTCACTTGTTGAATTTGATTGACAGGGAGTGTGAAGTCCCTCATCAGCATGCCCTGCTTTATGTCCCACGCAAGCATACCAGCAGCGGTCCGCGAAGCTCGGGGCCTGACAGAGGATCTCATTCGTATATCCGTTGGAATCGAGGACGTGGCTGATCTGATATCTGATTTGGACACTGCTCTTAGGACTGGACCGTCTTAGTTGCTTGCCCCAAATTGGGAGATCTCGTAGGTGCTTAGCCTTGTCTTAGCTTCTATCAATAGTGTAACTTCTCCGGAAATGAGGTTAAAAGTGATGGTTCTGCTCCCCAGTGATTTTCAGTTTGGCTATCTTGCTCTCTTTACGACAGAAAATGAGTCTAGCCACAAGTGCGAGAGCGAGCAGGATTTGTCTTATCTAAGCTATTGCTTCTGGTTCTCACCATTTTTTCTTTTCGAGACATCAGTTATTTATAGAGAACTTTCTTAACTCTCTCTAGTGCCATTTGTCATGTGTATTGGTTTAGCTAAAAAACAGTTCAACCCAACCACACCGTGTTACTATGATTTGTTTTTGTTCAAGGGTTCTTTTTCCCAAAGGACGCAGTTCGGTTTATGTCCAACTTTACAGAAATTTTACTGGACTGAGAAATCGTCTTGTTCAACCTCTGTTTTTTTTTTTGAAAAATAACCTGTTAACCTTTAAGTACTTCCGTTAATATTACGAAAACTTTGAAATTGATGCTTGTGATAAATTTATTTCAAATTATTTTTTTTATCACAGAATAATATCTTAAATTGGTATGCTCGTGATAAATTTACCCTAGTTTTTTTTCGATCATGACAAACCTTAAACTCGTATGTCTGTGACAAATTTATCTTACTATAATTATTTTGACTATCAAAAATCTTAAATTGGTATCCATGCGACAAATTTATCATCTGTCAATTTCCGTTAAAATAGATTAATGTCATGAAAAACTTGAAAATATTACACCTGTAACAAATAGAGGATAAAAATTTCAAGTACGTACAATCGATAATTGTCACGTGTCATTCAAATCAGCAATGTGATGATAAAATTTAATAAAAACTAACGAATGGTAAATTTATCAAATGTAAACATGGCCACCGGCCGGTTTAGGCCTGGAATTGGCCCGTGGACTAACCGGAACCAGCCCGTTGACTGGGCCGCCAGTTTCGAACCAAAATCAGCTTGGAACCAGTGCGCCTAATAGCCGTTGGGCTAAGCCCAATGACTATTAGGCCTTTAAAAAAGGGGGTTCTTTCCCTTGGGCCCCAACAGACACCTACCCACACCCTCCTCTCTTTTTTTTTTTTTAACTCATTATACCATCTCATTCCCCCATTTATAAATGCTCCTCTCTCCTTTTATTTTTTTCTCACAAATTCTCTCAAGTCTCAATTCTCTCAATCTCGGCTCAATTTCCTCAATTCTCTGAATCGGCTTTCCGATCAATTCTCTCAAAAAATGGCAAGTGGAAGCAGAAATATTGAAAAGAGCCCGATGGCGATGAGGGAATCAGATTATCCTCATGGATATGATCCTCGTGAGTATGTATGCTGGGTAGACGATGACGATAATATCAACATTATTCTCAATGCAAGAAAATCTTCATCCTCTTATTGGTGTTGAAGAAATGTCGACAACAAATGAACCGGAATATGAGGGTACATCCACCATATGGCAACACTTCGAGAAGGAACATTTAGGCAGAGACAAGTTTAAGGTAAAATGTAAATATTGAACGGATACATACAATTTTTCAACTGGAGGCGACTATGAAGCATTTAATCAGTATATGAGAAATAAACATCCAACGCAAGCGGGGATCGACACCAGGCAACAATAAATTTTTAAATATGTCAATCTTAACACTTCTCCTTTATTTCGTTACAATGATCAAGTTTATGAAAAAACATTAGCTCAATATGCTGTCATTGACCATTTACCATTTAATATTGGTGAAATTTTGGTTTTAATTTTTTTATAAACGCTACATGTACTCCGCAAGCAAAACCTGTTTCAAAAATACTCTTAAACGCGAACTTTTTCGGCTTTACAAAAAAGGAAAAAAAAAAGGCTTTGACAATTTTTTTTTTACGAATTTCAATGGACGTGTGCATATAGGTAGCGACATTTGGAGTGATCCTTGACAATCTTATTCTTATATGGGTATCACATGCCATTTGATAGATGACGATTGGAACATTCAAAAAAGAATTATTGCATTTCGAGTGTTTGATGAGAGGCATACGAGTAATAATTTTTATAGAGTAATTCGACAAATTTTAGAAGATTATAATTTTATTAATAAAAAATTTTTAGTTGGTTTTGATAATGCCGCGGTAAATATTGCTTCCATTCCTAAATTAGAAAAAGTTTGTGAATCCTTTTTTGGTGGACACTTTTTTCACAGTAAATGTGCTTGCCATATTTTGAATTTATGTATACAAAATGGTTTACGAGCTCTAGATGCTTTTCTCACCTCAATAAAAAGAACAATTCGATTTTTATGGAGTCATCCCCGACTTATGAAAGAATGGAGCAGATTTTGTAAACAACATGAAAGAGCACCAAAAATATTTTCAAAAGATGTTCCGACTCGTTGGAATTCTACTTATGTGTTGCTTAATCAATTTTTTGCTTATAAAGATTTATTATGTGCATTTATTTCAGATAATGTTTACAAAATTAGTTTATTACCGTAAGAGTGAGATATTTGCAAAAAAAAATAATTAGATTTTTTAAAAGTTTTTAATGATGCAACTTATACTTTATCTGGTGTTTATTATCCTACTACGCATTTTTTTAATAGAGTGTGTTAATATTGTTGTTGTTTTTGAAGAATATGAAAAAGATGATGATTTAGCTCCGACTATTACAGCAATGCGAGCAAAATGGCTACATTATTATACCGAAATTCCTCTTGTTTATTTGGTTGCTTTTGTTTTCAATCCACGTGCCAAATTAGATGGTTTAGGTGATTATCTGAATATGTGTGATCAATTTTTACATTTGAACAAGTTCATAAATGTTAGAACTGTACAAGAAACGATTAAAGACATTATAGTAGAATTATATAATTAATTTTGTAGTAGATATGGTTTTGTTGATAGTGGATCTTCTCAACGTAGTGACGTGCAAAGCGGGGATGGTAGTAGAATTAGTAAAGGGTACCAAATGCTGAAGATTAGGTAAAAAAGATAAAAGGGAGCAACAAGTAATATTTGCGAAATAAAAAACTATTTAACCATTACTTTTGAGTTTGCTAATTCCGAAGATGACAAAGATTTCAAAATTCTAGAGTGATGGCAAAGGCATTCAACATAATTCTCAGTTCTCGCTCTCATCACAAGACAGGTTTTAGCAACCCATTGTTCAACAATTGCGATTAAACAAGCATTTAGCACTGAATGATTAATTTTGGATGTTCACCGTTCAAGATTACATCCAGATTCTGTGGAGGCTCAAGCTTGTGTCGATGATTGGACGAAAACTAAATTTTGACAATGAGAGATGGATCAAAGTATTGAAGCCGAATTCTTCAATGATGATGACGGAGATACCACCACAACGGGTGCTGGAACAGGTAGTGATGATTGACGATGAAGTAAGTTGGGGTTATCAAAAGTAAAAGAACCACACGAGCTTTGATTCTTCTATCCCCAAGAAGATATGTAGGCGCTTAATGATAATTCATTAAATTCAAACTCATTCCCCCTCCTTTTTTTCCCACCTAAATTTGATTACAATGTACAATTTGATTATAATTGATAATTGATAATTGATAATTTATTATTTCATAATTTATTGTTTTTTAAATTTCAATTTTTTATTTAAAAAATATTTTTAAAATTCGAAATTGGCAATTGCACGAACGAAAATCGGCCCTTGAACAGCTGGTTCCGAAATGGAATCGGAACCAGCGTTCAAAGGTCCGGTTCCGATTCAGCCATGACCACGAACTGGAACTGCCGGTTCATGAATCGGAGCCGACGGTTCTTGAACCGTGACCATGTCTAATCACATATTTTCCAATTTGGGGCAAATATTTACCAGTTTAAGATTTTTGGCGGTTAAAAAAAATAATTTTGAGTAAATTTATCACGTGTATCAGTTTGGGATTTTGGTGGTATTAACTTGTAGTTAGGGTTTTTGGTGGTTAAAAAGTAAATTTATCACAGGTGTATGAATTTGGAATTTTTCATGGTATTACCGTAATACTTTTACCATTTTTATGAAGTAGTCTATTTGTTTTAAGATTCAAAGTAGGTTTTATTTTCATTTTTCATGAAGTAGTCTATTTGTCTTAAGATTCGAAGTAGGTTTTATTTTCATTTTGTGGGCATTCGTTAATTGTTGTCTACATAACTGTTGGTTTGTTCATGAAATTAATGCTCCTATGCTACTAAGTGAGTTCATAAAAAAATGGATATTTAACACTTGTCCGCATTTGAATTCTAAAACTTTTGAAAAGTGCAAACTAGTTTTAAAATTTATCAAATTATAGTAATCAATTGACGTCGCTTTGATTCGATTACTAATTTTTACACCAAATAATTAAATTAGGTTAACAAATTCAAAAGTTTATTTTATAAAAAAAAAAAAAAAGAAGAAGAAGAAGACAAACTAAAAAAATAAAAAAAAAAAGGTTAAAAGTTTAAAAAAAAAAGGCTCACAAAAAAGGAAAACAAAGCATAACGGTCTGTAACTGCCAGCCCATCGTGGGTGGGGCGTTGGTGATGGCTGGCTATCCTCGCTTCACAAGCAAGGATCTCTTGGCCAAGGCACTGGTGACCCCACTCCCCATCTCCTACGCCCTACCAGCCATTTGGTTTTGAGATTTAATTAAAATAACGTGATTTTAGCTCTTTAGTTAACCTTAATGCCACATAAAATATTATGTGTGAGACATAAATTAATTTAAAAAATAAATTCAACATTGCCAAATATGACGGACTTCAAAGAATGACTTGATCGCATCAATTGGGCGAATTTTAGGACTTAATTTCATTTTTTGAAAGTTTTAGGATAAATTTTAAGACTTCATTTATCCCGAAAAAATTTGAGAAAGAAAGATGGTTCAATCGGTTAAAAATGGAACCAAATGCCAAAATTAATTTGGTTTTGTTCCTAATTACTAATACGATCTGATTTGGTTTCACTTTTCTTCAAACCGAACCGTGCTCACCTCTAGCAAAGGAGAAAATATTTCGTTCTTTGCAAACGCCAAGTCAATGGTTGGGGTGACGTGCGCGTAGTTACTCTTAACCAATTACAAATTGACACATATTTGGAAATGGGAGAAATAGATCAATAATCTCCAAATCCTACTGGATTGCTCCCTGTCTCCTCTTCCATTTGCAACCACAGGTCCACAGTCCGGGAGTTCTCCGCCGTCCATTGTCCTCGCTCGTCCAGGGCCGGTACTTCCGTATCTGACTTGGACGCTGTCATATTCCAGATCTCCAGATCTGGATGCGACCATGGCTCCAAGGTCAGTCGCGGCCATGACTTCGCTCCAAGGTCTGCCGCTGTCATGACTCTGAGGTTTCAGATTTGCACGCGAATCTGTCGAAACACGTTGCGGCAAAACCATGGAAGTGGGTGTCGAAGACGGAGGTTACCGAGCCTTGAGCGGTGGATGGGGACGGTCGGCATGGCCGAGTTGGGCGGTGGCCACAAAGATGGTGGCCCGTCATGGAGACGAAGAGAGAAAATTCAAACGTTACTCTGCATCTCTCAGTCTGAGGACAAGCGCTCGTGGCCAAGGCTTAGCTGCTGGGAAGACTGAAGAAGGTGGACGCCAAGTTCGGCCTAGACGCAATGATAAAGTGTCGCTCAATGACTAGATCTAAGTCTGCTGCTCAACAGCTTTGAGCCCACGACGAGCTCAAAAGCTTTGCCACAGACTGGTGGCTACGGTGCCGGTGGTAGCAGCAGCTCAAGGATGGTAGTAGCAGCTGCCTATTGGAGAAAGTCAAGCCCAGGCGATGCGAAGGTTGAAGATGGAGGAGGGGAAGAGAAAGAAGCTATTGTTTTATCTCCAAATCAATATTAATGTGTCAAGATGTGATTGGATATATCAATAAATAAGTGCACAGCCCCGTCCTCCTCCAGTTATTATTATAGCAAAAAATAGTCTTGACATGGAAAACGAAAAGCAGATGTGGAAACCAAGTATCTCAAGTGAATGAATGAAAAGAAACACGGTGGGAAGCAACAGAAGATGACAAATCCGCTCGTTTAACGAAACTGATATTTACATTTAATACATTACCAACAATTACAAAACGCCAACAGGGAGCGACAAGTTAAAACAGGAAAGGCAAACCATCAGTGACATCAAAACCTCTTCTGACGAGTGCGTACCTAAAAAGCAGCAGCCAAATCACAGGCAACACACCAAATGCAGCAAACAAAAAATAATTCTAGTACCAAGCCTAAATAATTCATCTCGATGAATTCCGGAGTCATAATATAAGTCCCTGTTCCCACGTTATTCACCTCTCTTTCTCCAAGAACTAAGTGTGCTCCCATTGTCCTCGTCGCTATCCAGGGATGTCAGTCAATATTCTTTTAACAAAAACAATCATATCTTCGAAGACCAAGTTCTTAAGCATCTTCCTTCTAAGTGGCTATGTACACACTCTTCTCTCCTATGAATGATACACCTGCTCGTAAAACACAAAACAATATGACAAGAGGTAAGGAAAAGAGCACCAGCACAGGGCAACATGCTCTCATCAATCCACAAGACAGAACCCCATACACCGCATAATCAGCAACGGCGTACCGTTCAAATAGTTGCTATTCACTGCCAAAATCTCCATAATTTAAGCTTTCTGATATAGGGTCCAACCGCCTATTGTCTCCTGCAACACCGACACAGTTATCTAAGTAGGTATTTGCAGCATGGCAACAAGGATCCCTTTTGAAGATACTCACCTTGTTCTACCCTTTCACGAGAATCCAGAAAGTTCTCAGCATCTGTCGCTAAGAAAGGTGAGCGGGGATAGCTCTCCAGTATATCTGAAGAAATTTAGAGCCAGAAGTGTTATTCGTGAAGCTATCACATAGCAAAATACATACTATTGACACATGTATCGAGACCAACAATTCTCAAGTATAGAAAAAGTTGGATCTCGGTGGACATTCATATGCCAAAAGGATGATGTAAAATCTAGGCACATATGGAAGGAGAAAAGGACAAACCAGACAAACCAGAACTCTGAGAGAAGTCTGCTGTCAGGTCTGATAGACTGAAATTTCTGGGTATTTGACCCAAAAAACCAAAGGAAGAAGTGTCCGCATCCAAAAGGGCTTCACCAATGGGTTGCGATGTAGAGTCGACACTACTGAAAGATGCAACAGATGCTTCGCCAATAGGTGGACGTGTTTCGAGGACATTGTGATCAGAACCAAACATGTAAGGTGAAGCACCAGAATAGCCAGCTTCGGTTTTAATCATGCCCCCATTAACCACAGGCACCAGACCCCCCATGTTTGAGGTCTGACTAGAAAGCATATTTGGTGGAGCATCCATCCTACTGGCATGAGCAGACATGCGGATTGCAGTGTGCAAACTTGTAGGTAGTGGCGGGCCACCATTGGTGAATGCATTAGTTAAACCAGAAGTAATGGGATGCTGAATGTTTTCTGCGCTCAATGCTGGTCCTGTTGCATAGCATGCTGGATTCTGAGGCACTGTTAAAGGCATTGCCAAGTACTATTAGCAGAATAACGTAAAATTTCAACAAGGGAAAAAGAGGGTGGGCTGCAAGTGGGGTGGGAAAAACTTGCAGGATGTAAAACCCAGAAGATCTACACAGAATGAGCACCATATAATTTCTGTGAACAAAATTTAGATGTAAATAATAATCTGTTCTTTCCATTTTAACAGTTATTTTCTGTAGAAAATTATCTGCTTCTTTCCCGAAAAAACAAAAAAAGAGTAGAAACAAAGAGAGAACAATCTACATTAAAAAGTTCTGAGCAAATAAACACAGACATGAAAGGTTCGCCTAATAAAACATCTATTACTCAGATACAACCATAGGAGACTATATGCATGACCAACAATGGGAAAAAAAACACACACACACACACTTGCTAGGTTAATACCATGAGGAAACAACAGAATAAGAGTTTCAAATGCAATTTTGCACGCTTCAAGTATTATTTGAGGGTAGATAACGAACTAATCCTGAATATCATCGAACCAGAGAATGTGTTCATTACACTCAACAGAAACAAACTTTGTAACCATAGTAAATACAATCTTACATGTTGGCATATGAGTTCCATTAGAAGTTGGAAGAGCAGACGCTCCACTAGATTGCATCTGCCGCATCAATTGAACCTGTTGCTCAAGCAGCTTGTTGAATTCCATTATCTGTTGTTTTACCATCAATCTCAAGTAATAGGCCTTGAAAAATTCTCGGTTCTCCTCCTCCAGCTTTTGCCAGACTGCAAAAAATCAACAAATTGTATTTACTAAGAGCAGACCAATCTGAATAGGACAAACAATTCTTGTCATGTCCAACAACCAGCAAGCCCGCTAATGACTATGCCATATGTTGCAACCATAGCAGGATGCCTTCTCCGAATGTTAAAACTCAGATGTTAAAAGTTAACAACCACCGAAATGCCGATAGTAAGCAAATACCCATAAGGAAACGCATGAGTAATTACTAATACCACTGACATGACGTTGTTTCGTCCAACCATTATACAGCTAGATATTTTCATCTAGCCATAACTGCTTTTGTGAAACTATGTCAGACCAAGTAGAATTTGAAATAATTAGTTAACTAACCTTCTGATGGTTTTCTCAAGTTTTACGATCTTAATTGCTCAGAAAATACAAATATGAAAATAGTGATTGTTGAAGTACATCCCACGTTGCTTGCCAACAGGTTCTAAATGCTCTTTATATTCATTTGGTCTGCTTCCACCTATTAACTTAAGCTTTTGGGTTGGATTTTCTAATAAGTTATCAAAGCCAATGCTATCGCTTTCGCGAATGTATGTAGTCAAAAAAATTCCTCAAAAAAACTTCATGTGCCGCACGTAATTCGGCTTGCACATGAGTGGGGGTGTTGCAATATGCCCCACATTGCTTGACAACGAGTTCTAAATGTGCTTTATATTCATGTGGTCTCCCTCCACTTATTAGTTTAAGCTTTTGGGTTGAATTTTCTAACAGTGATGTTACATTTTCATGATGTCTCCTTACAATGATTAACCAAATAAAAAGAAGTTGAGAGAGACGGCTCTGAAGATAAATCATCATGGCTGGGTCTCAATCCATGATCCATAAATATCTAAGCGTGGTAAATATGCTGATGGATTCTAAATGCGATAGATTATCCGCAAAAGTGAAAAAGGCTGAATTTTGTTTCCAGGACCTTATATGAGCATTTCAAGGACAAGACCAATGGTGATGTAGGGACGTGCTTAAATATCAAAGACAGTTTTCCCCGCCAGATGCCAGAGATGGAGTTGGTCTGTTCTGCTGCTTCTTATCTTAATAGGATACCACATCTACAGGATTATCAGCTCGAAAACAATAAGGGATATTTGATTCTTTATTCTGCTGTACAGTCTCATGTGAAATTGTGAACGCTATAATTCAGAACTAGGCAGTTGGGGATTTGGTGAAATTCGAAATTCTCAAGGAAAACATAGCGAGAGTACTTTAAGAGAGGCCAGACAACTAACTGAAAAAAGTGCTTTCCTCTGCCCCAATTTTCAGGAAAAGAAAACGGAAAGGCTGACTAATTTGGTCTCCATTTCCCCAGAAAGCACATAGGGATTCATCAACTACAGATAAGCAAGAGGAGAGGATCCTGGCCATGTGTATGGTCATCTTCATACGGAAGCAACAGGAGCCATCATTTGCAATGCTCGGGAAGCAATAACTCAGGGATCTTCCCCATGCAAGCCCCACCATTAATTTGCCAGGGTGAAAACTTTTGGGAAACAAGGGATTTCATCTAAGTGCCTATAGGGAACGACTAGAAGCGTCTCGGGAAGTTTACAGTACTTTCCCAAACTATTCTCCATGAAGAACATGTCAAACCTTAGATCTTGATGGAACTTTAGGGTCTAAGTCTAACCTTTTCATCGTTCCAAACAAATAGCTATAAAGAATTTTGCACATGCAAACACGGCTGATTATGTTCAGGATGTCAATTATCTGACATCTTTTAAAATGTAAATAATCACCTAATCCTCTCAGGATACACTACAAATGTCTCCCACAAATCAACCAAATGCTGGTGATTGGCATAATGTGGTATTTTTTACGCTATGCCTACATGATTCAGGTAAAACAAATGCTGAGGTAACAATCAATGAAAATAAAACAGCTTAGGTACCAAGTTCTGTAAAGCCAGGATCAATTTTTGCCTGTTCCAACAGAGTATCCACGACTTCCTTCTGGTTCATGTAAAGCTGTAAACACCGTTCTATCAGGTTTTGAACCTGTAGAAAAGAAACAACAAACAGAAAAAAAAAATCAGAATTCTACATCAAAAGTCTGTGAAGGATATAAAATATTGACGAATCGATTACACAAAATACAAAACTCATTTTCCTGCTTACCAGTTGTATATCTTCACGTGAAACTCTCCTAACTGTTCCACTTGACATGCTCGAAGGTTCTGGGCCTATTGGTAGAAAGAAAAGTGCAGATTGCAGAAATTGTCTCCTAGAGCTGCATTGAATGACTGACAAAGTGCAGATCTTCAGCCTCAGGTTTACAATATGTCAGAAAAATGCAACCAAATGCAGGAGAGCAAAAAATCCACAGAATCAGAAATAAATCTTATAAGAAGAAAGCGGAATATGAAGTACACGGAGGCATCGATTGCAACAAATAACATTTCTTGAATGTAATAATGATGGCAAAAAAATGATCCAAATGTTCAGAAACTTCATCTAATCATGGAAATAATTATCGCCCAGCGGAAATCGTTGAGCAGAGAAGCAAATGATCTAAACCATCACAACTCGCAACAAAGGTAACTGTACGGGAAAATCCTTCGTTAGAACAGAAAAAAGTAGAAATATAGACATAAAGACATGACAAACTTAACAGTATGAAAACAAGAGGGTATTTTATTAACTGCTGATCGTAGGGCTTCCTGACTTACAGAAATTTCACGCGCACGTGCAAATGAAAATACTCGAGAAGTTAAGGTCAAGGGAAACATTCAAATGATTTATTTCATCTTATGCCAAAACTCATTAAGGTCATCCAATGATTCTGTCTGTCAAGCATCCAAAATTACGTAGAACTCATTTCAAACAACAAATTACCTCTACAAGAACCTTTTCAAACAACTCTGTATTAGGAATGAAACTAGCATGCAACATATCGCCAACCATACATTGTTATCATAAAATTATCGTTGATGTGTAAAAGCGAAGGTTTACATTAACATGGAAAGTTAAGTCATGTCAAATTAGTACATATTTACTCTCTATGGCCGGGAGATAGACATTTTCTCCCTTGAGAACGCAAGAAAATATGATTTCCATAATTGGTCTCTGCTACCCGTCTAGAATCAGTATCTTACGCAACTTGTTATCATGAAGAGAATCTCCCAACCCGAAAAAGCTGTAAGACCATTACTGCAGCTCATAAAAAAATCTAGAAGGAGAAAAACCATCGATACAGTCTCGGATTCCTACCGGATCATCGGCTTTCATTCAGCTAAAACGTCTCACACACAACCAAAACTCCTCACGAAGCTATCCTTCCGACTATTTTTCTCGGCCAAAGATGAATCCGATCCCGGTCACACGACTCCCCGACAACCGACATAGAGCCCCTAGGGTTTCGCGAGAGCGCGGGACGTGCCCGATCACACGGTCAAAAAGCACGCGATCACCCCATGGCATCACCAATCCTAAAACCCTAATATCAGCAGCCGGAAATCCAGCACGAGGGTGGAAATAGAGAATCATCAACATGCATAAACGCAGAAACTCACCACGCCTCTCTCGCGGGACTCGTTCGATTAACCACACAAACCTTCCCGGAGAAGAAGGAAGAATCGCTGAAAAAGCCCAAAAAAAAAAAGGCTTGAAATCGGACGAGGAACGAGCCGGAATCAGAGCTCACCTGGAGGATTTCGAGCGAATCTGCGACGAGAGATTTCGGATTTCGGCCGCGATTTTAGAGAGAGGGAGGGAATTTTGATGATCAAGCTTTCGGCGAAGCAATTGGGGGGGTTCGGTTCTTGTTGTCTATTGTCCGTATCTGACGAGATTGCTTTGTTATTTTATTTAATCCGATTAAAGAAAAAGCGTGGTCGCACATTGGAGAGTGGAGGCGTGACACGTCGGACGGGCGTGGGAACAGGAAGTGGGGTCCACGTTGAGATCGGGGGAGTCAAACTAGGTCAACGTAGTCCCCCGCCGCTTTTTTTATTCCGTGAAATGCGGACTTTCTCTAATTACTTAGATTATTTCAAAAATTACTGTTCCTCTGTAAACAAAAATGCTTATACTCAAATCATATGAAAGTCAAAACCATAGCAAATATCTTTTCATATACCTTCTTATTAGATGGTAACACAACATCTCAAATTGAAATTATAGCTTTATACGTTGCGAGAAAAGAAAATTGAAGTATTTCAAGACAACTGATAATATATTCGAATTATTTCAAGTTATGGTAGATTTTATTTAGAATGTAAAAGAACAGAAGCAGTTCTATGCTTAAAAAGTTATACAATATAAATTTTATCTTTAAGTGGATTTAAAAAAGAATAAAATAAAGATGAGGAGAGTAGCATATAATACAAGTGTATGTCGGGCATGAAAAGGGATGTAAACATTACCCTCAACTTGAGAGCATTAAGTGCTCACTTGTTGCGTTAAGCTATTCATATTATGAGTGACCGGATTTCAGGGTGGATAATATTCGGGGTTTAGAACACGCCCTGTCGAGACAAATTCTCAATCTTGGAATCAGAACCAACCCTGTTGATCCAGTAACCCGGTTCCTTCCCTTCTTCTTTTTTTTTTTCCAAATTTCATTAGCAGAAGGATTTCATACTATCGAAGATAGGAATTGATCCGATTCTGATTCATTAGATTATATACTCATTAATCATGTCGATCCGTAAGATTGGACATTTAGTAAGTAAAACAGAAAATTTTTATCTTGTATATATTTTCCTTATTTGTTTTTTTCCCTGTATATTATAAATATCCCCGTGCACATGCACAAGCAATACAGAAAACACAATTACAAATCCTCCAAAACTCTTCTTCGATTTCTGTGGCATAAACTTGGCTTCCTCTTCCAAGTTGCTCCTTTAATCTTATCCGCTAAGAAACAAACACTCAACCCTCGCGAGTCCAAACCCAATGATCAATCCCGACAGCAATCGACCTTACCTTTTCACATCAAGATATCAGAAAAAGGGGCATCCAAAGCTGTGAGCTCCCATGGACGAACCGCGAGGCGAGACCACGCGCTAGAGACCCAACAGCGGCTCCGCCCATGGTGGCGCTGGTCCATCGAGGGCCGGGGCCACCTCATCCGCCTCAGGAGCTGCCACGGGTCGCTACCTCGGTGTCTCCAACTGAGCCCATCCTCATTGGCATGACCAGAAAGAAGGCCCTAGTCAGAGCTCGGAAATCACAAATCCATTTGGACCGACCGGTGCTGGCCTAGGCGATTTCAAAGGATCGCGGTATGGCAACATTCGCAAAACGGAACCAAACATGTCTAATGTGACGCCGTTACTAGAAACTGGAAAGAAACAACATTAATGTTGACGTACGCAAAGGGAAAGAAACAAAACTATGAAGCTCGCGAATCAGTCGATGCCGTTTCTTCGTCCGGAAAAGATAAAATAAAATTCATACCGGTTCCGATTCCTTTCCGATGAGAATTGACAGTTCAAGATTCCGAATGAGGAGTCAGATCAGTTGAGACCGATTCCAAAAACTTGAGACTGAAAATTGGCGGTTCCATGCGAATCGACCTTGAACCTACTAAGACCGATTCTATTCATCGCCAAAAAAGTTTTGATGAATTTATTGCAATTTTGTCAATTCAATCATAAATCGTTTTTTCCCTTCCTACTGCTATTGTGGCGGGGTGCTCCGACGAGGGCTTTTTGATTCCCGACCGGCCTTGTTTTCGGCCTCACCCAAGCTGGGCAAGGCCATGGTGACCACGTGCAATGGCTGTCTCGCGGCCACACCCACACCTCATGAAATCCTTGCAAAGCGTGGCTGGTCAGGGATCGCGGAGCCCTCGCCGAAGCTCGCCGCCGCCGCAACAGTAGGAAGGAGAAAAATCAAAACAAAAATCTAAATATTATTAAAAATTTATTCGTCTTGGATAACCGATTGCGGGTCTATTTGGTTCAGCATTTGAGATGAGCATTGGGGCTCTAAAGTCCCTCGGCCAAATGCAAATGCTGTTTGGTTCATTTTTTGGCTCACTATGGACAGATGCAATTGCATCTTAAATGCTCTTTAAAGGCCTTTAGGCCAAAGTACCTCCGGAAGTACTTTGGGAAGTTGCATCTCAAATGCAACCATTTTTTTAAAAAAATTTGTCACATTCACCTGCCGCCCGCGGCCGCAAGCCGCCGCTGGTCGCCAATTGCCTCCAGCCATCAGTCGCCGTCCCTCCGCCGATAGCCGGTCCCCACCGCCGGTCGCCACCACCGTCGTCGCCCCTCCGCCGATTGCCAGTTTCCCCACCGTCGGTATACTGTCGCCGGTTGGCGCTGACCACCGCCCGCCGCCGCTACCGCTCGGCGCCGCCGGGTGTCACCGGTCTCCGTCCATTGCCGCCACCGGTCGCCTCCAGCCGGCGATTGCCACCCCTTCGCCAATCGCCGGTCGTCGCCGCCGTCGCACATCGTCACCCCTTCGCCGATCGCCGGTTTCCCCACCGCCGGTCGCCGCCGCCGCCATTGGCCGTAGCTACCGCTCACTCGTCGCCATTTTTTTTATATAAAAAGTAAGAATACTTTACAAAGTATGTTTTTCACCAAACTGCATTTACGTCAAAATTATTAGAGAGAGAGAGAGAGAGAGAGATTGTTTGGAATGAAGTGAAGGCAAAAGCCGAAAGAGCAGGGGGAGGGAGAGATAGAGAGACGGACGACGAGGAGAAGGGGCTGAAATGGGGCCCGCCAAAATCCTCCAAACAGATACAGATGACGTCATCATCCCTCGCCTTGACCACCGGCATGTAAAATTGATTTCTGTGCACACCGTAATTACCAAAGTATGGCGAGTATTATCACGTCCAATATAAGTTAATTTGGTATTTCGATGGTATCGGATGCCTCTCTGATCTCTTTTTCAGTAAAAAGAAAAAAAGTTCACATAAGCCGTAAATTCATGTCGCAAAAGCGAAGAAGCTAAACTAGATTATCAATCTCGAGAATCACCGTTCCCGCAATCATTACTTACATATAAAGGTGTTAAATGAGTGAATTAGATCGGGTTTGAGTCAAATCGAATATAATCCGACCCATAAAGACTCGTTTCATCCATTTTAACCTATTTTCATATAATACAAATCTAACGACTCATTCTTGATCCGATTCATATTACTAAAACACTTTCCTATTTAGTCTAACTTAGCAAATATTATGATTTATTAAAAGGATTATACTACTAAAATATTATGGAAAATTTTATAATTAAAAAAATTAAAATAAAAAATCACATTTTTAAGATAGTTAGCTAACACATTCATGATCGATTTAAAATTCATTAAGTTGCTAGTGACCCATATATGATCCATTTTAAACTTGTTATGCAACCTATTTATAATCCACAATCCTAAAAATTGATTAGAATATGAGTTCTTGAGCCATTTTGCCACTTCTACTTATAGAGCATAGTAAATTTTCACTCGCTTTTGGGACGAAAGAACTAACAAGCTACTAAAACACCTAAAAAATGAGGTTCACGTCGTATGATAATAGACTCGACAAGCCACGCCTGCACATTTAGTCCCACTCAATAAGCGACGTCGGCAATTCCGTCCGCTAACTCAATAAAGAAAAAGAAGATAGACTTTAAATACCTAATTGCACGAAATGAAAGAGGTTTACAAATTCGATCGAACAATTTATAAAAAAAAAAAAAAAAAAAAAAAAGGGGGGGGGGGGGGGGGGCGCCGAAGCTTTATTCCAATTTCCGTGAGACAATCATACAAAATTTGAAACATCCTCCATTTCCATCAAAAAGAAATTTGCTAAAGCAAAAAGATGTCGATCATCCAGATCGGGCGATGGACGGCGATGAGGAGAAGATTCCCCGACAGACTTCTGACGCGCCTGGCACTGCCTGTCACGTATGATCCACGCTCCCAAAGATTTTCACCCCACACACACACACACACACACAAAAAGGCTGATCTAGCGGGGCCCACGCGCCTTCGTGGAGATCTGGCTCACCTCCACCTCCACGCCGCTACAGTGCTCCCTACACACAACAGATCATCCCCCCGTCATCGATCCTCGAATTTTGGTCCTTTCTTGCCTGGTCCGTAAAAAAACAAGTAAACAAATCCCACACACTCATCTAAAAACAAAAAAGACTGAGCATTGAGTATTTGATAAATTTATAGTAGTTGTCACGTGGGATATTAACACAAGTAATTCCCGAACTTTGATCAAATAAGTAATATCATTCTTAATTTTTAATTTATTCGATATGATCCTTGAATTTTAACCAAATGTGCAGTAACGAAATAAAAATTCAGAACGATATTACACACTGGACCAATGTTGAAAAACATTTTTTTTCTAACGTTTTCCTAAATCAAAATGACAGGACGATAAGCCAAAGCAAAAGACTCGTTTTTATTTTATTTTATTTTTTTTTGTGTCAAAACATCACTCTTTACCAGATAATAAATAAAAGGTGCAAAACTTATGATATTTAGAACGGTAAATGAAAAAAAAAGGGGCAAAAGGTTTTTTTTTATCCGCTCGTTCTTTCTTTGACCTTTATCCACTCGGGTTTATTATTTTTTATTCTCTCGAAGATAGCTTTCGAAGTCACACAAATTTGAATTTCTAAATTTTGACAAAAAAAAAAAAGGTTTACTCGATTGAGTTGGATCCAAATCACAATGGACAGAGATCACCCAATTTTTATGATCGAACTTGAAATCACAAGTCGACAATCGTGATCATGTGCTCCCCGTGTACTGACCCGAGGCGCCGATCTAATTTGTTGACCTTAAATCCACTCGGGTTTATTATTTTTGACCACACCAAAATAAATTTTTGACCATAAAATCATCAAAATGATCGACTTGCGATTAATTTATCCTCGGTTATTAACTACGAAAAATTCAAAACATGTACACTCGTGATAAATTAATAATAAAAAATTTAAACTGGTAAACCCGTCAACTGTTACGCGTCATCTAATTCATCAATTTAACGGTAAAATTTAATCAAAATTAACGGAGGGTAAAATTTGGATTTTGTCACAGGTGTATCGATTTTAGATTTTTTGTGGTCGAAAAATTAGTTTTAGGTAAACTTGTCGCATATATACCAATTTGGAGTTTTTCGTGCTAATAAACCAATATTTATTACATCAAAGTTACATATCAATCAAATGGTACTTGTTCAAATAAATTCATATCTAATAAGTATGCATCGAAACCCGTGATGTTATCTCCATTTCTCGTTTTGTAATTCAATTTGAAGGAAAATCTACCATCCTCCAAAAAATGTGTCTGTCTGCTCGCAAAAAGCCTTGCGCGTTGCTTTGAAAATTTCACTGTGGCTTTTGGATACCGCGCAAGCTCTAGTGTCATAACTTTAAAGGAAACCTAACCAATTTGGTCTATCCAAATTACAATGGTCAAAGATCGTCATTTTTATTATCTAACTTGCCGATTTTGAATTTTTTTTAATGACTTTTATCAAATTTTTTTTCGAATGATATTTTCACATTTAAATTCGTGGAAACCTTTCTTGATAATCTATCTACAATTCTATTTGAAAAAGAAAAAAAGAACGTAGGACCACGTCTAGAGCTTTTTCAAGCGAGACTATCTTATTTCTTAAGCACCTAATAGAAATAGGACAAAAAAGAAGACAAAAGTAACGATTTTTTTTTTTTATCACCCATTCATTTGATGCCGCCTAAAGCAAGAAGTAAAGAAAAAGGAAACATAAGTTTGGACCAAGAGCCAAAACAACAAAAAGATGTTTGGACCCAACCTTGAGGGAGATTGGAGGACCGCCTTTTCACTAGCACATGGTTTTTATTTCCACCGTCGAGATAAAATCGTGCGTCGACTTTTTCTTTTCCCCGATCGCGACGCTTTGCCGGCAGCTCGGACTATAACATTTACCGTCTTCAAAAACCATGATCCAAAAGTTTAAGTTAAAACAAATTAAGGCAGAACCTGACTCTGATACCATATTAGCAAGCCCAATTTGCTAGTAGAAAAGGCCACACGTGGATAAAGTGCACATAAATTCCGCAGACACGCAATATCGGATATTTTAACAATCTGTATCTTTTTTCATTGTCAAATTCGATTCCCGTCGGTTCATTTGTTCTCATGACGCAACTTGTCACACCTTTTGGGGCTTTTTTTTTTCCTTTCCTTCCAAAGGATTTAAGTTTAATCTAGCTCGAAACCAACACCATCCGAGATTAACCGGTCACCTAATTACGAAAATTTTACAGTATCTTTGCCCGGAAGGACAATTCATTATTATTGCTTAACAATAGCGGATTATTATAACAGAGAAAATGTGTGACCTTCATATAAGTCATGTAATGTACATAAGAAAAAGTCACCAACAGCATCTGATTTAATCTGTTAATTTAATTGTCTGACTTTCAATTCATTTGTCAATTGTCATAATGTCAACGACTGACGATTTCAAATTAATCAAGTCTGGGTAGTCACTGGGGGTGTCGTGGACCTAAAGTCCATATTTTCCTGCAATGTGTAAGTGGGGTGCGTGGTCAAATCAACCCCAAAATTGTTAAAATTAAACGTGTTAAATATAATCTAATTAATCAAGTTAGGACACGTATGCGTTGACTTTTTTCCCTCCACCCAAAGTATACTTTGGGGAATTGACATGTCATTTTCATGGTGAGGTAAATGGATACGGGCATGATACTTTCAGCTGCATTATATAGGCCATGATGCTGCACGCAACCACTGCTTATGGCAACCTTTATGTTTTTTGGAGCATTTTTTTAACAGAAATATTTTTTTTTTTGTGTTTCTGTTCCTGGCTATGATTTTTGAGAAAAAAAAAACGCGTTTGGTAAGTAAAAAAAAACACTTTTTTTCGCCGGCGGTCAGCAGCGGCCGGCGGGTGGTGGCCGCATTGGTGGTGATAGGTGGTGGTTCCAAAAGTGTTCCAAAACTCAGAAGCAAGTTTTTTTTGTTTCTTCAAAAGTGTTCCGCGAAACACTTTTTGAATATTTTTGAACCATACGCGTTTCTGTTCCAAAAGTGTTCCTGAAACAGAAATAGTTTCCCTGGAGAGTTACCACACGCAGCCTTAGATTCCGTTTATTTAGCGGAAAAAGTCATCTAAAACGTATTTTTTTAGAAAATGACCGATTACATCACTTATAAAAAATGGATAAACAAAAAAAAATCATCGTCCACAAAAATATATAACTATAAATTATTGTCGATGGTAAAAATAATTTTCATCGGTTAATTATTTTAAGTAATACAAACGATCGTTTTCAGGAAATATTTTTCAGACTACTCATTTTTTCGAGAAACAAACGGAGCCATAATTGGGAACTTTGTATTACAATCTACAACTTCTCAATTGGAAATTTTTATCTTCTTTCGAGCCCAAAAATTACTCATTGAGTTTCCCCGCCACAACATTATTTTTTGGCCTCGAGCATCCTTGGAAGAAATTCCTATGATTGTGAGAAATTTTGTGAGATCATTACCAACTGCTCTAAAGCTTAAGATGTTAGATGAAAGCGTAGTGGTTTAACATTCAAATATATTATATCGTCCACGTCAGTCAGTCATTTTTTTTTTATATCTAAATGATCAGTTGAAGTGGAAGGGTAAACAATCGAGGAGGAGCCAATGCGGCGAGGCTTCGACTGTGCTATGATATTATTGAAGAGAAATTATAAGAATAATGAAGGAACCCGTTGAGAACCAATGCTGACTGCTAAGCAGCTAAAATATTTTCGAGTCGAAGACAAGAATTATCCTTCGACTTTCCCACATAATTAAACCATCTCACCCAAAGCAAAATCCAAAAATGTTTTTTTTTTTTGTTTTTTTGTGTGTCCTTCTAGTTGTTGAACGAAAACAAGAACAGAAGAAGCCTATCTCGAATGCTAAAAGAGCAGGTACAACCGATCCCAGAAGGAGCATCGGTTCGCGGTTGCTGAATGCACTGAACCGAATCGATCGCCCTCTCCGTTCGGACAATTATTTTAGGAGATAACGCTGGTCATGCAGTGAGATCTGGTTTGATGCTGCGCCTTGCCTTGTTTTAAGCCAGCGGATCACCTTTTGTCTCTTGCTCTCTCTGCTGATCGGTTCTCGATAAAAGTTTTTTTTTTTTTTTTTGTCCCCTTCTTCTTCTTCTTCTTCTTCTTCTCATTTCAGGGCTAAAGGAATCAGCTGGTGCGTATGATGATGGACCCAATCATTTCAACGAAACCCTAATTTACAGGATCTCGTAAAATATGAATTGAATCCAAGCTGGAACTCCATGGCAAATCTCCAATGTTGATTTTGGTCGTCTTTCTGATGTCTTTTGGGGGCTTCAGTGGCGGACCTGGGGGAGGCTACAATTTTGGGGGCGGGTAAGAGTTTTCGAAATTCAATTTCGCGAGGAGATTTTAAGATATTGGCAGCATGATCGGCGCTGAGGTGGATAAGTTTTTTGCAAAGTTAAGCTCGCGAATCACCGGTGATTGGTATTTACCAAAAAAATAATAATAATCATGGGTGATTGGGCGTCGTTGCGTATTTTTTTTCATTTCGACCGTCTCAGGCCGGACCACTCCCCACAAGTCTTGTTGAATAGTTGGCACCAAGGGATTGATCGAGTAATAATGGCGATTTATATCTCTTGTGCCTAAAGATTGCTGAAGTTTTGAGGAATGCCCTAATCGCTTCATGGATGATTTGCCCCAACTGGATCGAGGAGGTTCACTTAATTTGGTATGAGAAATCCGATTCGGATTCCTCCTAATTACCACGCAACAAAAACGTTTGGAAGCATGAGAAATCCAGTTCGACCCTTGCCCAGAACCGGCGCCAACCTAAAAAAAGTAAAGAAAAAAAAAACAAAAAGCGAATAATCTTATCAAATATATATAAAAAGTCCACATCAGCGTCGATCGTGTCACGTCGACTGATCGGCGTCCACATTAATAAATTTCTGGATAAAATTGATCAGATAGACTCAATTGGCACAAATGTAAAAGGTTTAAAGATTAAATTGACATAATTGAAAAATTAAAACCTTTTGGACACTTTTTTCAAGAGAAAATACAACAATTTTTTTTTTTGAGTTGTTCGAAGAGGACAATGGGTGGATGGAAAGTGGCTTTGTCCAACCTAAAAGTAGGGATAATAATAAGAAAGCAAAAGCCCTAATCCACGTTGCCATTGTTGGAAACTTTTTGGACCCATTCGTGCTATTTCTTGGGCCAACCAAAGCCATCCTTGCTATTACCGGCAAGGGAAAAAGACCCAAAAGCGCACTTCGTGGGATTAGAGAAAGTCGATCATCAAAGAATTACTTAATTTGATTGACAATCTCACTTTACTGGCATGGGAATCATTACTAAGTACACAATATTTTGCAATAACACGAACCAGTGCATTGAAAATTGTAAAATTTCCTACATCGGTTGCTTTGTGTTGTAGGCATAAAGACATTTCCCATTTGCAGTTGTGAGATATTTGGGGATGCTCTATGTTGTCCTGACATGCATTCGTGGTATGTATTAACGATCAATGTCTTCTCAGGCAGGGGAACCAGACATTTGTTCCTAGCTTGCTTGAATCTGGTGACGAACTGGTCTACTGTCTCGTTGTACATCTGCTTCATTGTTGACAAGTCGGCTACGGACAGGTTTGGCACAGCTCGTTGAAACTGCCCATGAAAAAGGCGCTCCATTTGTTCCCATGAAAGTACTGAATTCGGTGGCAGAGCAGTGTACCACGTGAAAGCTGTTCTGGATAAAGAGAGTGGGAATAATCTCAGCTTCCAATGATCGGCCTGGGTAGCGTCCTCGTAGAGTGCTAAGAAGCGGTTGACATGTTCATAGGTGGATTAGTCGTCTTCATCGGTGAACAATGTGAATTCTGGTATCTTGAATCCTCTTGGATATGGGATCGTATCCATCCAATTATGGTACGATTTTCAATAAACGTTGACCCTATACCCTACCACAGGATCATTATACCCAGTTATTTGCTCAATAACTGGTTGATTTTGATACACTGGTTGGTATGACATTTGATATCCGAGATGCGGTAGGTATATTGGCTGCATGGCAGGTTGAAGAGCTTGTGATGTGAGCTGATTTGCTTGTGGTTGGAGCATCGGATTCACCTGTTGATATCCTGGGTGTATGATCTGCTGATGAACCGCCAGCGAAATTGGTTGATCCTGCCCCATGGGATGAGGGAATTGGTCCTGCCCCCTGGGCTGCCATAGGTCCCCAGGGAAGGCTGGCAATGCTCCATGATTTTCGACAATCCCAGGTGCAGTTTGCTCGTTCATAGGTATAGTATTTGCCTGCGTAACAGTCCTATGCTGGACCGCAAATACATTTTGTCGAAAATGATAGCCTAGGAATATACCCGGGTCATTTTCCTGAAGGTTGGGCTCATTTATTGGTAGAGTTTTTCCTCGTGGCAAAATCCTGACAAGCACAACCGGTGTCATGTCCTGATCGGTAAGTCCTGTGTTTGCTGCTGACAAAGGTGCACTTGCTGTAGGCATAAAGACATTTCCCATTTGTGATTGTGAGATATTTGGGGATGCTCCATGTTGTCCTGACACGCATTTGTGGTATGTATTAATGATCAATGGTCTAACGACTTCAGTCATGCGTTGGATCATGTGATCTGCCAACTCGTTCTAGGCTTCTTCAATCGTACGCCTGATTGAGAACAGCATGACTGGCGTCACTTCAGGGTTTCGCCTTGGTTCTTCGACAAGTTGTCGTTGAACCTCGCCTTCTTCAAATTGGTGCGGATCTTGAGCTCCTCGAACTGTTGAAGATTCTGTTCGGGGTACTTCCTCCATGAGTTCGTCACCGTTTAGATTGCTACGACCTCTTGTACGCGGCATAGTACTCTCTCAAACTTAACACCAGGGTCCCATCAGGCGTGCCAAAAAAGGATTGTTGCGCGAAAATCTCCCTCGGTAAGGCCCAATGGGTTCTCTCAAGGTTCAGCCCAGGAGATCGGAGCCCAAAAGGGTTATAATCGCGGAAAATTCCTTTTATCGAACGTTAGCAGTTTGTTGAGAAAGAAGGGTTCCATGCAAGCTATGGACAGAGAGCGTTAAATGCAATGTCTTATTGATAAAAGCGTGCCTTTCGACAGCTTTGTACAAGATTTCGACAAACCTACAAGAGACGAATTTCGATGGACTAGTTGAAATGCTTCGACAAAAGTGACCGAGATACAACACCGAAATTTAATCGACGATGCCGAATCTTACTTGTAGGACACGATGCCGGAATTAAATCTACGACACCGGGCGGGTGGAATATAGGACACAGCACCGGAATTTAATCGACGGGACTGGACGGGTGGAAAGTGAACCAATACAACGCCGAAATTTAATCGATGGTGCTGGACTGGGCAAGCAGAAGTCGAAATTTAATCGACGACGCCTATCTCTAGATATAAAACACGTCGGAATTGAATCGACGATGGGAATCTGAAAGCTACAGCTAAGATTAAGCTAAGTTGAAAGATAAAAACTTATTGTGTTGTGTTTTGGGGGTGGGGTTTCCATGCAGGATACCCTTAGGTATTTATAGGCGTGTTCCGGTAACCGTCGAAAAGTCATTGTCTTGAGCTTCAAGGTTTGCTTTGGTAACCGCTGGAAAGCTGTCAACTTTAAGTTTTTCCGCACGTTTTCCTTCGACGAGCCTTGGGGGTGAAGTCTTCAAACCGCGCCTTTCTTGTCCCTTTTGATGGGATTGCCGCCAAATCCTGCGACTGCTCCTGATCGTGTCTTCTTTTGCGCGCCTTTTTTATCCTGTATTTTGGGATAAATTCTGCCAAGATTAACTCTTTCGCGGCGTCATTACAACTGACCCTTGTTCGCACTGTGTACACCTTTCCGCAGCTGATTACTTCTCTTCCTTTGTGCGCCTCACGTGGCCCCTAGGGTAAATTTGAGTGTCAACACTTAGTAAATATCCCGAAGCACTCGCTAACATATATTATCCTTTTTGCAGTGTAAGGGGACGAGTAAACTCCCAAGAGTCGGCACATTCGATTGGGGGCGTCGATGAGAATTTTCAGCTCGAGAATTGAAGACCGTATGATTAATCTCACCGGCTGCGTACCGACTATTTTGAGTCAGGGTCATCTGCACAAACCGAATGCGTTATACTTAATCGGTTCATGAGATTTTCATAGTGTTTTTATAAGGGTCCATATCACCGGGCATATGCCTCCAGATATGTATGAAAAAAAGCATAATATTCACACTTGTCGCACAGTGATGTAATGAACATTGTTGATTGAAATGCTTGAATCGAACAAATGATTTTTTTTTTCTAAGAATCCAAAAAATTGAAATTGTCTGTTTGTGGCGCGCGACTGGCTTTGCTTCTCAGATTATTATTTGTTGTCTCTTTTTTTTTTTTGGCTTCTCAGATTAGATGAGGCGATAACTTCTCACGATGGGAGGTAAGAAAAGCTGGGTGAAAACTACATCTGGAAAGCAGCTGTTAGGCACCGTTAAATTAAATTATAGTAAACTAAGCGCGTGAGGATTAGCAACAAAATTAAGAAGATTGTTGTGGAGTTTCCAAGTCACGATTCTCGCCGGGCATTGTGGCTCAGAGTCCCACCTCCATTTAATAATAATAATAATAATAATAATAATAATAATAATAATAATAATAATAATAATAAATTCGACATTCTAGACATGGATGATAAGTATGAGACAGAGTTCAATTGAAGCTGTCTTCTCCCGAATTCCACAATTTTTCACAGTCGTGAAATTTATCAGCTTGAGATCAAAGCACATAATCCCTCGTAAGTTTAAGGGGGGACAAGTTCAAAGATTCCAATCTCATGAGCTCTGCCGGAGCGTACAGATTTTGTGCTGTCGGCCTCAAAGAGGGATGCACGAGTCGAGCGATTCGAACCCCCTGTCCCAAAATTGGAATGTCCTAAATCTGGATTAAGAGCGATGAAGACAGAGATGTTAACAGCAAAGACAAAAAAAACTTGGGACATGGTGGGCTATTGATACGAAGAAAATGGGCTTTATGGTAACCAAACCATGGGGTTGGCTGGGGATTTGGATTGGGATTTTGGGCTCGATTGGGACTTGTAATGGCATTCACATAGAAGAACCAAAGGAAGCAACGATAACCGCCCATGCATTTCACCAAACAGAGATGGCGTGACATGACATCCCGAGCTAATTTTCTCGTGCCCAGTTAGATTCGTCCTTTGGTTGGCTTGGATCCAGTCCAATGCGTGGGATACTTATGTCGGGATTTACAAGATCTGCGGATGAATTACTTCCTCGTAAGCCCGACTCCGAAGTGGTTGCGCCGAGTAGAAACCGAACTTGAGACCTCAAAGCTTCACGAGGCGCGAGGTCCCGATCGCTCCGTCGGTCGGAACTGTTTTCAAGGCGCGCGCCTGGTTTTCGTTGCCATTTGATATGATGAATTATATTCGATTTCTAACGTATGAAGTTCGTTTGACGGACTTGGAGAACCATCATCCAATCGTTGTTGAAGCTCTGTGACTCTGTTCAAACATCAACTCCGCGTTTTACATGCTAAATGGCCTATTTTCCACGTGCAAACTCTTATCTACACGAGTATTAGGTAATTTTTCACCGTGTCTTCTCCAAGGCCTCCTATTGATGGGCTACAAACACTGACATGGCCCACTTCCAATTTTAGTTAAGTCTGCTAGTGTGGTGTTATCACCTAACAAATCTTTCGGCTTAACCTACGTTTGATTGTCCGGATTAAAGCCAGGATGTGATAAGTTTTAATCATATCCCGTGTTTGATAGCGGTTTAGGACAGGGTAAAGTAAATATAGCCAGGGAATGAGATAGAGCCATGTAGGATTCTCAAGAGAGCAACGCACGAGGAGAACCTGTTTTTTTCTTTTTCTTCTTCTTCTTTTTCCATGATCACCATCTCTTCGGTGGCAGCGAAATTCGAGTGTCGCCCCGAACTCGGTCGGGTCTCTGTCCTTATTCCTCTCCAAGGCCACTCTCTCGCTGAGCCAGGATACTCAAGGCTCAAGATAATGCCATCAGATTACTTGCATCATCACCTTGTACTCACCAAGGACATTTTTTTTTTTTTTGTGTGCTTATATTACATTTGTGCGGTATTTATAAGTCAAGACGTTCTTGAACCTTATAGCTTCTCCAATTTCTTATCATATCGTCTCATCTTAACTAGAAATTCAGAAGACCAAACGCAGAGCTCTATTGCGACGATTATGACGAAGAGTCACAAAACTTGCGTGCCTTTCTTTCATATTTTACACGCAGTCATTCACGCTCGGAAACTATGATTTAAAAATGTAAAATGATCGCCAAATTAAATGAATAGTTCGACAAATCTGCTGGTCAAATATAGTGAACGGTCAATGAATTATTAATTATCTAATAATTGTAGCTAGGTAGGTAATCGTAATGGGATACTGACACACAAAAAGTAGGTACTCCAACACAAATACCCCGCAAATCATACTCAATATGTAGTATGTTCCGTAAAATTTTAATTTATCAAGCGTGATTCCTAATTTTAGCTAAATGTGCAATGTATTATTCAAATTAGTCTCTCAATTATATGAAAATATTCAAGATGATCTTTTTTATTAATTCAAATTTATATATAATATTAAGTATTTTATATGATTCAAGGACTAAATTGAATATGCACTATAAATTTAGGGATTATATTGAATAAAATAAAAATTAAAATATTGAGCTGTGGAGCAGGGACCGAGCCAACTAGATTATGAGTCTATTTGGCGTCGTTTTCTCTGCCGTAATCTACCCCATTGAGCAGTCTCTATCTCTATCTGGCTGTCCTTCTCCTTCCTTCCTCCAGTGAAGACCATCAGCTTGATTTTTGCTTCGTTTGACTTCGGCTTCCCTTCACTTCCTTCGCAAGCCTCGACCTCCAGCCTCTCCCTCGCAACCGCAGCGCCGTCTTTATCACCTGGGAGCGAAGAGGCCATGGCGCCTTCGAAGCTCGCAGTGGTCGCGGCGGCACTCGCAATCGCAGCCGTCGTCCTACCTCTGAAACATCCGACCCATCTCCTCCACCCGCCTCCCGTACCTGGAGCCCACGACCGCCTCCACGCTTCCAAGGTGGTGCCGGTCGCCGGAGCTTTCGGGCCCGAGAGCCTCGCCTTCGACCCCAGCGGCGGAGGCCCGTACACTGGAGTCGCCGACGGGCGGATCCTGAAGTGGGAGGGCGACGAGCGCGGGTGGGTCGACTTCGCTGTCACTTCCTCTCGGAGGTACGACTTTGAACCACTCTTCCGCTTATGCTCGACTTGGTTTTTTTTTCCCCACTTTCCTTGTCAAAATAAGATAGTGATTTTGCTCTTCGTTGGTGACGTGTTTAATCATCCTGATTTACTTCCATTGCTGGCGAGTATCGATTCGCAAAATTTCATATATTTGAGCAGCATAGTAGAGAACACGACCAGATAGCTCAAATGCAATCAGCCACGCCATTTAGTATGCTAATCGTAGAGCAATCTTAGTATACGAAACATCACTCGCCGCTGTTGGCGAGAAATGCGAGATGAATTTAGGACTATATCCATGTTAGTTTGAGGTGAGATTCTATGCCATTTCGCAAATGCTTACTCAGAAGATTGGAAAAGATCAGATTCTTGATCATGCACATAAATGTCGTCCAAAGCCCGTTTGACAATTTTGTGGTTTGTTTACTGCAAATATGAAACTAGATTAGTCGCATTTAGCAAATCATGTGTCACTTATGCTGGACTCTAGGAGAAAGTACTCAGATTCTGCGTTCTTGCGCTGCAAGTGATTCAGTCCATCACATCAAAGTAACCCTGTGTGTGCTTTTCAGCATCGGTGTGTGTTTCTTTCAATCCAAGTAACAAATGCAGTTAGTAAGGCGTTCATTAGATTGGATTGATTACCTTTTTCCTAAATGAATGTAGTTTTTGTTCAAGTCGCTATCAGATTAGTCTCTCCTGAGAGATCAATAGTTTTGGAATGATGGAGAAGATTAGCATGGCCCTCGCAAGGATGATACGAAAATAGTTCCAATGAGTTAGTTATCTTCTAACTTGTTGAGTACTTGTTCCTTTTGGGTTTCATGGTAACTCACATTGATTTTTTTTTTTGGGGCATAAAACTCACATTGAATTTGAGAGCCCCAATATTGGAGAAAGTAGCAGCAGCAACAGAACTTCCAATATTGGAACTCACATTGAATTTGAGAGCCCCAATATTGGAAGTTCTGTTGCTGCTGCTACTTTCTCCAGAAAGTACCATTTTCACCCACTTTGATACATAGGGACAGAGCACATGAGTGCTAACATTCCTAATTCGAGAAGTTGCTGGGGCTGCCGAATAAAAACTGATTTCAGTTTCAGCACTCATTCATTAAATTTCCAGAAATATTGTGCTTCCTTTTGTATATTTTGCCCCTGAATGTCACCAACTTGGTATCGTGCTACTAGGAAGGAATGCATTCACCCATTTGCACCGGAGTTGGAGCATGTCTGTGGAAGGCCTCTAGGACTCCGTTTTGATAAGAAAACTGGAGATCTCTATATTGCGGATGCATACTTCGGGCTTATGGTGGTGGGTCCAGATGGTGGTTTGGCCACTCTGGTGGTTAATGAAGTTGAAGGCAAACCCTTGCGCTTCACCAATGATCTGGATATCGATGAGAGCGAAGATGTGATCTACTTTACAGACTCAAGCGCAACTTTCCACAGAAGGTAAGCAAGACACAGACAGCGTCAATGCTAAGAGAAAGATATCTGGATATCGACGGGTCTTGTTTTCATAATAATGTGGGATAGTTCAACAGGATAACCGCCTTTATTGATTTCTACATGGTTAGGACATGGAAACAAGATAACCAATTGTTATATGGAAATTATTTATATCAGTGTCTTGGTCCAGTTAACTGATTTTCAGAGTAGTCGCACCTCCACGGGAGAACCCAACTTCTTTTTCTTGTAAGGGCTGACAAGGGGGGAAAAAACTATAATCTGTTCTCAGTGATATCCATTGATGCCCACAAGAAGCTACTTATCGCTGATAATTTGTCTGTCCAGAGAATTTATGAATTCATGTCTCAGTGGAGACAAAACTGGCCGGTTGATGAAATATGATAAGTCAAGCAAGGAACTAAAAGTCCTTTTGCGAGGACTTGCTTTTGCCAATGGAGTAGCTTTGAGCAAAGATGGTCTGTTTCTACTGGTGGCAGAAACCGCTACTTGCCGAATCTCGAGGCTGTGGCTTAAGGGCCCTAATGCAGGAAAGTTGGATATCTTTGCTGAGTTGCCCGGTTACCCAGACAACATCAGGAGGAACTCCAGAGGCGACTTCTGGGTCGGCTTGCACGCCAAGGAAGGGCCGGTCGCGAGGTTCCTTCTTTCCAATTCTCTCATTGGGAATTTCGCTCTAAGACTGCCGATCAGCTTCCAACAGCTGCACTCGCTGTTTGTGGGAGGGAAAGCTGATGCCACCGCTGTCAAGCTGGGCAAGGAGGGAGAAATTCTGGAAGTAGTTGAAGACGCCGAGGGGAAGACCGTGCAGTTCATAAGTGAAGTTGAAGAGAGGGATAATAAGCTGTGGATCGGGTCGGTGATGAGGCCTTTTATTGCTATTTTCGATTTGGATGGAGCTGTTAATTAATCTTGAGTTATAAGATCGGTGAGTACACGGGTAGATTCCAAGGTTAGGAGAAATACTGATCCTGTTCTCACCCATCACCCTATGCCATTTGCAGAGTATCTTGTAGAAAGGTACATGGTGCCCTATGTTGCATCTCTTGCATGTAGAGAGGACAATAACTCCCTTTCCCATTTCCTCAAGTTTTTAGAATGTTAGTGAGAATTTAAATTCTTCTTGGTGACAAGTCGCTTATCGATTTTCTTTCTGGAAGGTTATTTCAACTTTGAATGTATCTCAAATGAACTAATAAGTCGGCATGCATGAACTTCGTGTGATTTCTCAAGTAAAATTAAAAGTATAAAAATGCTAAAACTTGAGGAGAAAAATAATCGGGAAACATGTTGAGAGCCAGTGCTGAATAACATCACCTCAAGAAGGGGATTGTAATTGGAGAAATAGTTAAGGGCCGACATTGATCCACCGCTACACATCAAGCCTTGAGGAGCCTCTAATGCGACGAGGCTCTGACTGTGTTATGACGATGAACTGCTAAATTATTTTTGACTCGACCAAAAAAAAAAAAAATTCTGAGGATAAGTAAACAGCAGGAACATACAAATGACCATCGTAATTTGTGATTAACTGTTATTTTTTGGACAAAATATATCATTTGACGATGTGTTAAAATTCTTCATCAGTGGACTGCGGTGATGCCAAAGGAAACTTAGGGTGCGTATGGTAACGTTTCTGTTCCCGAAACAACTTTTGAAACATAAACACTTTTTTGTGTTTCTGTTCCCGGCTACAATTTTTGGGAACAGAAACGCGTTTGGTAATTGCAAAAAAATTATGTTCTCGAAACAAAAAAAGAAAGAAACGCGTATGGTAACCGCAAAAAAAAAAAAAATATGTTCCAAATTTTTTCATTTAATTAAGGCAACTATATATATATTAAAATTAAATTAAATCTCATTCAATTTAGTAAATCAAATTTTATGCACGGTTTATAATTACAATATGGACAAGATCAGCTACAAAATAAATTAAAAGACAAGTCGAATTTGAAATTAAATAATGAGAATATCAAATATGTTTTCCATTGATAGAAAAAATTACAATTATGAGACATACATAAATGTTCCCAAGTAATTAAAAATATGATTACATGATAGAAAAATACAAAGTCATGGAATTGCAGGCATATTGTAGTCACTTGCCATTTTATTTGCAATGCTTTTCCTAAGCATGTCCATCTCACTTCCCTGCACATCTAATACATCATCAGCAACCTCTTCTTTTGTACATCCATATGCATAGACAAGATCACCATAGTCAGGATTACCATCATCTTCACAATTGTCCTCATCATCCGACAGTATCAAATTTTGACCACTTCCTATTGCTCGCTCCCTAGTAGCATATATGGTTTTCCTAACTAAGATTTCATGCAGGCGCAATTTTAGGTGAGGTAAGTCTGATTCAGGGTTTCATGCGGATTGAAAGACTAGTCCTATCAATCACAATTAATATAAAGAAAGCGCAATCATGTGCATAAATGAACCATATCAACACACATCAATTCACAATAAGGGTGTCCTAACATAGCCCTAGGGGTTCCCGTAATTAAAGGCCAAGGGTAAAATGAGAAGATTTGGGGACGATTTGCTCAAAGGGCGAAATCGTCATTTTTTGGAAGGTTTGGATATCAAATTACCCAAAATATTCCATGACCAGCTAATTGTGGCCATTTCCCATTTTTTAGAATTTTTTTTCGAAATTTCTTGATTTTCTTCAATTTTTTGGGAGACGATTTGTCGAAAGGGCGAAATCGTCATTTTTAAGAAAGATCGGGGATTAAAATACCGGAATAGGTCTTGGCCAGTTGATCGTAGTACGATCATTTCCTATTTTTTGTGATTTTTTTTAATATTTTTTAATGATTTTTTTTGGGACGGTATGCCGGAGGGGCAAAACTGTCATTTCTGAAAAGATTGGGGGTCAAAAGACCCGAAATAGGTCATGGCCAGTTGATTGTGGCCATTTCCTATTTTTTAAAATTTTTTAGATTTTTTTAGATTTTTTCATTTTTTTTTTATGAAAGTGTTCCAAAACCTTTTCTAAAAAGTGTTCCGGGAACACGGAAATAAGTGTTTGTTGTTCCTCAATTATGCTTCAAAAGTATTCTTTTTTCTGAAAAGTGTTCCCGGAACTTTTTGAGAACGTTTTTTTATCGTACGCGTTTCTGTTCCCAAAGTGTTTCGGAAACACTTTGGGAATAGAAATACTTTTTCTGGAGCGTTACCATATGCACTCTTAAAGTTCCAAGCTGTAGAAGCAATTCATTTGAATCCCCTAATCTCCGTATAGTTGATTTGCCCCAATTGGATCAAGGAGGTGTATAACCCGGTTTCGGATTCCTCCCGATCGCACTCCACAGTCCACACAGATCAAATGCCTAGACTTAACTCATACATAGGTTTGCAAAGGGGAAAATTACCCAAAAAATTCTAAACTTATTGTAATTGTGCCAATTCAGTCATAATTTTTTTTTTCTAATTCAATCCTAAACCTTTTATAATTGTACCAATTCAGTCCATTCGGCGAATTTTGACCAGTCGGCGCTGACATAGCCGGCAACCTAATATTTTAATAATATTTTGGATTTTTTTATTTTATTTTTTCCTTTTCTTTTGCCCTTTCCCTTTCTTTCCTTCCCTGTTCCTTGGCTTCCACTTCTTCTTCGCCTGCACGAGTTTCATTCTCAGCGATTTCTGGGTTTCAACTCACTGAAGAAGAAGAATTCGAACCGGTTGAACTAGAACCCACGCTGAACAAGACGAACTCGAACCTAAACCCCATCGTCTCCGACTTCACCCCGCCCCCGCACCTTCTCGCCGCAGCCGTCGCCGCGCAGGGCCGTCGCGTCGATCCACCTCATCCACAGTTGCGTTTTTGCTGGACCTCGGCGGGGTTCTCGCCGGCCTCGCCATGGCCGGGCGAGGCGAGGCTCGACCTCTCCAGATCTGGGCTCGCGAGGTCAGCCTTTGCCCGGCCATGCCGAGGTCGGCCTCGCGAGCTCGCCCGGTCCGTCCATGGCGAGGCCGACGAGAGGCTCGCCGGTCATTCTTCGGCCGGTCGCCAGCTGCTGGAGGTGGAATGGGAAAGGGAAAGGGGAAGGGGGAGCAGAACGAAAGGGAATATGGAGGGGAAGGGGAAGAGAAAAATGAAAAAAAGGGTGTCTTTGATTTTTTTTTTTTAGTCATATGTCCATTTTCATTAAATTTTAGGTAAAAAGACATCTGAAGTGTCAATATTTGTGTACTATACTTATTTTGATGTCAATATTTTTTTAGATCACTTAAGTGCCAAATTAGAGAAAAACGATTACCTACTTAAGTTCTAATTCCAGCCAAATATTACACGTGATATTTTTAAATAATTTTTTAATATTACCTATCAATTTTTTTTTTAAAAAAATCAACCCACGTAGTCCACGTGACGTCCACTGAACTGTTCAACTTAAAAAATAGTTAATTTTTTTTACAAATTAAACTAAACAGAAAAATGGCCTAAAAAATAAAATTAAAAATTAAAAAAATAAGGAAGCCTAAATTGCAGCGACGAGGGCTCTGAGCCCTGGCCGCCACCTCCCCACCATCGCCGGTAAATGGCCGGCAAGGGGGGTTGTCGTGGCGAGGCGCGATCAGCCTCGCCCAGCGACGGCGGCTGCAGTAGAGGGATTTTGTTTTATAGTTTATTTAGCTTATTTTTTGGTTTTATAATGTTTTTAACTTTTGGCTTTTTTTATTACTGTCTTGGAAGCTCTGGCGAAGCTCACCAGAGTTGACATTAAAATAATCGTTTTAAAAAAATGGCACTTGAGTGATTAATATATATATATTAACGCCGAACACAAATATTGGTACTCTTAATGTCTTTTTGCCTTAAATTATAACTTTTATGCAGGTTTTTGTATGTTTAACTTTACTAAACTTTTCCCTTTTTGGTGTTTTTACAGATATATAGGTCCAATTAGACATGGCCGGTTCCGGTTCAAGAACCGGCGGTTCCGATTCCGAACTTTTAATTTTATTTTTAAAATAATAAAATAAAATTAATAAATTATAAATTATAATCAAACTGTACATTGTAATAAAATTTGGGAAAAAAAGAGAGAGAATGGATGGGCTTTAACTTAATAAATTATCATTAAGCGCCTACATATCTTCTTGGGATAGAAGAATCAAAGCCCATGTAGTTTTCTTATCTTTGGTAATCCCCAACTTACCTCATCGTCAATCGTCGCTAGCCGTTGTGGTGGTGGTGGTGGTAGTATCTCCGCAGTCATTACTGAAGAATTCGTGTTCTCGATCCAGCTCTTGTTGGCGAAATCTAGCCTTTGTCCAATCATCGATACAAGCTTGATACTCCACACTTTCCGGACTTAATCTTGAACGGCGGGAGTCCAAAATTAATCCTCCAGCACTAAATGCTTGTTCAACCACCACTGTTGAAGAATGGGTCGCTAATATTTGTTTCGCGATGAAGGAGAGAACTGGAAATCGAGTTAAATAATTCTTCCACCACTCAAGAATCTTGAAATCTGCGTTGTGTTCGGAATCACTAAACTCAAAAGCAATTATTAAATAGTTTTCTAATTCTGAAATACTACATGTTGATGTTCCTTTCTATTTTTTTTTTGCCTACTCTTGAGCATTTTATACCCTATACTAAGTAGTAAAATACCCGCATCGCTTTCTGAGACACTATGTTGGGCAGATCCACATCCACTGTCACTTAAACCATATCTATTACAAAATTCATTATATAATGCTACTATAGCTTCTTTAACCTCTACTTGTATAATTGAAATATTTATTACTTCATCCAAATGTAAACAATCATAATAATAAGCATTCAGATAATCTAATAAATCATCTAATTTAGTACGTGGATCGAAAACAATATCAACTAAATAGACAAAAGGAATGTTCAAATAATAATGCAACCATTTTTCTCGCATTACTAAAATACTCGAAACTAATTTAGTATCTTTTTCATATGCATTAAAAATATTAGCAATATTAACACACTCTATTAAAAATAAATACCAGATAAAGTTTTAGTAGCATCATTAAAAATTTTCAAACAATCTAATTTTTTTTTGCAAACGTCCCAATGTTGCGAGAGTAAAGCAATATCGGGAACAATGTTTGAAATAAATGAACATAATAAATCTTTGTAATCAAAAGTTTGTAGAAGCATCACGTAGGTAGAATTCCAACGAGTCGGAACATCTTTTGGAAACCTTTTTGCCTTTCTTCCATTTTCTTGACAAAATTTTCCCCACGCTTTCATAAGTTGAGGGCGGCTCCATAAAAATCTAATTGCACTATTTATTGGGTGGAGAGAAGTCACAAGAACTCGTAAACCATCTTGAACACATAAATTCAAAACATGACAATCACAACTAATGTGAAAAAATTATCCGTCAAAAGAGGGTTTACACATTTTTTCTAACTCAGGAATGGAAGCAGTATTTGCAGCGGCATTATCAAAACCAATTGAAAAAACTTTATTAATCAAACCATATTCTTCTAAAACTTGCCTAATTATTCTATAAATATTATGGGCCGTATGCCTTTCAGGAAAAACTCAAAATGCAAGAAGTCTTTTTTGAATAACCCAATCATCACCTATCCAATGACATGTGACACCCATATAAGAATTAATATTTCAAGAATCACTCCAAATATCACTACCTATATGTACACGTCTTTTGAATTCTTCAAAAAATATTTTCAAATCATTTTTTCGATCTTTATAAACTCGTTTAAGTTCGCGTTTAAGAGTAGTTTTTAGAACAGATGGTGCTTGCGAAACCAGCGTAGTGTTTACTAAATATCTAAAATTAAAATTTTCACCAGTATTAAACGAAGCATGCTCAAGGAAAACATATTCAGCTAATGTTTGTTTATAAAGTACATTAGTGAAACGGAATAAAAGATGAGGGTTAGGATTGGCGAACCCGGGAACTTGTTGTTGGTTAGTGTCGATCCTCACTTACGTTGAATGTTTTTTGGTCAGATGCCAACGAAATGTTCCATAGTCATCTCCTTTACCAAGTTTGTATTTTTGGGATCCGGATTCCATGACATACTCAAAAGTATGTCATGGTGACATACTTTGGATCTGAGCCGTCGATTTTATGTCGACGGTTCAGATGACGCCACGCCATCTGATCTGGTGGGGAGCTAAAATTTGGGCGGCACTTCATTAAAATTTTTTTTTGCTTTTTTTCATTTTCAAATCGACCCTCTCTCTCTCTCTCTCCTCCGATCTCATTCTCTCTCAAATTTCCTCCGTGGAACCGCCGTCGACCTTCTCCTCCTCCTCTCGGTGACGGTCCCCTTCGATGCCAGCCTCCACGGGAACTGCCGTCGACCTTCCCGACACCAAATCCAGAGGCGCGTCAGTGGCTTCGACCCCGAGCACATATCCGTCTCTCTCTCCGCCGATTACGACTTCGTATGGATCTCCTGGGTTACAGGTTGGTGCTCGATCGATCTCCGCTTCTCTCTCACGCATCTACTAATTTTTTTTTCCAATGTATGCCGAGTACGTGTGAGATGCTTCGGATTTCCTGGTGGGGTTCTTCGATTGAGGCGATTCAGAAACTGAACAGAGTTGTTTTATTTGGTGAGTAAATCGGTGTTGGCAAAGATTAGGGCTTACGAATCTGTGAAGCTTAGAGTTCTTGTCGTTGACTTGAGATGAAAATAATGGAGTTCTTGTCAGGCATACTTGTTCTGAAGAGCATGTGAGATATTCGATTTTTTCTTTTTGGTTGGGGGAGGGGTTCTGATAGTTTTGGAATTTAAAAAGGGAGATTTTTATTGGCATTTTCTGTTCTTTCTTCCTTGGATTTTGATTACGAGTTTTTGATCGGTTTGGGTTTCTAAATTGGCGAGGAAGTTTTGATTTTTTCTCGATCAGATGGTTGAAGAGGGGAAAGGGGATCTGGGTTTTGAATATTTACTTCTGGTTCATTTGATCGAAATCCAAAATTCTTTTTAAGATGCTGCATTTTTCCCCACTGTAGTTTGTTAGTGATATTAAACATCTGAGCTTCAAAATTTTCTTGTCCTCCTGCCTTATACTCAAGAGTGCTTGTTCTACTGTAAATGCGCAGGGCATCCATGGATTCTGAATGGAGGCGAGACAAACTCACTGGCTGATCTGACCTGAGCAAAGAGAAGAATCCCCCCTTCTCCTGAATCGAATCCAAAAGTTAAACTACCGAGTTGGCGATAGTGGCAGGATCCTGTAAATGTTCAACTTTTTTTTTTTGGCTTTCCCCAATGTAAATTCATCACTAGATCCCTTCCTTCCATTGCTTTTCTTCTCTGCATGAGCTGGGGACTCTCCAAGGTCAAGATGAATCGCATCCCAGAGATGAGAGACAGAGGGAAAACACCTGGAGGCTACTGCTGAGAGACTGCAGAGTTTCATCTTTGTTCAAGTTTTGTTCCTTTGTTCTTTTTGTGAAGGCTTATGTCTGCTGTTTTGAAAGAGGTCAATTGGGGTTTTGAGAAGCCTTGCCCTGTTTTCCCCCACTCCATCTCTGTTTTCCGCCGTGAGAGTGTGGAAGTGAGAAAGCTACTTAGTCAGCAGAAAAAGAGAAAAACAAAAGAGAGAGGGAGAGACTGTAATTTTTTTGCATCTTTTTGTATGATCTGTACTGAATGCAATTAAGAACTCTCTTTTTTCTTCCTGTCATTTTCTGGTGCAGCTGGAATTAAACTTTGCTTCTTCCACGAGGAATTTCTATAACAGCATATTTGGATGTGTGGAAAAACGTTGAGAAACACACTGTAAATTGTCTGTTTTCTTGCGGAAGGGAGGAGGCATAAAGAAGAGAAAATGCTCTTTCTCTGCGCCCTGTTGCTATGAACGTGAAGCCTCACGTGGCCTTGACCGGAACAGGGGCCGCTGGTCCCTTGTTCAGTCTGTCTACCTCTCTAGTTCTTTTACATTTGCAAGTTGTCTTCTTCAATAAACCAATTATGGACAAAAAGAAAAGAAAAGAAACGGAAAAAAAAACATCTTTTTTTCTGTTATTGTATAACCTTGGTCAAACTAGTCCCCAAAAGCAAAAGTTACTAGAAATACAAAAGGAACGAAAAGCTGAATGAGATTGTCATAACTTATTTTATCAGATCACTGCGACCGGAGTTCCAGGAGTCATGTCGTGTTCAACAATGAGAAGAAAGCTTGCCACTGCCAGTTTCATCCAGCAATTCGCTCCCACGAATTGTACACCTAAGATTGTGACTCACGTCAACTTTCACTAATAGATGTGAATTTGGTACCAATGCAATCCCAAAAAAAGAACACATTCTCCTTACCAAAAAAAATAAAGAATACATTCTCAATGTGGATAACACATTTATCTCTCATAAATGACGAGAATTAGGCAAAGAAGAATTATCCTTAAACGTCTACATGTTGGAGTCATGTGAGCTCACATGGTAAGTGTCCAAACGAACGATATTGGAAAAAGGATAGAGAAGGGAGAACCCTAGCCAGCAATCTTGTAGCTAGAATTTGCCAGATTATCCAGGCCCGAGACGACTTGCACCGACTCTATGACATCACCGACCTTAAGATTTGCTAAGTAATCCTCGTTTTCTGTCACATAACCGAAAACCGTGTACCGCTCATCCAATATATTTGGATTACTGGGGTCAGTTCACTTTCTTTTAGCAGCCAAAATATATGACTTGATGCAGAATTGTTCTCAAACTCCTGTCAAATAAGAAAATACACATAACATGAATTTTCTGAAACTCTATCTGACTTTATCGGAATGACCAAACGGTAGAGCAAAGCCATGTAAAGGTAGTAAATCTTACATCTATGGCCATGGCCATTGTTCCAAATGCATTAAATGGAAGCTTTGTTTGAGCCTTGTAAAGGCCAAGCTCCTGTAAGATGAAAAACATCGAGTTACAACAGTCATACAACTAGACAAACTTCATCTCGTCGGCTGTAGAAAAAGTCTTACATCAGCATCTATAAGAACAGACTATCCAAGGAAAATTGATGTCTCCTAGCTACAGATTATTAATTATCCTAACTAACATATTTGTTGCTGCTAGTTCTTAAGCCAGTCTCAGGGTTAGTGCAGTTCTCCGGAACATGTTGCCAGTCCAAGAAGGATGAAGTTAACTGGAATGTAAGCAACAATGAGGATAATAAATTTTTAATATTTTATTGTGACCATATCCATCTGAGTTGAATAAGAAAGCAGCGTGTTCAACAGTAGTTCCAAAAGGCTTTGTTTTCCCCCTTTTAGTGAAAGATTAAATAGAAGATTAGAAGGCTATAGCTTACCTCTCTGGATTTCCATGCCATCATAGAAATGCCTCTCTACCAAATCCACGAAATTCCCAGCAGTGACAGGTGCATTGTAACCATCTAAGACTATTCGAAACACACACTCCTCCAGGTTGGGACTGTCCTAGATCTTCACCTTCATATCCACGGCAGCCGTACCTTTCAAGAGAGGCATATTCTTGTATTCTTCAAGAACTTCATAAGGGAAGCCATCCACCATATCCTCTTCAACACTGCAGAAACCCAATGCCCCAGGAAGATCTCAGCTGCAGTCAATGACAAGGGTATCTATGAGAAGGATTTACCTCTTGAGCAGATTAATTTCACACGATCCTTCCATCTTTCAAGCTAACATAGCAATATTGACATTCTTTTGCTTTATCAGTTAAATACTAGATACACTAAGGCAAAACATGGCAATACTGACATTATTTTGCTTTATCGGTTAAATAATAGATGGGCCTTGAGTTAATAAGAAGCACAGATACGTACTGATGGTACAGAGAGTAGTAGCTAAGCAGTAGCAGTTCTAAAGGAGACAAAAAAAAAATGAGGACATTGCCTCACATCTAACCTGAGCTACAAAGTTTTGCAGTGGCTTTCATCGCAATGCAACATAATTGGTAACATCAAGCATAATGAAGTAAGCCTATAAAGGTATAAGAAACACAAAATGAAGCCCTGCCGGTCTGATTGGTATCTACGAATTCCACACAATAACCAATATCTCACACAAAATAAAGCCCTACTGATCCGCCGCCTTCAGATTTTGCTAAATAGAAGAAAGAAAAGAAAATCGAATATCTCACACGTGCTCTTCAGAACAAGTATGCCTGACAAGAACTCCATTATTTTCATCTCAAGTCAACGACAAGAACTCTAAGCCTCACAGATTCGTAAGCCCTAATCTTTGCCAACACCGATTTACTCGCCAAATAAAACAACTCTGCTCAGTTTCTGAATCGCCTCAATCGAAGAACCCCACCAGGAAATCCGAAGCATCTCACACGTACCCGGCATACATTGGAAAAAAATTAGTAGATGCGTGAGAGAGAAGCGGAGATCGATCGAGCACCAACCTGTAACCCAGGAGATCCATACGAGGTCGTAATCGGCGGAGAGAGAGACGGATATGTGCTCGGGGTCGAAGCCACTGACGCGCCTCTGGATTTGGTGTCGGGAAGGTCGAAGGCAGTTCCCGTGGAGGCTGGCGTCGAAGGGGACCGTCACCGAGAGGAGGAGGAGAAGGTCGACGGCGGTTCCACGGAGGAAATTTGAGAGAGAATGAGGTCGGAGGAGAGAGAGAGAGAGGGGGAGAGACAGGGTCGATTTGAAAATGAAAAAAAGCAAAAAAAAATTTAATGAAGTGCCGCCCAAATTTTAGCTCCCCACCAGATCAGATGGCGTGGCGTCATCTGAACCGTCGATATAAAATCGACGGCTCAGATCCAAAGTATGTCACCATGACATACTTTTGAGTATGTCATGGAATCCGAATCCGTATTTTTGTGAGCAGTCTCTACTCTCTAGCTGTCCTTCTCCTTCCTTCCTCCAGTGAAGACCATCAGCTTGATTTTTGCTTCGTTTGACTTCGGCTTCCCTTCACTTCCTTCGCAAGCCTCGACCTCCAGCCTCTCCCTCGCAACCGCAGCGCCGTCTTGATCACCTGGGAGCGAAGAGGCCATGGCGCCTTCGAAGCTCGCAGTGGTCGCGGCGGCACTCGCAATCGCAGCCGTCGTCCTACCTCTGAAACATCCGACCCATCTCCTCCACCCGCCTCCCGTACCTGGAGCCCACGACCGCCTCCACGCTTCCAAGGTGGTGCAGGTCGCCGGAGCTTTCGGGCCCGAGAGCCTCGCCTTCGACCCCAGCGGCGGAGGCCCGTACACTGGCGTCGCCGACGGGCGGATCCTGAAGTGGGAGGGCGACGAGCGCGGGTGGGTCGACTTCGCTGTCACTTCCTCTCAGAGGTACGACTTTGAACCACTCTTCCGCTTATGCTCGACTTGGTTTTTTTTTCCCCACTTTCCTTGTCAAAATAAGATAGTGATTTTGCTCTTCGTTGGTGACGTGTTTAATCATCCTGATTTACTTCCATTGCTGGCGAGTATCGATTCGCAAAATTTCATATATTTGAGCAGCATAGTAGAGAACACGACCAGATAGCTCAAATGCAATCAGCCACGCCATTTAGTATGCTAATCGTAGAGCAATCTTAGTATACGAAACATCACTCGCCGCTGTTGGCGAGAAATGCGAGATAAATTTAGGGCTATATCCATGTTAGTTTGAGGTGAGATTCTATGCCATTTCGCAAATGCTTACTCAGAAGATTGGAAAAGATCAGACTCTTGATCATGCACATAAATGTCGTCCAAAGCCCGTTTGACAATTTTGTGGTTTGTTTACTGCAAATATGAAACTAGATTAGTCGCATTTAGCAAATCATGTGTCACTTATGCTGGACTCTAGGAGAAAGTACGCAGATTCTGCGTTCTTGCGCTGCAAGTGATTCAGTCCATCACATCAAAGTAACCCTGTGTGTGCTTTTCAGCATCGGTGTGTGTTTCTTTCAATCCAAGTAACAAATGCAGTTAGTAAGGCGTTCATTAGATTGGATTGATTATCTTTTTCCTAAATGAATATAGTTTTTGTTCAAGTTGCTATCAGATTAGTCTCTCCTGAGAGATCAATAGTTTTGGAATGATGGAGAAGATTAGCATGGCCCTCGCAAGGTTGATACGAAAATAGTTCCAATGAGTTAGTCATCTTCTAACTTGTTGAGTACTTGTTCCTTTTGGGTTTCATGGTAACTCACATTGAATTTTTTTTTTTTTTGGGGCATAAAACTCACATTGAATTTGAGAGCCCCAATATTGGAGAAACTAGCAGCAGCAACAGAACTTCCAATATTGGAACTCACATTGGATTTGAGAGCCCCAATATTGGAAGTTCTGTTGCTGCTGCTACTTTCTCCAGAAAGTACCATTTTCACCCACTTTGATACATAGGGACAGAGCACATGAGTGCTAACATTCCTAATTCGAGAAGTTGCTGGGGCTGCCGAATAAAAACTGATTTCAGTTTCAGCACTCATTCATTAAATTTCCAGAAATATTGTGCTTCCTTTTGTATATTTTGCCCCTGAATGTCACCATCTTGGTATCGTGCTACTAGGAAGGAATGCATTCACCCATTTGCACCGGAGTTGGAGCATGTCTGTGGAAGGCCTCTAGGACTCCGTTTTGATAAGAAAACTGGAGATCTCTATATTGCAGATGCATACTTCGGGCTTATGGTGGTGGGTCCAGATGGTGGTTTGGCCACTCTGGTGGTTAATGAAGTTGAAGGCAAACCCTTGCGCTTCACCAATGATCTGGATATCGATGAGAGCGAAGATGTGATCTACTTTACAGACTCAAGCGCAACTTTCCACAGAAGGTAAGCAAGACACAGACAGCGTCAATGCTAAGAGAAAGATATCTGGATATCGACGGGTCTTGTTTTCATAATAATGTGGGGTAGTTCAACACGATAACCGCCTTTATTGATTTCTACATGGTTAGGACATGGAAACAAGATAACCAAATTGTTATATGGAAATTATTTATATCAGTGTCTTGGTCCAGTTAACTGATTTTCAGAGTAGTCGCACCTCCACGGGAGAACCCAACTTCTTTTTCTTGTAAGGGCTGACAAGGGGGGAAAAAAACTATAATCTGTTCTCAGTGATATCCATTGATGCCCACAAGAAGCTACTTATTGCTGATAATTTGTCTGTCCAGAGAATTTATGAATTCACGTCTCAGTGGAGACAAAACTGGCCGGTTGATGAAATATGATAAGTCGAGCAAGGAACTAAAAGTCCTTTTGCGAGGACTTGCTTTTGCCAATGGAGTAGCTTTGAGCAAAGATGGTCTGTTTCTACTGGTGGCAGAAACCGCTACTTGCCGAATCTCGAGGCTGTGGCTTAAGGGCCCTAATGCAGGAAAGTTGGATATCTTTGCTGAGTTGCCCGGTTACCCAGACAACATCAGGAGGAACTCCAGAGGCGACTTCTGGGTCGGCTTGCACGCCAAGGAAGGACCGGTCGCGAGGTTCCTTCTTTCCAATTCTCTCATTGGGAATTTCGCTCTAAGACTGCCGATCAGCTTCCAACAGCTGCACTCGCTGTTTGTGGGAGGGAAAGCTGATGCCACCGCTGTCAAGCTGGGCAAGGAGGGAGAAATTCTGGAAGTAGTTGAAGACGCCGAGGGGAAGACCGTGCAGTTCATAAGTGAAGTTGAAGAGAGGGATAATAAGCTGTGGATCGGGTCGGTGATGAGGCCTTTTATTGCTATTTTCGATTTGGATGGAGCTGTTAATTAATCTTGAGTTATAAGATCGGTGAGTACACGGGTAGATTCCAAGGTTAGGAGAAATACTGATCCTGTTCTCACCCATCACCCTATGCCATTTGCAGAGTATCTTGTAGAAAGGTACATGGTGCCCTATGTTGCATCTCTTGCATGTAGAGAGGACAATAACTCCCTTTCCCATTTCCTCAAGTTTTTAGAATGTTAGTGAGAATTTAAATTCTTCTTGGTGACAAGTCGCTTATCGATTTTCTTTCTGGAAGGTTATTTCAACTTTGAATGTATCTCAAATGAACTAATAAGTCGGCATGCATGAACTTCGTGTGATTTCTCAAGTAAAATTAAAAGTATAAAAATGCTAAAACTTGAGGAGAAAAATAATCGGGAAACATGTTGAGAGCCAGTGCTGAATAACATCACCTCAAGAAGGGGATTGTAATTGGAGAAATAGTTAAGGGCCGACATTGATCCACCGCTACACATCAAGCCTTGAGGAGCCTCTAATGCGACGAGGCTCTGACTGTGTTATGACGATGAACTGCTAAATTATTTTTGACTCGACCAAAAAAAAAAAAAATTCTGAGGATAAGTAAACAGCAGGAACATACAAATGACCATCGTAATTTGTGATTAACTGTTATTTTTTGGACAAAATATATCATTTGACGATGTGTTAAAATTCTTCATCAGTGGACTGCGGTGATGCCAAAGGAAACTTAGGGTGCGTATGGTAACGTTTCTGTTCCCGAAACAACTTTTGAAACATAAACACTTTTTTGTGTTTCTGTTCCCGGCTACGATTTTTGGGAACGGAAACGCGTTTGGTAATTGCAAAAAAATTATGTTCTCGAAACAAAAAAAGAAAGAAACGCGTATGGTAACCGCAAAAAAAAAAAAATATGTTCCAAATTTTTTCATTTAATTAAGGCAACTATATATATATTAAAATTAAATTAAATCTCATTCAATTTAGTAAATCAAATTTTATGCACGGTTTATAATTACAATATGGACAAGATCAGCTACAAAATAAATTAAAAGACAAGTCGAATTTGAAATTAAATAATGAGAATATCAAATATGTTTTCCATTGATAGAAAAAATTACAATTATGAGACATACATAAATGTTCCCAAGTAATTAAAAATATGATTACATGATAGAAAAATACAAAGTCATGGAATTGCAGGCATATTGTAGTCACTTGCCATTTTATTTGCAATGCTTTTCCTAAGCATGTCCATCTCACTTCCTGCACATCTAATACATCATCAGCAACCTCTTCTTTTGTACATCCATATGCATAGACAAGATCACCATAGTCAGGATTACCATCATCTTCACAATTGTCCTCATCATCCGACAGTATCAAATTTTGACCACTTCCTATTGCTCGCTCCCTAGTAGCATATATGGTTTTCCTAACTAAGATTTCATGCAGGCACAATTTTAGGTGAGGTAAGTCTGATTCAGGGTTTCATGCAGATTGGAAGACTAGTCCTATCAATCACAATTAATATAAAGAAAGCGCAATCATGTGCATAAATGAACCATATCAACACACATCAATTCACAATAAGGGTGTCCTAACATAGCCCTAGGGGTTCCCGTAATTAAAGGCCAAGGGTAAAATGAGAAAATTTGGGGACGATTTGCTCAAAGGGCGAAATCGTCATTTTTTGGAAGGTTTGGATATCAAATTACCCAAAATATTCCATGGCCAGCTAATTGTGGCCATTTCCAATTTTTTAGAATTTTTTTCGAAATTTCTTGATTTTCTTCAATTTTTTGGGAGACGATTTGTCGAAAGGGCGAAATCGTCATTTTTAAGAAAGATCGGGGATTAAAATACCGGAATAGGTTTTGGCCAGTTGATCGTAGTACGATCATTTCCTATTTTTTGTGATTTTTTTTAATATTTTTTAATGATTTTTTTTGGGACGGTATGCTGGAGGGGCAAAACTGTCATTTCTGAAAAGATTGGGGGTCAAAAGACCCGAAATAGGTCATGGCCAGTTGATTGTGGCCATTTCCTATTTTTTGAAAAATTTTAGATTTTTTTAGATTTTTTCATTTTTTTTTATGAAAGTGTTCCAAAACCTTTTCTAAAAAGTGTTCCGGGAACACGGAAATAAGTGTTTGTTGTTCCTCAATTATGCTTCAAAAGTATTCTTTTTTCTGAAAAGTGTTCCCGGAACTTTTTGAGAACGTTTTTTTATCGCACGCGTTTCTGTTCCCAAAGTGTTTCGGAAACACTTTGGGAACAGAAATACTTTTTCTGGAGCGTTACCATATGCACTCTTAAAGTTCCAAGCTGTAGAAGCAATTCATTTGAATCCCCTAATCTCCGTATAGTTGATTTGCGCCGATTGGATCAAGGAGGTGTATAACCCGGTTTCGGATTCCTCCCGATCGCACTCTACAGTCCACACAGATCAAATGCCTAGACTTAACTCATACATAGGTTTGCAAAGGGGAAAATTACCCAAAAAATTCTAAACTTATTGTAATTGTGCCAATTCAGTCATAATTTTTTTTTTCTAATTCAATCCTAAACCTTTTATAATTGTACCAATTCAGTCCATTCGGCGAATTTTGACCGGTCGGCGCTGACATAGCCGGCAACCTAATATTTTAATAATATTTTGGATTTTTTTATTTTATTTTTTCCTTTTCTTTTGCCCTTTCCCTTTCTTTCCTTCCCTGTTCCTTGGCTTCCACTTCTTCTTCGCCTGCACGAGTTTCATTCTCAGCGATTTCTGGGTTTCAACTCACTGAAGAAGAAGAATTCGAACCGGTTGAACTAGAACCCACGCTGTCGTCTCCGACTTCACCCCGCCCCCGCACCTTCTCGCCGCAGCCGTCGCCGCGCAGGGCCGTCGCGTCGATCCACCTCATCCACAGTTGCGTTTTTGCTGGACCTCGGCGGGGTTCTCGCCGGCCTCGCCATGGCCGGGCGAGGCGAGGCTCGACCTCTCCAGATCTGGGCTCGCGAGGTCAGCCTTTGCCCGGCCATGCCGAGGTCGGCCTCGCGAGCTCGCCCGGTCCGTCCATGGCGAGGCCGACGAGAGGCTCGCCGGTCATTCTTCGGCCGGTCGCCAGCTGCTGGAGGTGGAATGGGAAAGGGAAAGGGGAAGGGGGAGCAGAACGAAAGGGAATATGGAGGGGAAGGGGAAGAGAAAAATGAAAAAAAGGGTGTCTTCGATTTTTTTTTTAGTCATATGTCCATTTTCATTAAATTTTAGGTAAAAAGACATCTGAAGTGTCAATATTTGTGTACTATACTTATTTTGATGTCAATATTTTTTTAGATCACTTAAGTGCCAAATTAGAGAAAAACGATTACCTACTTAAGTTCTAATTCCAGCCAAATATTACACGTGATATTTTTAAATAATTTTTTAATATTACCTATCAATTTTTTTTTTAAAAAAATCAACCCACGTAGTCCACGTGACGTCCACTGAACTGTTCAACTTAAAAAATAGTTAATTTTTTTTACAAATTAAACTAAACAGAAAAATGGCCTAAAAAATAAAATTAAAAATTAAAAAAATAAGGAAGCCTAAATTGCAGCGACGAGGGCTCTGAGCCCTGGCCGCCACCTCCCCACCATCGCCGGTAAATGGCCGGCAAGGGGGGTTGTCGTGGCGAGGCGCGATCAGCCTCGCCCAGCGACGGCGGCTGCAGTAGAGGGATTTTGTTTTATAGTTTATTTAGCTTATTTTTTGGTTTTATAATGTTTTTAACTTTTGGCTTTTTTTATTACTGTCTTGGAAGCTCTGGCGAAGCTCACCAGAGTTGACATTAAAATAATCGTTTTAAAAAAATGGCACTTGAGTGATTAATATATATATATTAACGCCGAACACAAATATTGGTACTCTTAATGTCTTTTTGCCTTAAATTATAACTTTTATGCAGGTTTTTGTATGTTTAACTTTACTAAACTTTTCCCTTTTTGGTGTTTTTACAGATATATAGGTCCAATTAGACATGGCCGGTTCCGGTTCAAGAACCGGCGGTTCCGATTCCGAACTTTTAATTTTATTTTTAAAATAATAAAATAAAATTAATAAATTATAAATTATAATCAAACTGTACATTGTAATAAAATTTGGGAAAAAAAGAGAGAGAATGGATGGGCTTTAACTTAATAAATTATCATTAAGCGCCTACATATCTTCTTGGGATAGAAGAATCAAAGCCCATGTAGTTTTCTTATCTTTGGTAATCCCCAACTTACCTCATCGTCAATCGTCGCTAGCCGTTGTGGTGGTGGTGGTGGTAGTATCTCCGCAGTCATTACTGAAGAATTCGTGTTCTCGATCCAGCTCTTGTTGGCGAAATCTAGCCTTTGTCCAATCATCGATACAAGCTTGATACTCCACACTTTCCGGACTTAATCTTGAACGGCGGGAGTCCAAAATTAATCCTCCAGCACTAAATGCTTGTTCAACCACCACTGTTGAAGAATGGGTCGCTAATATTTGTTTCGCGATGAAGGAGAGAACTGGAAATCGAGTTAAATAATTCTTCCACCACTCAAGAATCTTGAAATCTGCGTTGTGTTCGGAATCACTAAACTCAAAAGCAATTATTAAATAGTTTTCTAATTCTGAAATACTACATGTTGATGTTCCTTTCTATTTTTTTTTTGCCTACTCTTGAGCATTTTATACCCTATACTAAGTAGTAAAATACCCGCATCGCTTTCTGAGACACTATGTTGGGCAGATCCACATCCACTGTCACTTAAACCATATCTATTACAAAATTCATTATATAATGCTACTATAGCTTCTTTAACCTCTACTTGTATAATTGAAATATTTATTACTTCATCCAAATGTAAACAATCATAATAATAAGCATTCAGATAATCTAATAAATCATCTAATTTAGTACGTGGATCGAAAACAATATCAACTAAATAGACAAAAGGAATGTTCAAATAATAATGCAACCATTTTTCTCGCATTACTAAAATACTCGAAACTAATTTAGTATCTTTTTCATATGCATTAAAAATATTAGCAATATTAACACACTCTATTAAAAATAAATACCAGATAAAGTTTTAGTAGCATCATTAAAATTTTTCAAACAATCTAATTTTTTTTTTGCAAACGTCCCAATGTTGCGAGAGTAAAGCAATATCGGGAACAATGTTTGAAATAAATGAACATAATAAATCTTTGTAATCAAAAGTTTGTAGAAGCATCCCGTAGGTAGAATTCCAACGAGTCGGAACATCTTTTGGAAACCTTTTTGCCTTTCTTCCATTTTCTTGACAAAATTTTCCCCACGCTTTCATAAGTTGAGGGCGGCTCCATAAAAATCTAATTGCACTATTTATTGGGTGGAGAGAAGTCACAAGAACTCGTAAACCATCTTGAACACATAAATTCAAAACATGACAAGCACAACTAATGTGAAAAAATTATCCGCCAAAAGAGGGTTTACACATTTTTTCTAACTCAGGAATGGAAGCAGTATTTGCAGCGGCATTATCAAAACCAATTGAAAAAACTTTATTAATCAAACCATATTCTTCTAAAACTTGCCTAATTATTCTATAAATATTATGGGCCGTATGCCTTTCAGGAAAAACTCAAAATGCAAGAAGTCTTTTTTGAATAACCCAATCATCACCTATCCAATGACATGTGACACCCATATAAGAATTAATATTTCAAGAATCACTCCAAATATCACTACCTATATGTACACGTCTTTTGAATTCTTCAAAAAATATTTTCAAATCATTTTTTCGATCTTTATAAACTCGTTTAAGTTTGCGTTTAAGAGTAGTTTTTAGAACAGATGGTGCTTGCGAAACCAGCGTAGTGTTTACTAAATATCTAAAATTAAAATTTTCACCAGTATTAAACGAAGCATGCTCAAGGGAAACATATTCAGCTAATGTTTGTTTATAAAGTACATTAGTGAAACGGAATAAAAGATGAGGGTTAGGATTGGCGAACCCGGAAACTTGTTGTTGGTTAGTGTCGATCCTCACTTACGTTGAATGTTTTTTCGTCAGATGCCATCGAAATGTTCCATAGTCATCTCCTTTACCAAGTTTGTATTTTTGTGGACAATATTTTCAGCTTATATCAAACTTACCTTCGTTTTCATTCCATACTTTGTCGAAGTATAGCTATAAGTCGGATTCTCGGCTCTTCCGTCCCGACTCCTTTGGTATCGACGATTCTTCGACACTAGTGGCAGTGGCAGTGGCAGTAGGAGGATAAAGACTTTCTTGCGTTGCGATGTGCTAGACGTTGGGATTGGGAACATCGTCGTTTTCCCAACATGCATATTCACGAGGATCATATTCACGAACAGGAAAATCGGATTCTCCCATCCCCATCGGGCTCTTTTCCTTTCTAGTGTTTCTGCTTCCAGTTGCCATTTTTTGAGAGAATTGATCGGAAAGTTGATTCAAAGAATTGAGACGGAATTGAGAGAAAATATCGGATCGAAAGAATTTGACTTGAAAGTTGAGAGTATTGGAGAGAATTGAGAGAAATTGTGAGAAAAATAGAGATGGATTGTGAGATTTTTATAGAGTGTTTTTTTTTTTTTTAGGAATTTGCAACGGCCAAAATGGCCGTGGCAAATCCCATCGGGCCTTCAGACCGTTGCATTGCAACGGGCCGAGGCCTGTTGGGGAAGAGCCGTTTGGCTCTTCCCGAGGGGGGCGTTGGCTCTTCCCCGGGGGGAGGGGGGGGCTTTTTATTACCGGTTCCGAAAAATTCGGAACCGCTGGCCCGGTCAACGGGCCGGTTCCAGGCCTGCGGGCCCAAATGGCCATGTCTTGGTCCAAATGCAGATTTCATGGAAAAACGTGATGACATCATTGAGTTTGTAAGTGACAAAAGTGTCTAAACCTAATTGATGGGGATGGACTCTACTTTCGTCGGTTCATTTGTGCTTCTAACTCGTAAAAGAAAAATCATTAAGCTTCATATCGAACGAGTGATTCTCTTGCAAGTCTTTATTTGGGTGACAAATGTCACTGATTCGATCCGGTCAATGCCGACAAGACGGACATAGCCATAGAAATAAACTGCTCAAATGCTCGTACAAATGTGCAAAATTTGATGCTCAAGCTCAAGTATGATTGCTTCGATGCTGGAGGGTGAATTGGAGAGGGAGAGCATCTTGTTGTTTCATGTGCCGGACTCGAGTTAATGTATAATAAAACCCCTGGGCATAACAAGCTCCTATCCAAGAAAACAGAGAGCCCAAAGTAGATGGCTTTGAAAGAGAGAGCGTCGTCCACGTTGACCAGCAGAAAACTCTCAGGTTTCAGGTCTCTATGCATTACTCCGAGCTAATGACAAGCCTCGACAAATCGACAATGATTTTCGTTAGCTCAGCGGCCTTCCTCTCACTATAAATTTATAGTGCCCCCTCTGGATAATCCGGTCGAATAGCACACCGCTAGAGCAGAGCTCCATAACGATGTGGACTCATGATGGATCCTCGTGAGCACCCTTAACCGCGACGATATACATTGGACCGGCCCAATGGTGCATTATCTGGATCTCCCCTCCACATCTTCCCTAGAGATCAGCTTCCCCTTTGTGATCAACTTGCACGCATAATGGATACCCATGGCGATCTCTTGCAAGAGAGAAATAAGAGAGACGATTGGGAGGCAAGAAGCAAAAGAAGAAGGAAATTGGAACCCACAAAGAAAAAAAATGAAAGGAATTAGATCAAATAACCAACCCAAAAAAAAAAAAAAAGGATCACGAGTTATACCAAAAGTAGGGAGCCACGGAAGGGATAAAACATTCCATCAATTGAAACATTCCATATGTAGTGCATTACACATGTATTTGCACAAATAGTTATTCCCTCTTCAAAAGATAAAACATCCCCAGAAGATATCGAATTTGAAACTTCTATGGGGTCCTCGATTTTCCAATGCTGATTAACGCAAAAATAGAAATACAGAAAGGCAAGACTATAGTTCTAGAGTTGGGGAACTGTACAGACAACAATATCGTTACGTCATTGGTGCTATACTCAGTGAAACTCCGCAATCTCAAAAACCCTAGCAGTTCCATCAATTGAAACAGAAACAAGGAACTCCCCATTAGCAGACACCGACAGGGACTGAATAGCTTCGGAATGCCCATTAAATGTTCTTACGCAGTCACCAGAAAGGCTATCCCACACTCGTACTTTGCCATCGACACAACCCGTAGCCAAAAATCTTGACGCACCGACCCAAGTCAAGCAAGCCACTCCATCCTGGAAATAATAGATGCCAAACAAGCCCCAAGTCCATCACAAATGAAGTAAGACGAATTTTAAGCGCAGAAGACAGCTATATGACAATCAAATATGGATGAACAGATTCAATCAGTAAAGTTTGAGGTACATGGAAACATGACCAATCACCTCGTGATCACAGGTGGCGCGGGGAGAAGAATGCTGGAGATCCCATATAATGAGCTTCTGATCTAAGCTTCCGGTTGCAGCCCACGGGGAGCTGCAATAGGAGTTTGGAAAGAGTAAAAAGATTTGCTGAATTTCATATAGATCAATTTCTAATAATCTCAGCAACATTTTTTCGTTTGAAGTGGCTTAAACAAACATTCCAATCGGAGGAATATGAGCAAATAATTTTCTTTGATGAGAAAATAGTTGAGCAATCACTTGCTTAAATGCTTAATACAACTCATCGACAGTCTCTATATGGAATGTGTGATTTTGGTAGAACCAAAGCCTCACTTTTCACTTGCCTTCCCACATTATTCTGACCCCCACAACAATAAATCAATGCTTCAAGCAAATGATTACTACTTATTGTGGTCTAAAAAGCACTGCAATTTTCCTTCTTTCTGCTCTTCCCATGCATGTATCTTCCTCGTTTTATATATTGTCATTTACAGGGAAGAATATGTGCATATATGTGCATATGTGCCCTTTGATGAAATTGGTCGTCCATTTCATTATGCGATACAAACATAATATGTCTTTAATTAATTCACAATCCTTTATCACATTACACCTACTTTCAATTCCTTCTTCAAGGGAATACTCCATGCATCATTTTGTATCTATGCTCTAATAAGCATTTTCAATAATTAGAGAATCAAATGGGATTGATTATTACAGTAATACTTCTCAGAATTTATTTTCAGCCTTTAATAAAAATCTTCCATTTACATTTCTCTGAGCTCGCCTTTTATATTAGACGAGTGTTTACCTCAAAATCTTTAATCATAGTCTGAATTACAAACTACATGGGATCTGCCGACACCATTGAGCTCTAGATACTATCGTGAAGACCACAACTAGCAGATATAGATATATCCTCGTAATCTATGTTCAAGTCAAAATAATTTGTTAAACAGGCGATACCTTGGTGCCAGTCCCACACATTCAACAGAATCTGCGTGAGCATCCAGAGAACTCACAACCTGTTGAAATCAGCAGCATAAATGTCATGAGACAACAAATGCACTAAAAATCAGCCACAGCATAAGCAGCAATAGGACCAAAACATGCGCATTCGCAAGGGAGAAGACATGATGGATGGATATAACTAACTGAGTCATAAGCTATTTCATCACAACAACAATAAGTTGTCTGAGATGAGCGATTATAGACTGAGTTAACAAATCTAAAAACTGCAAAATCAAATTTAAATTCATATACGCTGCCATTGCATTCCAACCTGCTCGTATTAAAACATAAGGACTTATCATTATAGAACCCCTCCAATCCCTCCCTATGATGCTACCATGAGTAGTACCTGTGATACTTAATTTTTCCCCTACTTTTTCATTGACACTAATGAATGCTTCAACATAGAATGACATAAATGGAAAGGCAAAAGTAGGAAAAGAATAATAGAAGAAGAAGAAGAAGAAGAAGAAGAAGAAGAAGAGGAGAAGCAAGATCCCACCCTTCCACTTGATATATTGACAATGCGAACAGATCCATCTTTGGCACCAGTAATGGCAAGACTTGAATCAGAGCTTATTGCCAAGCTTGTTAGTCCTTCAGCATGATATGGATGACCTAAAGGGAATACATTATATGTCAAGTATTTTGGATGGAACAGTAAAGACTACACACACCTAACTGACCCTCAGATACAAAATCTTTAAAATACAGATATTACTTGTTTCCACTTTAAGTGCTATTTGCTGCTGTTTGTTGATATAGAAAATTCTTTTCATTTTATAAGGAAGAATATGAAGATTCTATGAAAATGAGAAGGAAAGAAACCATATAGATTGGAATTACTGTTAGTCCACCGTCAATGAGAAAAAGACTTCTTACACACTGACTATTGGATAAGTGACAAGTTTATGAACGAAATTCGTTCATATGTCAACAATCTGATGGTGAGTGTAAATTATTTCTTAGACCGGTAATGGACCTAAAACACACCTAATTGGTTGAACTTTTCAAGTACCGACATTCACATACGAGGAACAAAAACAAATTCAAGTTTCAAGCATGTCAACACCACTGAAGACATCCCAAATGAACCAAAAGGACAAAAAAATGAGTTTTTTTCCCAGTGGGTGAGTTGCCTAGATCTTAGACAAACAAAGAGAAATAAATACCCTAAATGTTTTCATTAAAGTATCCCATGTCGTTTATATATGGAGTTATAAAGTATCTCATTTCGTTTATCCATATGGAGTTTACATGGGCATGATATTGAAGTTATCTCCCTCCACCTATTACTAAAAGTTTTAAATTAGACTTTCCAGCATAGTCTCAGAGCCAATTCCACCTGAATTTATGTAGCACGTGTGGGCACCCGTTCATCAATTTCACTTCCCATTCTCAGTCTGGTTTCCATGTGAGAGGGGGTTTTAAAATTATCTCACATCACTTGTCATTGAGGTTTATACAGGCCTAATATTCATATTATGTTCCTCCACCTATTAGTTTCAACTTTTGGGTTTGACATTTTGTCAGTGATAATCTTAAATAAGCTCATGCTAGGCTATACTCTAATCATCCAACACAGTGACATAAAGCTAATAAACTTGCTATAAAAGTAGAAAGAACTAGATGTCTCAAAATAGAGGTCTAAGGAGCCTAGAAATCCAAGCAATTCTAGTGCAACAAGAGGTAAGAATAAGGCACTTTCTAACATCTCATTAAGTTGACTTTTTACCACATCTGGAAAGTACTGACACATGTGATGCACATCTTTTAGAAGAATGCAAAGCATTTCAGGTTATGTAGTTGAGATACTATAGCTCATCAACTTTTTCATCTAAATGAACACCTTTTTCACAACGTGCTTTGATCAAATGTTAGGATGCATGACCTCTAACATTCACCTCACCAACCTCTTTCTCAGGATGCTAGTTCCAAGCTGGTGAATCAACTGTTTTACCCTCTGTGAATAATACTTCAACAAACAAGATTAAGCAAGGGTTGACGAGAATACCTTTTACGACATGAATGTTTTCCCCACTCTTGGGATTCCAAATTCTCAATGTTGCATCATCCGAGCCAGTACATATTGTTTTACCTAGGCAAAGAGGAGAGCAATAGTGTTGACAATGATAAAAAAACGCCTTTAGTAGCGGACGACAGCAAAAAGACTATAAGTACCATCAGGAGTAAAATCTCCACATGTTACGCTGTTACCATGCCCCGAAAACATATTCAAGTAGGCAATCTTGTCAGCGTTCCACATCCAAACAGTGGAATCCTCAGAACCTGCTAATATCAAGTGTCCCTTGGGATGCCACCTGATCCACTGAGTAATCACACAGTTCATCACCAACTTTGGGAAAATGAAATGTCAAGGCAGCAAAATCTCGTCAATTCAAATTTCACCTCGATTCCCCCTCCAGGTCCATCAAGGGTGCCTTTAAGATTTCCAGATGAAACATCCCAAATCTGTATAACTCCATCAAGGCTTCCAGATGCAAGCAGCTGCCCATCCAGACTAAACGCTAAACTAGAGACAGAATCCTTGTGACCTGCAGGAACTCTAGAAGATTAGGGTCTTCTAGCAAACATATTTGTGCCCACATCAGCTTAAATCGATAGAAAAATATCAACAATATGGGTCTCTATGAAATAGGAAGTAACTAGTGGCTACATGCACATGCCTTGGAGCTCAACTGCCCAATCTCCATGACCTATCCTCCACAGAAACCCTTTATCATCTCCACCCCCAGTTGCCACCAGTGTTGCATCTGTGGGACTGCAAGCAACTGTGTAGAGTTCACCTGCATACAAGGAAGAAGATAGATAAGTCAGAAAAAACTTCTATAAATGCTTCTTGAACAAAGTACCTCCGTGAATGCTGATCTATAAAATGCAAATATAGAAATTTGTCTTATCACAAAGCTGACATTTTAGATTACACGTCAGTCAATGTCCAACTAATTTCCATCACAACCACAATGAAGAACTAAATGGTAGTCATCCAATTTTCCAATTAGTTTCTTGATACAATAAGAACTAAAAGGTACCAAATACAACACTAGGGCTAAGGGAAATTGGTCAAGGCTCTCTAGTTTATAGCCGCTTCAGAATACAATTAATCTGGCATTTGCTAGAACAACTCGATGCCCTTTAGCAGTGAATTAACAGCCGGCTATCTATTTGAAAGGATGATAAAACCCTATACCGTTCAAGAGTTCCACCCCAACACGACAGGCTAGTTTTATCAGACAATCTGCTACGTCAATCCCCTCAAGCAATAAGGCTTTCTCAAAGACTTTGAACCAGCCACGCACAAATTAATTTTGCTTTTGTTCTAGAACACCCAATGAAGACTCAAGATGGATGTTGGCTAGAACCTCCATCAATGTCGTTTGTAATTTCAATATAACTCTCAATCAGGATCACAATGCATAACTACTTAACAGGGGAATCAATTGTTTCACAAGGATTTGCACTCGCGCTCATGAACACCATTAGCATATACAAAAAGCACTAGTATTTTATTCCCTCATCTCATGATTAAACCATCCTGCAATTCAGATCAATCGTCTGAATCTCATTGGAAGAGAAACGTCAGCTTTTTTTACCACAAAAAGAGCAGATAATCGTTATCTAGATTGTTGGTTGCGCTCTTACCCATTTCATGGATAGCCATAATGGTTTAATCAGCTGAAAGACAAACGTCAACCACAATCTAGCACTCCCACTACAACCTAGACTAGCATCATATCCGTGTCCAGCAGGATTTTAAACATAGAAAATTGCCTCTCACAAACGAACAAGAACCAAAAAGTTACCATTATGGCCTGTGAATATGTGCAACGAGTCATCCGCTTCCTCTGAAGTTAAAAGACAGAGACGATCAGCCGTTAAAAAGTCGCCAGTAAAAAACAACCATAAGCTTCCACTTTATACTGCACAAAGGTTGCTGAATTCGCCCACTCGTAATAGCCCCTAAATCTAATGAATTCACGGAAACCCAGCCAAACAAGAACGAAGAAAACCATTGCATTAGCCTTACCAGCCTCGTCTGCCTCATCATCGACGTCAGGAAGATCTGCAACACAATTGGGGAGTCAGAGAAACGAAGGAAACAGAACCTCTACCAGACACATGAACAGAATCAAAAGAGGAGGGACCCCCAAGTAAAGAAATTAACGACAAGCTCAACACTCTTTCATACGTATATATGCTCTGACTGAGCTGTACTTATGTCGAGACCATCTGACGCAAATTAGAAGCGAGAGAGATGATGATGATGATGAAGGAGAAGATGGAGATGGAGATGAAACCTTCGTCGTCGACGGTGACTTCGTGGATGATGTCGGAGTCGTCGAGGAAGACCTCGCCCTGGTCGTCGCCGTCGCCGTCGTCGTCGCGGTGGACTTGCGAGCTGCTCATCGTCCCGTTCTCCGGTGTTGTCATCGCGAACGGCGGCGCTCGAAGCTTTAGGTCAGTAGGCTACCTGGTCAACGTTAACGCTTTCCCTTCAAAAAGGTTCTTAAAAAAGAAAAAGAAAATAACTATAATAGTGAACTTATTTTATATTAGTATGCATTGGTCAATTAATGATGAAATAAGTCACAAATGATTTATCCCACAAATATAATTCTCTTATTCCAATTTATCATGAATAAATATAATCCTCTTAATGTTCCTCAGTTAAATAGCATATGTATAGCAAAATTGAGTTATAATCCTATGGTCCTTCATAATGTAAGATTTTCTTATTTCTAATAATTGGCGCAAAATCATGCGAAGATCATTTTACGATTTTATAATAACAGCACAGAACTTTTTTAACTTATTTTGAGAAAAATGATGATATATACATGTTCGTATTGCGAACCGAACAAGTATCATCTAAAGGGAAAAAAAAATAGATAAAGGTCCATGATTACATCACAAGTATTTAAAATATCATTCATTTCATAATCAAGTATTGTAACTTCCTTTTGTCGAGAAAGTACTTTGACTCTTCAAATTTAGTTCAACACAGGGCTCCTAGAGATGAGCAGTTTCAATATCAATTCAGGTTCTATCTACAACCCAGAACTTATCCTGTCAAGAACAATTTTTTATTTTTGGAATCAGACACAGATATGCAGTGAGCAATTGCATGGAGATCCTTGTATTCAAAGCAAGTGAGAGATGAACACTCGGATCTTCAAGTGTTTGTTCTTGGTCAAAGTAGAATAAAGACGGAGCATTCAGATCTCACATTGAAGATGCGAGTAAGTAGAGAGAGAATAGAAACCAAAGTCCGAGAGCGAGCGAGAGGCCACAACAAGCAAAATGCAAAAATAGAAAGAGAGATTATAAGGTCACTCGTTCTCTAGCTCTGGTTCTGTTCTTATATTCCCGATTCGATTCGATCTTGTTCCTACTCGGAATCAAGAATCGAATCGCACAGTACTTTTGGAGTCAAGAAAAGGAACCGGATCAATCTTTACGGTCTCTCACCCGCCTTCCTCTCGAGTAATCGCATGTTCTCACGGAGGAGGGTTTCGGTGGGGCCGGCAAGATGTCCAACAAGAAATCGGAAAGCAGGAACGAGTCGGGCGGTAAGGGGCTCAAGAGATTAAAGACGAACACGGATGAGATTAACATGACGAGGAAGGAGAGGATAAGACCTGCCATGCTATGATGAGGTGAATGTTGGCCAGCACAGAGACAACATGAGCATAAAATGGGAGTATAAAAAATGAGGATGTTAAGGTGAATGTGTGGTCATAAAATGATGGATAAGATAAGAAATGAAGATATTCGACGAAAAGTTGGAGTAAAACCGGTGGCAGAAAAGATGAGAGAACATAAATTGAGATGGAAGGCCCCTAGATACTCCGATAAGAACAAAAGTTTGCTACCGAGAGCATAACATGAAGAAAGAAAAAGGTCGGCCGAAACTTACTTAAGGGAAAGTAGTAAAACAAGATTTAATGGAGTGAGAAATAAATTGGCGTACGGCTTATCTTAGGACGGAGTGAAGGAAGGTTATTAGTATATTGGAAGGGCAGAATTCTCATGTTTGTGGCTGTCTTTTTTAGTTATTTCCAATATATATACATATGTATAAAGAGGGCTTAAGATCGCTTATCCGAGAAATAGAGAGAAAATTAATATTGAAGACTAAAAACGACGTCTTTTGTTTAGGATATTCCAATAATTACGCACGAAATTATAAGTGGGCAGAATCGCAAAATAGGCAGTTAAAAGACAATATAAACATTCAAGAATAACATAAACGATCGCAACAGGAATTATAAATAGATGAAACATAAAACCACCAGTAAGGAGGCAGAGCCTACACAATCTAGGGCTTTGTTGCAGGAATAAAAATTACTTGAAATTTAAAGAACAGAAACTTAAATATGCAAGTGACGTGTGTGAGGCTAATCCAGGAGAGGAGACCACAGATCAATCGTCACCGGGAGCTGTATGTTTGCAATGCTTGAAAATTTAAAGTGCAGAACTTTAAAATGAACAAAAATGAACAAAAATGCCTCGAGACTCCAACAGGTGGCTTGGCCTACCGATTCTGGGTCTTGAGAGGCAATAGATGGATAAACAAGTACTTTTATTGAACAGAATTGAAAAATTACACAAGAAAACTTCAAAAGTAGAACAGATCTGAGAATTTGAAACTTCAAAACAAGTGCAGAAACTTAAAAACTTGAAAACAGCTCAGGGAAGAACTGGGTAGACCAAAAACTTACGGATCTGAGTTCGAAAGTGGTCAAAAGGGGACTTCAAAAGGTTTAGGATCTCCGGTGAAGATCGGCTTGAGGTGAGCTTTGGAGGAGAGGAGATGTCGTCGGTGGAGGATAGATCTGAAAGGGAGAGAGTGTTCGGGAGAGAGAGAGAGGACCAGACGAGCTCCCCCTTCTGTCCGTTGGAGGTGGTATTTAAAACAAAAAATTTTCCCGTACCTACAGTGTAAGTGCACAGTGCTACAGTGATTGTTCACCGCTCAACAATGTACAGTGTACAGTGGTCAAAAGTACATCATACATATACGGTTGTTGAAGCACCAAAATACATTAAAATTTTAAGTGTTACAAGCATCTCTTCGTCAAAACCCTAGTCTGAGTCGTCAGCTAGGTTGATGTCGTAACAATCGTCTTCATTGGTATTGCCGCTGTGGTGCGATGAAGCCGATGAAGAACCTGCTTGGGTTATTTCTTCATATTCTTCCAAGGCTCTTTTCATGATGTCGTACATTTCTTTTTCGTCTGTCACACCAGACAATTTGGAGACGACAAGAGCTTTGTCATGGAGAAATGAAGTTTGTTTTGGAGTAGCAACTTTGGTTGGAGTAGAACTCCTGTTTAAATCAGAAACTTTGCGCTTTTGAATCCATTCGTGAATGGCATCCACTGAACTTTTGTAAAAATAAGTGAAGCCGTCCCACCATTTGGTTTTAAAGCGCCCGCATAAAATTAAAATATTCTGATCACGGGCATCCCGGATGTAATCGAACTCCCAGGCAATGACCCATGCCATCCAAAAGTTTGCACAAAACATAAGGAATGGTGGAAATTCCTTTTCACTTAGTCTTGGTTTAAAATTTTGTTTGAAATATTGGTAGGATTTCCTTATGTCTGGAGGAAGAATCTCCTGTATAGGACCAAAAGTATCCCACCATCTGATAAACCAGTAGGGTAAATCAGAAATTTCAAACGGGCTATCAAAAAAGAATAGCCAAGTGTGGCTATGATTTGGATTTTGTCGAAACATGACGTTCCACCAGGCCTGTTGGTAGTCGAAGTACATGAATGACGTACGAAAATTTGATACTTCGGTGAATCGTTGATCGACTTTGACTGAAGTATAAGGACTTTTGCTCCACTCAGAAGGGTGAATGACCCTTAAGATTCTTGCAGTGGAGTAAATTGGAATGCTCGGTTGAGCCTTATCAGTAAAGTGTTTGAACTTTACTGAGCCTGTTTGAACTAAAATTTTTTCATAAAATTCAATTGGTTTTAAAATGTCATGTGGGGTATAAAACCAATTTTTCCCAAACATGGCATTGGCAAAATCATAAGGGTCTTTGTGAAAAAAGCCGTTTTCCACAGTTATGATTTTGTCAAAATAATATTTCATCAAAAACTTTGATTTTGATTTTCGAGGGGTTAGCTGTTCCACAAGAACCATATCGCGAGAAATGTTTAGAGGTGTAGGAGATTTTATGTCACGCCCCGTCCCCTTATCCACGAGCGCGAACATCCTCTTCAAGCCTATGACCTGTCCCAGGATATGATTTCCAAAATGGCCAGAACAAAAGAACTAAAACTCCAACTATCAAATGATAACCTACCAATACTAAGAATGAGATGTATGAGACAAAAGGCATATTTTCATATAATGTAAAGATCAGTCTGTACAACGGTAAGGGTTAGGGAGATTCTAACAACTTTTCCTAGATCGGCCTGGGTGAAGGGCACCAAAAGAAAACCTTTGCCCCAACAAAAGACACCCCACTCAAAAAGTCACATAAAGCCCTACAACAACGTAGTCTGCTAAGTGGTGCTACTGTCCCCCACTTCATCCACATCTTCCTCCGGGTCGTAATCCGAGAAGGACTCGAAGCGGGCCTCAATAGTATCCTCTTCTGTCTCATCCTCGGAGTCCGATATCTCTATAACTTCCATACTCACCTCATCCGATGCTTCTCCCGTTTCAATATTCCTCGACATCGCCTCGGAAGCCTCTATTTCAATAGAATCGCGTGCAGGATGACACCAGGTAGGTACTACGTCTTCGGGGACCTCTGTAGGCTGTAGCTGCTCCGACAAAACACCTCGAACTCTCCGAAACCAAGCTTCGAAGCGATGGAGCTGATCAGGCTTACTTGGTTCATTAAGCCAAACCGCGGTAGTCTTTCTAACATATACAGTGTCTTCCCCGTCTGGGAACTCCTCAAAAAAGGACGTCATCTTCATGGGTTCGCCTAAGCGTATTGGGAGCATCTTCAGGTCCTGTGGTCTGAAATAAAAATGGGATCCACGAAGAAATCAGACTCATGTCTCAGTGAGCTAACCTAACCTTAAACTAGACCATCGTCCCACCGGAACCACAAACACCATATAAACAAACAGCAAGCAAGAGTAAAACATGGCAATCTCCCACATAACAAATCAAGGTTTCACAACGGTATCAATTGAAGGTAATAGTGATAGCCATGATCCACCAATCATACTGGCCTATCATCAATCAACTTCTCATCTGACTAGAAAAGAAATTATCTTAGTCACAACCTCGCGATCTTATCGCCTCAAGGTCTTCCACACTCTTTAACCCCGCGATCATATCGCCTCAGGGCATTTCATACTCCACCACCCCGCGTCGTCATGGCGCCTCAGGGTATTCCTCACATTCCTTAACCCCGCGATTAGATCGCCTCAGGGTATTTCCTATTCTCAACTCCGCGTCATATAGGCGCATCAGAGTATTTCACTTCCTCAATACCATGATCTCATCACCTAGAGTGATTCACCTCAACACATTTCCTCTATGTTTCCGAATAGATGGGGCATCACGATAAATACTATACGCATTGTTTTATGAGGAAAGAGTGAACATCTCAACACAATTCAGTTTCTATCCTGGGATGACATGTTATACCACAACAGATATTCAACACCAAACAGACATTTTCACCTAGACAGGCAAGCATTCAATAGCATATCATCTTGCTTACCCCAAGAACAACAACCAACAAGCAGCAAGCCCACCCGGCTCATCCATAAACGATTCCGTCCGCCATCTCAACCATCAAGTTCCACACCTCAATCAACTCGACGACTTATCAAAGAAAAGGTCCAGTCACGTCCAGATTTTCTAATAAAAGGTTAGGAAAACTCACATTGGTTTCCACTAGCTATCTAATACTCCAAGCCTCTTGAAAAATCCGAACCCGGCACGTCTCAAAGCTGTCCAAAAACGGAACAGCAGCCTTGCTCAGAAAACAATCACCGATTTAACCAATATAAACGTCCTAACTTCGATTCCACACCTCGCACCCCTCATAGACTCTTTAATAAACATTTTAGCATAACATAATCACAAAAACTCAGCACAGGGACTACCCCACAGCCCCCAAAACAGAACCGGCAGCAGCAGAGCAGAAACAGGGTATGCCGGTTCCGGTCTTTCTCACCCAAATCGGTCCAAAAACTCACTTTAGGCACCAATTCTTTAACAATCGAACCTATTGGAACCTTAATCAATGTATTATAGCATTCCACAGAAAATTTGGCAGCCAACCAACCTAATTTGGACCTCTAAACAGCCCAATCACAACCGCCACGCAAGCTGTCCAGATTTTCCCAAACAGAAACTCCTCAATCAAAGCCTCACAACTCAAAATTTTTCCAAAACTCTCGGTAACCCTAGATTCACAGGACGTAGCCTATCCTCTAAGAGAGATACCACCGAAAATTTCAACCAAATTGGAGTCCGAACGAGTGAGTTATGGCTACTCTACCTCAGATCGCTCAAAATCTGACGACGAAACTTGTCGGGGCGGGCCGGAACAGCTCGGACCTTCTTTTGCCGAGATTCCTGTTGGAGAACGCCGGGGAAAGATCAAAATTTGCTGTGATGGTCGACTCCTGGTCAGACGGTCGCCGGGAGGAGCCGCCGTGAAGAACGATTCTGGCGGGTAGGGCTGGACGAAGCTGACTGCTTCTGATCGTGGAAAGAAAGAAGAGAAAATTGCAGAGAAAGGGGAAGAAGAAGAGTCACCGTCGATCAGCAGAGGAAAAGAAGAGAGACACGGTCTGGTCCACCCTTGGTCAATCCTCAAAGAGCAATACTTAGTGGGTAATTAATGCTAAGGTCCCAAAGAGTGACACTTGTCCCTTGTTACAAAATATCCAAAATTTCCTCCTCATTTTCCTTCAAAGGTGCGGCAGCTTCAAGGGGCAACCAAAAACTAAAATGCCCTCAACCAAATAATAATGCAAAGTCCAAAACTCCGGGGCACAATGGTCTTTTTACATTTTTCGCCTGAAATTCCAATTTTCCGCTAATCCTTTATTTCTTACCGGCGTTGTTCAATCCAAACTAAACGTCATAATCTTCATTTCCATTTTCCATTCTCGAGACCTCATATCGTGGCCGATCTCCCGTAGTAGTAATTCCGATTTATCTCGAACTAACGGGCGGCTTTTCTGAACGCTACGCGTATCGACTCTATGATTTAATCACACTTAGGAAAACTCAAGCACGGCGATTTTGGTTGTCATGTAATCGTAAAAGTGTATTACTAGCCCCGACGGCCGCGATCGTCATAAATCGATTTAGGAAAAATTCGCAAATCATACGTTGGTTAAGCGGCATCACCCACGTCCCAATCGTATAACGCTAGCAACGGATTCCTTAATCGTTCTCTGATCGGCCTCGGTTCTAAATATCCCTCGACGATCCTTATGGTCAAAATGCCGTTTTCTTATCGAATTTCCTAGGTCCACGTATCTCGTCGCGCGTTAGCCTTTCCCATTTTGGTTAGTTAACTCGTGACTGATCATGTCAGAGCGAGATATAACTGAAATACTTCAATAGGCATCTTACAATTTAAGGTCTCAGAATGACAGGAAAAATCGGACTGTCACATTTTACCTCCTCCGGGACCACAATGTCTTTGATCAAGGACTTTTGTAGATCCTGCAAAACACTTTTTGGCAAAATTGCCATCAGTTTTGAAACTGAAATATTTTGTGGTGGTTGACTTGGTGAGGCTTCATGAGGGGCTGCTGGTTGGGATGGTGAAGGTGACTGGGCAGCTTGAAGCCAACTGCGTATTGGGGTTAACTTTGAGGGTTCTTTGGAGGAGGCTTCCGAAGAGGCCTTTGATTTTCCTTTTTTGGGTGGCATGGTGATGGAGGTTTTCCCTGTAAAAATTCTCTTGTAAGAAAATCAGGCAAGGAGTTTGAATCACCATGTATAAATTCAATATCAAAATCAAAAACATGAAGGATTGCCTGTCAACGTGCAATAATTTGTTTTGATGCAATATTGAAGACATCTTTTTGCAGAATGTCTTTGGCTGACTTGCAATCGATCCTTAATAAGAACTTTTGATTTAAAAGATCACTTTGGAATTTAGAAATAGCCAGAACAATTGCCAGAATTTCCTTCTTAACAGTGGAATAATTTTTCTGTGTATCATTCCAATGTTTAGAGATAAATTGGACAATCTGCTCTTTTCCTTCAGCTTTTTGTTTCAAGATGCCACCATATCCAATGTCAGAAGCATCTGTTTCAACAATTTTGAAAGTATTAGGATTAGCCAAACTTAAACAGCGAATTTCCTTGACAAGAGATTTAATCTTACGAACAGCGTCCGTCTGAAGATCTGTCCAAGGAATAGGGTTCTTCTTTAACCTTTAGTGTAAAGGTTTACAGATTAAATTTATGTCAGGAATAAAATCAATTATGTAATTAACACTTCCTAAAAATCTTTGGAGTTGGGTTTCATCCTTTATGACATCAGGAAATTTATTTGCGAATTGAATCGACCTTTCAATTGGGATTATTGTTCCATGATGGATAAAATGACCCAAAAATCTGACTTTTGTTTGGAACAGAAAAATCTTTGTTGGGGATAAAGCTAAGCCATTTTTCTTAGCAATGTTTAAAAAATGATTTACGTGTTTAAAGTGAGATTCTACATTAGGAGAGAAAACTAACACATCATCAATATAAACAATGATGAAGTCAGAATATGGGTTAAAGATATCATTCATGATTCTTTGATATTCTGAGGGTGCATTTTTTAAACCAAAATGCACAACATTCCATTCATATTGACCAAAAGGGGCTATGAATGCAGTCCGGTATCTGTGCTCTTCTGTAATTTGTATTTGCCAGAACCCAGATTTCATGTCAAATTTAGAAAATATCTTTGAGTCATAAAGTCTGTTCAAAAGATCTTTCTTGTTTGGAATTGGATAACGAATCCACTTTAAAGCTTTGTTTAAAGGTTATAATTCACAACAAGTCGAGGAGTTCATCGTTCTAATTCTGCATTTTTTATGACATAGAAAGCAGAACAAGACCAAGGGGATTGACTTTTGCGAATCATTTTCTTTTTAATAAGATCTTCAATTTCCTGTTCACACATTTTCAAAAGGTCAGAATTCATTTGAGAAGGTCTTGCTTTGGTGGGGATATTTTTCTCATCAAAATCAGGTTCATATGGGAGTGAAACGATATGTTTTTTCCTACCCCAAAAGGCATTAGGAAACAAGGAACAGATTTCATTTTTGATTTGTTGCTCTAAAAGAGTGATTTTTTGTTTAACAGAAAGTTGAACGATCTGTTGTTTTGTTTTCTGAAAAGCAAGTTCTTCTTTTAGGAACAAAAGATGGTTCTCTTTTCCTTTTATCAAGAAATTAATTTCTTTGACTGCAAATTCTTGTAAAAGGCTCAAGTTTCTAGTTTGCGATTTTGAGACAAAATGGAACATAAGTTTTTTACCAAAAACATTTGTTTCAATACCATCATTATTGACCGAAAAAGGCTGGATCAGATTTATGAAAGGGGTTCCGAGAATGAGATTTCTCTTTAAGTCTTTTACCAAAAGAAATGACGTTTTTAATGAAACACCATCTTTGATCACAAAGTTCATTACAAAGCAATGAGTTCAGCTTTTGATGCTCGATCCTTAAATGAAGCCCCAAAAGGAAAAACCCTTTTATTGCAACATGATATTTCTCATTCTCGTTCAATTATTCCAAAGTCTATTAGTTGGGACGATGTTGTTCTTCCTGAGCAGTGGGAAATTGACAATCCCATTCCTCAAGTTGCTATCAAGAACGATACACCAACTAATATAATCCAACATCCTGAGGGAAAAGTTACCATATAATTCCCTAGGAGATCTTTTGATGCTAACTCCTTCATATCTGCAAGACCTTCTTTTCATGGGTCTTCTTCCCAAAGGTCAGTAGATCTTCGTCCAAATCTACCGCCTGTCATCACTATCCCAGTGAGGAGCTCAGGTAGTACCAATGTTTCTGACGCCATTCCTGCACAAGGACATAAAACTCCAAGTGCACCTCCTTTAAATATTTCAGGTATTGATACAAGTTCAGGTATTGCCAGACCAGTCTATCAACAGCCTGACTCTCCTGAACCCACTCAGTCTCAAATGGAAGACGATTATGAAGATAGGGAACTTGGCGTCCTAGAAAAAGATTTCGCCCCAAACAGAGATTTTTTGAGTAAAGAATTCAATTCTGATAATAATGCTCAAATCAGAAAATGATTTTTTGAAAATTTCATGTCATGTGCTAAACAAATCAAAGACCAATTTTATGAATTTTTGGATGAAATTGGTTGTCATATGTTTTTCTTTGAATGGTTCGAAGATTATTTCCTAAAGAAAAGAGAAATCTTTAATTTGGAAAAAGTTTTTAGATGGAAGCTTGATAATGACCAAGTGGTGGAATCAAGCCATCCTCCTTTAAGAAAAATCAAAATTGCTTTTGGTGAAAAAGAAGTACCCGCAGCACCCTTTAAGTTACCTTCTGAACATGAAAATGATGAGTTCAAAAAGATAACTGAATTGAATAATTTTTCTAATCAACATCTTCATACAATGGGTGTTCAATTAGATAGGATTGAATCTTCCCTCAATCAAGCCTCAATCCATTCTGTTCCATCCTCTTCTACTCATTCTATTCAGCAAATTTCTACTCCTTCTAAAGTTCTGAAGCAACCACTGTTTAAAAATTCTGAAATGCCTAAAAAATTTAGTAAAGAATTTCATGAGGCTCTTCAGCTTAAAAATCAGAGACTTTTAAAAGAAAAAGTCATCAAACAACCTGTTCTTGATACTCCCAAAGTTTCTAAATCTTTGAAAATCAATTCTCCAATCCCAGAGAATCGGGTTTCTATTCTTGAGAAATTCGACATTCCTGAGGTTAATCGAATTTCGTGGAAAGAACCTCAAAAATTGTATTATTCTCGTGCAACTCCTCCTGATCTCATTTCTGAAGAAATGTCAAATCGATTCCAGAATAAATATTCTTCCGAATCTATCTATGAATGGAACATAGATGGAATTTTTGAGCAAAACCTACTCCAAGTTTTAAGTCAAATGGTCATGTGTGCAAAAAACCTATAAGACTCTTCCTGATACGACCGATCAGCAAGTAGCTTATTTAATTGTTGCAGGTTTTTCTGGTACTTTGAAAGGTTGGTGGGATAATTATCTCACTCAAGTTCAAATAGACCAAATTCTCAATGCTGTCAAAGTTGATGACAACGGACAGACTGTCTTTGATGACTATGTCAAGTTGTCCAAGACGCTGTTTCAACTCTTTTGTACTCTATCTCCCAACATTTCATTGGAGATCCTTCTGTTATTCGCGACCACAACCAAGATCTTCTTTCAAATCTCAAGTGTAAATCCCTTGGTGAGTTCCGCGAATTCAAAGATGTTTTCTTGAAAAGAGTTTTAATGCGTCCTGATTGCAATCAACCCTTTTGGAAAGAAAAGTTTTTAGCAGGTCTTCCTATTATCATAGGAAATCAAGTTCGTGATAAAATCCGTGAACAATTTGGTGAAAATATTCCTTTTGATTCCTTGTCTTATGGAGAACTTATTGTGCATGTGTACAAGGTTGGTACTCAGAAGTCCAATAACATCAAACTCCAAAAACAATTGAAGAAGGAAAAGTCTCTTACTCGCAGAGGACTAGGAGATTTTTGTCGTCAATACGATCCTTCTTATTGTCGTCAATACGATCCTTCTTATTCTTTTGGTTCAGAGACTTTTCCTTCTTCAATTGTTTTTGGAGTTTGATGTTATTGCACATCTGAGTACCAACCTTGTACACATGCGCAATAAGTTCTCCATAAGACAAGGAATCAAAAGGAATATTTTCACCAAATTGTTCACAGATTTTATCACGAATTGCCTGATTTTCTTACAAGAGAATTTTTACAGGGAAAACCTCCATCACCATGCCACCCAAAAAAGGAAAATCAAAGGCCTCTTCGGAAGCCTCCTCCAAAGAACCCTCAAAGTTAACCCCAATACGCAGTTGGCTTCAAGCTGCCCAGTCACCTTCACCATCCCAACCAACAGCCCCTCATGAAGCCTCACCAAGTCAACCACCACAAAACATTTCAGTTTCAAAACTGATGACAATTTTGCCAAAAAGTGTTTTGCAGGATCTACAAAAGTCTTTGATCAAAGACATTGTGGTCCCGGAGGAGGTAAAATCTCCTACACCTCTAAACATTTCTCGCGAGGTGGTTCTTGCGGAATAGCCAACCCCTCGAAAATCAAAATCAAAGTTTTTGATGAAAGATTTTTTGACAAAATCATAACTGTGGAAAACGGCTTTTTCCACAAAGATCCTTATGATTTTACCAAAGAGGGCTTAAGATCGCTTATCCGAGAAATAGAGAGAAAATTAATATTGAAGACTACAAACGATGTCTTTTGTTTAGGATATTCCAATAATTACGCATGAAATTATAAGTGGATAGAATCGCAAAATAGGCAGTTAAAAAATAATATAAACATTCAAGAATAACATAAACGATCGCAACAGGAATTATAAATAGATGAAACATAAAACCACCAGTAAAGAGGCAGAGCCTACACAATCTGGGGCTTTGTTGCAGGAATTAAAATGACTTGGAATTTAAAGAACAGAAACTTAAATATGCAAGTGACGTGTGTGAGGCTAATCCAGGAGAGTAGACCACAGATCAATCGTCACTGGGAGCTGTATGTTTGCAATGCTTGAAAATTTAAAGTGCAGAACTTTAAAATGAACAAAAATGCCTCGAGACTCCAACAGGTAGCTTGGCCTACCGATTCTGGGTCTTGAGAGGCAATAGATGGATAAACAAGTACTTTTATTTAATAGAATTGAAAAATTACACAAGAAAACTTCAAAAGTAGAACAGATCTGAGAATTTGAAACTTGGAAACAAGTGTAGAAACTTAAAAACTTGAAAACAGCTCAGGGAAGAACTGGGTAGACCAAAAACTTACGGATCTGAGTCCGGAAGTGGTCAAAAGGGGACTTCAAAAGGTTTAGGATCTCCGGTGAAGATCGGCTTGAGGTGAGCTTTGGAGGAGAGGAGATGTCGTCGGTGGAGGATAGATCTGAAAGGGAGAGAGTGTTCGGGAGAGAGAGAGAGGACCAGACGAGCTCCCCCTTCTGTCCGTTGGAGGTGGTATTTAAAACAAAAAATTTTCCTGTACCTACAGTGTAAGTGCATAGTGCTACAGTGATTGTTCACCGCTCAACAATGTACAGTGTATAGTGGTCAAAAGTACATCATACATATACGGTTGTTGAAGCACCAAAATACATTAAAATTTTAAGTGTTACAAGCATCTCTTCGTCAAAACCCTAGTCTGAGTCGTCAGCTAGGTTGATGTCGTAACAATCGTCTTCATTGGTATTGCCGCTGTGGTGCGATGAAGCCGATGAAGAACATGCTTGGGTTATTTCTTCATATTCTTCCAAGGCTCTTTTCATGATGTCGTACATTTCTTTTTCGTCTGTCACACCAGACAATTTGGAGACGACAAGAGCTTTGTCATGGAGAAATGAAGTTTGTTCTGGAGCAGCAACTTTGGTTGGAGTAGAACTCCTGTTTAAATCAGAAACTTTGCGCTTTTGAATCCATTCGTGAATGGCATCCACTGAACTTTTGTAAAAATAAGTGAAGCCGTCCCACCATTTGGTTTTAAAGCGCCTGCATAAAATTAAAATATTCTGATCACGGGCATCCCGGATGTAATCGAACTCCCAGGCAATGACCCATGCCATCCAAAAGTTTGCACAAAACATAAGGAATGGTGGAAATTCCTTTTCACTTGGTCTTGGTTTAAAATTTTGTTTGAAATATTGATAGGATTTCCTTATGTCTAGAGGAAGAATCTCCTGTATAAGACCAAAAGTATCCCACCATCTGATAAACCAGTAGGATAAATCAGAAATTTCAAACGAGCTATCAAAAAAGAATAGCCAAGTGTGGCTATGATTTGGATTTTGTCGAAACAGGACGTTCCACCAGGCCTGTTGGCAGTCGAAGTACGTGAATGACGTACGAAAATTTGATACTTCGGTGAGTCGTTGATCGACTTTGACTGAAGTATAAGGACTTTTGCACCACTCAGAAGGGTGAATGACCCTTAAGATTCTTGCAGTGGAGTAATTTGGAATGCTCGGTTGAGCCTTATCAGTAAAGTGTTTGAACTTTACTGAGCCTGTTTGAACCAAATTTTTTTCATAAAATTCAATTGGTTTTAAAATGTCATGTGGGGTATAAAATCAATTTTTCCCAAACATGGCATTGGCAAAATCATAAGGATCTTTGTGAAAAAAGCCGTTTTCCACAGTTATGATTTTGTCAAAATAATCTTTCATCAAAAACTTTGATTTTGATTTTCGAGGGGTTGGCTGTTCCGCAATAACCACATCGCGAGAAATGTTTAGAGGTGTAGGAGATTTTACCTCCTCCGAGACCACAATGTCTTTGATCAAGGACTTTTGTAGATCCTGCAAAACACTTTTTGGCAAAATTGCCATCAGTTTTGAAACTGAAATGTTTTGTGGTGGTTGACTTGGTGAGGCTTCATGAGGGGCTGCTGGTTGGGATGGTGAAGGTGACTGGGCAGCTTGAAGCCAACTGCGTATTGGGGTTAACTTTGAGGGTTCTTTGGGAGGCTTCCGAAGAGGCCTTTGATTTTCCTTTTTTGGGTGGCATGGTGATGGAGGTTTTCCCTGTAAAAATTCTCTTGTAAGAAAATCAGGCAAGGAGTTTGAATCGCCATGTATAAATTCAATATCAAAATAAAAAACAGAAAGAATTGCCTGCCAACGTGCAAAAATTTGTTTTGATGCAATATTGAAGACATCCTTTTGCAGAATGTCTTTGGCTGACTTGCAATCGATCCTTAATAAGAACTTTTGATTTAAAAGATCACTTTGGAATTTAGAAATAGCCAGAACAATTGCCAGAATTTCCTTCTTAACAATGGAATAATTTTTCTGTGTATCATTCCAATGTTTAGAGATAAATTAGACAATCTACTCTTTTCCTTCAGCTTTTTGTTTCAAGATGCCACCATATTCAATGTCAGAAGTATCTATTTCAACAATTTTGAAAGCATTAGGATTAGCCAAACTTAAACAGGGAATTTCCTTGACAAGAGATTTAATCTTACGAACAGCGTCCGTCTGAAGATCTGTCCAAGGAACAGGGTTCTTCTTTAACCTTTGGTGTAAAGGTTTGCAGATTAAATTTATGTCAGGAATAAAATCAATTATGTAATTAACACTTCCTAAAAATCTTTCGAGTTGGGTTTTATCCTTTATGACATCAGGAAATTTATTCGCGAATTGAATCGACCTTTCAATTGGGATTATTGTTCCATGATGGATAAAATGACCCAAAAATTTGACTTTTGTTTGGAATAGAAAAATCTTTGTTGGGGATAAAAGCTAAGCCATTTTTCTTAGCAATGTTTAAAAAGTTATTTACGTGTTTAAAGTGAGACTCTACATTAGGAGAGAAAACCAATACATCATCAATATAAACAATGATGAAGTCAGAATATGGGTTAAAGATATCATTCATGATTTTTTGATATTCTGAGGGTGCATTTTTTAAACCAAAAAGCATAACATTCCATTCATATTGACCAAAAGTGACTGTGAATGCAGTCCGGTATCGGTGCTCTTCTGCAATTTGTATTTGCCAGAACCCAAATTTCATGTCAAATTTAGAAAATATCTTCGAGTCATAAAGTCTGTTCAAAAGATCTTTTTTGTTTGGAATTGGATAACGAATCCACTTTAAAGCTTTGTTTAAAGGTTTATAATTCACAACAAGTCGAGGAGTTCCTCGTTCTAATTCTGCATTTTTTATGACATAGAAAGCAGAACAAGACCAAGGGGATTGACTTTTGCGAATCATTTTCTTTTTAATAAGATCTTCAATTTCCTGTTCACACATTTTCAAAAGGTCAGAATTCATTTGAGAAGATCTTGCTTTGGTGGGGATATTTTTCTCATCAAAATCAGGTTCATATGGGAGTGAAACGATATGTTTTTTCCTATCCCAGAAGGCATTAGGAAACAAGGAACAGATTTCATTTTTTATTTTTTGTTCTAAAAGAGTGATTTTTTGTTTAACAGAAGGTTGAACAATCTGTTGTTTTGTTTTCTGAAAAGCAAGTTCTTCTTTTAGGAACAAAAGATGGTTCTCTTTTCCTTTTATCAAGAAATTAATTTCTTTGACTGCAAATTCTTGTAAAAGGCTCAAGTTTCTAGCTCGCGGTTTTAAGACAAAATGGAACATAAGTTTTTTTACCAAAAACATTTGTTTTAATACCATCATTATTGACCGAAAAAGGTTGGATTAGATTTATGAAAGGGGTTCCGAGAATGACATTTCTCTTTAAGTCTTTTACCAAAAGAAATGACGTTTTTAATGAAACACCATCTTTGATCACGAAAGCCTCAGGGAGTTTGTATTTAATCTTAAAATTAATCACCAGAAGCAGATTTTAGAGATTCAGTAGTTTTCTCAAAAAACTTTGTGGGAACCAATCCTTCTCGAATGCAGTTTAAATTTGCACCAGTGTCGAAAAGGGCGGTAGTTTCCAAGATAGGTCCATCATTTATTTTGATCGAGACATTGATGATCCATTTTCTACTGGTTACTTCAGTCAAAAGTTGTTGAAAATTAGAAGGATCAGAATCAATCAAATTTGATGAATCATTGTTCGAAACACTTAGATCGGAAGATGAATGGTTGGGAATATAGCTCTTCCCTTTGAGCATAGGAAGATCAGGAATGTCGTTGAGTATTTGTTTCTTAAGTTCAAGAAATTCCCTTTGTTGATCAATCTGGTTGATTTTCAAAATGCGAATTTCTTTTTTGATTTCATTAATCTCAAGCTGAAGATCATTAGAATTTATTGGTCTAGAAATGGGTTTAGACTTTTTCCCCCTATTTAAAATTTTAGTGAGATTATAAACATTACCAAAATGAGAATGGATTGGAGATGAACTTGAATTTTGAATACGTTGAATCAAAACTTCAGGATTAGAGCTTGAATCAATTGAATCCAAAATTTCTTGTTCTTCTTTAGTCAAAACATTAACTTCTTTTGAAGAATCAGAGTCAGAATAATAGTCAGATGAAGTGTCAACTTCATTTACTTGAAGACCTTCTTCTACTTGTTCTTAATCAGTTGAAGGACAAACAGAAGAATCTGAATTAGTGTCTATCATTAATTGATTTAGCTGATCAAGAACGTCTTCTTCTAAGTCAAGTTCATTGATCCTTTTGTTTAATTTACAAAATCTTTTTGTGTGACCTGTCTTGCCACAATTAAAACAAGTGAATTTACTGAAATCTTTTTTTGATTCAAAAGGTTTAGAATTTTTCTTTTTTGAAAACTTCTTTTCAGGTTTCGAAATTTCGTTCTTTCTATAAAAATGTTTCTTCTTTTTCTTGGAGGGTTTTTCAACAGGGCAAGAACCAGAACATTTTTTTGGAATGTTCTATATATACATATGTATATATATATTATCTTTGTTTATTTACTTGTACATATTTATCTCTTTTCCCTCAATTGATCTTACTTTTATTTTATGAATTTTCGGGATTCATTGACCGTCGACCTCAACTAGTTTGGGATAAAGGTGTTGTTGATGTTGATATTGTTAAAGGTAGCAGGCCTTCCTGGGGATGACAGAGTATTCTATATGGAAGGAAACAACATCAGGATTAGCGAGATGGTCCATTGGAAATGGGGAAAGTGTCAGCATAAGGGAAGACCTCTGGCAGAAGAGGGGTATTATTGGTGGCCCAACAAACAAAGACGACCCTTTAAAAGTGTCTGATCTGATTTCAAAACAGGACGCCAGATGGAATTAAAACACACTCAGGCTCAACTTTGATGAGGAGCTAGTAGAGGAAATCCTTTCTATTCTCATAAGCCCCCATCTCAGGAAAGATAAGCTAATTTGGACAGCAAAACAAGATGGGTTGTTTACTGTGAAAAGTGCCTTCAATCAGAGAGAAAGACCGGAAGCCAATCACGGATCAAGCTTCCTATTCCTTCCATCCCTCCCGAAAACTTTGGAACAGAATATGGAAAGCCCAAATAGCCCACAAGATTCGTATTTTCATTTGGCAACTATGCCAGAATGCCCTCCCTACCCGTGAAAAACTATTCAGACGAAGGATATCTCCCCATCCTTTTTGTCCCTCATGTAACACCCAGGTCGAAACTACAGAGCATATCTTTCTCTCATGTCGTAGGACTAATCAGATCTGGCATGACAAGAGAATCTTTGGCCATACTCCCCTCCCCCCCAACGAACCAAAACAGTCCACACATGGATGCGTGGCTCCAAGCTCACGTTGAAAATCACAACACATCATGCAGTTTTGAAAGAACTACGGTTATCCTATGGTGCATCTGGAAGATGAGAAACAACGCAGTATTTAGGGGGAAAGAGCCTAGCACAAAAAACCTTATCCTAGAAGCAGATGCAATCTTGCGAAACCATAGCAAATCAGTCAAGAAAGATCAAAGCTTTATAGAGGAAAAGCCAGCCTCACCACTTAGTTGGACCCCTCCGACAAGATCTGAATTAAAACTCAATATTGACGCTTCTGTAGGTGGCGTCTCTGCGGGTGGAGCAATTACCGGTGTTCTTAAAGACTCGAACGGGACTCTCCTTGATGGCTTTGCGAAAAAAATCGGATGTTGCTCTCCACTCCAAGAGGAAGGGACAGCTTTGGTAGAAGCCCTCACTTTTTTCAAGTCGAAGTATCTGGAGTTGGAGAGAGAGAGAAAACAACGAAGATTTCCATAGAGACAGATTGTTGTACTTTGGTTCTTCAGGTCAACAGGGAAGACGCTTTGGGCTGGGAGGCTGAAGCTCTTATCCTTGAAGCCCAAAATTTACTGGCTCAAAATGACAATCTCTCGGTCAGCTATTGCAGTCGAAGTACAAACCTTGTGGCAGATTGGTTGGCTAAGTCGCACCATTTAAATTGTATTATGGCATCTTGGGTCTCTAAACCCCCACAATCCCTTTGGGAGCTACTTTGTTTAGATTAAGGGTGAGCGGTTCCAGGATTTGGGTAAGTTCCACCTAGAACCTAGAACCTACCCGCTAATACCGGTTCCTCATTTTTCGGAACCTAGAACCTACCCGACATATCATGGAACCTACCCTGTCACAGGTTTCAAGATCCGATTCCCAGGTTCTAGGGTACCAGGAAACCTGTCAATTTTAAGAAAAGAAGCTCTGACATGATCATAAAATTTTAGGAAACACATAATGTTCAGAGTCCTGATTTGCACAAAGAAAACCTCAAATGAAGTCCTGCGATGTAAAAGAGGCAAAGAAACACAAAAGACTAAAAAAGGGACAAAAGAGGACTTCGATAGATGGTAAGGAGTCGGGAAGGCAGAACAACTGACCTCACAAGTTGGTAAAACCAGTAGCACCAAATTGTTTCAAGTTGAAACCAATCAATGCATAAGTATTGGGGGGAAAAAAGAGGAAAGTGATTGCCCAAGGCAGAGTATATCAATAGAGGCCACCAAATATTACTCGTGTGGTTGCAATCAAGTGCTCCTTCATAAAATAGATAGGTACAGGAGATTAATTCTACAGCAAAACAAGATGACAGCAGCCAAAGCAAGAACTTTATCTTCCACGATCCTATTAGCTTGCTGTTGACAGCAAATAAAAGCTATTCTCAAATGACATACCATGAGATTCCCGTGCTGTTTGCTATCGTATTGAACAATGTTCTTGTGCTAAGACTTAAGCGAGCTCCAAAAGCCATTGCCGATAATGCAATATGAACTCGCGCAAGCAATTGGTTAACCATTTTCATGACACTGGAAATGGAATAAACCAAACAAGCAAAATGTTGCTCTAAAATAAAACAAAATCAATTATTTCCAAAGACACGCCCGGAAAATTCATTGCTGCAAAAAACTGCTTTACATTCCTAAGACTTGTCAATAAAAAGCTGTACAAGATCACAGGCCTAAACGAGACTAATCGAGCTACTGTTGTTTGTTGTTTTCTCCTGAAGCACTTAAGAGTTGAAAGAACAGGAAAAAAAAAGCCGTCGAATTGATTGTGTAAAAAGCAAAATCGACCCATAAAATCAACGAACCTCGGGAGCCGTGGAGGGATGGCCGTCTGACGTCGTCGAGGGATGGCCGTCGGGCGTCAGGAAGGGATGGCCGTCGGGCGTGTTGAGGGATGGCCGTCCGACAATGCGATCGACTCGGGGGAAGGGCTGTCGTTGAAGGCTGGAGAGTGAGCAAAGCCCGGTAGACGGTGAGCGATGGCCGTCCGGCGTGCTGCGTTGGGAGGTCTCAGATGTCGCGACTCGGGAGAGAGGAGGAGAAGATACCGTCGGGCTTGAGGAAGAAGTGTGTCGTGTGAGAATATTAGAAACACTGAAGCAGAAAGTAGAATTAGGAAACTAGGGTTTTAAAAAAATAGGTTCCGATTCCGGTTTCGATTCCGCTGGACTAGAAGCACCATGGCGGACCTGGCGGTGGCGCTCGGAGGTGACATCGGGAATGAGCCAGCGTTGAGGTCGGAGGACGGACTTGGGTGTCGACGGAGTGGCGGCGGCCGATTGGGTCGAGCTGTCCCCCGGGGTTCGTCTGTCTAAGGCGCCGTCGAGCAGCACACAGCAGGAGGCGCAGGGAAGATGGGGATGAACAGTAGCGGTCATGTCATACCATGTTTATTCCTTTGTGGTTTGATTTGCACGATGGGCTGGTCCAAAAAGATTGAAGATGGAGAATTAGGCCCAATTTAGTCAAAGCTTGGAAGAATGGGCCTGAGCCTCTTTGTGCAACCAGGCCCTCGTCTGGTTCTCTCTTCCGGGCCGGATCAGGTCCAACTACCTGACCGAGGCCCAGGTCCGAGAACCCGACCCGACCCGGACCCGGTTCCCTTTAATTTAAAATTAAAAAATCAATTAAATAGAAAAAAAATTAATTAAATAAGAAAAAAAAAGCAAAAATAGGAAATAGATATGAAATGCCTGTTTAATTAGGCTTTCTAAATGTTTGATTATCGACTGTTTGTCATGTTCAACTCGCACGACTTAGTTTTAACTTCGCATGCGGATGTTTTGATTTGATTTATTCTGTAATGCATGTTTCGATGGATAATTTAGCATGGTAATTAGAGTTTAATTCGATATGCTCGTTTTATCCTTTAGTTGATTGAACTTTGCTGATTATCTACTTTGAGTGAATGCATATACTTCCGACGTGGTGATCGAGAGCGATATCCACGGAAATGATAGTTCATCAAGGCTTGGTGATTGAAGACCGAAGTCCAATCCGATCCATTTTTGCATATCCGATCAACGTGTCAGAGTTACTTTCTTTAAATATCACCTTTATAGATATGGATTGCATGCGCTTATTTCAGTCTTTATTTGGCACTTTTATCTGATTGAGTGTTTATTATAACACTGTCTTTTGAAAAATTACCTGTTAATTGCTTTTCCTAGATATTAGGTTAAGGATAAATAGGTAATTATATGAAATGATAGAAAAACATTATGCATGATCATTTAGTGTTGGTTAGACACTTGATAAGTTTAAAATGATGTGCAGAATGTATGGTCACCTTAGAGAATATTAACTGGTTAGGTATCGAAAGGGTGCTAATTATCTAGTTAGCGTAAACAATTCACCGAACCTAGAAGCTCTGGATGCGTAGGAATCGAGATAACACTCCCGTGTCTCGATTGGTTTCTAGCCGACCCTAATAGGCTAGTGGCGACTCTTAATAGCATTTTAGTTTGCTAATCAGTAAAAAGAAATCCAATATCACGCGAGGTAGGATTTGGGAGAGTCCATGCCATTAACCGATGGCAATACCAATAAACCTGCCGGACTCTTGGGAGAGGCTAAAGGCAGGTCGCGATAGTAGGCAATCTTGTCAGCATTCTACATCTAAACAGTGGAATCCTCAAAACCTGTTAATATCAAGTGTCACTTGAGATGCCACCTTATCCACTGAGTAATCACACTGCTCATCACCAACTTTTTTTGGAAAATGAAATGTGAAGGCAGCAAAATCTCGTCAATTCAAATTTCACCTCTATTCCCCCTCCCAGTCCATCGAGGGTGCCTTTAAGATTTTCATATGAAACATTCCAAATCTGTTTAACTCCATCAAGGCTTCCAGATGCAAGGAGCTTCCATCCGGACTAAACTTTAAACTAGAAATAGAATCCTTATGACCTGCAAGAAGTCTAGAAGATTAGGGTCTTCTAGCAAACATATATGTGCCTGCATAAATAAATAGTAAAATATCAACAATATGGGTCCATATGCAATAGGAAGTAACTAGTGGCTACATGAACATGCCTTGGAGTTTAACTGCCCAATCTCCATGACCTATCCTTCACAGAAACCCTTTATCATCTCCACCCCCAGTTGCCACCAGTGTTGCATCTGTGGGACTGTAAGCAACTGTGTAGAGTTCACCTGCATACAAGGCAGAAGATAGACAAGTCAGAAAAAGCTCCTATAAGACATGGCATGCTTCTTGAACTAAGTACTTCCGAGAACGCTGATCTATAAAATGCACATATAGGAATTTTTCTTAACACAAAAAGCTGACATTTTGACTAGGACACTGAGCTGTATAATAGAGCTATTGCTGTTGGGGTTGTCCCATATCGGTTGTGGAAGGGGTTGGTGGTTGGTTTATAAGTGTGAGGGAAAGAATCGAACTTTGAGCTAGTTTTTGGGTTGAGAGAGACCCAATACCACCCAACACTGGTATCAGAGCTCAGGTTATCAACAAGTCTTGACCCAACAATCGTACGGGAGATATACGAGTTGTCGCTCCCTCCGACCCATGTCCCGAGATACGGGTTATTGCTCTCTCCGACCCATGGCACGATGTGTGAGGGAGAGATTGCTGGGGTTGTCCCATTTGGTTGTGAAATGGGCTGATGGTCGGTTTATAAGTGTGAGGGAAAACCTCAATCTTTGGGCTAACTTTTGGGTTGAGAGAGACTTAAGACCACTCAATAGTTGCGGCATGAGCCGGACCCTACAGAAGGGCCACCGCTGCAATTGTGCGCCCTGCATTACACTACGATGGTGAGGTAGACACACTCACTCGCAGTCAACGCTCTCCAACACAGCTAATATAGAGACATCAATCGAAGCCTTCATATGGTTGGGACTGTACAGCCGACGTGCGAGAGACAATTCAAGGGCAATTCCCCTTTGATCGATATGAACATGTGCGGTGTATCAGCTCGTTATGGTGTCCATAGGCGTTGTCAACCATTAGGGTGTTAAATTTGCCGCATTGATACAAGTTTTTGGTGTCAAATTAGCCACTTTGATACGATTTTGGGTTTTTGACGTCACAAAAAAGTTGGGGTAAATATGTCATATGAGTATAAGTTTGAGGTGTATATGTCAAAATAGACATAAATTATAATTTTTTTATGGCTTTTTCCTTTGAAAAAAGGTTAGTTAATAGACCTATTTCGAAAGGGTTCTTCATGTCATGAGTCTTCTTTTTCATTTTTGCCCAATACCATTTTTTAACCATGTACAAAACCTACATATGTACAATACTTTTCAACATAACTCCAGTACATGTAAGGAAATGCTGTAAAGATTTTCATCATAGAAATTAACACAAGAAAAAATAAAATTGACCCAAAATTACTGTACTAATAATAAACAAATTTATATCAACACATTAACTACTAAGAACATGAAATCTACAATTTATGAGCTCATTTAATGATGTTTGCTTCCAACTAGTTGGGCGGTATCATTGGGAGGTTAAGGGTGCGTATGGTAACGTTTCTGTTCCTGGAACAATTTTTGGAACAGAAACATTTTTTTTTCTGTTTCTGTTCCCAGCTATGATTTTTGGGAACAAAAACGCATTTGGTAACTGCAAAAAAATTATATTCTCGGAACAAAAAAAGAATAGAAACGCGTTTGGTAACTATAAAAAAATATATATTCTAAATTTTTTCGTTTAATTAAGGCGACTAAATATATATATTAAAATTAAATTACATCTCATTCAATTTAGTAAATCAAATTTTATGCACGGTTTATAATTACAATATGGACAAGATCAGCTATAAAAAAACTAAAAGAGAAGTCGAATTTGAAATTAAACAATGCGAAGATCAAATATGTTTTCCATAGTTAGAAAAAATTACAATTATGAGACATACATAAATGTTCCCAAGTAATTAAAAATATGATTACATAATTGAAAAATACAAAGTAATGGAATTGCAGGCATATTGTGGTCACTTGCCATTTTATTTGCAATGTTTTTCCTAAGCATGTTCATCTCACTTCCCTGCACATCTAATACATCATCAGCAACCTCTTGTTCTGTAGACCCATATGCGTAGTCAGAATCACCATATTTGAAAAAGTTTCTATCCATCCTATCTTGATCGTGTATATAATTATGAAGAGCACAACATACAATCACAATGAAGGCTTGCTTCCGAATTGGAAAGGAAGGCATGTGTTGCAATATAAAGAACCGTTTCTTCAGCGCCCCAAATGCTCTCTCAATTACGTTCCGAATTGAAGAGTGCTTATGGTTGAACATTTCTCTTGCTGTTGTAGCCCGTCTCCCTCTACCTCTATAATCATTCAAAATATATCTTTCACCTTTAAACGGCGTTAAAAATCCTGGAAGTGCTGCCTAACCAGAATCTACCACGTAGTATTTGCCTACAACAAGATACAACATAGATTTGTTGTGATATGCAACTGCAATATGATTATAAGCAAACTACTATCAGTAGACAAAAAAAGTACCTGGTGGTGGTCGAGGAAAGTTATGTTCGGGATCCTCTAGTGCAGCCGAGAGCACTCGACAATCATTGGCTGATCCTTCCCATCCAACATACACAAAGGTAAATTTCATGTCAAAGGAACAAGCACAAAGCACATTCTGGGTGGTGGGTCCCTTTCCTATTTCTATATGGGACCTGCTTCGACACAGGCACAACAACACTAATATGTGTATCATCAATAGCACCTATGCAACCCTGTGATTTTACAGAAGTATAGTGTTATACAAAATTATCAATTATAAGTATTTGATGATGTAAAATTAATATGAAAAACATACCTTAAAGTGGTGCAAGTGGTTAGGATCCAGCATAATTTCCTCCGGGACTATATTAAAGGAAGGTGCTTTGATGACTTCATTTGAAAGTTTGATCATTGCTATCAATACTTCAGTAAAGTACTTGTTAATTGTGTCTGGAGAGCGTTGGAATCTCTCAGATAAAGTTCTCAATAGAGCTATTATGACCAACCATCAGTAAGAAAATACCAAATTGTTGATCTACCTTAACATACTGACTATCTTTCAACCAACCATTTTCTATCGTTAAATCACATAGATTCAGAAAAATGTGTTTTTCCAACCTCAAGGCCTCGTATATTCTATCCGAGTGTCCATGAATAATCTCGCTTACCCATTCGGCTCCCGATTATTTATCGTTCATACATGGTTCTTTTATGTGCAAGCACTTGTCCAGTAGCTGAGTGTAGATCCATGCACGTATTATCTTAATATGAAACTCATTCGAGCATGTTCCAACTGGAGCTAACTGTCTAGTAGACATAATACTTGATTCATCTTCCATTGTACCTATACTATCATACAAACATAACGACATTAATATAGATACTTAGAAAAAGAACACAAATTTCACACAATCCACAATAGTCATAGCAAATACAAGCATAAGAGTTAACATTAATATCCTTACAATTAAACAACCAATGAGATGAGTCACAAAATGAAATTAAACCAAACACCACATAATCCACAGTACATTTCCCAATATCTACTAAAGATTTCGAAGGAGCGCATTCCTCCTTTCGGAGGTGCTTGTGATGAAAGTCTCCCTCCATTCGGCACTAACACATGCTTTGTCCACTCCTTCGGCATAAAGACCATCATCCAACTCAGGTATGTCAAGTAGGATCTTAACCACAGCAGCTACAGAAAATGAGTTCACATATGGCTCTGAGGTAGCCGAGGAGGACTTGATCAGACTTGATCATATCTTCAATGGCTTTGCATGTTGTGATTAAATTATACTGGCTACTCCTTCTTCTTCTTTTGGCATTCGGAGTCCTATCCAAGTTGTGCTTATCATGAACTGGAGTATTATGATTGCCAGGTGTGAAACCTTCCTCATCAAGATGGTGATCATCAAAATCCTCCAAAAAATCATTACCATCATCTTCACAATTGTCCTCATCATCCGATAGTGTCAAATTTTGACCACTTCCTATTGCTCGCTCCCCAGTACCATATGTATCACCAAATACAATACACAAGTCGGGATAAAGAGGAAACCCATCCTTCTTGAACTTCGCCGACTCACTATTATCCTGTAATTTTCATAATAAATAGCGAACATTAGTAACATAATCAAACCTTTCAAAATTTACAAGTACAATGGTCTAAAATGACAAAATGATACATTCACGTGAAGTTCCCATATGCTTGGATCATCGACGGTCACTCTTTTATTGACATTAGCCCAACCAAATCCAGATTGTGAAAGAAGCTTCTTGAAACTACCATATTATGCTCTTAGCTTGTTCGACTTATTTCTCAGTTGTCCTTGGGTATATTGGACTCCCATCTTGTTGTTGAAAGAGATCCTTATGTTTTTCCTCCGCGCTTTATTGAAAGTACAAGAGGTGGGATTTCCTTGTTTTACCTCTTGTACCATCAAACTCACAAACAAGTTGGTGGAAGTCTCATTTCATTTTGCCAAGGACGTCTCTTTTTGGGATGCCGTCTTGTTGTTAACAAATGTGTCATCATATTAACAATGCAATCACTGGCTCAATCAACAAAAGTGCACTATTACCAGCATGAACAAACAATGGACTTATGTAAATATTAGCACAAAAACACTTTCCGCAAGTCATTGAGCTTGGGTAAGGGATAAAGTACTCTATTCATCAGTAGCTAAGCCATTCATGAATAAAAAAATATCCTCACTTTCTCCTTCCAAGTTGCATATTGTTAGAAGTCATTGCACTTAATAAAAAGTCATGAAATTAGAGCTCATCTATTCATGAATAGTCTATCAAGCTGATTAGCTGAAAAACAAAGCTCTACATATTTTGACATCTCGTTTTACAGGTACATTAAGCTTGGCAGGAAGGCCATAAACCAGACATATACCGATGATGAAAAAAACCATGCACAACCCAACGCAAAGAAGCGAACATAACTAGAATCTATGCAGTGTGAGAAATCAAACAAAGAGTGAGAATGTTGTGCATATTGTTTCAACTCCACAAAAAGCCCCATGTTCATCAACTTCCAGACAACGATCGAACTCTCAAAAACTAATTTAGACATCAAAAGGAATTAACAAGAAACATAGTAGAAATTTTTCAGAGGGAAAACCTCGTTCAACTATTGGTTCCTCAGGAAAGATAGCTTGGAACATTCTAGACTTGTCCTTCGGATACTGATTGAACGAAGCCTATACACAGTCAACCCAAAATCACCCAAATATTAATAACCCCAGTAGCCCGACACAAAGAAGTAAGAACAGCTACGAATGTAATATCCATCCATGTAATAAAGCCACACAAGTATTCATCTGTCAACATTGTACACATTTACAGTTGAAGATAAAAAAATCAATTAGGTCCAAAAATTTGTTTCAATTCCTGATACTCGGCATTTTCGACAAATCTTCACAATCTGCACATCAACTCAGCCCGAAACAGAACACTCCCACATCCAGCAACAACATAGACGAACGAACCACAAAATGATAAGCATTACGTCGGGATTGAGAGAGGGATTGTCACACCCCGCGATCCTCGGCGAGCGTGCCACATTCGCCAATGCCTCTTAGCTAATCCCAGGATCCAAATCGAACACGGCACACAAATGAAATGAAACACGCATGCGGAAGAAAAATAAACACCTCCGTACATAAAACAAAAGATGAATTGGGATAACGAAGTATATATAACATAATACGGGTTTTCCCATATGGTCAAGGTCAAAATACAACAGTAGGCTATGATCGGGAGAGGGACAGGGACTAACCAAAAGACTACTAACTAAGTCCCACCAAAAAGCCTCGAACCAAAAGGCCATCAAAAGGTCCTACGACATCTAGGTCTACTAGGTAGAACCACTAGCTTCATCTTCATCTTCATCCTTGTCTTCGTCTTTAGCTGGGTCGTAGTCGGAAAAGCTCTCGGATCGCACTTCAATGGACTCACCATCCTCGTCATCCTCGGAGGCAGACAACTCAATCACCTCGATGTCCTCCACGACGGTCAAGGTCTTCTTAGGCATGTTCCTCGAACCGACCATAGAAATCTTCATATCGACCTCATCACGGATAGGGTGACACCACGAGGGCACAACTCCCCTAGGAACTTCACTAGGCTTCATTGGTCCCGAAGTAACTCCTCCGACGCGACAAAACCATGCCTCATAGTGATGAGGCTTCCAATGCTCCTCTCCTACATCAACCCACACAGATGTCCCTTTTCTAACATATACCTTACCCTGACCATCAAGAAACTCCTCAAAAGAAACAGTCATATCTTTAGGGTCGCCTAGGCGAATTGGCAGCATCCTTCAAGGCTTGGGGTCTGAAAAACATGTCCTACTACGGGGCGAGATTTACATCTCAGCAAATTAGCTCTAAACCTAGACCAAGCCGCTAATCCTCCCAGACAATGCATTAAAAACATTTGGCAAAAACCCATCAGACAAGACAATAGTGGTATTCAAAAGTCAAGGCATCTTAACATAATTGGCATATAATAATCACAGTCAAGAGCATGTATAACAAAATAAGACCAAGCTTACGTACTAGCACAAACAATTCACTAGGCAAGATTTAACCCCGATTTATCACAATTTTCTCAACTCGAAGAATTTGCCCGCGTTCTGACGCATCAGGCTCTAAAATTTCTTAAACCTGCGTTCTGACGCATCAGGTTTAGAGTGTCATTTCGAGGCTCGTGTCGTCACGTATCAAGCGTATCTCGCGTTCTGACACATCAGGATATAATTCAAATCGCAACCCCACGTTCTAATACATTAGGGTGCCCATCAGGCTCACATCTCATTCAAATAACTTGCCATCATGAAACATATTTCTCATTCCCCTAGGCTCACAAGCCAAACTTCTCTTTAGGCGTTCATTAGTTCCCTTGCCATTTCGAGCATCAATTTAGCACATTCACCACTCAAGGCTCATATATCATACGGCCACTCGAAGTCACGTGCCTCTCAAAGGCATGCATCAATATTTTAGCCGTATCAATTGCAAATTTCACATTGAAGCAATCTCACGAAGCTCAATCCACAACCCTTACATTTGGCCATCATCCATTAGAGCACAATAAATCCATCAATTGATCAATTCACCAATTAAACTCATCCAGTAGTGTCCTAACGTCCTAATATAGGTTTGAGGGTCACTTACAAGTCAATCAAACAAGAAATTTCACTTCAAGGGCAGCCACCAAGCTCGGTTCACACATGGCCAGAATGGGACACGGCACGATCCTAGGGAAAAATCCACAATTTCCACATTAAACTCTTTCAATCTAAATTCCATCAAGCCAACGCCAACACCTCTCTAACACATCATATTATGTCTCAAGATACCTTACCAAGAATTTTTGTGGCAAACGACACCTCCACAAGCCACCCAAAGGGCTCGATTCGCTCGGTCCTCTAGCAAGGCAGAACCAATCCTAAACCATCACACCAAACAGCCCTTAAATCAACTCCAAGTTTCAATTTATCATGAAATCAACTTGCCAATACATCAATCTACATGTCTTGGAGTCTCACCGTGAGTTTCGAAGCAAAATAACACCTCCAAGGACTTCAAAGCAGCTCGGTACCACACAGCCAGCAGATGGTCAGAATCTGTTCCACAAAATCATCCCATTTCAACCATGGAAACTCATCCAAACTCTAATAAACTTACAACTCTAGCTCAGCCAATCCTAATGCTACAAGTTTAGAAGACCTCACCAATAATTTGAAGCCAAACAAAGCCTTGAAGCCATCGCAAAGGGACCCTCTTCCAAATTGGGTCCAAATCTGACCTCTTGACACTCTCGGGGCTAGACGGGACAAACAGGACCACCAATGGTCGAACGGTCAATGGGGGTTTGTAGAGGAGAGACTAAGGAAGTGAGGGTGGTTGGCGCTTAGCTTGGAGCTGGCCGAAAGCGACGGTCGACGGCGGCAAAATGGGCTGCAGATTCTGGTCGGACAAGAAACAAACGGTGGAAGAAGAAAGAAGAAGGAAAAGGGAGAGGGAACGGGTGTTCGACTGAAGCAAGGGGAAGAAGAGGTCTTCCACAAAATTTCCTTGGTCAAAAAGTGGAATGGTAAGTGTAATAGTGGTTAATTAATGCTAAACACCCGAATCTTAACACTTGTCTTCAAGCAAATAAAATCTTGACTTCCAATGACTATCTCGCCCCTCCATTTTCGGCAGCCCTAGGGATCTCTAAAAGACTAAAATGCATTCACTCTCTTCTTAACACAAAGCTAATCCTCGAGGGGAAAAATGGTAATTTTGCATTTTTCGTCCGAAATTTTATTTTTCCAATTTAAATTACCCTCGATGAGGCGACGTTTAATTCATTTCAAATGTTGGAATTCTTCATTGTCCATTTTCCAATTTCGAGATTCCATTTCGTGATTGATTTTTCGTCAATCGTAAATTCAGTTTATCTCGAACTAACGGGCGGCTTTTGTAGATGTTACACATATCGACTCTATGATTCTTATTACACTTAGGACGACTCGAGTTACGGCGACTTTGGTTGTCATGTAATTGCGAGGGTCTGTCACTAGCTCTGACGGTCATGTAATTGCGAGGGTCAGTCACAATTGCGAGGGTACTTTGGTAGTTCCAATCGTATAACGCTAGCAATGAATTTCTTAATCATTCTTAGATCGACATTTATTGGTTCTAAATGTTCCCTTGGCAATCCTTATAGTCAAAGTGACATTTCCTATTCGAGCTTCCTAGGTCCACGTACCTTGTCTTGCATTAGTCTTTCCCCTTTGGTCAGTTGACTCGGGATTGATCAGATCCGAGCGAAATAAAACTGAAATACATCGATAGATATTCTTCATTCAATAGTCTCGAAATAAAAGGAAATTCAGAATGTCACAAGGATCGAGGGGATGGTGCGAGGCCAACTCATGCCAACGCTAGCCGAGGTTAAAGCTCGGCCGACAATGGCGGGCCGAGGTTCGCGCTCGTCGTGCGCAGCCGACTCTTGGGTAGGTCCCCCAAGGGAGCCTGCCCAAATCTGGGTGGGGATCAGCCTCGCGGAAAGGGCGAGTTCCGTGCAAGGCTGACCCGTGCTATCGCCGCCCGAGGTCGAAGTCCGGCCGGAGATGGCACAGGTGAGCTTCGCGCTCACCATGCGAGGCCGAGCCCCGCCCATATCTGGACAGCGCTCCCCTGCGCGACCTACCCAAGGGTCGCCTTGCGAGTTCGAGCCTCGCTTAGATCTGGGCGAGGCTCGGCCGTGCAAGCCGAGGCCGCCATCGCCGACCGAGCTTCAACCTCGGCTAGCGATGGCATGAGTTGGCCTTGCACCATCCCCTCAATCCTTCGTGTCTTCACAAGAAACGCTCAGCCGAGCTTCAACCTCGTGTGAGCTCGCCCGGTGCCGAGAAGATGAATAAGAAGAGGATGAAGGGCGGAGACTAACCGGAGGAGCAACGGCTTCAGCTGGTGGATGATCGTCGTCGACTGTCGTTGAACAAGGAGGAGCGCTCGTGTCTTCAAAAGAGAGTGTGAGCCGTAAGGGAGCAGAAGGTTTTGCAACAGAGGTGTGAAAGTATTCCAAAAGAAAGCGTGAGGGAGCAAAAGGTTTTCTAAAAAAGTGTTTCAAAATCTTATCTAAAAAGTGTTCTGGGAACATAGAAATAAGTATTTTTTGTTTCTCATTTATGCTCCAAAAGTGTTCTTTTTTTCTGAAAAGTGTTCCCGGAATATTTTGAAAATATTTTTTTACCATACGCGTTTCTGGAGCGTTACCGTACGCCCCCTGAGTTGACGAATCATGCTGTATAAAGTGACAAATCATAGAATTTCAATTGGAGATAAAAAAAAATATGTAAATCTTGATATAGCATAGATTTAGACTCTATTTGTTTCACGGAAAATGAATGATTTGGAAAAATATATTCCTGAAATAATCATTAACAAAAGATGAATAAACGAAAAGTGTTTTCACCATTCACGAAAATATTCAGACATTTATTGTTATCTATAATGAAAATATTTTTTATTGACTAATTATTTTATGTGATACAAGCAAATGTTTCTCAAATAATTTATTTTTCGCGAAACAAATGGAGGCTTAAGGGGAATGAAGAAATAAGCTTCGAATAAGAGGTATCTGCCAGTTGAATCACTGTAATATGCGGACACATGCACAGCTGGACCTTGCACTTTGGCCTTACTGTGACATGTGGCCTGTTGACCAGTCGACAAATTAAAAAAAAAAAAAGTTAACCACCGCCTCCAGTATTGCACGGATCAGAATATAAAAGAGTGAGAGGTGCTTTCTTCGTCCATCAAAATAGAAACCGCAGAGAAAAGAAGAAAAAGAGAAAGATAGAAAGAAATCCGTCGGAGTCCAGAATCAAGCCAAATCAACTGCGCTTTTCAGCGTTTAGTAAGAATTCGAGCCCCTCGTTCATATCGCCGGAATAGTTTTCGAAGTTACGCTACGTTTAGGCTTCGCGTTACGGATAGTTTAGTTTATGCGATTCGGATTAGCATTTTGTTAACTCGTAGAAATAGTTTGACTAGCGAATAAACTTATCTTAGTGGATTCGTAGTTACGATAACGTTTTTATTTGACTGTGATACCGATTTTCGCTAAATTGATAGGACTTGAGTTCGAGGGCCTGAATTAGTTATTGAGATCTGAGTTAGGCTATATCAGGTAAGTGGTGCTTATCTCTTCTATGAATTTATAAAGTCATATATTGAAAACAGTACAGATTTGATATACTATGAAAGCCAAAGGCATATTGGTTGCATCAAAATCTGGATCGGACAATTACTGCGTTTTGATACTTGCGAACTATTTGAGAAATATGTTACGAAATGAATTGTGAAATATGTGATCGATTTCTGAACCTGATTTATCAGAAATGATTGTGGAATATATTCTAGTTCGCAAAATGGTTTCTAGATTGGATTTGTGGATTATTCGCAGATGTTGATTTTGATGCTCAATATCGCTGTGAACCCAGTGAATAGTTTTTGGGTATGCGCATACTGGTTAGGATATCCTTTGGGGCCGAACCACCGGCTGATATAGGTGGAGACCTTACCAAGGGGGAATCTTGATCGTCTTGTCACGAGGCGTTATACGTGACCATGGTTAGATATTTGAGCATGAGATTGGTCAATGGAATTGACCATTGACATATGATCTGAGATTTGTCGATGGATGGACCATCGATGTGTGATTTGAGATTAATCAATGGACTTGACCATTGATTTTTGTTATGATTTTTATTGATTAATAGAATATTTCTGTGACATATGTTATTGTTATATGTGCATAATGAATGTTCGATCTGCTTAGAAGAGATATGTACTGCTCACTGAGCTGTGGTTGCTCACCTCACTTTCCTTCCCAATCCTTTCAGGTTCTTCAGTCGTCGGCAAGTAGAACGAGAGCGCAAACGTCAAGGACTTTTGGAAGTCAGATTTTGAGTATGATCTAGGGAGAGTTGTAAATATGTATATTTTTAGTTGTCGAGTTTAGCTGAACGGTGAGATGTAAATATCTTTGAGGATTGTAGAAACTCTGATGAAGGAACCAACTTTATGTTTAGTTAGATGTCTATATGTATACATAGTAGGATATACATATATTTGATAACAGGTTTATGTTGGTTTCTATTTGAGGTTGCGTCCTTTAGGTACAAGGAAGGCCGTGTCATTTCCCATGTTACTGTAAGATTTGGGGTGTGACAAATGTTGGTATCAGAGCTTAGGTTATGATCTGCTTGGGGGTAGATTTTCGGGGACGTGGTGAGATTGTGTGATAGTTTCCAGTAAAATAATTTTCCACTAGTTAAGGTTATATTTTATCGTAGGTTCAGGTAATCATGGGTTTTGACTCAGAAACGCTAGCTTCATTTCGTAAGAACCTTAAGAGTAAGCGAGGTGGCACCTCTGATATCAAGGACATGTCAGAAGATTCTCGAAATGTGGCATCAACGAATAGACAAGAGGAGGATTTTTATAGAAGTTCAGACTTGCAGAAAGTAGGGGATGAGCCTTATCGACCTATTACTGAAAAGGATTTATCTGGGATTTGTCAAGTAGTGCTTGAATTGCAACGTGATTTCAAGAACTCCAAAAGTGAAACAGTTAAACCTGAAGATGATAAAGAATGTACATATGCTCAGTTCAGGAAGACAAATCCACCCACCTATGATGGGAAGCTTGATCCTTTTGTAGCTGAAGGATGGGTTAGAAGGATAGAAGGTATCTTCAAAGCTGATAGAGTTCAAGAAAATCGAAATGTTGATTTTGCTAGTCAATGTCTGATAGGTGAAGCTCAGTATTGGTGGGAGGGGACACAACAAACTTTAGGGGATGAGAATGATACAGTATCTTGGAAAGACTTCACTGAGAAATTCTTTGCTCAATTCTTTCCGGAGTCCTTCCAAATGAAGATGAGGAGTGACTTTATGCAAATATCTCAGGGCGGTTCTACTGTTATGAGGTACGCAGGTCACTTTAATCAGTTGAGTAGATTTGCCAAAACTCTTATAGCTGATGAAAAAGTACGAGCTGAACATTTTCAAAGGGGGCTTCGACCTGATATTCGATCTAAGCTTACACCTCTTGCATTGACGACATATAATGATGTCTTAAAGCGAGCAATCAGGGTAGAACAAGACCATTTGGAGCGTGACATAACTGGTGTTCACCAACAAAAGAGGTCTAAGTTTAGTGTCATTCAAGATAGCCGTACAAGTGGCAGTAATATGCGAAGTAGTAGTAGTCAATCAGGGAAGTTTAGAACTCAGAAGCCATGTAATACATGTGGAAAATATCATAGGGGTGAGTGTTACAGAAAAATTGGAGCATGCTTTTTATGTGGGAAAGTAGAACACATACAGTGAGATTGTCGTGCACAAAGGGATGCTACAGTTGACACTAGATTATGTTATCTGTGTGGGAAATCGGGACACATAGCAAGCAATTGTTCCATGAGGAGGGATGCCCTTTCAGTTAATAAACTACCGAAAAATCAGCAAAAACAGAGGACAACAGGAAAGGTTTTTGCTATGACAAAGGAAGATGCATCGGCATCTAATGCAGTTGTTGCAGGTAATATTTTTGTTGCCTCGCAATATGCATATGTGTTATTTGATCCAGGCGCTACACATTCCTTTATTTCTACTGAATTTGCAAGAAAGCTTGATGTGTTGCCTGAGTCTCTCGAATGTGAACTATGTGTTAATACTCCTACTGGTAGTTTCCTGATTGCCGATCGTGTGTTCAAGAGTTGTGAACTCCAGATAAACAGTGCTGCATTGCCTGTAGATTTAGTAGAGTTGAATATGCGGGATTTTGATGTTATACTAGGAATGGATTGGTTATCTACATATCATGCTACGGTAGATTGTTTTTCGAAGAAAGTGTTCTTTCGAATTCCGAATCAGCCTGAATTCTATTTTTCGGGAAGTTGTAAGGGTATTTTTCCTGCATTAATTTCATCCATGCAAGCGAGGAAACTTTTAAGAAAGGGTTGTTGTGGTTATTTGGCTTGTGTAAAAGATACAAGAATGGATACTATAAAATTGGAAGACGTTCATGTAGTCAGAGAGTTTCCAGATGTATTTCCTAAGGATTTATCAAGCCTACCTCTTGATAGAGAAATTGAATTCTGTATAGAATTGATGCCTGGTACAACACCTATTTCTAAGGCACCATACCGAATGGCACATGCCGAATTGAAAGAGTTGAAAACCCAACTTCAAGAGCTTTTGGATAAGGGTTTCATCAGACCTAGTGTTTTACCTTGGGGAGCTCTAGTCTTATTTGTGAAAAAGAAAGACAGTAGCATGAGACTTTGCATAGACTACCGAGAACTTAACAAGGTGACGATAAAAAATAGATATCATTTACCCCAGATTGATGATTTATTTGACCAGCTCCAAGGATCAAAGGTATTCTCTAAGATCAACCTTTGTTCTGTGTATCATCAGTTGAAGATAAAAACGAGTGATGTGCCTAAAACTGCTTTTAGAACAAGATATGGCCATTACAAATTCCTTGTCATGCCTTTTGGATTAACAAATGCGCATGTTGCTTTCATGGATATGATGAATAGGATATTCAAGGAGAATCTAGACATATTTATCGTGGTGTTCATCGATGATATTTTAGTCTATTCAAGGAATTTGGAAGAACATGAGCGACACTTGAGGTTTATCTTGCAGACCCTACGCGAAAAGAAGTTGTATGCTAAGTTTAGTAAATGCGACTTCTGGCTTGACCACATAGAGTTTTTGGGTCATGTAATTTCGAAAGATGGCATATCAGTTAACCCAAAGAAAGTTGAAGCCGTTGTTCAATGGAATCATCCTACTAATGTTGGAGAAGTGAGAAGTTTTCTTGGGCTGGCTGGCTATTACAGACGATTTGTGGAGGGATTCTCCAAAATTGCCGGTCCACTTACTCGGTTAACTCATAAGGGAGTTAAATTTGTGTGGTCTGATCAGTGTGAACATAGTTTCCAAGAGTTAAAGAGGCGATTGGTATCAGCTCCTTTATTGGCGTTGCCTTCAGGAATTGGTGGCTTCACAATTTATTGTGATGCTTCTAAAGAAGATTTAGGTTGTGTTCTTATGCAAAGTGATAAAGTTATTGCATATGCCTCTAGACAGTTAAAACCACATGAGAAGAATTACCCCACTCATGATCTAGAGTTGGCAGCAGTTATTTTTGCTTTGAAAATATGGCGGCACTACTTGTATGGGGAGAAATGTGAAGTATTTACGAATCACTAAAGCCTAAAGTATATTTTCACTCAGAAGGAACTAAACATGAGGCAGAGGGGATGGTTAGAACTTTTGAAAGATTATGATATATCTATAAATTACCATCCAGGTAAGGCTAATGTGGTAGCAGATGCCTTAAGTCGTAAATCTTCTGGAAATATGGCAGTGCTGCTCACTACTAAAAGGTCTATCCTTGAAGATATGAGAAAATTGGACCTGGAAGTATTGATACATCAGCTTGGTTCTCGATTGGCTAATATTCGAGTGCAACCAACATTGATTGACAGAATCAAGTCTAAGCAGAATGAGGACCCTCAATTGCAGAAAATTAGAGAAGGCGTGGAGGCTAATAGTCAAACAGATTTTAACGTTCACGTAGATGGATCTTTGAGGTTTCGTGGACGATTATGTGTTCCTAATGATTCAGAATTGAAAAATGAGATATTACAAGAAGCTCACAGTAATAGATTCTCAATCCATCCGGGAAGCACTAAAATGTATCAGGATTTGAAAGAGAATTTTTGGTGGATTAATATGAAGAAAGATGTCGTGAAATTTATCGATCAATGTCTAATTTGTCAACAAATAAAAATTGAACATCAGAAACCTAGTGGACAATTACACCCACTTGAAGTACCCAAATGGAAGTGGGAGCATATCACCATGGATTTTGTTGTTGGTTTACCAAGGACACCAAGTGGTAAGAATGTTATATGGGTGATTGTTGATCGATTGACTAAATCTGCTCACTTTTTATCATATCGATTTGGTTTTTCACTGGAAAGTTTAGCAAAGCAATACGTCAATGAGATAGTGAAGCTTCACGGAGTTCCAATAAGTATTATTTCTGACAGAGATTCTAGATTTGTATCCAACTTTTGGAAGAGCTTGCAAGGAGCATTGGGCACCAAACTCAACTTTAGTACAGCTTTTCACCCACAGACAGATGGGCAATCGGAGAGAACTATTCAGACATTAGAGGATATGTTGAGATCTTGCGTCATTGACTTTGGTGGTGTTGACACCTGATTTTTGACCATCTACCATTGTGATTTTTATTCTTTAAAATTAATTAAAAATAGCAAAAAAAGTCAAAAATTGAAAAATCAACTTTGGAAGCCTTAGCCTAGCCTTAGGAACCAATTTTGAACAAAAAATATTTTTTTGAATTTTTTTAATATCTTTGGAATTTATTTAATTATTAAAATACCCAAAAAAAATCAGAAAAATACCATCCGTGGTCAGAAAATTACACAAAAATATTCAGAAATTTTATTTTAATTCCCTCTTTAATATTTTCACTTTTTATCAGGGAAATTTAGCTCGATTAATGGGGTTCCTTCAAAAACCTAAAACCGAAAAGAGCCTAAAAAATCCTTTTCGAGTCTTTTAATTTTAAATTCTCACTTTTCATAAGCTATGACATTGGAATCTAAAGTTTTGAAATGCAATTGGGTCAATTTGCCCTCCAATTTGATCAATTTTAGCCAAAAGGGCTTAATTGCATAAAAATCTTTCAATTTAGTCCCCGATTTCACAATTTTTGAAATTAAACTTCACACGGGCCCACCCATTAAAATTAAACACCTCTACCCAATAGTTTTCATCATGCTGAATCCATTGGTGGGATCAATTTTGACTAATTCGATCGTTTAGATCTTCGATTAGCCAAAATTCATTTTCGGATCCTAGGGACACTTTGGGGTTTTCATAAAATTTCAATCAATTGATTCACGAAAATACCCATATTTGATAGAAAACATGTCAAGGAATTTGATTTTGCCATCAATTTCATAAAAAGAGGTCAATTTGGGGCCCAATTTGGGCGATTTGGTCGAACTGGGCCGGTCGGGTCAGACCCGACCCGGTCCGACCGGGTCTGCAACAAAGTTGCAGACCCACGGACAGGGAGGCAGGGGAAGACAGAGCAACGTGGGGGGGGGTGCGATTTTCTAAAGAAAAAAAGGCGAACAAGCATGGGGAACGGGAGCACAGAGGCCCATGCTCGTTGGGCAGAGGTGGTGGACGTGCCGAGGCGCGCCGGTTGGCCACGAAAACCTGCGAAGATTCTCGATTTTAAACCGAGCTCGGGCAAGGGAGAGCGGGCGATTTTTTTTGGCAAACACCGGACTGAAGGAGTTTCCCCAGACCTTCAGCGACCGTCACTGATCATCACCGGAGGCACAGTGGCCGTCGGCAAGCTCCAAGCAGGTCGGTTTTCCTCCCCCGACCTCCATTTTTTACATGTATGCCATGTGTTCGACGAAATGCCCAAACGGGCTTTGAATTTTTGGCTCTCGGCCGAGCCATCCCGGAGCTCCATTTGCGCGTGTCTAGCCTCAAGCATGCATTAGAACCGACTCTAAGCTCATTGTGTCCTTTTGTTGCATCAAACCGTGTTCGACGAGGAGGCCCGACTACCACCGGCCTTGGTCTCGGCCGCGAGCTCGTGCTAGCAAGAACCCGAGGATTTCCAGCTCTAAACGAGCTGAGGTAAGCATCTACACCTCATTTGAATGCTCTAAGAATGATTGAAATCGGGTTTGGATGGAAAAAAATTCTGCAAGTTTACCTCGCCGGAGCCGGTTCGGTGGCCGCCCGTTCGTGGCCTTTCCGACGTGTTCATGGCCCTCATTTTTGTTGTATGTTGATGTTGAGGTGCTGAGGAGTCGAATGGTAAAAAAAACCTACAAAAAATTCTGAGTTTTGGTCGATTTTGGGCATTTTCCGGCGAACTCGCCGGAATAATCACTGTTCCGGCGAGTCGCCGGTCGTCTTCTCCGGCAGCCGAGGACCGGTCAACGGTCAGCGTCCGACGTGGCATGCCACGTAGGCGCCACGTCAGCTCGGTGGGTCCGGTCCGTTTGTTTTTGTCAAATAAAAACGGACGGCCACGATCTCGACACGTGTCGCGATCCTAGAATTTTGGAAAATAAAATAAATGATTTTCGGATAATTAAATAAATTCAATCCGACGGCCAAGGATATGCCAAGTGGCTTTCTGTGGATCGTCCGATCTTGTCCAAGATCGGACGCACTACAATTGGACACGTGGTACACTTCTGATCGTCCGATTTGTAGGTTTTTCTAAAAAAGAAAATAAATTGATTTTTGATCCGACGGTTATGATAGAGCCACGTGGCTCTCTCTGGAGCGTCCGATCTAGTGGAAGATCGGACGCACAGGATGAGGCCACGTGGCGCAATGAGAGCCGTCCGATCCGGGGAATTTTCGGATAATTAAATAAAATAGATAAAAAATCACAAAATTGTTAAAAAATAGGAAAAAATATTTAAAAAATATAAAACGGTGTCGTTTTAGGCCGGTGTCGACCCCTAGGGTCGGGCCGGACGCCCGCGAAGCGTGGGCCGGGTTTGACCCAGCCCGGAAAATATTTTTAAATATTAAAAAATTCAAAAATAATCAATAAATCAATAAAAAATGAAAAATCATGAAAAAATTCAAAGAAATTCGAAAAAATTCAGAAAAATTATAAAAATTCCAGGAAATAGGAAATGACCACATTCAACTGGCCATCGTCTGTCTCGGGTCTTTCGACCCCTGGTCTTTCTAAAAATGACGATTTTGCCCTTCCGGCAAACCGTCTTCCAAAAAATTCTAAAAATCCAAGAAAAATTCCAAAAAATGGGAAATGGCCACGAACAACTGGCCATGGAATATTTTGGATAATTCGGTATCCAAACCTTCCAAAAATGACAATTTTTCCCTTCGGGCTAATGTTGACACCTGATTTTTTTATCAGTCTTTCATAGGTTATTTTTAAAAAATTCATAAAAAATATATAAAAAGTTAAAAAATTAAAAAATCATCTTTGGTAGCCTTGACCAAGCTAAAGGAACCATTTTTGACAAAAAATAATTTTTCAATTTTTTAATATTTTCCAAAAATAGAAAAATACATGAAAAATGAAGAAAAATAGCATTCGATGTCGTAAAAATATAGAAAAATAGTCAATATTTTTATTTTAATTTTCTTTTCATTTTGAACTCATAAATAGTCAAAATTCAAGTTCAATTGCATGTGTTTCTTCACGACGCATAGAGTTGAATTTGGCAAAAACAAATATCATTCGAGTCTTTTTATTTGTAAATTTCTACATCTTTTTTAGTCTTGATGTCCAATTAGATCGACCACCATCTACAATAAATGCCCCTTGCTGAATATTTTCGTTTTTGTTTCACATGATTTCATGGTGTAAAATGCCGAGTGGATCCCCAAATATAATCGGGTCGGCATGAGCTCGATAGCTCGTCCAAGACCAAACCAGGGCACAGCGAACCCCATGTGAGTACTCTCGAACTCCTGCGATGCTTCCTAATGATTTTCTTAGGTTAGATCGAGTGTAGAACGGCTAGGACAGCTAAATCATTCTTGAGCTGTGATTGATAAATATGGCATTACTAGGAATGCCATGTGATTTATTTGCATATCTAGATTCCTTGAGTTGCGCATTTTATTACTGATTGTGATTGCTAGGATAATCACTCCTATCTGCATGAATTTTTAGATTTATGGTTCATACCTTACTCATCCGCATGAATCTCAGGCTAGAAAATTCAGTCAACTTAGGTACCGAAAGGGCGTCAACTCTGACGGTTGGCGTAACTAAGTCCCCGAAACCATTTCTCTGGTTCTCGCAGAATTGAATAGAAACTCCCAACTATTCGATTGGGTGGTCCAATCATACACTAAAAAAATGATTGGTGGCGACTCCATGGCATGCACACTTAGCACATGTCACTAGACCACACCGAAAGTCGATCATGCATACCTCCGTTGCGATTTGGGTAATGGGCCTTGGGAGAGGCCCGCGTCCGACCAGACAGGACGGCCCATTAGCCCTCGAGAGCCCGACAACCTCAAGAGGGTCGCGACAGACTGGCGACTCCACTGGGGATTGGTTCTTAACCATTTAGTGGACTTGAGCCGATTAAAAAGTTGATTGATTCTTCTAACCTAATTTTATGCAGATGCTCTCGAAAGTGAGGTGTATATGCTAACGAATGTGTTAGATGTTTTTGTAGACGGGAGAAATAAGGGGTGAAGTGCTTGTTAACTTTGTTTTATGCAGGCAAGAGTTTTGGATGTATGATTGTGTGGATATTTATATTGAAGCGGTGATTGTTAAATAAAATGCATGTTTATTGCTTTAGCACGACACAATGAATACACACAATTGCGCCTAAAACCCCAGGCGCCCTCTTTAGGAACACAATAGAAGGAATTGAAAATGGAATCTCCGTGAGGAAAAACATGGGGTAATCCACTTTTCAATTCCGCTCACTTCGAACTATGGATTGAGTCCCAATGCAACGATAGTTGTGCAATGGAATCGACTCTTCCCAGAATTCGAGGTGAGAACCTTGGCTTTAGGTACCAAGCCCTATCTTTTGATTTTTAGGAGTTTTCCCTCACTTGTCTCATGCGTTTGTCTATGGAAGGTTAGTATACCTAACACTGTACAGAGAAGCTTGATTTTCTCTTAAGTTTGGTTGGTAAGACTTTTCTATCCCTCGAACTTGTTACAGCTCATAATCATTATATTCATTGCATAATTCCGGTGATTGGATTAAATGCCATTTTGAGGATAGATAGGTGTGTTTTCCTCCCAATGTTCTTGATGGAAGACGAAGATGGTGTCATCCCATTACGAGCGCCAAGTGGACAAGAAGAGCCTGCTATGGACATCATTGAGGTATCATCTAATGAAGATGACGATTTGGAATAGGTGATCCTGAAGTCACGTCTCAAAGATCGAAACTGGGGCATCTCTAAGTAGTTAAAAACAGGTAGAGAAGAGAAGTCTTTTTGTGGATAAACGCGGTGGGAGGTTCCTTTATTCGATCATAAGCAAGATTAAAAAATCAAGATGTACACGCTCGAATCATCAATGTCAAAGAGCAGCTTGCCTAGGTTGAGAGTGGTCAGGTGTTCGAGAAAGTCAGCCATACAGAAGTTGAGACACACATATTAGAGCTTTCATTCATTTCGCTCAATCGAGGGATCTTAAAAGCAGATCATACAGATCATCGAGGTGGAAAAGTAAAACCGAAATGAGCCCTAATTAGCATCACAAAGGAACCCAGTTGGCCCTCCATATTATTGATGCTTTGCCTATACTCACCACCTCGAGACTCGAGATTTGCAAGCTTAAGAAGAAGGCGTTTACATTCCCCTTTAAGCTCGGCAACCTTGGTCCCGTGATCTTCGGCGGCTATTTCCAGGTCCTGAACTAGTCCTCTCCCATGGGCTATATCCGCGGTAATGCTGTCAAGCCTTTCTTCCTGCCACTCACATTGAAACTTCAACACGACATTACGACGGTCGTGCTCGTAGGTGGTCAGGGATAAGGCCAAGCGCTCCACCAAATTTGCCCTCTCGCGAAGCAACATCGAGACCCGCTCGTTGGCGAACTCAACAGCCTTTCTGTGACTATCGGCCACAAGGTTGGCCAACACCAAGCAGTTGGACCGATCCTCATAGCGAGCTCGTAAAACGTGAGCCACGGTAACTTCTCGATGAGCGACACGGTAAGTCTCTAAAAAGTTTATAAAGAGGGTTGGGAAGATTCTATATTCCCTCTCTAAATTAGTGCCCTCGATAGAGGTGGTGTCTATTTCCACGAGCAAAATGCGAATTTCATCTTCAATTTCTGGGTGATCGGCTATATGAGCATAGCCTCGACCTAGGAGGTTATAGAGTTTTTCCCACTGGGCCAAAATTTCAGCCGAGAAAGCGCGAATAGGAGAGGAGGTCATTTTCGTTGGAGTGAGGGAGAAGAAGATGGGTGTGGTAGAGTGATTAAAATACGAAAAGGCAATTATGTAAGAGCGTTAATCTTCTCTGCATTAACTCCTCCTTTTATAGCAACTCGAGGATGAAGAAAGGTCACAACAATAATGCTCATGGAGCCAAGTTAATTGGGTAAAGCAGTGGTGGCTCTTTCGGTGAACCATCAGATCCGTCCCAGTCCGCGATTTCAGGCTTGATAAATCTAAAAAAGTTGTAAAAAGATATGTCAGTGCCACCATATTAAAATTGAGCGAGAGTTAAGTGCAACTATCGAAAAAAGTTGCAAAAGGATTTGGTGGTCCCATCATATTAAAAAACTGAGCGGGAGGCGAGCGTAGTTCCACCTTTTTGAAAATAAGTGGGAGACAGACATGGATATCGAGAAAAGGAAATCGATTTGGTGTCCCTCCACGTTGAAAAGAAGAAAGAAGACGACAAAGCGAGAAATACGAAATCTTGGGAGAAACGCTTGCCTGATGATCTTCATCCATGTTTAAAGAACGTTTCCTGGGCATACAGAACCACTCAAAAGAAAATTTAGAGAGAGTGAGCATACATGAGAGAGTAGAGAACCCTGAGTGAGCAAAAATTGATCGAACATTTTTCGATCCAACATGTTTGAGGGTTACCGTCAGTTGCTAGAGGCGACTGATCCAAAAATCTCAGAAAATGAACTATTGAGAGATCTCGAAGATTCCAGGATCGCGTCTGGTACCAGAACCACAGAACCCAACCCTTTCGGCAACGAAGTTCAGGATCTCAGCAGCGACGACAACAGCAGCAGCGATGGTCAATCCCGGAAAAGGAAACGTCGCCAGTGCCACACTCAGAATGAAATCCAAGAGCTTGAAGCTTTCTTTAGTGAATGCCCTCTCCCGAACATGAAACAAAGAAATGAATTGGGCCAGAAGCTAGGGATGAAACCTTTGAGGGTCAAGTTTTGGTTTCAAAATAAGCGAGCCAAATTGAGGGCTCAACACAGAAGTCAAGAACTTGCGATTCTAAAGGAGGAAAACGAAAAGCTTCGAGCGGAGAACATGAGGTATAAGAAAGCTCCCAGCACTATCGCTTGCCTTAATTGCGGTGGCCCTGTCACTCTCGGCGAAATGTTCCTTGATAAGCCTTATATGAGGATTGAAAATGCTCATTCACCACCCCACTCCCTCGAACCATCTTTGATACAATCGGATTTTGTTGGAGATATGCATGAACAAATCAATTCTACGAAGTCAATACCGATGCCTTCTAAAGGATGGAATATGCGTCACCATGATTGGAGTTTCCTTAACGATGAGCTTACTATCACGACCGACCAATCCAAAGCTAATGAATTCCCTCCACAACAATTTCCGGCTCGATCAAATCCTACTGGAAATAGGCCAGAGAGCAATAGCCAAGTTGTCAACACTGTTCCGGGTCGCAAGAAGACGAGGGTCAATTGGTCCCCCGAGCTTCATCTCAAGTTCCTTAGTGCGGTTCAGCAACTAGGGATCAACTCAGCATATCCAACGCGCATACTTGAGATCATGAACATACCAGGACTCACTAAAGATGGAGTCGCGAGTCACCTCAAGAGCTACAGAAGGGCGCTAAGACAGCGCCACACAGCACTGAACCTGAAAGAACTCAACTTGTGCCTAAACACTAGGCATGGCCACAACTACAATGCCCCTGAAGTAAGAAATACCCTGCCGAATCTAGGCACCGACCAAGCTGGTAGCAGCACCATTGACTACTTGGGCGCTAATCAGAATATTCCCCCGAATCATCTCAGCACCACTCAAGAGTATATGCCACAAGTGCAGCAGGTACGAACTCCTTGGTTTGAGCAGCAACTTTTCGCTAGTGCTCTTCATATCGCCGATCAACATATTGCGCCTAGTGTTCAAAGATCTGCCTGGCTTGGGCGTATGATTTCGGAAGATCAAGCGGGGGGATGCTCTGAGGATTTTTGTTTCTCCCATCCCCAAATGGAAGGTGCTTTTGATAGTGAACCGATCAATCATCCTCTTATAATCTCGAGTAATGACGAAGGTTCTAGCTCGAAGAATCTGATCGCTCACAACAAAAACAGGAATCCTTCGCCGCCAAGCGATGATGGTCAACCCGAATATCAGTTGCTCGAAGAATCAAAAGATTTCCTTGATGATGAGCTCCATATCTGGATCGATCAGTTTAAAACTGATGGACTTATGAAGTTATGATCCAAAATGGCGATTATATATCTGATTCATGGTGTAACTGGCTGATCACCGAGAATCTTCAAGGGACCTAGGCACATGTGACTGGATGTATCATTAATCTTTCTGTCATAAAGTCTTCCATGCGAGATAATCTTCCTTAATGCCTAGAGTTAATCTGGGGTAGCGATCAGTACTACCTGCGAGCATCATCATGCTCGAGTGCGACAATCCCTTGTTAGATTAGAGTCGAGGCAAATCAATTGAACGCCACGAAGAAAAACATTTAAAGGCTTCACATAGGAAAATGTGAGTAAAAGCCCGAGCGAGCTCAAAGACGGTTAGCTCTGTATCGTTCCAAGGGACCTTTAGTCGTTACGAACTCTAAATTGAGCTTGTTTCATTCTCAATGGGGGTCGCTAACTGCTTTGAGAATTTTATAACAAAAAACGAACCAGTTAGGGACGCCAATAGTGCTGTGTCTTGGTAGTCAGTGAAATGGCAGTGGTACGAAACGTCAGGAGTTCGATCTCGGGATTGAAAAATCGTTTTATCAGTTGGCCTATCACTCGATGAAGTTCAAAGAGATTCGACGCAGATGACTATAGAACTTGGGGCAATTCGAAAATCATCGATTCATTTTCATCAAGCGGCGAAGTTGGTATTGTAAAATGTGAAGCGCGCAAATGACAAATCCGAAGCAGAAGGAGATGAATCATGATTCGCTTATCCAAGGTCGGGATTTCAACCTTCGACTAAAGCCAAATCTTGGATGAGTTTTTGATCTTGCCCACTCGACAAAACCCATCTCTACTGAAAATGGGGGCAAACCATTCCTACATCCGGAAAGCATGTCGAAGCCGAAGATATCAGATTCATCGTTTAATCCGTGGGGCAAGTCCCCCAAGCGATAGTTATCATCCGCAGAGCGTAATGGAATCCATCCTTTCAACGTAAAACGCATTCGGCCGCGGAGCCACCCATTTGGTAAAAAGAACGTATCGTTCCTAAATGATTTTCAATCAGATGCGGGGATAATGTTCTCTCATTTTCCTCTCAGGTGATGAATAGAGACAAGGCACCCAAGAAGCCATGCATTCAAATAACAAAACAACGCATGAAACACGCCCAAAAAGATGAATGAATCTCCTTCGACGTAAATCCTTGAGGTGGATTCGTTGCCCAACCAGACGAAGAAATCATGGCCACAAGATTGAGGGCCAGCTTCTGCAATCCCCACATTGGCATGCAGAATGGAATTCAAATCAAGAGTAAAGTAGTATCGTCCCAATTTGTTTTGAATTTGGAAACCCAAAATAATGCTTAATATTTATCCTTGGCAGGAGCTCGCCATCAGGGCAGACATGTAAGTTTGATTTTTCTCTAAAAATCAAGAAGTCGAAAGAACTTTAGAACACCTAACAATCTTGTGTTACTATGTGAAGTGCAGATTTTCACAACCCTTGTACACTCGTTGGAGCATATGACGAAGGGTAAGATGTATCGTTCCAATTTTTGCAAAGTTTTAGAATATACAATGACATATCCCTTTTATATCTCCAGGATCTCCAGCCTCGATGGGCAGGTAAGTATCCATTTTCCCAATTCATTGGAGATTAAAAACTTTCAGAATTAATTCGATTCTCACATCTAAAAAGACATAGAATTTTTACTTCATTGACATTCATGTTTTAAAACAAGAGATTGTCTGAACATGAATTACACATATATGGTGCATCACAAAATCCCTTTGAAGGATAAATCTTGATGAAATGAAATGAATTTTTCCAACAAGAGTCGTTTGAACTGTTCAAAAGGGTATTTTCTCATAAGAGAAGTGAGCCTAATCCAAACACGTCCCATACACACTTGAGAGATGAGGAGATTGGAAATGATTGAGAAACCTTAACCTATGGACATAAGGGTCATTCGCACCGATTACATGGATCGAGATGACAGAGGCATTTATTTCTTCATTCCAAACACTACAGATGCCCATTGAGAACCCCATTGAACGGCGATTTTCATTCTCAACCCTGTCAAGAACCACCCCACATTGGGGCAAATGAAGGTTAGTCCAACAGTATCAGAAAGTAAATGGTTAGAAATTTTCTTGCTCGGACTAACATAAATCTTTGTGTGTTGTTTATATGATAATCCAAGTGTTATAGGATGACGAGAATAATTCATTTCTCTATCCTACACACTGTTATCCTTTGCACGACCATGTTGAGCCAGCAAATTCATTTCATCAACCTATTGGTGATCATTGCATATTCCAAAGCAAAGGCAACATCACTCTAGGAACGGAAGCATGCCAAAGTTTAAGTTGCATATCTAGCATGATTGCTGAAAATCCTAGCTCCAAAAGAAAAGAAAAACACGGGATTAAAAAAAGGGGGAAAAGAAAAATCCCTAGACATCAAGAAAAAGCAAAGTGCTTGGTAAAAAGCAAGGGCGATGTCCATTCAAAATATCCCAGTAAAGTCTAGAGAGATGATGAAAAGACCCTCCAAAGGAGTCAGATCAAGATGACTACTCCCCAAATGATGTCGTGCTCAAATAGCAAACACACAAACAGACGGTCTCTTAATGCAACAAGAGACGCTTTTAAACATCCTTGTGCGCTCTAAAAGAGGAGTGTACACTTCAAGAAATGGAGATGTTCTTCGAAAGACATGTGGCAAATTTGCAATGATCACCAATGTCAAACCCTTCACAATTTCTAGGCACAAAACAAGCCTTTTTCGGTCCCCAATCCTTCCAATGTTACAATCCTAAAGTAGTTTTCTCTGACTAAGACACTTGGGTTAATGTATAACTTAGCTCAAAGAAGTACGAGCAAGACTATTTCTTTCTCATTTTGCAGGGTTCTTGACTTATAAACACGGAGCAGATAGTGAAAAATTTCGTTCAACGGCCTTGACTCAAAAGTGAGTCCCCCTTGGAAACCGATATACAAGCCTAACACTATGGTCCCGTGAAAGACCTCCTGATTGATCGAAATGTATGCGTTGCGAATGATCCTGAAACCCAGGCACAGGTCGGTAGGAAATTGAGCACTTTCCCTATTAAAGATCGTTATCACAGAGCAGTGAGGAGCCTTCTTGGATGAGAAATACTCCAATGGATGTTTTGAGCAAACTCTTTTTGAAAATTTCAAATTGTTTGATCTAGAGTTTCCGTGCAAGGAATTTATGATCACATCTGTATGTGGCAGGAATGTTTTGGATAACCTCCAACAATCAAAATACACATTTCATGACTAAAACTTAAGTCGTAGAATTTTGACAGTTAGACAATTATTGTCCTCCCAAAGATTACTAACATCTTCTTGGAGAGGAAAATTTTTTCAGGTCTAAGCTTTCTGCAAGACTTTTGGCCACCCTAAATACTAGGTGCGTCATCCTTTAGTGAGGCCTTTTAGTAGGCAAATCTTTTCTAAGACCGATCCACATAATGATCGAGTCTCCGACTAGCCCCGAAGAGCGGGTACGTCATCCTTTGATTCATATCAATTTGGAATTTCATAAATGGTAGAAACCGCCTGAAGGGTCAACTCAATGGTAGAAACCGCCTGAAGGGTCAATCAACGGTAGAAACCGCCTGAAGGGTCAGCACAATGGTAGACACCGCCTGAAGGGTCAATGTATGGTAGAAACCGCCTAAAGGGTCAATCAATGGTAGAAACCGCCTGAAGGGTCAACATAATGGTAGAAACCGCCTGAAGGGTCAATGTATGGTAGAAACCGCCTGAAGGGTCAACCAATGGTAGAAACCGCCTGAAGGGTCAATGTATGGTAGAAACCGCCTGAAGGGTCAACCAATGGTAGAAACCGCTTGAAGGGTCAACTCAATGGTAGAAATCGCATGAAGGGTCAATGAATGGTAGAAACCGCCTGAAGGGTCAAAGGACTGGTAGAGACCGCCTGAAGGATCAACCCAATGGTCCGATCCACCATACGGATCAAAACCTTGATGAATCCCGAACGCGGGAGGAGTCGTTTTCCCTAATAAGCCTTACATTAGGCAAGCCATTTCTAGTTTAGTCCACCACACGGATCAAAACCCTTGTCAAATTCCCAAATATGGGATGCGTCTTCCTTAGGTTCCTATCAGTTAGGAATCCCATTATGGTTTGACCTACCATACAGGTCAGAGCTTAACATCCATATGACACTCCGATGACGAGTCCTTAGGAATCTACTTGAACCCATCAGACACAGCAAATGCCGCAAGCATTCGGCAGGTAAGGGGCAGGGAAGTCTATCTACTCCTTAACTTTCTTACATCATATCAGGGAATTGAATGAGCACATCTCTTTTTAAGGAAAAGCACACATTGATGGGCATGAAAATTGGATGTCATGATTTCTTTTCTTTTCTTTTCCCAGTCGAGTCGATTGGAACGCAGGTGTCACCTTGTCTTTGAGAGAAACCTCTGACGAAATTCCTCTCAAAGAGGGGCAACTGTTGACACCTGATTTTTTTATCAGTCTTTCATAGGTTATTTTTAAAAAATTCATAAAAAATATATAAAAAGTTAAAAAATTAAAAAATCATCTTTGGTAGCCTTGACCAAGCTAAAGGAACCATTTTTGACAAAAAATAATTTTTCAATTTTTTAATATTTTCCAAAAATAGAAAAATACATGAAAAATGAAGAAAAATAGCATTCGATGTCGTAAAAATATAGAAAAATAGTCAATATTTTTATTTTAATTTTCTTTTCATTTTGAACTCATAAATAGTCAAAATTCAAGTTCAATTGCATGTGTTTCTTCACGACGCATAGAGTTGAATTTGGCAAAAACAAATATCATTCGAGTCTTTTTATTTGTAAATTTCTACATCTTTTTTAGTCTTGATGTCCAATTAGATCGACCACCATCTACAATAAATGCCCCTTGCTGAATATTTTCGTTTTTGTTTCACATGATTTCATGGTGTAAAATGCCGAGTGGATCCCCAAATATAATCGGGTCGGCATGACCTCGATAGCTCGTCCAAGACCAAACCAGGGCACGGCAAACCCCATGTGAGTACTCTCGAACTCCTGCGATGCTTCCTAATGATTTTCTTAGGTTAGATCGAGTGTAGAACGGCTAGGACAGCTAAATCATTCTTGAGCTGTGATTGATAAATAGGGCATTACTAGGAATGCCATGTGATTTATTTGCATATCTAGATTCCTTGAGTTGCGCATTTTATTACTGATTGTGATTGCTAGGATAATCACTCCTATCTGCATGAATTTTTAGATTTATGGTTCATACCTTACTCATCCGCATGAATCTCAGGCTAGAAAATTCAGTCAACTTAGGTACCGAAAGGGCGTCAACTCTGACGGTTGGCGTAACTAAGTCCCCGAAACCATTTCTCTGGTTCTCGCAGAATTGAATAGAAACTCCCAACTATTCGATTGGGTGGTCCAATCATACACTAAAAAAATGATTGGTGGCGACTCCATGGCATGCACACTTAGCACATGTCACTAGACCACACCGAAAGTCGATCACGCATACCTCCGTTGCGATTTGGGTAATGGGCCTTGGGAGAGGCCCGCGTCCGACCAGACAGGACGGCCCATTAGCCCTCGAGAGCCCGACAACCTCAAGAGGGTCGCGACAGCTAATTGTCCCTGAATCTTCCCATTTTACCCCGATCCGAAATCACACCTTCTCTAAACCCTTATGGCTATACTATGAGGCCATTTGATGTGAATTGATATGCATTGACATGATTCATTTATGCAATTGACTGCGCTTTCGTTAAATTGATTGTGATTGATAGGACTAGTATTCCAATCTGCATGAAACCCGAACCATACCTATCTCACCCAAAATTGCGTCTGCATGAACTCTTAGTCAAGAAAATCACTCGCGTTAGGTACCGAAAGGGCGTTGGTAATGACACCGACGTAACCAAGTCCCCGAACCCAAAATCTCTGGTTCCGCTGAACTGATCGACCTCTCACAATCGGTCAGTAAGGTTTCCGGTCTACCCTCCAAGAAAGACCGCTGGCGACTCCAAATGCATGTACAAGTTGCACATGCCACTACGACCACACTAAGGTCGAAAGCGATCGACTCCTATCATCGAATCCCTCAAAAGACATTCCCGCCGCGATTTGGTATGGGCCTGGGAGGGCCCGCGCCGATCTAAGGCCCGCGATCCACATTTCAGAGTGGGGGCCGCGATCGGTAATCCATTCGCCCGTCACACAAACGAAATTCAATCCCTCGCACCGTCGGATCGGGGGAAAATTTCGGACGGGTCGCGACAGGTGGTTCTTGGGATGAACACTTACATTTGGCAGAGTTTTCATATAATAACAGTTATCATTCCAGTATTAAGATGGCACCTTTCGAAGCTTTATATGGTCGAAAGTGTAGAACTCCTATTTTTTGGGATGACGTTGGTGAGAAGAGACTAACTGGTCCAGAGTTTATTCAACAATCAGAAGAGAAAGTCAAGTTGTTTAGGGAGCGCATCAAAACGGCTCAAAGTCGTCAGAAAAGTTATGCAGATATTAAAATGTGTAATGTGGAATTTGATACAGGAGACCATGTATTCCTCAAAGTTTCTCCCATGAAATGTGTTATGAGATTTGGCACGCGTAGCAAGTTGAGTCCAAGATACGTAGGACCATTTCTTATATTAGAAAGGGTTGGCGAAGTTGCTTATAGATTAGCCTTGCCACCAGCATTATCAGGAGTGCATGATATGTTTCACATATCTCTATTACGGAAATATGTGTCGAATCCGGAACACGTACTAGATTTTACCCCTTTGAGATTGAAGGAGAACTTGACTTATGAGGAGAGGCCCATTCGTATCATCGATAGGAAGGATCAAATATTGCGACGCCGGACTATTCCCTATGTCAAGATACAATGGGAAAACCATACTGAAAGAGAAGCTACTTGGGAACTCGAGGAAGAAGCAAGACGCAAGTACCCTAACTTATTCAATAGTTGAGGTGAGTTTAAATTTCGAGGACGAAATTTATTTAAGGAGGGTAGACTGTAATATGCGGACACATGTACAGCTGGACCTTGCACTTTGGCCTTGTTATGACATGTGGCCTGTTGACCAGTCAACAAATTAAAAAAAAAGTTAACCACCGCCTCCAGTGTTGCACGGATCAGAATATAAAAGAGTGAGAGGTGCTTTCTTCGTCCATCAAAACAGAAACCGTAGAGAAAAGAAGAAAAAGAGAAAGATAGAAAGAAATCCATCGGAATCCAGAATCAAGCCAAATCAACTGCACTCTTCAGCGTTTAGTAAGAATTCAAGCCCCTCGTTCATATCGCCAGAATAGTTTTCGAAGTTACGCTACGTTTAGGCTTCGCGTTACGGATAGTTTAGTTTATGCAATTCGGATTAGCATTTTGTTAACTCGTAGAAATAGTTTGACTAGCGAATAAACTTATCTTAGTGGATTTGTAGTTACGATAGCGTTTTTATTTGACTGTGATACTGATTTTCGCTAAATTGATAGGACTTGAGTTCGAGAGCTTGAATTAGTTATCGAGATCTGAGTTAGGCTATATCAGGTGAGTGGTGCTTATCTCTTCTATGAATTTATAAAGTCATATCTTGAAAACAGTACATATTTGATATACTATGAAAGCCAAAGGCAAATTGGTTGCATCAAAATCTGGATCAGACAATTACTGCGTTTTGATACTTGCGAACTATTTGAGAAATACATTACGAAATGAATTGTGAAATATGTGATCGATTTCTGAACCTAATTTATCAGAAATGGTTGTGGAATATATTCTAGTTCGTAAAATGGTTTCTGGATTGGATTTGTGGATTATTCGCAGATGTTGGTTTTGATGCTCAATATCGCTGTGAACCTAGTGAAAGGTTTTTGGGTATGCGCATACTGGTTAGGATATCCTTTGGGGCCGAACCACCAGCTGATATAGGTGGAGACCTTACCAAGGGGGGAATCTTGGTCGTCTTGTCACGAGGCGTTATATGTGACCATGGTTAGATATTTGAGCATGAAATTGGTCAATGGAATGGACCATTGACATGTGATATGAGATTGGTCAATGGAATTGACCATTGACATGTGATCTGAGATTTGTCGATGGATGAACCATCGATGTGTGATTTGAGATTAATCAATGGACTTGACTATTGATTTTTGTTATGATTTTTATTGATTAACAGAATATTTCTGTGACATATGTTATTGTTATATGTGCATAGTGAATGTTCGATCTGCTTAGAAGAGATATGTACTACTCACTGAGCTGTGGTTGCTCACCCCACTTTCCTTCCCAATCCTTTCAGGTTCTTCAGTCGTCAGCAAGTAGAACGAGAGCGCAAACGTCGGGGACTTTTGGAAGTCGAATTTTGGGTATGATCTAGGGAGAGTTGTAAATATGTATGTTTTTAGTTGTCGAGTTTAGCTGAACGGTGAGATGTAAATATCTTTGAGGATTGTAGAAACTCTGATGAATGAACCAACTTTATGTTTAGTTAGATGTCTATATGTATACATAGTAGGATATACATATATTTGATAACAGATTTATGTTGGTTTCTATTTGAGACCGCGTCCTTTAGGTATAAGGACGGCCGTATCATTTTCCATGTCACTGTAAGATTTGGGGTGTGACAATCATCATCAAAATATTACGAAGGCCAACGGATTATGGAATCGGTGTATATGTGAATGGCATCCTTTTTCGACTAAAAAGAAAAGAAAAGAAAAGGGGTCAGAGAGTTTGCCTTTGGACACGCCATATTATTTTCATGCCTTTTGTTGCGATGAATTTAGTCGAATTTCCGCTTATGGAGTTTGTATGATGGATTTGGAGAAACTCCCATCCCATCCCATGAATTATTGACGCCAAGGCGATCGTCCTCAAACATCACCTCACATTCCTACATGCTAAAATGGCTTAACTTTCACACACACGGTATCATGATAGGTAGAATTTGCATGCATTGCATGGAATCTAATATGAGACAAACCCACCAATAAGAGGGATGACAGGAATTGAGGAAAATACAATTCTGACGAGGGGTGTATAAACTCTCCGAATCCAACCGACAAATTCTGGGTATTTCTGTGGACCGTGTACACTCCCAGAGCAATTCGTCTCCTTCCTCGGAGCCCGTCATCTTCACGATCGCTATGTCATCACCAAGTTCCAATGTCGACTCCACGTCCGTCTCGGTCACGACTGTTCACCGCCCCCACCAGGCACTCGTAGCTCCACCACTAAGCCGAGAGCGCTCTTGACGCCTTTCCCAGGAGTATGGGCCCAGGCACTCGTAGCTCCACCACTAAGCCGAGAGCGCTCTTGACGCCTTTCCCAGGAGCATGGGCCCAGGCACAGGGCGGAGAGGAGGTAGACGAGGAGCGGCTTTGCCGGAGATTGGCAGGGGAAGAGCAAGGTGGTGGGGATGCTCTGTTTTTGGGTAGCGTTTGCGGTTGAACTTTGAATCGAGATTGGGGTTCTTGGGATCAGGTGAAATTAAGAACACCAACCAACCCAACCAACCAAAACTTGTAAGAAGTTTACTGGGTTTTCTGCGAGAAGTACTAGTGAGGTAGCTGCGAGTCTGATATGAGTTGGTTGGGGGATGGAGGAGCGAGTTAAAGGTGGAAGAGAATTGAAGATTTTCATTTTTGAAGTTGCAGGCTTTCTGCGAGATGTGTCGAGCTCGTCTCTCCTTTTTTAAATTTGAGAGTGCTTATGCTTCGGGTCATTTGTAGGGTTATATAGGAAATTGAGAATTTCTCATTTCTTCGAGTGCTCAGCTAAACATTGCCCCCCCTTAGACCCCAAAGACAAAAAATTTAAAAAAAAATGAAGAAGAGGAGAAAAGAGAGCACAAACTCAATGATCGGTTCGGCTTGTATCGAGTATTAATGGAAAAATTGATCCGAACCGAACTATTGGCACTCTTAATTCTAATACTAAATCGGCGAATCATTTATTTTAAGCATATTAAATAAGAAAAGAGAAAAAAAAATTAATGGTTTGCTTTTTTATAAAGTAATGATGCATGAGCAAACAACATCGAAAGCTACAAAATTTCAATAGATAATTTGCTTAGCGAATGCCTCTAGGAAAACCCAATCAATAAAACCTTGCAAAATCAATCAACGTCGTATTAGTGCTGTTTACTTAGGCTAATGGGACTTTACCTGCTTTGACAGTACCCTTCAATCTTTCATTTCATATTTTTACATGTCATCATCATTCAAGCTCGGGAAACTATTTTCGTCTTGTCCTCTTCGACAAGAAATCTGTTCTTATATGCTCAAGATCGGATCAGACAAAATTTGAATGTTCCGCTGATTGCCAAACCGAATAAAGTGTGCTTGCTGGTCGAATCTTGTCCCGGCTCCCAACGTCGATATTTTACAATCATGCAAATCCATTTTTTACCACGAATTACTACGCCGTTCGTAATTTTGGTGGGTGGCTAATTTCATAAAGCTTGTCTCCCAACTAGCGGCATCATTCGAGCCCCGCCGTCCTTCTGGGAAGACCCGTGATTTGGATTTTTGTTTTTTACTTCGTTCTGACTCACTTCCCTCTCCCTTCTCCTCCCTTCGAAAAGCCTGGACCTTGTGAAGTAAATCACACCTTCGGTACGGTACGCATCCGCAACACAGTCCCGATCGCCTTCCTGAGCAAAGAAAAGAGGCCAAGGCCATGGCTTCGAAGCTCGGAGCAGTCGCGATAGCACTAGGGGTCGCAGCCGTCGTCCTAGCTCTGAACCCGCCGACCCAACTCCTCCAGCCGCCTCCCTTCCCAGGAGCACGCAACTGCCTCCACGCTTCCGAGGTGGTGCCGGTCCCCGGAGCACACGGGCCCGAGAGCCTCGCCTTCGACCCGAGCGGCGGGGGCCCGTACACCGGCGTCGCCGACGGACGGATCCTCAAGTGGGAGGGCAACGAGCGCAGGTGGGTCGACTTCGCTTTCACTTCCTCTCAGAGGTAGGACGTCAAACCACTGTTCTGCTAGTGCTCCACTCGCTTTCTCTTTTCCGCTTCTTGTTCTTTTTCAAGATAAAATAGTGATTTTGCTCTTCATCCTTGACATGTTTGCTCATTCTGGTGAATTTTGGGACGACATTGATGTTAGTTTTTTTGTTCTTTTTCCTTCCTTTTGGTTATCCGAGGTAAGAAATGTGAGATACATGTGAAAGTTCTGCTGCTGCCAATTTCTCCAGAAAGTCTTTATATTTATCCACTTTGGTGAAAATCCATAACGCTGGGACAGAGCACAGGAGTGCTAACATTCCTAATTCGATAAGTTGTTTGTCGGGGAACTAATTTCAGTGTCAGCACTCATCCATTGTATTTCCAGCAATACCGTGCTTCCTTTCGCATGTATTTGCCCGGAATGTCACCAACTTGGCGCTGTGCTGTACTAGGAAGGAATGTGTTCGCCCATTCGCACCGGAGCTGGAGCATGTTTGTGGAAGGCCTCTAGGACTGCGTTTCGACACGAGAACTGGAGATCTCTATATTGCGGATGCGTACTTCGGGCTTATGTCCGTGGGTCCGGATGGTGGTTTGGCCACTCTGGTGGTCAATGAAGCTGAAGGCGAACCCTTCCGCCTCACCAATGATCTGGATGTCGACGAGACCGAAGGTGTCATTTACTTCACGGACTCGAGCACAGCTTTCCACAGAAGGTAAGTAAGACACAGATAGCACCAATGCTAAGAGTAATCGACACGATTACTTTCTTATAGCGACTGAATGATCGATACTCTTAGTCTGTTCTCAGTGATGTCTATTGATGCCTATGAGAAGCTACTTATCGCCGCTAATTCATGTTTCCAGACAATTCCTGAATGCATGTCTAAGTGGAGACAGAACTGGCCGGGTAATGAAGTACGATAAGTCGAGCAAGGAACTAAAAGTCGTATCGCGAGGACTCGCTTTTCCCAACGGAGTGGCATTGAGCGAAGACGGTTTGTTCTTGCTGATTGCGGAAAGCATTACTTGCCGAATCTTGAGGCTTTGGCTTAAAGGGCCTAATGCAGGAAAGTTGAACATTTTTGCTGAGTTGCCCGGTTACCCAGACAACATCAGGAGGAACCCTAGAGGCGAGTTCTGGGTCGCCTTGCACGCCAAGAAAAGTTCGGTCTTGAGGTTCCTCTTTTCTAATTCTCTAATTGCGAAGTTCGCTGTGAGGCTGCCGATCAGCCTCCAACAGCTGCACTTGCTGCTCGTGGGAGGCACAGGTGCAGCAACCGCCATCAAGCTGGGCAAGGAGGGAGAAATTCTTGAAGTAGTGGAAGACGCGGAGGGGAAGACCGTGCAGTTCATCAGTGAAGTCGAAGAGAGGGACAACAAGTTGTGGATCGGGTCGGTGATGAGGCCTTTTATCGGCATTTACGACTTGGATTGAGCTACATATGCTCTCTTGAGCTGTAAAATCGATCCGTGACGTGATCTCATCCAACCAAAGAGCCTGTCGGGTGTCACGCGATCTCATCAAGCTCCTCCTCATTGTCAATTCAGCCGAGAAACAAATTGGGTACGCCTTTTTTGTCTTCTTTCTCTATCGATTTAGTCGTGTCGAAGTTGTTTTTCGCGTGATCCGTAGGCTTTCGATATACCGAACGTCCTAATTAGATTTGCAATGGTTGTACTGAAGAACATGGAATCAAATTTATAGGGAGGCTTGGTTACCAAGTTTATGTAAGTGGTTGGATGTGTGAGACCCACCAAACCAATTCTCTCCGGAAGTTACAGTCCTTTTTACGGGCGAGTCTACTCAATGAATCGTTCGAGTAGGTCGGCATCCATCACCAGCAGCTACTTGCGAGCTATTCAGTGAATAGTAACTGTCCGTGGATGTCGGATTTCCTTTTCCTTGTCGCATTGGATGTCCAGATCGACAATGAAAACGCATGCATAAGCATAACACGTTTCAAGACATAACGAAGATTCGATCACCATGATGAGTAGTGGGCATGACTAGAGAATGACTTTTCTAAAAAAAATTCCTTTTTCTAAGTAAAATATACTGGAAAAATTATTCAAAAAGTCCTAAACCTACTATATTTTTGCCAATATTATCACAAACCTTTTAATTTTGTCAATTAAATCATAAACCTTTTCACAGTTTGCCGATTGAGTCCATCCGACCAACTTTGATCGAAAATTATCGACGTGAAGTTAGCCGTCCTACATGACACTGTTAATTGACGTGGACAATTTTTAGCAACAATTTAATTTTTTTTGAAATTTTTGTTATTTCTTTGATTTTTTCCCTTTTTTCTTACAAAAGTGCAATAAATTTAAATTTTTTTTAGGAAATTTTCTCTAAAACCTACTTACTCCATAAATGCTTAAGGGGCAAAAAAAGGTTCGAACATGAATTTTTTAGAAGAATTTTGTTGACAAATATGTCTCTATCTCAATAAGGAAATTTTTCACCATTTTCAAGGTGTTGTCTCCTCCGCATGCTAAGCCCCTACAATAGTAACATTTCTGGCCAATTTCTCAACTTCTGATCAAAAATTGATTTCTCTATTTCTCCTCAAAATCAAAGTTGATTTTTCTACTTCTACTTCAGATTGACTTCTGATCAAAGAAATTCGTTTGTCATCGATCAAAAATTTATATTTTTGAAACATTATTAACAAAATATTTGGCGGTGGCGACTGGTGGCGGCAGCCGGCGACCAAAGGTGGTCGGCCGAGACTCGTGTAATCGAAAAAATGATTCTGAAATTGAGAAATAAAAATTTTAACTTCTGAAAGTTGGCCAAAAATTCGACTAGAAGTAGAAAATCCTACCATAAGTCAATTTTTTTACCAAACGCATTTCTGCTTCGAAAGTAATTTTATCAAACGGATTTCCCTGCGAGATTTACTTTTGGCAGGGAAATGAAAAAAAAATGAAATGTTTTCATGCGCGCCCTACTCTAACTTTTTGTGCCAAATCGAAATAAAGGAATCTAGGTAACAAATATTCATTTTTTTAGGATTGATTACTCATGATAAGAAAAAATCGTAAAATTTTAAAGTAATTACACTCGGGGTGGGACCGGTGTGGTTGGCTATGGCCAGTGTTACCGTGACACTCTCCTCCCCCCCTCCCTCTTCCTTCTTCCCTCCCTCTCTCTTTCCTTCCCCTCAAAACTTTTCATTCGAGAGTTAATCTTCTCGTGGCGCACAAAGACTTGCCTGCCATGCCTGCGTCGGTCCTTCCTTCCGTCATTCTGTAAAGACCCATCAGCTTGATTATAATTCGTCTTGACTCGCTTCGCTTTCACTTGACGAGCCTCGAGCTCGAGCCTCTCTCTTGCGACAGCAAGCACTGTTCTTGATCGCCTGAGCAAAAGAGGCCATGGCTTCGAAGCTCGGAGCAGCCGCGATAGCACTGGCAACTGCGTGTTGGAGTTCAACACCAAATATGTGGCATGTTGGCAGACCTTCCCATTCTTCCTTGGACGGTGGAGAACCAAAAGTTTGACTTGGAAGGTAGCCTTCCATTTGGTCATTGAAAGGTGGACGGTAGCACACCTTTCACATTTCACATTTGTAGCACAGCTTCAAAGTTAGGCAAGTTAGGCAATATTTGTTTTACACTTGAAGGTCAACAAATTGATGCTTTGTTAGGCATGGAAACTCTCTATAAATAGAGATGTCTTGAAGGCATTTGAGATATGCCATAGTTGTATTTGTGTGGTGTTAAAACATAGAGAGCAAGAGAGTTAGAGAGTTGTGATTTTTTGTATCTCAAGCTTAGGAAAGCTTGTATGTGTGTTTTGTTTGTGTAAAAGCCTTAGCAAGGCTATTTTGAATACCACTCTCATTTTACATATTCGAAAACTCTCTCGCCTTGTAACCACCAAATTTCCGCAAAGAACCATCCGGGTTTCTACATTTGGTATCAGAGCCACGGTGTCGAAAGATCGTGCCGGAACCTAGGCGGTCAAGAATCCAATCGCGGAGACCGAGAACCTAGAGTGGACGATCGAGGATCGTGAACCCGGAGATAGCTATGGCATCCACAAGTTCCGTTCAAATGCAACTTCCAAAGTTGAATGGGAGGAATTTCAACAACTGGTCCGTCCAGATGAAGGTTCTATTCAAATCACAGGATTTGTGGAACCTGGTTGAAAGTGGCTACGACGAAGTAGCCGATGGCGAAGCATTCGAGGCTTTGAGAAAGAAGGAGAAAGAATCTCTGGTGGAGTCCCGAAAGAAAGATCAAAAGGCATTGTATACGATCTTTCAAGCTGTGGAAGAAATGATATTTGAAAAAATATCATGCGCGGAGACGGCGAAAGCTGCCTGGGATATCTTGCAGAAATCCTACAAAGGCGATGATCGTGTCCGGCGGGTGCGGCTTCAGACTCTTCGAGGTGATTTCGAGTCTTTACGCATGAATGACTCGGAAACAATATCGGCATATTTTGATCGTATGCAGGCCATCGTTAACCAATTGAGGGTTAATGGTGAAGAACTTCAAGATGTTCGTGTCGTAGAAAAAATCTTGAGGTCTTTGACCGAAAGATTTGACTACGTCGTCGCAGCGATCGAGGAAGGACAAGACGTATCAACTCTCACGTTGGAGCGGTTGATGGGTTCATTATGCTCCCATGAGCAAAGAATGAATCAGAAGTCTACGGGTTCCGTTCCCGAGCAAGCATTGCAAAGTCGGGTCGCTCAACCAAACCGAAGAGGCTATCAAGGCGATCGAGGTCGCGGAGGAGGCCGAGGAAGATGTGAAAATTCGAGTTTCATCAGAAAGTATAAAGCACGTGATAAATCAAAGGTAAGGTGCTTTAAGTGTAATAAGTTTGGACATTACAAATCCGAATGTCAAGAAAAGACGACGGAATATGCACATACCGTCGATAATGCTGAAGATATGGTTCTCGCATGTACCATAGATTATGGTAGTTCCATCTTTTGTAATAAAAGATGTTCCAAGAATCATAGAAGGAGCAATGTTGGTAAGTATGACAAACAGTCAAAAGGACATCGAAACTGGCAGAGACGATCAGCAACGAGAAGCTCTCAGCCAGGGGGAGCTCATCGAGATCATGATAAGAACAACAGGAAGCGTAGCGGACGGTGCTACATATGTGGGAAAGTAGGTCACTTTGCTAAAGTCTGTTGGTTCAAACAGGTAAAAGAAAAAGACATGTCTTTTACCATGAAAGAGCACGGGGGTAAAGAAGAATTGAGTCTTCAAGCAACTGTTGCAACAGAGGTTCAAGAAGAACTCGCAACCACGAGGATCATCGAGGCAGATAATGCGATAGCTACTGAGATGTCTCCGAAGAAGAGCAAGTCAAGTGAAAACTCAAAGAAGCAAGTTGAAACTTCAACAAGCAGAAGTGAGAAGGAGCTGCTGGGGATATTGAAAGCAAGGGATGAAATGCTGAAGCAAAAGAATGAGGAGCTCAAGATCAAAGAAAGAGAGCACGAGAAGCTCCGACACGAGCTCAAGAAATTGCAAAAGTTTAAGAAGTATTACCCAGAGAAAAAGATCCCAAGGCGCAAGGATCATTGGAAGAGGGTAGAGAAAAAGTCCTACAAAAGAAAGGATCGAGATGCCTCTACCGAAGTGCTTCAGATGGAGTTGAATAAATTGAATGGTGAAATGAAAACCGTCAATAAGAGGTTTGAAACTCTCGCAACTACGGAGACTGCAAAGAAAGGAAAAGTGATCGACGCGCAAGTTCGAATGGCGTTGACAAAGTCCAAGCTTCGCAAAGCTCAGTCAGAAATTGCAGTTGTAGAACCAACCGAGGAAGATGAATATCAGATGTTATAGGGTGAAGAATATTTGGTGTTGAGGGGGAGTGTTGGAGTTCAACACCAAATATGTGGCATGTTGGCAGACCTTCCCATTCTTCCTTGGACGGTGGAGAACCAAAAGTTTGACTTGGAAGGTAGCCTTCCATTTGGTCATTGAAAGGTGGACGGTAGCACACCTTTCACATTTCACATTTGTAGCACACCTTCAAAGTTAGGCAAGTTAGGCAATATTTGTTTTACACTTGAAGGTCAACAAATTGATGCTTTGTTAGGCATGGAAACTCTCTATAAATAGAGATGTCTTGAAGGCATTTGAGATATGCCATAGTTGTATTTGTGTGGTGTTAGAACATAGAGAGCAAGAGAGTTAGAGAGTTGTGATTTTTGTATCTCAAGCTTAGGAAGCTTGTATGTGTGTTTTGTTTGTGTAAAAGCCTTAGCAAGGCTATTCTGAATATCACTCTCATTTTACATATTCAAAAACTCTCTCGCCTTGAAACCACCAAACTTCCGCAAAGAACCATCCGGGTTTCTACACTGCGGCCGTCTTCCTATCTCTGAACCCGCCGACACACCTCCTCCACCCGCCTCCCATCCCGGGATCCCGCGACCTTCTCCACGCTTCCAGGGTGGTTCCCGTCACTGGTGCGTTCGGGCCCGAGAGCCTCGCCTTCGACCCGAGCGGCGGGGGCCCATACACCGGCGTCGCCGACGGGCGGATCTTGAAGTGGGAGGGCGACGAGCGCGGGTGGGTCGACTTCGCTTTCACTTCCTCTCAGAGGTAGGTCGTCATTAAACCACTGCTCTGCTCGTGCTCGGCTTGGTTTCTCTTTCCCCCATATACTTCGATGAGATAGTGATTTTACTCTTCGCTGTCAACGTGTTTGATCCTTCCGGTTTACTTCCATTGCTGGCGCGCAGTACCATCGATTCACGATCCCGAATTGGTCATGTCTGAGAACATGACCAATTTGTTCAAATGCAGTTAGCCACGCCAACCAGACTGGCCAACATCGAATACCTGTCCAACATCGAATACCGACTTGGTTTTGTACTTGTTCCTTCTAGGTTTCATGGTAATTCCCTTACATTTGAGAGGACCCAACATGGGAAGCTCCACTGCTGCTGCTGCTGCTGCTGCTAAATTTCTCCAGAAAATCAGTAACGTTGGGACAGAGCAAAGGAGTGCTAACATTCCTAATTCGAGTTGCCGTCAGGGCTGCCGAACAAAAACCCATTTTAGTTTCAGCATTCAACGATTTTATTTCCTGTAATATTGTGCTTCCTTTTGTATATTTTGCCCTGAACGTCACCAACTTGGTCTTGTGCTACTAGGAAGGAATGCATTCGCCCATTTGCACCGGAGTTGGAGCATGTTTGTGGAAGGCCTCTAGGACTACGTTTCGATAAGAAAACTGGAGATCTCTATATAGCGGATGCGTACTTCGGGCTTATGGTGGTGGGTCCAAGTGGTGGTTTGGCCGCTCTGGTGGCCAGTGAAGCTGAAGGCGAACCCTTCCGCCTCACCAATGATCTGGATATCGATGAGAGCGAAGGTGTGATTTACCTCACGGACTCGAGCACAACTTTCCACAGAAGGTAAGTAAGACAGGGACAGCATCAATACTAAGAGAAATCAGCACGATTACTTTCTTATAATGACTGAATGATCAACACTCTAGTCTGTTCACGGTGATGTCCATTGATGATGCCTAGGAGAATCTGCTTAATTATCGCTGCTAATTCGTGTTTCCAGACAATTCCTGAATGCATGTCTAAGTGGAGACAGAACTGGCCGGCTAATGAAGTACGATACGTCGAGCAAGGAACTAAATGTCGTTTCGCGAGGACTCGGTTTTCCCAACGGAGTGGCATTGAGCGAAGACGGTTTGTTCTTGCTGGTTGCGGAAAGCATTACTTGCCGAATCTTGAGGCTTTGGCTTAAGGGCCCTAATGCAGGAAAGTTGGACACCTTTGCTGAGTTGCCCGGCTACCCAGACAACATCAGAAGGAACTCCAGAGGCGAGTTCTGGGTCGCCTTGCATGCCAAGAAAGGGCCGGTCGTGAGGTTCCTCCTTTCCAATTCTGTCATCGGGAATTTCGCTCTAAGACTGCCAATCAGCTTCCAACAGCTGCACTCGCTATTCGTGGGAGGGAAAGCTGATGCCGCCGCCGTCAAGCTGGGCAAGGAGGGAGAAATTCTGGAAGTAGTTGAAGACACAGAGGGGAAGACCGTGCAGTTCATCAGTGAAGTCGAAGAGAGGGATAATAAGCTGTGGATCGGGTCGGTGATGAGGCCTTTTATCGCTATCTACGACTTGAATTGAGCTATGTATTCTCGTGTTGTAATGTCGATCCGTGCCGTGATCTCATCCAGCCAAAGCGCCTATCTTGTGCACCATCCAATTGTAATCCTCTATCGATTTACCATCATCCATCGTCAATTTTTGTCCTCGTGTTTTGGTGGTCTAAGAATGCTATCAGATTAGCTATCCATTAGTAGATATTCATCTGTAATTTAGATCTTATGATCGCCAGTTATTGGCTAAGTAAATTATCAACAGAGTAACCCCGTGCATAGTACCACCGTGCTGTGAAATCGATTTTGTTTCGCCGGAATTGGCATGCGTGACGAAATACCTTTTACTTATTAAAGGAGATATGTTCTGTCTTGATTCTAGACAGGAAATATCATATGTACCCAAGAAAACCGACAATTCACTTCAAATGGAACTCAACGTACATAAATATTGCTGGAATTTAACCAATGATGGAGTACGCAGTGCAGAAATTGAAAGGTAAGAAGTTTCGTATGTTGTGCGCAGGGGTCTTTAGTAGACGAACACCACTGCTATATGGTTCACAGCATAAGTGAATTCAACACCGTCCTCACATTCAATCTCCATTTTGTCTCACAATCGGTAATATGTCGATCCTTTATAATCAGTATTCTTGTCATCTGACTATGTCATGACGATCATCAACCAGATACTATCATGACAGCTTGTTATGATCATCGATCGATGTTTATCAATATCGACAACTATTCACATGGTCCATCCACAAAAGAACACATGAGTGTTAATAGCTACCCCATCTTTAAGTCACATGCTTACTCACGCCTATGACCTGGATAATCGAAGCAATTTGCACGCGACTGATGAGATTTGAAAATGCGACCTCTAATTTCCAAGCTGAAAATCCGTGGACACCCCAATCGACTTTGCAAATTTTGGGTGGAGATCTGCTGCCCTACAAAAAAGTAGGACAGTGGATCCGGGTCCGCAAATTTTAGGGTCTAACTACACACACCGTATTAGTCGCGTTGTAATGTAACAACATAAGTTTATGTAGTTGGCCTCTTATGATCGTTGAGCATTTACTATCAACTCTCAGGAAATTAGCATGATATTTTGAAAAACAATGAGACCATAGTAGATAGAACATAAAGGATACAAATTAACAAATTTCTCGTGCCATTATTATTTTCGCCCATCACATGAATTACCCCTCTTTATTATAGAGTAGGCCCACGTCATCCTTCAATCTAATCTCTCTTGTTCGATTTCAATAAAGTTTCGTGCCTTTTGAAATTACGAAGGGCAACCAGCTGAATATTGAATAATTTGAAAAATATTTTCTTAATTAAAAAAAATATTTTCAAAATAATTTATTATCGGCAAAACAAACGGAGCCTAAATAATACATGCAAAATGGTCTTTCGAATGGGCTGTATAATTGCCATCTCGAACCATAAATTCATCATTGGTTTAAATTAATCTGTCGATTTTGGTGTGAAGATGCCATAGACGGTGACCTATAACCTTGTTCCGATGATTTTTTTGTTGAAGTTGTCTATGATTTATCTTGGTTTAAAGTTTTATTTTTAAACTGAGATGTTTTCCCTCTTGTATTTCGATGGAGAAAGTGAATGCAATGTTACTTTGATTTTAAAACAAAAATTATGGTCCGACAAATTAGATCTGGGTAAAATCGTTACAGTCGGTTTTTTGAGGCTCCAATATATGGGTGGGGATCACCTGCCTTAAAAGCAGGTGACTTACCTACCCCCCACCCTTGATATGGGTGAGCCCTCTATATCAAGGTGGGATCCCTGTCTTAAAAAAACCTTAAAAAAACCTTAAAAAAAAAATAAGGCGGGGATTCGGGTCCTATATGTATATCATTAGGAATTTAGGATCCACGTTTTCCAGACGGTCGAACTCCGACACGATTCCAACACAGCTCCGCCACTCGTTCCATAGGCGCTAACGTCCAAACACCGCCAGCCATCGCGTCTTTCGTCCCTCGCCTGCTTTCGCTCGCGAGGAGGAATCCGAGGAACTTGCGCACGGGCCATGAATTCGAATCACAAGCTCTCCTTCCTCGCAGCGGCGACCGCCGCCGTCGTCTCCGTCCTCTTCGCCCTCTACCTGAGAGCCCCCTCCGGCGAACCCGGGACAGTCAAAGGCCTCGAGCTGTTTCCGATGGACGGCGGCGCGGTCGGGCCGGAGAGCTTCGCGTTCAATCCGCGAGGGGAGGGCCCGTACACCGGCGTGTCGGACGGGCGGGTCGTGAAGTGGGCGGAGAACGAGCGCCGCTGGGTCGATTTCGCTTTCACTTCTCCGAGCAGGTACGCGCCCATACGTGTAAATAAACCATAGCTTGTGTGCTGGCGACCAGTGAAACATTGAGAGAGAGAGAGAGAGAGAGAGAGAGAGAGAATGGGATGCGGTCGTGGTTGACGATGACGACGATTCCACCGAGGTTGCAGGCACGTGGTTTCGGAATTAACGCATTTAATAAATAAATGAATATATAATTAATGAATTTTAAGTTGACAATTTTTTTTAATAATTCCTGGAAATTTCAGCAACGTGATGGGTGATTTTATTTTTTTCCCCAATTAAATATATTAATATCGAATAAATTATGTAATTCCTTTTCCAATTAAATGAATTTTTTTTTCTTTTTCTTTTTTTAACCTAGATTATGGTTTTGTCCTCTGGGCCAGCAGCGAGGGATTGGGATGCTGGTAGTAGGCAAAAGTCTAGTGAAAATAGTAAAAAAATCGAGCGATCTGCAGGAACGAAGACTCGCTTTCGATTTCATTACGATTCAAGTGTCTCGGTTTTCTTCTTATATTTACAGAGACGTGTGCGAGAAGCCACACGAGCATCGAGAGATGGAACACGTTTGCGGACGCCCGCTGGGGCTAGGGTTTGACCCGAGGACGAGCCGTCTCTACATCGCCGATGCTTACATGGGCTTGCTTGCTGTCGGCCCCGGCGGTGGGTTGGCCACCGCGGTCGCTGCCCGAGCGGATGGCGTTTCCTTCCGGTTCACCAACAGCTTGGACGTTGATCCACTCAGTGGAGCTGTGTATTTCACCGACAGCAGCTCGCAGTATCAACGAAGGTAGTACGTGCAGACTATACGCATCGTTTGCCTTTCACATGCAAACGAACATGCTGCGTGTACATAATGTAGTGTACAATGCAGGAACTATATTCCTCTAATTCTGAGCGGGGATCGAACGGGAAGGCTAGTGAAGTACGACCCGGAAAGCAATCGCGCGACGACGATCCTTAATAATCTCTCGTTCCCCAATGGAGTGGCCCTCGACAAAAACAGCGACTTCCTTCTAGTTGCCGAGACGAGCAGTTGCAGAATCCTCAAGTACTGGCTCAGACCAACCCTGAAAGCAGGGAAGGTCGAGATTTTCGCTCGGCTCCCCGGGTTTCCGGATAACATCAGGAGGAGCCCGAGAGGGGGCTACTGGGTGGGGATCTTCTCGAAGAGAAACAAGATTCTCGAGCTGGTTCTGTCGTCTTCCTGGATGGGGAAGTTCCTGCTCGGGCTACCGATCGACGCGATGAAGATTCACGGTGTGTACACGAGCTGGAGAGGGAGAGGGATGGGAGTGAGGTTGAGCGAGGAGGGCGAGGTGGTGGAGATCTTGGAGGAGAGAGTGGGGAATCAATGGAGGTCGATCAGCGAAGTCGAGGAACGAGACGGAGGGTTTTGGATCGGGTCTGTGAATACGCCGTTTGCAGGCTTTTACAAGGCCCAAAAGAATTGATTGAAAGAGGAAAAAAAAAAGTTTGTGGAATGTAATTAGGAATTTTTTTCGTTCTTATTTTGTTCAGTACGAGCAACGGATTTAATAGATGGCACGATTAATATCAGCATTTTAAGGGCGCAAAGACACCACTTCTGGAATAGAATTTCTACTTCAAAATTACTTCTGAAGTAGAAATCCGTTTGGTTAGGCAACTTCATTTTTCTACTTTCCAAGCATTTTTTGCTCCAGATGTAGTTTTGGAGCCACTTGACGAGGTAAAAAAAAAAATTACTTCTCTCGAGAAATAGAACTTTTATTTCTGTGGCAAAAGTGTCGCCATGTGCGCCCTTAGCTTCTTCTTCAGAGGTTTTTTTTTTTTTTTTTAATCTTCAGCAAGGAAGCCATGACAACTAGCGGCCCAGTCAATTTTGGAAGATATGGGCTCGTGATTGAAGAAAAACTGTCAGACATTGTGCTTTCCAAGAACTCGGTGTTTAGAATCCAAATTTTCAGTTAAGGCCATCGTGATGAGTGATCTATTTGCCTTGTTATCGTTCACTTAAAATTTCTTGACACTAATTTGGAAGATATGGGCTCGACAATTGAACCGGACCGGATCGAACCGGCCGGCCCCTCATCGGAGAAGCTGTCGTAACTTGTAAAGCTAGAGACACCAATCAAGCAGCACTCTAGATGATGCAAAGGGAGGACAGGTGTCCGACTTCGGACAGCACAGATTCAAACGTTGGGACCGAGCGCGGGCCTTTGATTGGTGCCCAATTTCGCATCACGGAAAGGGATCGGATTCCATGGATAAGAAGGATATGGCCCTCATCCAAAATTGGTCCACTTCCTTTCGATTTTGGGAGGTAAAAGTCACATCAAAATGGTCCAAGTCACCATTGGCTCTTCAGCGTTCCCCTTTACAATTTGAATGACAGCAAATACTTTTATCATGACGTTGAAGCCCGCTCTGAGCAGGAAGGAAAAAAGAAAAAAAACCCGTAATAATTTCAGGTTTTGATAGACTTGGACAACCCCGCTAACCTTACGATTCAGATGAGTCGCGAGCATTAAGTCCAGTCGGATCGAACGCGTTTGATGAGCGACAGCGGCGATGTCCACAGTTCCAGCGATTTGATCCTTTGGGAACCGACGCGGTTGGATTGCGTAAAGCCCTCGATCCATTCCGTATTTTGCTTAAGCGGGCTTCCGCCAATCCATTCAAATCATATGTCTGCCTTCGGATTTTCTGGGCTCCAATCATGGGGAGTGCCTGCAATTGATTGATGAACCACTCAACTTGCTGATGTGGACGTGTCTAGTGTTCCAGTCCAAGTGATGATATCTCTCCGAGCAGACGGGACCACGGTTTTGTTGATTGGAGTGCGTTTCTGGAGACGCAGGTGCCGGTATGCTCCCCAGCTTATGAGAAATTAGGGATGATCGGTTTCGACTTTGCGCCGGTTCTAGTCTAGGATCGGGAACTAAACCTGTCGGTCCTGGCTTGATTTTTCGGTTAGACGGATCCAATTTAGGTTTTGGCATTGTCCTTTTTTTTTTCAACCTTTAAAAGAAAAGAAATGAAAAAAAAAGGAGACACATATCGATTCGTTCTCGTTCAAACGGTTCGGATTGATTCCTCATAATCGAGAACTAGATCAACTATTTCTGATTCCAAAAATTCAAAACTGAAAACCGTTCGAAAATATTCGATTTGGTCCGATCCGATTCAAATGTCGAATCGATTTCGATTTCCGTACACGACAAATGAGAGACACCCTTTCTCTTCCACGAGATCTTTAACGGTCTCCTTTTCAGAGCTCCCAACCACAAACCCCCAACGCTCGGCCATCCCCACCCTTTTTGTACGATTTTTCTCGGCCTCAAGATTTCATGTGCCGACACGTGTAATCATTTCACCCGTTTTCCCTAAGATTCATGAATTTATATCGTGAATGACCCTTTTAACCAACCTCTAAAATGTAGAGAATGGTTTCCTAAAAATGTTTGGTATTTTGCAATAACCGATCGCCAAAAACATGCTTATTCTCTTTGTTACCGAGAGGAGTAAAAATATTTATTGAGCATGTGTGGACGCCGTACGTCTTACTTGGCACAACCGGCATCAAAATGGATGATTTTTTAATATATATTTTTGAAATTTTGAATTGTTTATAATTTTGTAGTTTTTTTCTTTTTTGTTTCTTTCTTTTCCTTTTGTATTTGCTAGGGCTTTAAGGGCCGATGAGGTCATTGGCCCTTGTTTGTGACTAGGAAGGGTCGGCTAGTCACCGGACTTGATAGACAAAAATAAAAAATGATAATTTTTAAAAAAAATTATCAACATCAGGTTCAGTTGTTCTACGTGGCACTACCACTATCAAAGTCAGCGATTTCAAATTAAAATCAATTTGATCAACTCAGTTGATAAAATGTCAAAAGATTTATGACTCAATTGATAAAATCAAAAGGTTTAGTGTTAAATCGACCGAAGTGCATTAAAATTAAGACTTTTTGACAAATTTCTCATTTGATACTTACAAGAGTCATTCTTATTCAAATAGTTAAATCTAGCGTCGCTTTGTAAATCAATTTTGTTTAAGAGATCTCAAAATCTGCAGCATTCCTCTTGGTTATCGTCCCTCATTCGAAAAATTACATGTTAAAATACATTTTCAGATTGCAACCCAAAAAAAAAAAACTTTTCAAACGGATGTCACTCCATTCGTGTTCACGTCAAACGGAAAGATATTAAAACTACCTTCACATCAAACATGAAAGAGAAAAAAAAATAACCCTCTATAATTTTGTGAACACATAAGATTCATGAATAAAGTAAGGAGCAAAAGTCGCCATCTCGTCCGACCCCATTGATTCTAACCAAACATGTCACTCCATTCATGTTCACGCCGGATTGTCGATTTGAGTTAACTACACTACAATCATGTAATTTGAGAACTCAATGAACTTACGGACGCATCTGCATTACTTCGATAGAAGCCAAAACAATCCGAGCAATCGCCGTCCTGGCCAACTCCATTCACAAAAGAACCCGCCATAGCCAAGTCATCTCCACCACCATATTCCAGAATCGACCAGAAAATACAAAATAGATTCGCTTTTTTCCGTATTAAAAAATTATTCTAGAAATGAGGAGACTTTTGGGGATCCGGATCTGCTGCCTTATTTTTTCTAAAGTAAGGGGATCCCTACCCTTGAAATAGGGGGGAAGCTATATCAAGGGTGGGGATCCCCTGCCTTCTCTTGGAATTGCGAAATGCTTTTTAAAAAAGGAGTTGTCGTCTTTTGCAACGTCATTTTCCACGGACGGGTCAAAAGCTGTCCGACGGGGATGGAGGCACCTGACTCGTTCGCTTCAAAACCAGATAATTAAATTGGGGATGGCCACTCATGTCGTGGGCCCTACTTCGCCAAATTTGTTGTGGATATAATATTTGATACAATTGGAAAATACTTATCAACTTCGAAAAGATTAAAAAAAGATTTTATCTCCGAATTTTGTAAAGTTGCAAATTATCCTGCGGGGACTTTGATCTTTATTCGGATTGCTAGGGCCCATATAGAATTCTTTGATTTTATTCTCCGAAAAAAAAAAGAGAGAGGTGTTAATCCTATTTTGTAATGTAAATGATTCTGATTCTATTTCCAAAAACAGTTTTGAAGCAAAAGCGAGGACCGTAGAAATATTAGTTTTGAAAAAAAAAATCACTTTTGAGAATCACAAAACATGAAGTCTCATTCATCACTTTTTCTTTTCAATTCTCTCTTCAAATTTCCCTCGACTAAAACAGAACGAGGTGTCATTTTCAAAGAAAAATATATAAGATAGTAAGATAAAAAAATAAAAAATAAATTAGAAAAATTCTAAAAAATCAGAAAAATAAAATAAAAAATCCATAAAAATTGAAAAATTTTAGATTAGCCTAGTTTGACCTCATTTCATAAATTTGGGCCTGGATTACCCAAATTTCATATATTTTGTCCCTTTTTAGAAAAATCATAAACACCTTTGAAATTAAACTCCAACCACATTTCTCTAAGCCATTAGGACTTCATTAGGATTTTATGGTGCGATTTATCATTGATATGATTCATTGATTGTGCACTTGATTTCATTGGTTGTGCTTTGCTTGGGTTTATATACTTTAAACTTAGCCTAGCTTTAATTTTTTTTTTTTACAAAAAAAAAAGACAAAAATAACAATCGTGAACACCTTTACCCAAAAAATAATCGTGAACACTTAGCAAGCTCTCATTCTTAAGTTTTCGATTAATTGAGATTGGGATTTTATTTTCCAGAATAAAAAATGCACACCAATGCAGGGTAGTGCAAGAAAACGAGGATGTAACTTGAGTCGGTTGTCTGCTCACTCAAAATAGTTCGATGAAACCTCATAATAAATGGTGAGAATGACTAATGACAATTCTTGATATTTATTTTTGCATTTTAATATGCAATATATTATATAAGAGAATCAATATGAATTAATATTTGACTAATTCGAAGTGTAGGATGAAATTTCAAAAAATGACTACGCAATTATTTCAATTAAATGAACAAAATTGGGAAGAGTAACTGTTCCAGGCAATAGAAATTTTGTGCAGTTACCAAACGCGTTCTGATTCTCTAAAGCTCATTCATGGAACAAAATAAAAAAAATTATTTTAATTTGAATCACTTTTTCATATCAGAATGGTTGCCATACAAGCCATAGTTGTTGCATTAGCATATCAATAAAAAGTTACTTGAAAAGTCATTTCTCTAAACAACACCCCCCCCCCCAAAAAAAATGGTAATCTTCATTGCATGATTAGCATAATCGAAAAGAATAGGAGAAAATATACGGTTGATAAACTCGAGAAAAATCAATAGAGGTTATTTTCATAAAAGAAATGAGTTAGTAGACACTTATCTAAAAAAGGTTCGAGAGCTGTTGTCCAATGGTGTGTCAAAAGTCAAGGGGACTAATATATAACTTTTTCAAAGAGCAATACGATAGATCCGAAGTTTAGGAGAGTTTAAGCAATAAATCTTTATTTTTTGAATTAATGGTGTCTGATGAGAGTTTGGATCACCTGCCATAAAATGTAGGAGATCATAGCCTCCACAACCCTTAGACCTTCCTCCCATAAAAGAGGGGAAGATCAAAGGTCCACAATGCTATGATCCCCTATCACATGATAGGGGATCCAAATCCATATGATGATGTCCGAATCAGCTTAAGGCGAGCTAATTGCTTGCTATAAACAAAATTACGGAAATTACTAGTGTTGGCCATGAAATGCGAAAAAAGCAAAAAAAAAAAAAAATTAGTGTCAACTTGATATCTATTCTGACAACAAAAATTGATATTTACAAAAAAAAACTGATGTTCATACTTTGATATATAATCTAGAGAAATTGCTGACACGGATGGTCATCACTTTGTGATCTTCCACGTCATCGACTCCTATATTCCCCGTTTTGCCCTTGACCTCTTGCGGGAGACCTTTCTCTCTGATTTTTTTTTTGGACAAAACCTTTCTCTCTTTGATTTTTTTTTTTTTTGGGGGGGGGGGGGGTTGGATTTCTCTCTTTGATTGAACGGGGTAGAAGTGTACAAATAGACAACGGACCAACACATACAGCCCCTTTGCATTATTCGTCTAATGATAGGCTAATAAAACTTCTCATAGAAAAAAAAAGAAAAGAAAAATAAAATCGAGTTGACAATATTCTCCCTTCCCCTATAAAAATTATTTCATCAAAAGATAGTGTCAACATATTTACTAAGTGCTCGCACAAAAAAATTCAATATTTCATAATTTTCGTTTGTTTCGCGAAAAATAAATTATTTGAAAAAACTAATAATTTGTCACATTTATAAGCATTAATGAGCAATTTTTTTAATCATTTATGAAAATATTTTGACACATATTATTATCGATAGTAAATATTTTTACGAGTTAATTAGTTTAGGCAATGCTAGTTATTACTTCGAGAAAATTAGGGTTGAAAGCTTGATATTTTCTAAGGCTCCGTTTGTTTCACGAAAAAATATTTTTTCGGAAAATATTTTCCTTAATTTCCGGTGTTTGGGGGGCGAAAAATTAACGGTCAACAGAAAATATTATCCGGTCAACAAAAAAAACCTCCTAAAACTGGAGAAAATGATTTTCGTTTCAAAAAAGGTGGAGTTCATTTTCCAGATATGCTCATGTTCCATCCTTCTCACGCGATCTCTCCACCTCCCTCCAGATCTGCTCGTTTTCTCCCATTTTTTCACGCAACCAAGCCGCTCTGCCTCTTGCTGCTGCCCTTCGCTTCCCTCCACGTCGTCACCCTCTCGAAGATCGCCGCCATCGTCTCCCTCATCACCTCCTCCATCTATTTCCTCGGCTTCTTCTGCGAGCTTGACATCACGCAGGCCACCACGCCGTACACGCAGAGGGACAGCATCAGCGCGATGGCTTTGAGGGAGCACACCGCGACGTGCCCCTTCCTCTCGAAGAGCCCCAGCCTGGCGAACTGGGCGTGGAGCTTCCGGTAGTCCTTGGAAATCTCGGAGGGGACGAAGTCCCGTACGCGGTACCCGGTGAACAGCGCCTCCAGGTGCTTCCAGGCCGACCCGGGGTGGTAGGCCATGAAGGCGTCGGTGACGTCCTGGCCGGCCAGGGTGAGGAGCGGGACCTCGCCGCCGGGGTGGCGCTTGGCCCAGTTGGAGACGTCGTACACCTTCCCCTGGATCGAGATCCACAGATCCCCAGGAGAGCTGTGCTTCTTGAGCTCCTCCGACGTAATGTAATTCTTCCCGGCCTCCATCGCTGAACAAGAAATCCTCGGCTGGAGGCGCGGATCTCGGCCGAGGATATCTGCAAATCTCCGAATCCCTTAAAAAGTAAAAAAAAAGTAAAAAAAAAAAAAAAAAATCACACACTCACCGCTTTCGGATCGATTCGGCGATCAATCAAAGAAACCCAAAAAGAGAGGGCGACGCCCCTTTTCTAATGTTAAAAGATTAGAAAGAAAAACAGAAAAGTTAAAAGATAAAAGAAAATAATTTTTTTAAAAGTGAAAAAAATTATTAGGCGGGAATACGGTGGAAGTTCATTTTCCTTACCAAACGGCAAAAAAATACTTTCCAGTTCATTTTCAGATTTCAACCAAACAAGGGAAAATATCGTCATTTTCTCCGAAAATAATTTTCTAGAAAATATTTTCCCGAAATGTCACATTTTTCCTGAAACAAACGGAGCCCAAGTGAATGTGTTTTAAAAACCGAAGGGCTCTTGGGTAAATTAACCCCATAATTATCCAGCTACTGACACCCGATAATCTTCTTAGGGAATCATGAAAATAAGTCCTTATCGCCTCCACGTCCGCAGCGGACACGACCGTAATTTCGTCCATCCTCGGGGGTCATTTCCTTAGAAGTAAATCATGATTTCAGGTTCCCTTCCTTCTTCGTTTTGTCACACACCACACTCTCGGAGAGTCGCTCCCTCGCGCGCGGAAACACCAAAGTCCCACCGAAGAACCAAATCACCAGCTAGCGTCTCGATCGCACTCAAATCAACTAATGAAGCTGGCGCAATGGCGGTGATCGCCACGAGGACGAAGCTCCCTGGATTTCTCCGCGCTCTCGTCGACGGTGAATCTCGGTCGCCATTCCTGAGGCGCGGGCCTCCTCCCCCTCCTCCGAATGGGCTCGCGTCTCGGTCGGGTTCGGTGCGGAGCTCCTCCAGTTCGGCCGCCGCTGCGGTCGCGCCGAACGAGTCGGAGATGGTCGGCTCGAGGAGCTTAGGGATGGAGATCTTCGGAGTGAAGGAGTACGAGGACTACCGGAGGTCCTTGTACGGCGGAATCACTCACAAAGCTCTTTTGGTGGATGCTGTCGGCACACTCGTCGTTCCTTCTCAGCCTATGGCTCAGGTTATCTCTCTCTCTCTCTCTTTCTCTCTCTCGCTCTCGTCGCTGCCTGTATTGGCCATTGCTAATGGAGTCGGTGGTGTTGTGGTGCAGATATATAGGCAGATGGGGGAGAAGTATGGGGTGGAGTACTCGGAGGATGAGATATTGGACAGATATAGAAGGGCTTACGAGCAGCCTTGGGTAGATCTCGTCTGAGGTATGTCCTTATTTGGCATTCCAGAGTCATCTATTGCAATTCGGTGGTTTTTACTTGAAAAATGTAGTTTCCTTTGCATAAAGACGGTTGTCTGAACTCCTTTTTCGCTTCCCCCTGTTTTTTAAGTTCCAATATCATATCAATTGGGAACTAGATTCTAATTCTTGCTCTTTTGTAATTCTATTCCGGGGTTGCAATTGCAATCATATTCTTTCTGGGGCTTCTTGAAGAAGTAATTTTACACTGTAATGGCACCCAATTGGGAATTTCTGACTTGATATTTTGGACGAACTTTGTTTTCATTATGGCTCCTCAAGGCATCAACCTTTAAGTTTACCGAGCGCAGAGGCCCTTTATGACATCGTCTTGATCCCATGGACTTTTCCACCTCTCAGAGGTTGTATTGACCTTTAAATCATATGTGGACTTAGAGAAATGCTAGTCCGTGGATTACTTCTGTGCCGAACTCGTACCTGTTTATGATTCACTGCTTCTATCAAGGGCTAAGGAGTCTTCACAATCATTCGGTAGATCGTTGTGTTTAGCTCTGTCAGACATTCCTCTGTCCCTGAGATAGAGTGAGTTGTTTGGAAGCGAAATTTTCGCTTTTGGAGTGCCTTGATCGTAAAGAGAATTCTCTTTAGGGATGAGAACTATGGAGGGGGGACAGTTCCTTTTCCCTGGTAACTTTGGAGTTCTCATTGGTAGATTGATTTGATGCATTGCTCGTCGAGCTTGCATCAGTTCTGTTCCCATTTGAAGTTTTTTTTTGCTCTCTGTTTTCTTCTATAGGTTACTGACCTTCAATTTCTTAATCTTTTATATGCACACTTGATATATCATCAATCCTGACGTAAAGATTCAACCCTTTCTCCATGAAATGTTCACAATCATATCTATTGGTTCATATTCGGTGCATTGCAGACATCTTGCTTGATGAAAATTTCGTTTCTATTTGGCAGTTGATTTGAATCATATGCCTCTCAGAAAATAAAGAATAAGCTAACACTGCCGTGTGTTCATTAACTGCAGATATGTCAATGATGGCAGACCCTTCTGGCAATATATCGTTAGTTCTTCTACTGGCTGTTCGGATTCTCAGTACTTTGAGGAGCTTTACAATTACTATATGACTGATAAGGTTGGGTAGTTTATCTGATTTGCGTAATGTCCGCACTGGTACTTGGCGTGCTAATGACTTCTCACGATTGTTTTTTCCCACAGGCTTGGCACCTTTGCGATCCTAATGCTGAGAAAGTCTTTGAAGCTCTGAGAAAAGCGGGGGTAAAATTGGCTGTTGTATCAAATTTTGACACTCGTTTAAGACCTGTTTTGCGGGCTTTGAATTGTGATCATTGGTTTGATGCTATGGCTGTTTCAGCTGAAGTAAGTTTGCTAACACTGTCGATGAGTAGTCACTGCTTCATTTCCTTTATACCTCCCTTCCTTATTTACCCTTTTTAACTACTGTTTCTCTCTGTTTTGACAGGTTGAAGCCGAAAAACCAAATCCAACAATATTTCTGAAAGCTTGTGAGTTATTGGGGGTAACCCCTGAAGATGCAGTACATGTGGGGGATGATCGTAGAAATGATATATGGGGTGCCAGAGATGCTGGCTGTGATGCTTGGCTCTGGGGAAGCGATGTTCATTCCTTTAAGGAGGTAGATTCTCTCATCTTACCCTCTTAAGTAGCCTTTCAATGATTTCTTTTTGACAGTTCAAGATCTTCAACGCTTCTACCTCATCTATGAGATATGCTTGCCGTGAACCCCTCTCTCTACCGACAAACAAGAAGCAGCAATTATGCCTTGAGAAAAATTTATCTTGAAGCATTAGTCTCGGTACTTAGGTTGCCATTCTAAGAGACGTTTGTATCGGTATGACATTTCGTGTCATTCAAATAACTTTTTAGGCATTCATAGAAAACAATGTCAGTTCCTAACAATTAACGTCCATTGTTACCGAACTGCTTCACGAATGCTGAAACAGTGCCTTGCTTTGCACTCATGGTTGTGTATAAGAGAGTATAACGGCTTCATCTTATCTTTGCCAACGCAGGTTGCTCATAGGATAGGGGTCCAGGTTTGAAGTTCTCTCATCAAGCAACTTAGGAGCCGATCTGTTTTTTCTTTTTCTTTTTTCTCTTTTGCTTTCTTTTGTACAGTTCATCTATTTTGTAAAGGCCTGTAACTTCCACTCGGCTTCATTCTACGGACAGAGTCATATGTAAGAGAGTCGAGACGATGAATGTGGAGGAAAAGAAAATCTGAAAACACCAGCTTGACCAGGTAGTTTGTGGGGGTTTTAGTTCATACCCGGTACGCTGCTTGGTGAAGGGACGGGAAAATACTCTCTTCCACTTTTCTTTGGGCACGGAGAAAAGCGTCACCCGCTCGGATATTCATCTTAAGTTCTTAACGCTTGTTTGTGCTAAGTACATTTTTTAAAAGGACTGTTGTGTTTTTCTCAATTTGGATATTCGAACATCAACATTGCTATTCACATTCCATTTGTTTCACGGAAAATAACTTTCAAAAAAATATTTTTGTGGATTTTTCAACATTCGCTTAGTGAAGGATGATATTTTTCAGTAATTATTTTTTTATTTTACGTTTCTTTTCTTTTTATTCTTGATTTTTTCTTTTCTTTTTATTTATTTCTATGCTGATTGCTGGCCACGGCTATGGCCAATGAGCTCAAGCCTCGAGGAGCTCATTGGCCATAGCCGTGGTTGGTGACCGACAGAGAAATAATTAAAAGGAAAAGAAGAAGAAGATAATATAATAAAAAATTAATAAAAAGATCAACAATAAAAATAGTAAAAATTCCTTTTTTTTTAACATTACAAAAAAAAAATTCAAGTTATCAGTTTTAAGTGGCTGGCTTGAAGGGGAGAGAAGGGCGTTCATGTTCAATCACCGGGTCGGCGAAGTTCAAGTCACACGGCCGGTTCGGTTGGATCCGGCTTAATCTTGGGACGCTCGGCCCGGTTCAAAGGGTTCACGGACGAATTCGAATTGTGTATCGCTTAAATCTATCTGCTCATGGATCCGTTTGTATGCCCTCTGCAGCAATTCTCTCGGTAAGAGTAGGGTTTCTCTAAAAAGGACATGTTGAACGTTTTGCCACATTGGATTATTTTACCAAACGTTACATGAATTTCCTAGCAAGGATGACATGCACATCTAGAAGAAATTGATCATGTAGTCGACATTCTGTACATGTTATTCATCGGCCGTATTTACTTGAGCTCTTCTCTTGCACTACCCAATATTCGCACGTGATATTTACTTGTCAACTATCAAGGCTAGACGCCTAGACCTAATATTTGCACGTGATTTGTACTTGTCAAGTATCAAGGCCAGCCGTGACAATATTACCAGCAGGAACTAAGGGTGTGCAACTTGATCGGGTTGACCCGGAACCCGAATCGGTCCACCCGAAAAATAGGGTCGGGAACTGGTTCCCGCTCAAATCGGTCCTGATACTGGTTCAAAATTTTGAGAATCGGTTTAAACCGGTTCGGTTTCCGGTTCTAGGTGTTGGCCCACCTAGATCGATTTTTAGTTGCTATTAAAAAAAGGAAACCCTATGTCCTGATTCCCTAGTGCATCGCTGCCCTTGTTGCTCTGCTCATTGCTTACGGCCCTCGACTCCTCAACTCATCTCATTTAATTTTTATTTGTTGGATTGTTCCTTTCGGTGGATTGTAATTTTTATTGCTCATTTTATCGATACTCATATTATTTTGATAAAAAAAGGAAAATAGGTTTTCGAGTAGACCCTGAAATCGGACCGAAAAACAGGGTTGGTTCCAAAACAGGTTCTAAGACAAACATGGTCGGTTCTCGATTCCAAAAACTGGGAACCAGTTATAACATGATCGATTTGATAGTTTAGGTCTGGAACCGGCCCACTTGGCCATGCTAATCTGATATGTGAGGTGGAGTTTACTTCGGATATAAAGAAACCTCCTTTCTATTTCGTTTTCTCCACAATACTCGATAAGGCAACCAGCAAAGAAGAATAATCTGCCACTACTTTGTACATTCATACACCCAATCCTTTCTCCAAACCAAAACCAAGTGAGATTTTGCAACAACATACTATCCTCGCACTATGAAGCTTGCTAATTAAGCTTAAACATGTACCAGAATGCGACAGCTACAGTGATCGTTCAGCATTTGTTAGTGAAAATTCTTCCCTTATTAAACTAGGATATATGAGAACCTACATTAAATCTTTTAATCAAGATCTTCACTAAATAAACCCCACAAAAGGGTAAAACATACCAACAAAGACCGGTCACACATAAATCTCTGCCCGTGAAATTCTCTTCTATGATACCCCTCCTTTTTACTCATTTAGTCGAAAAATTCCACAACAAGCAAACCTCAATCAATTCCGCGAGAATAAACGGTGATCCTCAAATGGCAAGAGATAGCTGCCAATCCACTTAATTGCATGACTTGAGTGATCCTACAACACACTTGACCACTTATAGAAGAGACCAGTTGTTACCCGTAGAGGACGTCAAATGCGACAGCGGCGCGGGCGTGGCCGAGGTGGCTGGAATCGTAAGCGGTGACGCCGCACACGTACATGCCCACTTTGCCTTCCCCCGCCGGCCTGGATGTTGAAGTTTATTTCTAAAACAAACAAAATATTGCCTTTTTTACATCCCACATAGAATAAAAGGTAGAGAGCAATTCACTTGATTAGTTAGAAGGCTAATATTATTTTTGAAAGAAAGAAATGGGCAAGTGGGCTACACCCCACTATACCCGCGTGCGATTACTCGATTTTGACGCGATTAGACGCACTTTGCACGCTTGCGTGGTCGCGGTGCGGAATTGGCTCTATTCAACAATTATTTTTATTTTATTTTTTATTTCGATATAATTTATTTTATAAATGAATTTCGTGACTCATTGGAACAGTGCGATTGTTCATGGATAAGAGACACTATTTCATCTTTTGGAAGGTTTATGTCTGTTCGGACATAACTACCAAACTAACATTCTTGTGACCTTTGGAGTGCTTGTGTCTGTTCGATAATAACTACCGATTAAGACATGAAGTGGTGTGTCTGAACTATCCGTTATTAGACATGAAGAGTTGCAATTTTTCACACAGAAGATTGTCTTCGAAAAATTCTGAAAAGGTGTGTTTAATAAAATGTTTTGAATACGAAGAGTTGCATGAGAATTAACACTTTTCGGACGCGAAAATGTGTGTTCATTTCTCATTATATATTCAAGTGTTCTGTTCATTTTAATTCACTTCCTCAGTTTAAACTCGAGAGATACAGCCTTCCTTTTCGATTGTTTCCCAGAGAGTTCTTGGAGAGTTATTAGAATTGCTATCTAATAATCTCGCTTGAGACTCTGTTGTATCCTGGATGATCTTTGCCGGTAACCATTAGCAACGTTGTGGGGCAAATAATTCCTTAAAAAGAGTGCTATCACGCCTCATAGTCTGATTCCTTTGTTCATCCAATCAGACCATATTTTCCAACACTGAACACCTCATTCTGTTGCGTCATTGAATTGTACACCTTGAGCTCTTTCTTGTCGGCCATCGCCAAGCACCTCCTCAAATCTCTATCGCTCGCTGACCAGAAAGCTTCAATTGCAATAGGATAACAAGTCCAACAGCTGTCGAATTCGAGCGTAGGGGTTGTTCAAGTAATGAATGAGGTTATGACGCAGGGAAACAGTAACTTGGAAAGGAATTCCAAAGGAAAGCTCAAATTGATTGAATGATAATCTGCCCATTACAAAGAGAGGACGTCCATATATATAGATAAGACTCCAAAAGGAATGCAGATAACTAAAGATAATATTAATCAACTCAAATCTAATCTTATCTAAAAGGAATCGAATTGAAATCTCGAAAATTATGCGAAAATTCAAAAATCGCTAACTAGAAAACTGCCTAAAAAGTGATCTAAACGACTCTGGAATGTTGAAATCCATCGTATGTCACGGTAAAGCGGTGACTTGAAATTAGACGGTCGTTTCGCTTCAATCGACCAATTTTGAGTGCGATCCGAGATCGTTTGATCCAAGATCCGAAATTATCGGTGAAGTCGCGCGGGCTTCTGGCGATCCAATTTATCAAGATAGGTGCATGCCAGCTGTTCTACATCAGTCTCCCTTTCTTCAGAAGAACTCACCCTCGAGTTATCATCAGGATAAAGTGGAATGTCTGGAGAGTGATACTCAGAAAGGTCCGCCACGTTGAATGTGGGAGAAATACTAAGATCGCCAGGGAGATCAACAACGTAGGCATTGTCATTGATCTTCTTAATGATGCAGCAATGACCAATCTTTCTGTTCTTCAGCTTGTTGTAAGTACCAACGGGAAATCGTTCCTTGCGAAGGTAGACCATGACCTCATCGCCAACTTCAAAAGTCTTGGAACGATGTCGCTTATCAGCATGCTCCTTATACGTTGCGTTGGACTCAGCGAGTTGGCGTGTAACATCAGCTTGAACTTCCACAATTTTCGTCGCCAAATTTTCTGCCACCACACTATATCCAGGAATCTTAGGCAGAGGAACCAGATCAAGTGTATGCTGAGGTACACGGCCATAAACAACTTCGAATGGTGACTTTCCAATGGAACGATTAACTGTATTATTAAAAGCAAATTCTGCTGGAGCTAGATAGCGATCCCATTGTTTTGGCGTGTCACTACAAAGGCAACGAATGATGTCCGTCATTGTTCGATTAACTACCTCGGTCTGCCCATCAGTCTGAGGATGGAAAGAACTGCTGTGCTGCAAATTAGTGCCAAATAATTTCCACAGAGTCCTCCAAAAGTGACTAAGGAACTTGGTATCCCTATCAGAGGTAATCGTTTTTGGAACACCATGCAAACGAACAACTTCGCGAAAGAATAGACTAGCAATATGAGAAGCATCGGAAGTCTTCTTACATGGTATGAAATGTGACATCTTTGAAAATCTATCTACTACCACAAAAACAGAATCCATACCTCGTTGTGTTCGCGGTAGCCCCAGAACAAAATCCATGGATATGTCTTCCCAAGGTCCAGTTGGTATTGGCAACGGTGTATAGAGGCCAGTGTTTTGAGAATGCCCCTTTGCAACTTGACAGACCGGATACTTCTGCACAAAACACCCCACATCGCGTTTGTTGACACCTGATTTTTGACAATCTTTTATTTTAGTTTTTATTTTTAAAATTAATTAAAAATAGCAAAAAAGGTCAAAAAATTGCAAAATCAACTTTGGAAGCCTTAGCCTAGCCTTAGGAACCAATTTTGAACAAAATATATTTTTTGAATTTTTTAATATTTTTTGGAATTTATTTAATTATAAAATACCCAAATAAATTAGAAAATATCCATCCGTGGTCAGAAAATTACAAAAAAATATTCAGAAATTTTATTTTAATTCTCTATTTAATATTTTAACCTTTTATTAGGGAAATTTGGCTTGGTTCATGGGGTTCCTTCACAAACCTAATCCAGAACCGGGCCTAAAAAATCCTTTTCGAGTCTTTTAATTTTAAATTCTCGGTTTTTATAAGCTATGAAATTGGACTCTAAAGTATTGAAATTCAATTGGGTCAATTTGCTCTCCAATTTGATCAATTTTAGCCAAAAGGGCTTAATTGCATAAAAATCTTTCAATTTAGTCCCCGGTTTCACAATTTTTGAAATTAAATTTCACACGGGCACACCCATTAAAATTAAACACCTCTACCCAATAGTTTTCATCATGCTGAATCCATTGTTGGGCTCAATTTTGGCTAATTCGATCGTTTAGGCCTTCGATTTGGCGAAATTAAATTTCGGATCCTAGGGACAATTTGGGGTTTTCGCAGAATTTCAATAAATTGATTCACGAAAATACCCATATTTGATGGAAAACATGTCAAGGAATCCGATTTTGCCATCAATTTCATGAAAATAGGTCATTTGGGGGGTCAATTTGGCGATTTGGGCGATTTGGCCGAACCGGGCCGGTCGGGTCCGACCCGACCCGACCCGACCCGGCCCGACCCGGGTCTGCAGCAATGCACAGAATGTGCAGCAGACCCGTGGACAGCAGAAGAGGGGCGGCATGGGCGTGCGCTTGGGGAAGAAAAAAAGGCGACAGGCGTGGGGGGACATGGCAACATCGGGCAGAGGTGGCGGACGCGTCGAGGCGCGCCGGTCGGCCACGAAAACCGGCGAGGGAGCTCGATTTTAAGCGGAAGCTCGGCCATGGGAGAGAGAGACTTTTTTGGGCAAACCCGAGGGAGAAGCGAGCACCGAGGACCTTCAGCAACCTGCACAGATCATCAAGGAAGCATTGGTGGCCGGCGGCGAGCTTCGAATAGGTCGGTATTCTCCTCCGATCACCGTTTCTCATACGCACGCCATGTGTTCGACAAAATGCCGATGGATGCCTCGACTTGGTTTTGTCTCGGCCGTGCCTTTCCCGACCCCCATTTGCGCGTATCAAGCTTTGAATATGTACTAGCATTGCTTCTAAACTCGTTTTGACCTTTGTTTTGCATTGAACCGCGACGAAACACGGCTCGGAGCTTCGCCGGCTTTGATCCGGACCGGGAGCTCGGCGAGGGATTTCCGGCGGCCGCCGACCATCAAGGGACCCCAGGTAAGTCCTCAAACCTCCCTTGGATGCTATGTGAATGAAAGAAAACGAGTTTGAGCGACAAAAAATTTCTGCAAATCGGTTCGCCGGAGCCGGTTCGGTCGCCGGATTTTTGGGGCGGTTCCCGACGTGTTTCTTGCCATGTTTTGGTCTTATATTGTTGCTGAAGTTATGATGAGTTGAATGCCGCAAGAACGGGCGAAAAATACCAAGTTTCGGGTCCGTTTCGCAATTTTCCGGCGACCTCGCCGGAATTTTCACTATTCCCGCCGGAATTTTCACTGTTCATCGTCTTCTCCGGCGACCCTCCGGCCGGTCAACGGTCAACGGCCGACGTGGCGTGCCACGTAGGTAGCCACGTCAGCCGGGTGGGGTCCGGTCCGGTTATTTTTAAATAAAACAAACGGACGGCCACGATCGCGACACGTGTCGCGATCCTGGAATTTTGCAAAATAAAATAAATGATTTTCGGATAATTAATTCAAATCAATCCGACGGCCGAGAATGTGCCAAGTGGCTTTCTGTGGATCGTCCGATCTTGTCCAAGATCGGACGCACCAGGAGTAGCCACGTGGCACAACGTGGAGCGTTCGATCCGAAGGTTTTTCTAAAAAAGGAAAATAATTGATTTTTGATCCAATGGCTACGATGTGGCCACGTGGCTCACTGAGGGACGTCCGATCTAGTCTTTGATCGGACGCACCAGGAGTAGCCACGTGGCACAACGTGGACCGTCCGATCCGGGGAATTTTCGGATAATTAAATAAAATAGATAAAAAACCAAAAAAATTGTTAAAAAATAGGAAAAATATTTAAAAATATAAAACGGCGTCGTTTTTAGGCCGGTTTCGACCCCTAGGGTCGGGCCGGGCGCCCGAGAGGCGTGGGCCGGGTCTGACCCGGCCCGGAAAATATTTTTAAATATTAAAAAATTCAGAAAATAATAAAAAATAATAAAATAATCAAAAAATCAATAAAAAATGAAAAATCATGAAAAATTCAAAAAAATTCGGAAAATTCAGAAAAATTCTAAAAAATTCCAGAAAATAAGAAATGGCCACATTCAACCGGTCATGGCCTGTTTCGGGTCTTTTGACCCCCCATCTTTTCCGAAATGACGGTTTTGCCCTTCCGGCAAACCATCCTCCAAAAGATTTCTAAAAAATCCAGGAAAATCCAAAAAATAGGAAATGGCCACAAACAACTGGCCAAGGCTCATTCTGGGTGTTTTTTGAACCCCGACGCTTCTTAAAATGACGATTTCGCCCTTTGGACGAATCGTTTTCCAAAAATTGAAGAAAAATCAAGAAATTCCAAGAAATTCCCAAAAATGGGAAATGGCCACAATCAACTGGCCATGGAATATTTTGGGTAATTCGGTATCCAAACCTTCCAAAAAATGACAATTTTGCCCTTCGGGCTAATTGTCCTCGAATCTTCCCATTTTACCCCTAGTCCCAAACCGCATCTTCGCTAAGCCCTTATGGCTATACTAGGAGGCCCATGATTGAAATTGACGTGCATTGACATGATTTATTTATGCACTTGACTGCGCTTTCATTATATTGACTGTGATTTGATAGGACCAGTCTTCCAATCTGCATGAAACCCTGACTCATACCTATCTCACCCAAACTTGCGCCTGCATGAAATCTTAATTAGGAAAATCACTCGCGTTAGGTACCGAAAGGGCGTTGGTAACGACACCGACGTAACCAAGTCCCCGAACCCAAAATCTCTGGTTCTGCAGAACTGATCGATCTCTCCCAATCGGTCAGTAAGGTTTCCGGTCTACCCTCCAAGAAAGACCGGTGGCGACTCCAAATGCATGCACAAGTTGCACATGCCACCACGACCACACTAAGGTCGAAAGCGATCGACTCTTATCGTCGAATCCTTTGAAAAATACACCCGCCGCGATTTGGTATGGGCCTGGGAGGGCCCGCGCCGATCCAAAGCCCGCGATCGGTAATCCATTAGCCGCGTCCTTCGTTTTTCGGACGGGTCGCGACAGCTGGCGACTCCGCTGGGGAACGTTGTTCTAGAACACTTGGTTCTGGACCTCAAGTGGACTTAGGCCGTAATTAAAACGTTGAGTGATTTTTCTAACCCTGCAGGCGCTCTTGAAGGTGAGGTAAGTCCGCTCACGATAGGTGTTATATGTTTTTGCATATTGGAGTGATAAGGGGTGTAGTCTGTGATTAACATTGTCTTATGCAGGATGGGCGTAGGAATGCATGTTATATGGATGATTTGAAGGGCTGATTGATATATAAATTGTTGCGCATGATTCACTGCATATTTGAGGATCACGACACTTTGCACAAAGCGCCCAAACCCAGGCCGCGAAATCACCTTTTCAGGTAGCCATAGATTAGGGATCGATATGCAACGCTCTAGCGTGGTTTGCGCTGGGGTCGACCATATTCGATCCCACTCACTATCCAAGTCGAGACTTTTATCCATTTGTTGTGGATTGCGCTCATGGACGAATTTATCGACTCGGATAGAGGGAAGCCTCTAGGTTCCTCACCTAAGCCATTTTGATTTTTAGAGTCGAGCCTCACCTGTCTCATGCGCATGTATATGGAGGGTTGGTATACCTAAAACCAAAAAGTCATTAAACGCCACTTATGGTAAGGTCCTGCCATTTCTATTTAAATTCATCTACAGCCTTTCATTTTGCACATCATGCTGCATTCATCAAGTCCGATGGTTGAGTCCAATTCCATGTTAGGGTATGGATAGAAGAGATGATCTCTCCAAGTCGGTCCCGCATCCCGGACGTATTCAAGTACGAGCGACGCGTTGTTGACACCTAAATTTTGATCAACTTTTTTTTATTTTTATTTTTTGAAAATTCATAAAAAATCCATAAAAAGTTGAAAATTGAAAAAATCAATTTTGGTGACCTTAGCCAAGCTAAATGAACCATTTTGACCAAAAAAATAATTTTCATAATTTTCATTTTTTAATATATTTTCGAAAAATACAAAAAAAAGAGAAAAAAAGAAAATCAAGAAAAGTAGTATTCGAGGTCACAAAAATATAGAAAAATAGTCAGTATTTTTATTTTTAACCTCATAAAATAGTAAAATTCATGTTCGATTTTGGGTGTTTTCTGATCACCATAAAATTGAATTTGGCAAAAATATTAGTAATGATTAAAAGGAAAAGGAGTGAAAACATCATCATTCAAAAGAAAAGTAAAAGAGAAAAGAAAAGTTTGAGTAATGATGGGGAATAAAAAAAAAATACTAAAATCTCTCTCTCTCTCCCTCTCTTTTTCCTCTTCTCACGCTCTCTTCTTCCTTTTGATCATTCGGCCGGCTACCTTCTCCCTCAACTCTCTCTCTTTCATTTTCGTTTTTCCTCTCGCTCAGCTCGCCGCCCAGATAAAAAACCGTCCGGTTTTTCAGCCATAACTCTTTCGTTAGACATCGTATGCGAACGAGCCATACACCATTGGAAAGCTTATTCTCTTGCCGTTCTAATGACATATCGTGAGCCCAATTTGGACCAGCCGTTTGTCCCGTAGAGCTGTTTGAAGGAGCAAAGGTCAGACTGATCAGACTTGAGTCCGCGGGTGCCAAATTGGATTTTCGGGTTTGTTTTGGGTTCAATCTTGGTAAGACCACCTCGCACTCCTTGTTAAGACATATATTATTGTGTTTTATGGTTTGAAGATGGATTATATTTGGATTTAAGGGCTGATCCCTTATTGTTTTGTTCGAAAAATCTGAACCGGTTCTGTCAAGGTGGTGCCGTGAACATTGTGAGTGATTCAAGGGCTTGCCTTGCTTCCAATATTCGATAAGATGTCTCTAGCACCTAAATTAGGAATCTAGCAAGCTGAGATTGTAGTCTAGTTGAGTTTTGGATGGGTTTTAATGGTTGAATTGAAGGAGTTTTCTGGGACAGATTCTGGTCATTGGGCGATTGAAAACCGTCCGGTTTTTCGGCCATAACTCTTTCGTTAGGAATCGTATGGGAACGAGCCATATACTGTTAGAAAGCTTATTCTCTTGCCGTTCTAATGACATATCGTGAGTCCAATTTGGCCAAGCCATTTGTCCCGTAGAGCTGTTTGAAGGAGCAAAGGTCAGACTGATCAGACTTGAGTCCGCGAGTGCCAAATTGGATTTCCGAGCTTGTTTTGGGTTCAATCTTGGTAAGACCACCTTTCACTCCTTACATTTTACCTATTAGACCCAGAATCGGAAGGCCGAGCCTCCTGTTGGTGTCTAAATATTTGCTGTGTATTTACTTTATGTCATAGCATTTCTATATTTCGCATAAAAGACCCAGAATCGGAAGGCCGAGCCTCCTGTTGGTGTCTAAATATTTGCTGTGTATTTACTTTATGTCATAGCATTTCTATATTTCGCATAAAAGACCCAGAATCGGAAGGCCGAGCCTCCTGTTGGTGTCTAAATATTTGCTGTGTATTTACTTTATGTCATAGCATTTCTATATTTCGCATAAAAGACCCAGAATCGGAAGGCTAAGCCTCCTATTGGTGTCCAAGGTGTTTTATTTATTTATTTTCTGTAAATTATATTGTGCTACCCCAGAATCGGAAGGCCGAGCCTCCTGCTGGTGGTATATACCCCCCACACATTGTTGCACGAGCACCGACGGACTCCGACGTCGTAAAATTCACCGGATCCCATCTCCTTTGCTTATGTTTATGTTGTATAATGACTTAATATCTTCTTTATTTTTTGCATTGTGTTGCGTCCTATAAAAATAAAAACAAAAAATGCTAGATTGGATGGTTGCAGATGAGCCACGTGTCGTGATCCGATGATTTTCAGAATAAAAAAAATATTTTTAACATTAAAAGAAATAAAATTCGAATTTTACAACAATTAAAATGATTCGATTGTCACCGAGACGCCACGTGGCGAGTTAGGGACCGTTCAGTTGGGACTTATTTTCAAGAAATTTATAATAAAAAAAATCAAATAAAAAAAATTCAAAAAAGTGAATACTAAGGAAAAATTCAAAAAAAAAATTGAGAAAAATTGCAGAAAATTCAATCAACTTAGGTACCGAAAGGGCGTCAACTCTAACAGTTGACGTAACTAAGTCCCCGAACCCATTTCTCTGGTTATCGTAGAATTGAATAGAAACTCCCGACTATTCAATAGGGTGGTCCAATCATACCCTCCAAAAAAATGATTGGTGGCGACTCCATGGCATGCACACTTAGCACATGTCACTAGACCACACTGAAGGTCGACTATGCATACCTCCGTTGCGATTTGGGTAACGGGCCTTGGGAGAGGCCTGCGTCCGACCAGACTGGACGGCCCATTAGCCCTCGAGAGCCCACGGCGAATCTCGAGAGGGTCGCGACAGACTGGCGACTCCGCTGGGGACTTAGAGAACTTGAGCCGATTAAAAAGTTGATTGGTTTTTCTGACATGTTTTATGCAGATGCTCTTCAAGTTGAGGTACGTACTTTAACCATTGAGGTGTTAAATGTTTTTGCAGATTGGAGAAATAAGGGGTGAAGTGTTCGTTGACTCTGTCTTATGCAGGTAGGAGTTTAGGATGTATGATTGTGTGGATGTTTATATTGAAGCGGTGTTTGCTAAATGAAATGCATGTTTATTGCTTTAGCACGACACAATGAACACACACAGCCGCGTCTAAAACCTCGGGCGCCCTCTTTAGGAAAATAATAGAAGGAATTGAAAATGGAATCTCCGTGAGGAAAAACACGGGGTAATCCATTTTTAATTCTGCTCATTTCGAACTATGGATTGGGTCCCAATGCAACGATAGTTGTGCAATGGAATCTACTCTTTCTAGAACTCGAAGTGGGAGCCTTGGCCTTAGGTTCCAAACCCTATTTTGATTCTTAGAAGTCAAACCTCACTGGTCTCATGCGCATGTATGTGAATGATTGGTACACCTCGAAACCAAAAGGTCATTCAGCGCCGCTTATGAATCAAAATCCAAAGACTTGTGTGAAGAATCAGTCGCGAGTTTAAACGAACCAGGATGGCATGGAAAAGCGCTGGACCACCCTGGAGAGTCAACTGATAAGGGCAAATGCCTTTTGATCGGGGCAGCCGGGTCAAGTGTAAAGACGTGTCGTTCCTAATTGATTTTCAATCAGATACCGGCATAATATTTCCTATCTTTTCCTCTCAGGTGAAAAACAGGTACAGAAGGAAAATCCATTTGTGGATAGACACAAGGGACATGTTTTACATGGCATACATTTGTCAAAAATGTCCTCATCCGATCACATGCAAGATGATCATGGAACGATGGTGAAACTGTAATCGTTCCAATAAGCTCTTTGAATATTATACCTGACGGGGACCTTTATGTCTTTTGTCTACAGGATAAGATGGTCAAAGGCAAACGAAAGAAAATTTGTCTTCCCTATAAGACAGAAAGAAATGTGCCTTCAGCAGATGTCACCCATTGGGATTGCAATGACAAATTAAATCAAATTATGAAGAAGGAGCAACCTAATTAGGATTGGCTCTCCCTAAGTCGAAAAAGTTGTATCCGTTCCAAATCAGATTGACTGGTTCACGAGTTGATATGGTTTTTCATTCTTGCAAGTGATGACGAGAATGAATGGGACCACTGAAGAATTTCCACCGTCTTGGACGCTAGAAGTGACCAGAGCGGGGATAGTAAATCCGTAATCGTTTCAATTAAAGCTCATTACGCGGCGATTGACTCTTTCACTCCTTTCATCGCGCAGGTTGTTGAAGTACTCAATCACGAGTAAACCCAAGCTTACTGATGTCAAATAGCCTGAATGCGTCAATGCGGCAGGATCAAATTGCCTACGACTAAATCAGCCAGCCCCAGACAAAGCATCCAGTGGCTGGGGACAAATCGCTCCGCTACCCGGAAAAGAGAAACATCAAATACTTCAAATGGCGACGATGATCGAGAGAATCACAAAACCGCCACACGAAAAATCCCAAGACCGTCAAGCCATCTAGAGATGGATAAAAATAATTGAAGATTCTGACAATTGAGATAGAAGATCAGAATCGGTGAAACCCATGGGAGTGAGTTCTCCCATTTTCTTTGAAGAGGCCAAACCGGGGGCAAACTCTCATGATCCCCCATAAAGACGCATCGGACCAGGGTTATTAAATCCAGAGATAACAAACATCAAGACAAGCCTTACCAAGGCAAAATACTTGAAGAACATCGTCCCTTCAAATGTTGGAAACCCCGAAGGGAGTATCTCTTTCCTGAAATTTCAAATGAAGTCAAAACCTACACCTGTTTCTTCATGTGCAGGTGCATGGACGTTGTCAAAATTGAATTGAAAATTGCCAACAAACACAGAAAGTGCTAAGGCATATTGCCAGGACAAACGTCGCCCAACTGGGGCAGAACGGCCGTTAATCTCACGAACAACACCCATAAATACAGACAAGAGAAGACATTCCCAAAGTGGGTGATGATTGCAGCAAAATGTAGGAATGAATTTAGTTGGGGCAGGCATGAAAAACCATGCCTAACTGGGGCAAGTGAATCATTTGTACGCCGGACGTTTCTTCTCTGGCAAAATCCAGGGACGCAATGACATAGTCGTCCGCATCAGAAGTAAACCCCAAGATACAAATTTAGGTGAACGGTAACTTTGTATCATTCCAATTTGATCTCCAAAGATCCCACATGTAACATGAGTTTTTCCTCATTTAGCAGGAAGGCGTTGGCGCCGAAAGCCACAAAAGAAAAGAACTCACTAATTGGGGAGCGAACAAAATTATCGGCCTTGGAAGTCATGCACTCCAAGAAATGGTCTTTGATTATAAGATCGAGTGGAGGGTAAAAAGTATCGCTTCCACACATCATGCTTTGACATGCATTCCGATAACAATTTCCTTTTTCCTTGAATAAAAGGAACTTTGAGGAATGGCGCTGGAATGCGCCCAAAAACACAAATGGATCTCCTCTGGGGCAAATCCTCGAGAATGATTCATCGCCAACCAAACGGATGGATCGTGGCCACAATATAGTTGGCCAATTTCTGCAAGCCGCGCGTTTGTGTTCAAATGAAAACGCCAAGCAAGAACAAGGCGGTATCGTTCCAATTTGTCTTGAATTTTGGAACGCAAACTGACACTTATTGTTTGTTTTTTACAGGGGCTCGCCATCAAGGCAAAACGGGTTTTCACATCCTATGTATTACCCGTTGGAATACATGACCAAGGGTAAATTGTATCGTTCTAATTTTTTGAAAAATTCGTGAACGTACAATAACATATTTCTTCCGCATTTTCAGGGATCTCCAGCCGCGGGGGACAGGTAAGTATCCCTTTCCCCAATCCATTGAAGATGTTAAATAAAAAACAGAGAGAAAAAGAAAAGCTTTCAGAATCAAATGTCTAGAAAAGACATAGAATTCAAACTTCATTGGCATTCATGTTTTAAAACAGGAGGTTGTCTGAACATGAATAAGAACATGCATGGTGCATCATAAAATCCCCTTGACGGGTAAAATTTTTGGAGAAAATGAAAGAGATTTTTTCCAATCAAAAGTTCAAAACTTTCAAAAGGACGTTTTCTCAAAAGACGAAAGGCAAAGCCTAATCCAAACACGTCCTATACACACTTGAGAGAGAAGTGGAGCGGATCAGATAGCAAAATCTGGACCTACGGAAGTAAGGACCATCCGTAGCGATTACATGGAATGGGACGACGGAGGCATTCGTTTCTTATCCCCAAACACTACAGGTGACCATTGACAACCCCTTTGAACGGCGGTTTTCATTCTCAACCCTGTCAAGAACCACCCTACATCGGGGCAAAATGGAGGTGAGTCCAGCAGCATCAGGAGAAAATGGTTAGAAATTTTCTTGCTCGGACTAACATCAATCTTTGTGTGTTGTTTATATGGAAATCCAAGTGCCATTAGGATGACGAGAAGCATTCATTTCTCTATCCCACACACTGAATCCTTTGCACAGCCAACCTGAGCCTGCAAATTCATTTCATGAACCCATTGGTGATCATCCCACCACTTCAAAAATGGAAGAGTACAAGACTCAGGGATTACGAAGAGAATTCCCGGACTGATATTTAAAGCATGTTTAGATATATGTCTAACATGATCCCATGAAGATGAGAAAAAGTGGGATTTCAAAAATGAATGAGAAAAATCAACGGCATTAAGAAAAAGCAAAGTGCCTGGTAAAAGCAAGGCCGATGCTCGTGTAAGTTGTTTGATTAATCCGCAATGAAGCCGGATGGGAAAAGAGGAAATCTCTGAAGGAGCCAAATCCAAAAGAGCTGCTCCCCAAATGGTGCCAAGCGCAGAACAAAGACATAGAGAGAGTCGCTCTCTGAACGCCACAAGAGACGCTCTCTAAAGAGTTTGTGCACACCTCAAAAGCAGTTGCACGCCTCAAAAATTGAAGATACGGAATGGAAAAGACAGGTGACAAGTTTGCAATGATCACCAATGTCAATCCCCTCATAAATTCTGGGCCAAAAATAAGCTTGTTTCGGTTCCCAATCCTACCAACATCATAACCCTGGAACAGTCTTCTCTGACAAAGACACTTGGGTTAACATATAGCTTAGCTCGAAGAGGTACGAGCAAGACTATTTCTTTCTCATTTTGCAGGGTTCTCGACTTGTAAACCCGGAGCACATGGTGAAGAATTTCATTCAAATGACCTTGACTCAAAAGTGAGTCCCTCTTGAAGATCAATAACCAAGCCCAACATTACAGTCCCATGGAAGACCTCCCGACCGATCAAAATGTATGCGCTGCGAATGAGCCTAAAACCTAGGCACAGGTCAGTAGGGAATTGAGTACATCCCCTATAAAAATCATTACCTCAAAACAGATGAGATGGCCTCCTTGTCGAGAAATATTCCAATTGATGTTTTGAACAAACTCTTTTTGGAATTTTCAAACTGTTGATCCGAATTTTCCATGCAAGGAATTTGTGATCACATTTGCATGTTGTAAGAATGCTTTGGATAACCTCCAGCATCAAAATGCACATTTCATGACTAAAACTTAAGTCATAAAATTTTGTCAATTGGACAATTATTGTCTTCCCAAAGATTATTAACATTTTCTTGGTGAAGAAAAATCTTTCAGGTTTGAACTTTCTGCAGGATACCTGGAGAACCCAGCTCTCAGAATGTCGGCTCAGCAAACTCAAGTGAAGCTTTGTCAAAATAAAATCTTTCACTGCTTCAAAACTGAATTCCCGACAAACTTCGGGATCTCTAAAAAAAAGGGGAAGAAAAACCCTTTTAAAAGAAACAGTCTCATCGGACGTGGAGAACCCTCGTCATGAGACCCATTTTCAAAAATTAGGCAGTCTCATCGGACGTGGAGAACCCTCGTCATGAGACCCATTTTAAAAAAGAAACAGTCTCATCGGACGTGGAGAACCCTCGTCATGAGACCCATTTTCAAAAATCAGGTAGTCTCATCGGACGTGGAGAACCCTTGTCATGAGACCCCTTTTCAAAAATCAGGCAGTCTCATCGGACATGGAGAACCCTCGTCATGAGACCCATTTTCAAAAATATCAAACAGTCTCATCGGACGTGGAGAACCCTCGTCATGAGACCCATTTTCAAAAATCAGGCAGTCTCATCGGACGTGGAGAACCCTTGTCATGAGACCCCTTTTCAAAAACCAGGCAGTCTCATTGGACGTGGAGAACCCTCGTCATGAGACCCCTTTTCAAAGCAAAACCAAGGTAGATACCGCCTGAAGGGTCAACACAAGGTAGAAACCGCCTGAAGGGTCGATTCAAGGTAGATACCGCCTGAAGGGTCAACTAAAGGTAGAAACCGCCTGAAGGGTCAACTTAAGGTAGATACCGCCTGAAGGGTCAAATCAAAGGTAGATACCGCCTAAAGGGTCAAAACAAAGGTAGAAACCGCCTAAAGGGTCAAACAATGGTAGAAACCGCCTGAAGGGTCAATTCAAGGTAGATACCGCCTGAAGGGTCAAACAAAGGTAGAAACCGCCTGAAGGGTCGACTAAAGGTAGAAACCGCCTGAAGGGTCAAACCAAAGGTAGAAACCGCCTGAAGGGTCGATTCAAGGTAGATACCGCCTGAATGGTCAACTAAAGGTAGAAACCGCCTGAAGGGTCAACTTAAGGTAGATACCGCCTGAAGGGTCAAATCAAAGGTAGATACCGCCTAAAGGGTCAAAACAAAGGTAGAAACCGCCTAAAGGGTCAAACAATGGTAGAAACCGCCTGAAGGGTCAATTCAAGGTAGATACCGCCTGAAGGGTCAAACAAAGGTAGAAACCGCCTGAAGGGTCGACTAAAGGTAGAAACCGCCTGAAGGGTCAAACCAAAGGTAGAAACCGCCTGAAGGGTCAAAATAATGGTAGAAACCGCCTGAAGGGTCAATCAAAGGTAGAAACCGCCTGAAGGGTCAATCCAATAGTGAAAATCACTTAAATGGTCAACTCAATGGTCCAATCCACCATACGGATCAAAATCATTGGCAAATCTCAAATGGGACGCGTCTTCCTTAGATTCCTATCAGTTAGGAATCCCATTATGGTTTGACCTACCATACGGGTCAGAGCTTAACCTCTCTAGGATACTCTAGTAACGAGTTCCTAGAAATTCTCTTGAATCCATCAAACACCGCGAAAATCGCACAAACATCGAACAGGTAAGTGGCAGGTATGTCTCTCTATTATCTCACTCTCTCATGTCACATGAACATTTCCCCCTTCAAGAAAGAGCATACATGGACAAGCATGAAGATTGGATGTCATGACTCCTTTTCCTTTAGTTTCCCGAGTCGAGTCGATCAGGACTCAGGTGTCACCTTATCTTTGAGAGAAACCTCTAACGAGATTCCTCTCAAAGAGGGGCAGCTGTTGACACCTAAATTTTGATCAACTTTTTTTTATTTTTATTTTTTGAAAATTCATAGAAAATCCATAAAAAGTTGAAAATTGAAAAAATCAATTTTGGTGACCTTAGCCAAGCTAAATGAACCATTTTGACCAAAAAAATAATTTTCATAATTTTCATTTTTTAATATATTTTCGAAAAATACAAAAAAAAGAGAAAAAAAGAAAATCAAGAAAAGTAGTATTCGAGGTCACAAAAATATAGAAAAATAGTCAGTATTTTTATTTTTAACCTCATAAAATAGTAAAATTCATGTTCGATTTTGGGTGTTTTCTGATCACCATAAAATTGAATTTGGCAAAAATATTAGTAATGATTAAAAGGAAAAGGAGTGAAAACATCATCATTCAAAAGAAAAGTAAAAGAGAAAAGAAAAGTTTGAGTAATGATGGGGAATAAAAAAAAAATACTAAAATCTCTCTCTCTCTCCCTCTCTTTTTCCTCTTCTCACGCTCTCTTCTTCCTTTTGATCATTCGGCCGGCTACCTTCTCCCTCAACTCTCTCTCTTTCATTTTCGTTTTTCCTCTCGCTCAGCTCGCCGCCCAGATAAAAAACCGTCCGGTTTTTCGGCCATAACTCTTTCGTTAGACATCGTATGCGAACGAGCCATACACCATTGGAAAGCTTATTCTCTTGCCGTTCTAATGACATATCGTGAGCCCAATTTGGACCAGCCGTTTGTCCCGTAGAGCTGTTTGAAGGAGCAAAGGTCAGACTGATCAGACTTGAGTCCGCGGGTGCCAAATTGGATTTTCGGGTTTGTTTTGGGTTCAATCTTGGTAAGAACACCTCGCACTCCTTGTTAAGACATATATTATTGTGTTTTATGGTTTGAAGATGGATTATATTTGGATTTAAGGGCTGATCCCTTATTGTTTTGTTCGAAAAATCTGAACCGGTTCTGTCAAGGTGGTGCCGTGAACATTGTGAGTGATTCAAGGGCTTGCCTTGCTTCCAATATTCGATAAGATGTCTCTAGCACCTAAATTAGGAATCTAGCAAGCTGAGATTGTAGTCTAGTTGAGTTTTGGATGGGTTTTAATGGTTGAATTGAAGGAGTTTTCTGGGACAGATTCTGGTCATTGGGCGATTGAAAACCGTCCGGTTTTTCGGCCATAACTCTTTCGTTAGGAATCGTATGGGAACGAGCCATATACTGTTAGAAAGCTTATTCTCTTGCCGTTCTAATGACATATCGTGAGTCCAATTTGGCCAAGCCATTTGTCCCGTAGAGCTGTTTGAAGGAGCAAAGGTCAGACTGATCAGACTTGAGTCCGCGAGTGCCAAATTGGATTTCCGAGCTTGTTTTGGGTTCAATCTTGGTAAGACCACCTTTCACTCCTTACATTTTACCTATTAGACCCAGAATCGGAAGGCCGAGCCTCCTGTTGGTGTCTAAATATTTGCTGTGTATTTACTTTATGTCATAGCATTTCTATATTTCGCATAAAAGACCCAGAATCGGAAGGCCGAGCCTCCTGTTGGTGTCTAAATATTTGCTGTGTATTTACTTTATGTCATAGCATTTCTATATTTCGCATAAAAGACCCAGAATCGGAAGGCCGAGCCTCCTGTTGGTGTCTAAATATTTGCTGTGTATTTACTTTATGTCATAGCATTTCTATATTTCGCATAAAAGACCCAGAATCGGAAGGCTAAGCCTCCTATTGGTGTCCAAGGTGTTTTATTTATTTATTTTCTGTAAATTATATTGTGCTACCCCAGAATCGGAAGGCCGAGCCTCCTGCTGGTGGTATATACCCCCCACACATTGTTGCACGAGCACCGACGGACTCCGACGTCGTAAAATTCACCGGATCCCATCTCCTTTGCTTATGTTTATGTTGTATAATGACTTAATATCTTCTTTATTTTTTGCATTGTGTTGCGTCCTATAAAAATAAAAACAAAAAATGCTAGATTGGATGGTTGCAGATGAGCCACGTGTCGTGATCCGATGATTTTCAGAATAAAAAAAATATTTTTAACATTAAAAGAAATAAAATTCGAATTTTACAACAATTAAAATGATTCGATTGTCACCGAGACGCCACGTGGCGAGTTAGGGACCGTTCAGTTGGGACTTATTTTCAAGAAATTTATAATAAAAAAAATCAAATAAAAAAAATTCAAAAAAGTGAATACTAAGGAAAAATTCAAAAAAAAAATTGAGAAAAATTGCAGAAAATTCAATCAACTTAGGTACCGAAAGGGCGTCAACTCTAACAGTTGACGTAACTAAGTCCCCGAACCCATTTCTCTGGTTATCGTAGAATTGAATAGAAACTCCCGACTATTCAATAGGGTGGTCCAATCATACCCTCCAAAAAAATGATTGGTGGCGACTCCATGGCATGCACACTTAGCACATGTCACTAGACCACACTGAAGGTCGACTATGCATACCTCCGTTGCGATTTGGGTAACGGGCCTTGGGAGAGGCCTGCGTCCGACCAGACTGGACGGCCCATTAGCCCTCGAGAGCCCACGGCGAATCTCGAGAGGGTCGCGACACGCGTCATCCGCCATCAGACTGCCCGGACATTCAACGGAGTCTACCCTTTTCGAGCTGTCCAAGGGATGATCCAGTAACCTTACTGGAAATTGAAGGACATGCGATAACAGTAGATCCGAGACACCTGCCGGACATTATCAAAAGGGGATCTGATAAAAACAAAGACCCGAAATAGCCGGACCAAAGACATCAAGCATTGTCCCTCGAAGACCTAACTTGGGGCATCTCTTTAGGTTCTTAAGGTCACGTTCCAGTCGTCCCTTTTCTTTTATCAAGATCATCGAGTCTGTAAGGAGCACCCGCCTGTGGGTCTCCCATCTATCTTCTGCACCTTGATTTCTAATTCTTGTCTAAGTGTCTTCACGTTGGAGTGCGACACTGGAATTTCTCTCAATCATTCGGATTTTTCGGTTCAATTGCATGTCTTACCCAGATGAAATTTTCGTTAGAACTCACACTTGGCATGTTTAACCCAAGTACGAGAATCTAACATTCATTTCATGGTGCGCCGGACATGGAATTGAACCGGTCTATAGCATGCATTATTGGTAATCCTTGGTAATTAACTAAAGTCGTCCATGTTTCCTGAATTCAAGAGGAGACATGATATCCAAATTACCTTCGAGAAATCATTTCAATTTGGATGTCCTATCTCTAATCGAATTTAGGACACATTGGAATTGCATTTTTATCTTCTTGGAAATTTCACAGATTTTCTGGGGATTTACCAAAAGTGATAACCATGGATTACGCTCCTTTCAGTTTTATGTTTTCTCTTGAAAAACATCGATAAGAATTTTTCACATGAGGTTAAGGCTTGTGTAAAAGTCCTTATCTTCGTTAATTACAAGAAAGCATAAAATTGAAAGGATTTATGCTTTACTTCCCTTTCTGACATATTCCTGTCATTCGAACAGGTAATTTCCAGAATCAAAATCCGAGGACTTGCGTAAAGAATCAGTCACAAGTTAAAACGGACCAGGATGGCATAGAAAAGCGCTTGACCACCCTGGAGAGTCAGTTTGCTTAGGTGTTCGCAATGATGACAGAGATGAAGACACTCATCCTCACCACACAGGGGGTACCCCGACAGTCTTAAATTCTAACCTGACTGTCCGACCAGGGAATCATCAAGAAAAATAGTCAACTGATGAGGGCATCTTGCCATCTTTCAAGACGTGGAACGGCATGCAATCAAAGGAGCCACATGCGGAAAAGAATTAGCTGTAATCTAATCTCTTTAAATTTGAAAATTTGTTGATTGTGTTTTATTGATCCTCAGGAGTGGTGCTTCAAGAAGATTGAAACTGGCTGACAACTCGAGCCACTAGGATGGATATTTGAAGTCAGACGAAGAAGTCTACTTCTCACCAAGACGGCATACTGGGGGCAAAGCCCGCCAAGATGAAAAGAGACAGGAAGCTCCGAACGGCAGATATCCCCTAATTGAAAAGGGAACCGTAAAAATTGTGAAAGGATCAAAGCAGTCGACTGGGGCATATCCCACTCAACTAGGGCAGACGCCACCTGACCGGGGCAGCCGGATCAAGTGTAAAGACGTGTCGTTCCTAATTGATTTTCGATCAGATATCAGCATAATATTTCATATATTTTCCTCTCAGGTGAAAAACATGATAAGATGGTCGAATACCAACGAAGGGGAACTTCCCTTCCCTACAAGATGAAAAGGAGATGACGAGAACGAACGAGCCCACTGAAAAATTTCCAGCATCCTGGATGCTAGAAGTGACTAGAGCGGGGATAGTGAATCCGTAGTCGTTTCAATTAAAGCTCCTTATGCAGCAATCGAGTCATTCATTCATTTCATCTCACAGGTGGAATAAAAGATTGTTAAAGCGTAAGGTGAATGCGACAGGACACAATGAGAAAAATTGTTGCCTGTGAAGTAACACTTCAAGATGTTGAAGTACTCAGCCACAGGTAAACCCGTGCTTGCTGATGTCAAATAACAAGATGCTCGAGGGACGTCATGAAATGATGACAAGGCAAAAGATGCATGAAGAAATCAAAATGTATCGATGAGATCAAGAAGTGCCAAAATGTTGCGGAACATCAAATGCTAAGATCTTCGGAAGATCGTACGATCATATCATCTGGTGTCACAAAAGAGAGTACAGAGTAGATACCAGACGTCAGAGAAATTTAAAAGCCAGCCCAGGCGAAGCACTTAGTGGCTGGGGGCAAATCACTCTCTACCTAGAAAGGGTACCGAAGGTCGGATATGCCGAATTCACCATGGGAATACGTAAGGGAAGTCCCTGAAGCAGTTACCACCCATGAATCATGATGAAGTGGAGTAATCCATCAAAGACAAAACGCATCAAACCCTTCTAAATGAGAAGGAGAACGATGCGGAGCCATCCATTCGGTAAAAGGACGTATCGTTCCAAAATGATTGTTTTCTTGATATGAGAATAATGTTTCATTTCTTTCTCCTTTCAGGTTGGGAACAGAAGCAAAGGACTCAGGAGGCAGTGCTTTCAAATGACAAACAGGGAGTATCCATTTTCATGGCATCTCAGACATGCACTGTGGCTAAATGTTTTCAAGAGCATTCTAATGGCTCAATTTGTGAACAAAATCTTTAAGAAAACCTGAAGAAGTTTCTCATCATTTAGAAATCTCTGTGAAAAGAACACTTGAAAAGAAAATTTCAAGTTTTGGCAGATTGACACATCTGATAAAAATGCATTCTTTGAATAGAATGAAAAGTACAAACTCATTTTTTCGTTGCACGCATACATAACATGCATCATGCATATCATGCACACATCCTGCACACAGAGAACCCAAAGGGAGAAATGCCGGTTCCCGCAGGACGAATTTCAAGGGTAAATTGTATCGACTCCAATAGTCAATTATACATGCCATTTACTCATGAGATTTCTTCTTTTCAATAGGGGAACATCGAACATCTCAAATGGCGACAGTGATCGAGAGAATCACCAAACCGCCACATGACAAATCCCCAGATTGTCAGGCTGTCTAGGGACAGAGAAAAAATAATCGAAGAATCTGGCAATCGAGATAGATGACCAGAATCGACAAAAATTCATGAGAGTGGGCTCCCCCACCTGCTTCGAGGAGCCAAGCCGGGGGCAAATTCTCACGATCCCCCATGAAAGTGCATCGAACCAGGATTATCAAACCCAGAGATGACAAACACCAAGACAAGCCTCACTTGGGCAAAATACTTGGAAAACACTGCTCCGTCAAATGTTGGAAGGACGAAGTCTCGAAGGGAGTACCTCCTTCCTGAAATTTCAAATGAAGCCAAATAAATCCCCACACCTGTCTCTTCATATGCAGGTGCATGAATGTCTTCAAATCGGATTGAAAATCGTCCAAAAGCATGGGAATGCCAAGGCACGCTGCCAAGATGAACACCGCCCAACTGGGGCAAAGCAGTTGTCGACGTGATTGAGGATCGTCTCACGAACAACACCCACAAATACAGACGAGATGAAGCAGCATCCATCATCCACATCAAATGAGAAGCGTCAGTAATCGACGAAGGAAAGGAATACGTCAGTAAGGCGTCATCAGGAATCCCAAGAGGGAAGACATCCCCAAAGAGGATGGAGATTATAGCAAAACGCAGGAATGAATTTAGCTGGGGCAGGCATCACCTAGCCATGATGAACCACGTCTAACCGGGGCAAGTGAATCATTTGTGCGCCGGACAAAGGAAGGACATTTCTTCTCTGGCAAAATCCATGGACGCAATGATAGAGTCGTCCTCATCGGAAGTAAACCCCAGGATACAAACCTGGGTGAACGGTAACTTTGTATCGTTCCAAATTGATCTCCCAAAGATCCCATGCTTAACATGAGTTTGTTCTCATTTGGCAGAAAATTGGTGGCGCCAAAAAGCCACAAAAGAAAGGATCTCGCCCAACGTGGAAGCGAAAAGAAATATCCGTTGTAGGGGGCAAGCTGCCAGGAAATGGAACCCCGCAAAATGGCGTTAGAATACGTCCAAAAGCACAAATTGATCTCATCCGGTTCAAATCCTAGAGAAGGATTCGTTGCCAACCCGACGGGTAGATCATGGCCACGAGCTAGATGGCCGACTTCAACAAGCATTACATTTGCGTTCAAATGGAGGCGCAAAGCGAGAGTAAAGCAGTATCGTTTCGATTTGTCTTGAATTTCGAAACACGAACTGACACTTGATGTTTATTGTTGACAGGGATTCACTGTCAAGAAGGACAGAAAATTGTTGGCACAAGAAGGCCGCAAAATAAAAGAACTCGCCGACAAGGAGGCAAATAGAATTATCGACCTTAGAAGTCAGGACTCCAAGAAATGGTCTTTGATTATAAGACTGAGTGGAGGGTAAAAAGTATCGCTTCCACACTTCATGCTTTGACATGCATTCCAATAACAATTTCCTTTTTCCTTGAATAAAAGGAACTCTGAAGAGTGGCGCTGGAATGCGTCCAAAAACACAAATGGATCTCCTCTGGGGCAAATCCTGGAGAATGATTCATCGCCAACCAAACAGAGGGATCACGGCCACAAGATAGATGGCCGACTTCTGCAAGCCGCGCGTTTGTGTTCAAATGGAAACACAAAGCAAGAACAAGGCTGTATCGTTCCAATTTGCCTTGAATTTTGGAACGCAAACTGACACCTAATTCCCGTCTTTGACAGGGGCTCGCCATCAAGGCGAAACAGGTTTTCACATCCCATGTATTACCCGTTGGAATACATGACCAAGGGTAAGATGTATCGTTCTAATTTTTTTGAAAAATTCATGAACGTACAATGACATGCTTGTTTTACGTTTTCAGGGATCCCCGGCCACGGTGGACAGGTAAGTATCCCTTTCCCTAATCAATTGAAGATGTTAAATAAAAACATAGGGAAGAAGAAAAGCTTTCAGAATCTAATGTCTAGAAAAGACATGGAATTCAAACTTCATTGGCATTCATGTTTTAAAACAGGAGGTTGTCCGAACATGAATAACAACATGCATTGTGCATCATAAAATCCCCTCGGCGGGTAAAATTTTTGGAGAAAATGAAAGAGATTTTTCCAATCAAAAATTGTTCAAAACTTTCAAAAGGACGTTTCCTCGAAAGACGAGAGGCAAAACCTCAATCCAAACACGTCCTATACACACTTGAGAGAGGAGTGGAGCGAATCAGATAGTAAAATCTGGACCTACGGAAGTAGGGACCATTCGCAGCAATTACATGGATTGGGATGACGGAGGCATTCGTTTCATATCCCCAAACACTACAGGTGACCATTGACAACCCCTTTGAACGGCGGTTTTCATTCTCAACCCTGTCAAGAACCACCCCACATTGGGGCAAAATGGAGGCGAGTCCAGCAGCATCAGGAGAAAATGGTTAGAAATTTTCTTGCTCGGACTAACATCAATCTTTGTGTGTTGTTTATATGATAATCCAAGTGCCATAGGATGACGAGAAGTATTCATTTCTCTATCCCACACACCATACCCTTTGCACAGCCAAGTTGGGCCTGCCAAATTATTTCATAAACCCGTTGGTGATCGTTGCACATTCCGAGACGAATGCATCATCACTTCAGAAACGGAGGAGTTCGAGACTTAGGGATTACAAAGAAATTCCTAGGCTAATGCTTAAAGCGTGTTTAGACATTTGGTCACATGTCTAACACGATCTCTCAAAGATGAGAAAAAGCGGGATTTCAAAAGAAAAATGAAAAGGAAAAGATGATGAGAAAAATCCCCAGCATCAAGAAAAAGCAAAGTGCCTGGTAAAAGCAAGGCCGATGCCTGGGTGAACAATTTGTATCAATCCCACCAGTGAAACCAGTTTAGAAACAGGAGAAGAAAAATTCAGAAGGAGTCAGATTCCAAAAACTACTCCTCAAACGGTATCAAGCGCGGAGCAAAGACGCAGATAGAGTTGGTAGTCTCTTAATGCAGCCAGGGGCGCTTTCTCAGGAATTTGTGCACACCTCAAAAACGGTTGCACACCTCAAAAATTGAAGATGCAGAATGAAAAAGATAGGTGACAAGTTTGCAATGATCACCAACGTCAATCCCCTCATGAATTCTGGGCCAAAAACAAGCCTTTTTTCGGTCCCCAATCCTACCAAAGTTACAACCCTGAAACAGTCTTCTCTGACTAAGACACTTGGGTTAACATATTTCTTAGCTCGAAGAAGTACGAGCAAGACTATTTCTTTCTCATTTTGCAGGGTTCTCGACTTGTAAACCTGGAGCAAATGGTGAAGACTTTCATTCAATGGCCTCGACTCCAAAGCGGGTCCCCCTTGAAAACCAATATCCAAGCCCAACATTACGGTCCCGTGGAAGACCTCCCGACCGATCAAAATGTATGCGCTGCGAATGAGCCTAAAACCTAGGCACAGGTCAGTAGGGAATTGAGTGCATCCCCTACAAAAATCATTACCTCAAAACATGTGAGAAGACCTCCTCGTCGAGAAATATTCCCATTGATGTTTTGAACAAACTCCTTTTCGAATTTTCAAACTGTTGATCCAGATTTTCCATGCAAGGAATTTGTGATCACATTTGCATGTTGCAAGAATGCTTTGGATAACCTCCAGCATCAAAATGCACATTTCACGATTAAAACTTAAATCATACAGTTTTTGTCAAATGGACAGTCGTGGTCTTCCCAAAGATTACTAACGTTTTCTTGGTGAAGAAAAATCTTTCAGGCTCAAACTTCTGTAGGATCCATTGGAGACCCCAAATATCCAGAAGAATGTCTCGCTCTAATGAAAGGAGCACGCATGTTTAAACTTTATGCAGGATTCTTGGAAATCCCAAATCCCAGAAAAACATTTGCTCCGTGGAGTGGAGCACACAGGTTTGAACTTTCTGCAGGATACCTGGAGAACCCAGCTCCCAGAATGTCACATCAATAGACCCAAATGAAGCTTTGTCAAGATAAAATCTTTCACTGCCTCAAAACTCAATTCCCGACAAATTTCGGGGTCTTTCAAAAGAAGTCGGCAAACTGCCCCAGCAGACGTGGAGAACCCGCGCCAGCTAGGACGTTTTCTTCAAAAAAAAAAAATCAAAACAGTCCTAGCATGACGTGGAAAACCCTCGTCCTAGGACCCCTTTTTCAAAAAATCAAGCAGTCCTAGTTTGACGTGGAGAACCCTCGTCCTAGGACCTCTTTCCAAAATATCAAACAATCCCAGTAGACGTGGAGAATCCTCGTCTCGGGACCCTTTTTCAAAAATCAAGCAGTCCTAGCATGACGTGGAGAACCCTCGTCCTAGGACCCCTTTACAAAAATCAAGCAATCCCAGTAGACGTGGAGAACCCTCGTCTCGGGACCTTTTTTTCAAAAATTAAGCAGTCCTAGCAGACGTGGAGAACCCTCGTCTCGGGACCCTTTTTCAAAAAATCAAGCAATCCCAGTAGACGTGGAGAACCCTCGTCTCGGGACCCTTTTTCAAAATTCAGACAGTCTCATCGGATGTGGAGAACCCTCGTCATGAGACCCATTTTCAAAATTCAGACAGTCTCATCGGACGTGGAGAACCCTCGTCTCGGGACCCTTTTTCAAAATTCAGACAGTCTCATCGGACGTGGAGAACCCTCGTCATGAGACCCATTTTCAAAATTCAGACAGTCTCATCGGACGTGGAGAACCCTCGTCTCGGGACCCTTTTTCAAAATTCAGACAGTCTCATCGGACGTGGAGAACCCTCGTCGTGAGACCCCTTTTTCAAAATTCAGATAGTCCCATCGGGCGTGGAGAACCCATGATCCCGGAAGGATGCCTTGCTCTGTCAAGAAAAGCTCATAGGGTCATGTTTTGCAGGATCCCTGGAGAACCTAGGTCCCAAACTGATACCTTTTTAATGAAAAGTTTGCAGGTTTCAGCTTTCTGCAGGATAATTGGAGTCCCCATATCCCAGAAAGGTACCTCGCATGTCGAAAGGACAATTCAGCCTTCTGCAAGATTTCAGGTAACCCCTAAATCCCAGGATAGCCTTCAGGTGAACCTAGAGTTAGGTAAACCTTCCAAAAGAGACCTTAATGATGTCAATCTTTGGGCAGAGCCTTTTAGTAGGCAAACCTTTTCCAAGACCGATCTACAGAACGATCGAGTCTTCGACTAGTCCCGACAAGAAGGGATATGTCATTCCATAGGTGGAGCCTTTTAGTAGGCAAACCTTTTCCAAGACCGATCTACAGAACGATCGAGTCTTCGACTAGTCCCGACAAGAAGGGATATGTCATTCCGAGGCGGAGCCTTTTAGTAGGCAAACCTTTTCCAAGACCGATCTACAGAACGATCGAGTCTTCGACTAGTCCCGACAAGAAGGGATATGTCATTCCATAGGTGGAGCCTTTTAGTAGGCAAACCTTTTCCAAGACCGATCTACAGAACGATCGAGTCTTCGACTAGTCCCGACAAGAAGGGATATGTCATTCCGAGGCGGAGCCTTTTAGTAGGCAAACCTTTTCCAAGACAGATCTACAGAACGATCGAGTCTTCGACTAGTCCCGACAAGAAGGGATATGTCATTCCGAGGCGGAGCCTTTTAGTAGGCAAACCTCTTTCCCAAGACCGATCTACGAACGAACGATCGAGTCTCCGAGGCGGAGCCTTTTAGTAGGCAAACCTCTTTCCCAAGACCGATCTACGAACGAACGATCGAGTCTCCGAGGTTGAGCCTTTTAGTAGGCAAACCTCTTTCCCAAGACCGATCTACGAACGAACGATCGAGTCTCCGAGGCGGAGCCTTTTAGTAGGCAAACCTCTTTCCCAAGACCGATCTACGAACGAACGATCGAGTCTCCGAGGCGGAGCCTTTTAGTAGGCAAACCCTTTCCCAAGACCGATCTACGAACGAACGATCGAGTCTCCGAGGCGGAGCCTTTTAGTAGGCAAACCTTTTTCCCAAGACCGATCTACGAACGAACGATCGAGTCTCCGAGGCGGAGCCTTTTAGTAGGCAAACCCTTTCCCAAGACCGATCTACGAACGAACGATCGAGTCTCCGAGGCAGAGCCTTTTAGTAGGCAAACCCTTTCCCAAGACCGATCTACGGACGAACGATCGAGTCTTCGACTAGTCCCAACAAGGCGGGATATGTCATTTCATAGGCGCAGCCTTTTAGTAGGCAAACCTATTCCAAGACCGATCCACAGACGAACGATCGAGTCTTCGACTAGTCCCAACAAGACGGGATATGTCATTCCATAGGCGCAGCCTTTTAATAGGCAAACCTTTTCCAAGACCGATCTACAGAACGATCGAGTCTCCGACAAACCCTACAGAACGGGCGCGTCATCCTGAGATTCCTATCAGTCTGGAGTCTCACCAAGGTAGACACCGCCATAAGGGTCAAAACTAAACTCAACGGTAGATACCGCCTGAAGGGTCAAATATGGTAGAAACCGCCATAAGGGTCAACTCAAGGTAGATACCGCCATAAGGGTCAAAACTAAACTCAACGGTAGATACCGCCTGAAGGGTCAAATATGGTAGAAACCGCCGTAAGGGTCAACTCAAGGTAGATACCGCCATAAGGGTCAAAACTAAACTCAACGGTAGATACCGCCTGAAGGGTCAAATATGGTAGAAACCGCCGTAAGGGTCAACTCAAGGTAGATACCGCCATAAGGGTCAAAACTAAACTCAACGGTAGATACCGCCTGAAGGGTCAAATATGGTAGAAACCGCCATAAGGGTCAACTCAAGGTAGATACCGCCATAAGGATCAAAGCTAAACTCAACGGTAGATACCGCCTAAAGGGTCAAATATGGTAGAAACCGCCAAAATGGTCAACCCGTGGTAGAAACCGCCTGAAGGGTCAAATATGGTAGAAACCGCCATAAGGGTCAACTTGATGGTAGAAACCGCCATAAGGGTCAACCAATGGTAGAAACCGTCTTAAGGGTCAGCTGAAGGTAGATACCGCCATAAGGGTCAAACTCAACCAAAGGTAGAAACCGCCTGAAGGATCAATACAAAGGTCCGATCCACCATACGGATCAAAATCCTTGGCAAATCCCAAAGCATGGGATGCGCCTTCCTTAGGTTCCTACCAGTCAGGAACCTCATAATGGTATGACCTACCATACAGGTCAGAGCTTAATCTCCCTAGGATATTCTGAACGAGCCCTAGGTATCTTCTTGAAAGTCGTCACAGCCGGGAGCATAACGACGAACCCTCAGATTCCGCAGGCAGCATCTGACAGGTGAGCTTCAGGTAAGCCTCTCTCACTCCGGCCCATGTTCAAATTGCAAGAGTAAACCGGTGATTAATTTGAGCATTCATCAAAAGACTTAAGGGTCCGATGTCATAACATTTCTTTTCCCTAGTCGAGTCGGTTAAGATTCAGGTGTCATTTTATCTTTGAAAGCGACCTCTGACGAGCTCACTCTCAAAGAGGGGCAGCTGTTGACACCTGATTTTTGACAATCTTTTATTTTAGTTTTTATTTTTAAAATTAATTAAAAATAGCAAAAAAGGTCAAAAAATTGCAAAATCAACTTTGGAAGCCTTAGTCTAGCCTTAGGAAGCAATTTTGAACAAAAAATATTTTTTGAATTTTTTAATATTTTTTGGAATTTATTTAATTATAAAATACCCAAAAAATTTTGAAAAAATACCATCCGTGGTCAGAAAATTACACAAAAATATTCAGAAATTTTATTTTAATTCTCTATTTAATATTTTAACCTTTTATTAGGGAAATTTGGCTTGGTTCATGGGGTTCCTTCACAAACCTAATCCCGAACCGGGCCTAAAAAATCCTTTTCGAGTCTTTTAATTTTCAATTCTCGGTTTTTATAAGCTATGAAATTGGACTCTAAAGTATTGAAATGCAATTGGGTCAATTTGCTCTCCAATTTGATCAATTTTAGCCAAAAGGGCTTAATTGCATAAAAATCTTTCAATTTAGTCCCCGGTTTCACAATTTTTGAAATTAAATTTCACACGGGCACACCCATTAAAATTAAACACCTCTACCCAATAGTTTTCATCATGCTGAATCCATTGTTGGGCTCAATTTTGGCTAATTCGATCGTTTAGGCCTTCGATTTGGCGAAATTAAATTTCGGATCCTAGGGACAATTTGGGGTTTTCGCAGAATTTCAATAAATTGATTCACGAAAATACCCATATTTGATGGAAAACATGTCAAGGAATCCGATTTTGCCATCAATTTCATGAAAATAGGTCATTTGGGGGGTCAATTTGGCGATTTGGGCGATTTGGCCGAACCGGGCCGGTCGGGTCCGACCCGACCCGACCCGACCCGGCCCGACCCGGGTCTGCAGCAATGCACAGAATGTGCAGCAGACCCGTGGACAGCAGAAGAGGGGCGGCATGGGCGTGCGCTTGGGGAAGAAAAAAAGGCGACAGGCGTGGGGGGACATGGCAACATCGGGCAGAGGTGGCGGACGCGTCGAGGCGCGCCGGTCGGCCACGAAAACCGGCGAGGGAGCTCGATTTTAAGCGGAAGCTCGGCCATGGGAGAGAGAGACTTTTTTGGGCAAACCCGAGGGAGAAGCGAGCACCGAGGACCTTCAGCAACCTGCACAGATCATCAAGGAAGCATTGGTGGCCGGCGGCGAGCTTCGAATAGGTCGGTATTCTCCTCCGATCACCGTTTCTCATACGCACGCCATGTGTTCGACAAAATGCCGATGGATGCCTCGACTTGGTTTTGTCTCGGCCGTGCCTTTCCCGACCCCCATTTGCGCGTATCAAGCTTTGAATATGTACTAGCATTGCTTCTAAACTCGTTTTGACCTTTGTTTTGCATTGAACCGCGACGAAACACGGCTCGGAGCTTCGCCGGCTTTGATCCGGACCGGGAGCTCGGCGAGGGATTTCCGGCGGCCGCCGACCATCAAGGGACCCCAGGTAAGTCCTCAAACCTCCCTTGGATGCTATGTGAATGAAAGAAAACGAGTTTGAGCGACAAAAAATTTCTGCAAATCGGTTCGCCGGAGCCGGTTCGGTCGCCGGATTTTTGGGGCGGTTCCCGACGTGTTTCTTGCCATGTTTTGGTCTTATATTGTTGCTGAAGTTATGATGAGTTGAATGCCGCAAGAACGGGCGAAAAATACCAAGTTTCGGGTCCGTTTCGCAATTTTCCGGCGACCTCGCCGGAATTTTCACTATTCCCGCCGGAATTTTCACTGTTCATCGTCTTCTCCGGCGACCCTCCGGCCGGTCAACGGTCAACGGCCGACGTGGCGTGCCACGTAGGTAGCCACGTCAGCCGGGTGGGGTCCGGTCCGGTTATTTTTAAATAAAACAAACGGACGGCCACGATCGCGACACGTGTCGCGATCCTGGAATTTTGCAAAATAAAATAAATGATTTTCGGATAATTAATTCAAATCAATCCGACGGCCGAGAATGTGCCAAGTGGCTTTCTGTGGATCGTCCGATCTTGTCCAAGATCGGACGCACCAGGAGTAGCCACGTGGCACAACGTGGAGCGTTCGATCCGAAGGTTTTTCTAAAAAAGGAAAATAATTGATTTTTGATCCAATGGCTACGATGTGGCCACGTGGCTCACTGAGGGACGTCCGATCTAGTCTTTGATCGGACGCACCAGGAGTAGCCACGTGGCACAACGTGGACCGTCCGATCCGGGGAATTTTCGGATAATTAAATAAAATAGATAAAAAACCAAAAAAATTGTTAAAAAATAGGAAAAATATTTAAAAATATAAAACGGCGTCGTTTTTAGGCCGGTTTCGACCCCTAGGGTCGGGCCGGGCGCCCGAGAGGCGTGGGCCGGGTCTGACCCGGCCCGGAAAATATTTTTAAATATTAAAAAATTCAGAAAATAATAAAAAATAATAAAATAATCAAAAAATCAATAAAAAATGAAAAATCATGAAAAATTCAAAAAAATTCGGAAAATTCAGAAAAATTCTAAAAAATTCCAGAAAATAAGAAATGGCCACATTCAACCGGTCATGGCCTGTTTCGGGTCTTTTGACCCCCCATCTTTTCCGAAATGACGGTTTTGCCCTTCCGGCAAACCATCCTCCAAAAGATTTCTAAAAAATCCAGGAAAATCCAAAAAATAGGAAATGGCCACAAACAACTGGCCAAGGCTCATTCTGGGTGTTTTTTGAACCCCGACGCTTCTTAAAATGACGATTTCGCCCTTTGGACGAATCGTTTTCCAAAAATTGAAGAAAAATCAAGAAATTCCAAAAAATTCCCAAAAATGGGAAATGGCCACAATCAACTGGCCATGGAATATTTTGGGTAATTCGGTATCCAAACCTTCCAAAAAATGACAATTTTGCCCTTCGGGCTAATTGTCCTCGAATCTTCCCATTTTACCCCTAGTCCCAAACCGCATCTTCGCTAAGCCCTTATGGCTATACTAGGAGGCCCATGATTGAAATTGACGTGCATTGACATGATTTATTTATGCACTTGACTGCGCTTTCATTATATTGACTGTGATTTGATAGGACCAGTCTTCCAATCTGCATGAAACCCTGACTCATACCTATCTCACCCAAACTTGCGCCTGCATGAAATCTTAATTAGGAAAATCACTCGCGTTAGGTACCGAAAGGGCGTTGGTAACGACACCGACGTAACCAAGTCCCCGAACCCAAAATATCTGGTTCTGCAGAACTGATCGATCTCTCCCAATCGGTCAGTAAGGTTTCCGGTCTACCCTCCAAGAAAGACCGGCGGCGACTCCAAATGCATGCACAAGTTGCACATGCCACCACGACCACACTAAGGTCGAAAGCGATCGACTCTTATCGTCGAATCCTTTGAAAAATACACCAGCCGCGATTTGGTATGGGCCTGGGAGGGCCCGCGCCGATCCAAAACCCGCGATCGGTAATCCATTAGCCGCGTCCTTCGTTTTTCGGACGGGTCGCGACAGCGTTTTAATTGTGGCAAAAAATAACGATCTTCCACCAAGGCGATGACTTATCACGTCCAAGATGTCCTCCAAGGCTCCCACCATGTAATTCCCGAATCAACGCTGGTAAAGATAAGGCTGCCAGTGCTTAATAGCTCGAACTACTGCATAGAATTCTTGCTCGTAGGTGGACCATCGTCGTCGAGCGTCATTCAACTTTTCACTGAAATAGGCAACTGGTTTTCCTTCCTGCGATAAAACCGCGCCAATTCCTACCCCAGAAGCATCACAATCTAGCTCGAACAACTTATCAAAATTCGGTAAGGTAAGAACAGGGGCAGTAGATAACTTTTCTTTTATCAAGGCAAAGCTCGCCTCAGCCTCTTCACTCCACTTAAATTGGCCTTTCTTTAGATATTCTGTAATCGGCACTAAAATAGTACTGAAATTACGGATGAACCTGCGATAGAATGTCGCCAGTCCATGAAAACTTCGCACTTCCCCAACAGTCTTGGCGTAGGCCAATCTCGAATGGCAGCAACCTTCGCTTCATCAACTCGAAGCCCATCTGCGCCAACAATATATCCTAAAAACAGCAATTGATCCGTCATGAAACTGCATTTAGGTAGGTTGATATAAAGTTGATTTTCCTCAAAAACCTGCAAAACATCTTGAAGGTGTTCTACATACTGCTGCTCATCTGGGCTATAGATAAGTATGTCATCGAAATAAATCACCACAAACTTGCCCAAGAAAGGTTTAAGGACTTGCGTCATCAGACGCATAAAGGTGCTGGGTGCATTACTAAGCCCAAATGGCATAACTAACCATTCATAAAGTCCTTCGCTAGTTTTGAACGCCGTCTTCCATTCATCCCCAGGTCTCATGCGAATCTGATGGTAACCACTCGTCAAATCGATCTTCGAAAAGATCTTTGATCCAGACAACCTGTTAAGCATATCATCCAAGCGAGGAATAGGGAAGTGGTACCTCACGGTAATTTTATTTATCGCTCGACTATCCACACACATCCGCATGCTGCCATCTTTCTTCGGTGTCATCAAAGCAGGAACAGCACAAGGACTCATGCTTTCTTGGATGAAACCCTTTCACAGAAGTTCGTCCACCTTCTCTCTTAGGATCTGATTCTCCTTCGGAATCATACGGTAATGTGGCAGATTAGGTAGACTAACGCCGGGTAGGAAATCAATCTGATGCTGGATGTCTCGCAATGGTGGTAATCCATCAGGTAGGTCTTCAGTAATAATACCAGAGAAAGCCTTTAGTAAAGGCTACAGGGCTTCTGGAATCTCAACGGTTTCCTGCTTAGATCCATCATCAACAATTAAATACATACCATTCCTCTTACGAACATGAAGTAAAACTCCAGTCTCACCACCCTTAGCCTGCTTTTTCAGAGGTTGTGGAACACGAACAGTTTCATCCAAGGGACGAAGGATAATCTTCGTCCTTCCCCACACGAACGAATAAACGTTCTCACGAGCTCGGTGAGTAACATCCATGTCATATTGCCATGGCCGTCCCAACAAGACGTGGCATGCATCCATCTCAACAACATCACAGGTTATTGTTTCCTTGTATGTTTTCCCAATAGAAATAGGTAAACGACAAACCTGTGTTACCTTTAACTCGGGTCCCTTACGAATCCATCCGATCGTATAGGGCGAGGGGTGAGCTTTAGTCTTTAGCTTGAGATGATCGACAAGTGCCTGTGATACAATGTTCTCGCAACTCCCACTGTCAATATAACATTGCAGACCTTACCACTTACAGTGCATCGGGTACGAAAAAGGTTGTTCCGCTGCGAATCCTCCCTCCGTGGGGTTAACAGCAACCGCCTAATCACGCAGTTAACATGTTCGCCCTCTTCATTGACTATCTCTTCTTCATCCCCCCAATCCTCTTCATAAAGTTCATCGTCAAGTTCGACCAAATTTGCCATCTTCCGTCGTGGACAATAACTAGAACGGTGCCCGGGTTCATTACACTTAAAGCACTTCCCTGAATAGGGTTTGGCAACATCATGAACCTTAATCGCAGGGACTGAAGTAGGCTTGGGAGCATCAACATTGCTTCCCGAATTTCGGTTTGCATTGTTGAATTGCCGGTTTGAGGACTCAGCACCCTCCTGCGATCTTCCCCGAACGAATTATCCTTGAGGATTATAGTTTCCTGATCTGTTAGAATAATTATTCCGCTCCAACTGCAACTCAACCTTCCTAGCCATCTCTTGCGCATCCTCAACAGAATACAAACGATGTAACGAAACATGATCCTGAATATTTAAATTAAGACCGCTGACATACCTAGCAGTTTGCTGCCCCTCAGATTCAGCCAGATTATTTCATGCCGAAAGTCTAAGGAACTCCTCTGTGTATGCTTGGATAGTCCGACCCCCCTATTTGCAAGCCTAAAATTGCTGGAACAAGACTTGCTCAAAATTAGGAGGAAGAAACCGATCCTTCAGCAATTCTTTCATGCTAGCCCAAGTTCGGATAGGGGCTTTCCCTTGTCGGCGCCTGGAGAGTTGCGTCTGTTCCCACCAGGTTGAGGCGCAGGCTTTCAATTTGTACGCCACAAGTTTAACTTGACGATCCTCTTCGATTTCCATGGCATCGAAGAGCTTCTCAACCTCCTAAAGCCAATCCAGAAAATCTTCACTATTTAGGCTACCATTGAAGGTAGGAAGATCGACCTTTAGTTGATACGGCTCGGGCTCTCGTCGATATCTTCCATGCTGACGACCTCCACGAACAGGTTCGTCAAGGACCCCCCTGAATAGAGGGTTTCCACGAACAGGAGCATATTGGAATTCGACTTCATCTTTTGCTTCAAATTCCTCGACATAGCCTCGTCGTCCTTGTCGGGGATTCGCCCTTCGCTCCACAGCTACTTCGGGATCACGAGCGACAGGAATTCGCTCAGTTGGAAGAACGCTAGGGTTAGGGTTTGGGTTGGCAGACAACCATTGGATGGCGGCAAGCAATTCTTGCATCGTTCGCTGGTGGTCATACATGTCGCGACCCTCTCGAGGTTCGCCGTGGGCTCTCGAGGGCTAATAGGCCGTCCAGTCTGGTCGGACGCGGGCCTCTCCCAAGGCCCATTACCCAAATCGCAACGGAGGTATACGTAGTCGACCTTCAGTGTGGTCTAGTGACATGTGTTAAGTGTGCATGCCATGGAGTCACCACCAATCATTTTTTGGAGGGTATGATTGGACTACCCTATTGAATAGTCGGGAGTTTCTATTCAATTCTGCGATAACCAGAGAAATGGGTTCGGGGACTTAGTTACGTCAACTGTCAGAGTTGACGTCCTTTCGGTACCTAAGTTGACTGAATTTTCTGACCTAAGATTTCATGCAGATGAGTGGAGTACGAATCCTAAATCTAGGAATTCATGCAAATAGGAATGACTATCCTGGCAATCACAATCAATAATAAAAGGCGCAAATCAATGAATCCAAATATGCAAAATAAACACATCAAATCAACATGACACTCATAAGAAGGCTCTATTAACCTAAATAAGTATCAATCAAGCTTAGGAATGATTTAGACATGATTTTACCTATAATGGGTAAAGTCGTAATTTTGAGACAAAAGGGACGATTTGCCCAAAAAAGGCAAAATCATCATTTCGGAATGAATTCGGAGTAAAACAATGTCAAAAATAGGTTTGGTCACTCAATTGACCCATTTCCTATTTTTTTTTGCAATTTTCATGATTTTCTGGAATTTTAGAAACCGATTTACCATTCGAAGGGTAAAATCGTCATTTTCTAAAAATGAGAATGAAATGTGGAAATCCTAGACATAAGGTTTAGCCACCTATATGGCTCATCGCCAAATTCTAAGCAATTTCCACAATTCATCGGAATATCAAAGACGATTTACCCTTTGAGGGGTAAAATCGTCGTTTTGGATTAAACGGGAGAAAATCCTGAAAAACGACAACCAATCAATTTCTTTTGATCATTTTCAGCCTTGGGAATTTTCTAGAATTTTTTTTAGTAATTTTCTGCAATTCTTCTCAATTTTTTGTTTTTCTTTAATTTTTCCATTTTTTTGGCATTTTCTGATTTATTAATATTTTTTTTATATTTTCAGAAAATATTTTAACAAAAAGCATATCATTGGCAATAGACAAAACTCAACCAGATAAATAAGCTAACTACCGAACTGAGATAAATACATGCAAACCAAATCTATAATGGCGACATTTTAGAAAAATAACCCTGATATACGGATCGGGTACGTAAAACATACCGGATTGGACACCGGCCTTCAATCGCCCAGCCCCAGCCTGCGACCATCTCCATGCACATCACCTGTCGATCACCACATCAAAATGTCAACAATCAATTTTACAAGTTTTAAGACCGGTAATAAATAATAATAATTTAAAAAATAAATAAATCCGGGCTCGGAAACGGGCCAATTCGTTCAGCCATGGACCGGCTATGGGATCAGCCACGGCCCAAGATCACGGCTTTGGCCCACAGCCTCGGCCCACGGCCTCGGCTATGGGCTCGGCCATGGCCCAAGATCACGGCCGCTCGACCCACGGGATCGGCCCGAACACGATGGATTCGTGGCCAAGCGGCGACGACGAAGAGCGACGACGTGGCGGGGGGCGAAACAGAGGAGGAAGATGGAGGGGGATTGCGGTATCTAGGAGCTCCACGAGGTCGTGATAAACAGCAAGACGGACGGGATCTCGGCACGGCGTCGGAGGGTGGCGGTGAGGGTGGTCGCCGTAATCTAAGGGAGGATCAAAAAATGAGAAGAAAAGAAGGAAGATGAGAAGAGAAGAAGAAGAAGGAGGAGAAGAAAGGGAGTCGCGGATGAGAGAGGGCCGATCCTCCCTCTCTCTCAATTGAGTGCACTTCAGTGCACTTGAGTGCACTTGAGTGCATTCAAAAAAAAGAGAGAGAGGAAAGAGCAAAAGAGAGGGGGAGAGCGTGTGAGAAAGAGAGGGAGCGGGCGCGAGAGAGAGAAAGGGAAAGAAAAGAGGGGGATATCGTGATGACGGGGGTCCCCTCTTCCAATCATCATGCTCCTCTTTTGTCAATTTCGTCAGTTAGGTCGGTTGCCCAATTCGCACAATTGTATAGTCAGCGAATAATCGGATTAAGGTGCAACATAGAGCACTCAAATTGACTGCCAAGATTCGAAAAATGTAAGAAATACAAAAAAAAAAAAAAAAACTCAAATGGCATTTTTTTTAGCCAAATTCAACTTCATATGTTAGGAAGGAACACATGCGATTGAACTTGATTTTTGACTTTTTATGAGGTCAAAATAAAAAATAGAATTAAAATAAAATATTGACTATTTTTATAAATTTTTGAGGCCTCAAATTCTATTTTTCTGATTTTTCATATATTTTTATATTTTTCGAAAATATAAAAAAAATATGAAAAATATGAAAAATTATTTTTTTCAAAAATGGTTCCTTTAGCTTGGCCAAGGTTACCAAAATTGATTTTGTAATTTTTCAACTTTTTATAGATTTTTTTATGATTTTTTTTAAAAAAATAAACTAGAAAAGACTTATCAAAAATCAGGTGTCAACAATACAGAGTCCGTCGAGTCTCCTCAGCAAACTGTCGATGCTCCTCAGCAAGCTGCCGATTCTCCTCAACGAATTGGGTAAATTCCTCACGCGAAACAGGCTCATCGCCCTCAATTGCGGAGGTTTGTCTATTCACGTTTTTTGTCATCGTCACAAGGAAAAACCTCGCTCTGATACCAAATGACGCAGGGAAACAGTAACTTGGAAAGGAATTCCAAAGGAAAACTCAAATTGATTGAATAATAATCTACCCATTACAAAGAGAGGACGTCCATATATATAGATAGGACTCCAAAAGGAATGCATATAACTAAAGATAATATTAATCAACTCAAATCTAATCCTATCTAAAAGGAATCGAATTGAAATCTCGAAAATTATGCGAAAATTCAAAAATCGCTAATTAGAAAACTGCCTAAAAAGTGATCTAAACTACTCCGGAATGCTGAAATCTATCGTATGTCACGGTAAAGCGATGACTTGGAATTAGACGGTCGTTTCGCTTCAATAGACCAATTTTGAGTGCGATTCGAGATCGTTTGATCCAAGATCCGAAATTATCGGTGAAGTCGCGCGGGCTTCTGGCGATCCAATTTATCAAGATAGGTGCATGCCAACTGTTCTACATCAGGTTAGCAGCGATACTGTGCGCGTGGGTGCATTTGAGCATCTTGTATTAACAGTCGAGATCATCCGATGGCGTGAGATTCAACTTCGTAATCGACTCAGTAACTATGTAGCACAGATAACGCTCGGACACATGGTCAATGCGTGTCCGAGCGTGTCCGAATAGTCAATGCCCCGGACACGCGTGTCCGGGGGCAAGATAGTAAAAAAAACACTCAAATCTAACCTAATTTCACCCTCCTCGTTCAGAACCTCCGTCTCTGCTCCTTCTCTCTGGTCGCACTCTCCTTTCAGGCTCTTACTCGTTCTCTCTTCCTGATCCATCGACTTCGACGCCCTTCGCCGCCTCGGGGGTCGCGGCTCGCCGCCTCGTGGTCGTCGGCCTCCCTACTCCCCACAATCGTTGACGGCCTCCCAGCACAGCTCAGGGCCTTGAGTCACCTCAAGTCCTCAGGGGGAGGAGAAGGGAAGGCGAGGAAGAAGGGGGAGTTTTCGTGGGTGGGTGTGGAATAAGAGAAAGGGTACTTGGGGGTGGAAGGAGGGGACGGGGAGGCGGCGGACGTGAGGCTTCTTCAGGGAAGAAGAGCTTGTGGAGAACGAAGTAGTTGGGGGCGGATGAGGAGGAGATGGGTGCGCAAGTCGAGGAGGAGGAGGAAGGAGAAGGAGATAAGCGTTGGTGCGCTTTACGGGGGACTGTAGAGAGAGAAAAAGCGGGTGGAGATCACATCAAAGAGAGAGAGAGAGAGGGGGAGGATGAATAATGAAAGGGGAAGACGGTGGATACAGTTAAGGGTCTGTTTGGCAATGTTCCCGTTTCTCTGTTTCTGTTCCTAGGAACAGTAAAGAACAAAACATATTTGGTAATGCAAATAATTATGATTCTGATTCTGTGTTCCGGAACACTTTTGGACCACTTTTCAGAACAAAAAAAAAGTTGATTTTTGTGTTCCGGAACACTTTTGCAAATCACTGTTTTCCACGATATACTTCTATGAATTTTTCATCGATACTTTCAGTTTTTGTTGAAACATGATTTATAATTATAATTATAATTATAATTATAATTATTATAATTATAATTATATTTATTTTTAAAATTAATTTAAAAATAAAAAAATCATAAAAATTACAAAATTAACTTTGAAAACCTTGGCTGAGCCTTAGGAACCAATTTTGAATTAAAAATAGTTTTCATATTTTTAAAATTTTTAAAATTTATTTAATTATAAAATATCCAAAAAAAATTAGAAAAATATCATTCGTGGTCAGAAAAATACACAAATATAGTTGATATTTTTATTTCAATTTCCTCTTTAAGATGGTATTTTTAAATCTAAAAAAGATTAAACTTTCTTTTTCGCAACCCTTTTTTATTTTTTCGTTTCTTTTTTTTTAATCATTATTTGATTTAATTAATTTCTCTTTTCTTTGTCATCAAATATAATTATTTAATTATTTAATTTAAATGCAAATGGGGAACAAAAATTTTATGTAGTTACCAAACGCGTTTCTGTTCCTGGAACAAAAATTTTAGCAGTTACCAAACGCGTTCTGATTCTCAAAAATCATCCGGGAACAGAAATACTGAGGAACAGAAACACGGGAACAGAAACATTGCCAAACAGAGCCTAAGATTCTGCTGCTGCTTTGAACTCTGCTGATGATGGAGGATTGGCTGTTGCATCTTTTTTTTTTTTTTTTTTTACCTTTTAACTCGTCATTTCTGTGGTTGACTTCAGATTAATGGAAGTGATGATGAACAACAAAAGGAAATAGCTATGACATTGACATTTAGACATATACGTGATGTTTATATGTGATGTTTAGAGTTCATATAAAAATGATAATTCAAATATATATATAAATATATATTTACTATATAACGTATTCCAGTATATCGAAAATTTCTATTTTTTGAGAAACCACGTATCAACGTATCGTATTGTGTTTCGTATCGCGTATCGTATCGGTGCTACATAGGTTATCACTAGCCGTATCAAATGGGACAATTAGTTCAGATCAACAATTTTCGACCAAATGACGATGCAAAAAATCAAATGAGGGAACATATTTTCCTTACCAAATGACGAAAGATATTTTACATTTCATTTTCTGATTTTAGCTAAACACCTGAAAATATTTTCATTTTTCTAGAAAATGACTCGTCGAAAAATATTTTCCAAAAACATAACATTTTTCGAGAAATGAATGGAGCCTAAATTCCTTGACCAGAAAAGAAAGAACAAAGCCTAAATTTGATTTTAAAAGTAAGCATCCGTCGTATATTGTCTAACCGGCATTTACCGTTACTATATCCATTTCATCGGGTATCGCTTACTTTTGTTCAAACACTTCCTTTCTCTTTAGACATAATGTCCTATCATCGTGTGGGTGCGTCCGCTAATTTTAAAAAGAGTCGTGTTTTTACAATATTTACTACAAAAAGTTGTGGATGAACTGTTTTTTTTTTCTATTTTATTACTTTAACAACCTCTTTATTTTCCGTAATTTTCACTATTAAATTTGAGTAATATTTTATTGGATTTCCGTTAATCCTAGTAAAAATAAGAAAAAGGCTCGTTTCGCAAACGAACCGGCGGCCTCCCGTTATCCTTTTCAAAAACGCAGGAAAAGCGCTAAAAAAGGCGGGAAAATTGAAGAAAAGCCCCAAATCAAAACAGCGGCGTCTCTCCCCTCTTCCCCTCGTCCACACTGTTCACCGTCGCCCGCTCTTCCTCTCATCGATCGAGCTCGTGAATGGAGCGAATACACGTGAGCGTCAGGGCGAGGCCGCTCTCGCAGGACGATGCCGGGATCAGCCCCTGGAGGATCTCGGGCAACTCCATCTTCATGGCCAATCTTCCTTCCAAGTTCGAGTTTGGTATTGTCTCCCTTCATTCTGTCTTCGCTCGGCGAGAATTCAATATGTGTTCGTCTCCTGTGGTATAGTGCGAAGGCTGTAAAAAGCTCGTCTGATCTTGTTCTCTCGTCATTTTTAGATAGAATATTTGGAGAGGATTGTAAGTCAGCTATTTTGATATTGTTCTTTCGTCATTTTAGATCGGATATTTGGGGAAGATTGTAAGACACTGGAGGTCTATGAATCCCGCACCAAAGACATCGTCGCTGCTGCTATTCGTGGATTTAATGGCAAGCTCTCTCAGCTTTCCTTCTTTTGGTTGCGCAATTGGTTCTATATTGGCTTTCAAACCTTTTCACTTGAATTGTTCGAACTCGAAGTAGCACTTTTCGTAGGGATTCTTTCTGTCTGTTTATGTCGCTTGGGCAATGAAAACAGCAAATAATTTGCTTTGCAGCTGCCCACAGCTTAGAGCATTGATGTCCGGATTGAACTCACGTTTCGTATTATATTGCTGTCTTTTAGGAACTGTTTTTGCTTATGGGCAAACCAACAGCGGAAAGACACATACCATGCGGGGTTCAGAGAGAGAGCCAGGAGTTATACCTCTTTCAATTTATGATTTGTTCGATTCCATAAACAAGGTAATACATTTTCCGGCGAGTCTTTTAGTTGAGATGATTTATGTCTCAAATCTTCACTGCTAGAAAAGTTTGATACATTACCAATAATCTCAGAATACCATTTCACTAAACTGTTAGCTCTAAGTATGCCGCTCAAAGCCCATATTTCCAAAACTTTATCCTCAACCTCCTCAGATAAATTTCTCAAAAACTAATGTAAAATTTGGAATGCTTAAACATCTCATGAATTCTCAACCAATAAATGCTGCCATGGCGACTAATGATCCAATTCTGGATTTGCAAGTTATGTAAGTTGCAATAGTGAAATTCGCTTATGCTACGTGTCCTTGTTCCTTGGCCGTTCCATGAAAGCATAATTACTCGAAATATAGTTGGTGCTCTGATTTATGTTAAGCAAATATTCATTGAGTAATAGGCAAACTGTTGACACGCTCAATAGTATTTCCGTTATCCTCTTCTTTTTATTACATAAAAAAAGTTAGGTTCAGCAGTTTCGTTTAGTACGCTGTTTAATTTATCTTTGATTCAAAAGTAATTTTGGTGTATATCTCTTCCTTTGGCTTCAAACCTATCATAAGTTTGGCTCGTGGAACTGAACATTTCCTTTCATTAAACTGTAGATTCTCTTTTTTTGAGCATATTAAAAGCCTTACGGTGTTTATCTTTTCCAGTCTTTGAATTAGTTTCTTTCATGAATCCCTCTTTCTCTTCCAATAAATTGTGTTGAGTAAGTCTGAGAAATAAAAGAAAGATAACATGCATTCCCTGTGAGTTTTTAATCTGATCTTTCTACATGTCACTTATGATCCTTGTAATACTCAGGAGGTGGGTCGTGAATTTTTGCTGCGAATGTCTTATATGGAGATATATAACGAAGAAATAAATGACCTGTTGGCTCCTGAGCATCGAAAATTGCAAATTCATGAAAACTTGGAGGTATGGATTTACTGTGTACTAGAGGGTTATGTAATTTCTTTTATTAGTTCGTAAAGTTCATTTAGGAATCAACTTTGCAAGCTTAGCGGGGAATATATGTTGCTGGTCTGCGTGAAGAAATTGTTGCATCTCCTGACCAAGTCCTTGATTTTATGGAATTTGGAGAAGGTAACTCTCATAGCATCATTACCTTTTGCTTTTGCGCTTCCATCAATACGTTTGCAGATATATTATGATGTAGAGATTTGGTTTATTGCCTTTGAAACTATTTTCTCTTAAAAGGGAAATTTAATAGTTCTAGAGTGTGGATTTTATCAAAGCTTTTAAGGAAGGGTCCTAACCTATTTGACATCCTGGGTACTGTTGCTTCTTTTACTATTCAGCTCATCGTCATATTGGAGAGACAAATATGAACGTGTACAGCAGCAGGTCTCACACCATATTTCGCATGGTAGATTCATAAACCTTTTTTTTTTTTTCCTTTTTTCCATATCGCATGCTTTGCAAAATCCTTCCATATCCAGTTGTTTTATAGTCTAATCTTCAAATTTCTCACCATTACCACGAACAGATTATTGAAAGTCGGGATAAAACTGAAGATGGTGATGGTGGCAGTTCTTGTGATGCTGTCCGTGTATCTGTTCTGGTATGAAGTTTTGTTCATCTCGTCAAATATGTACTCTTATCAATCTTTTCCTTTTGACACCCATGATCTTCTATCTAGAACTTAGTCGACCTTGCTGGTTCGGAACGTGCTGCAAAAACTGGGGCAGAGGGTGTCCGTCTCAAAGAGGGATCTCACATCAACAAAAGTCTGATGACTCTGGGAACTGTGATTAAAAAGCTGAGCGAAGGTGCCGAAAGTCAGGGGTTGGTATCCTACCATTTCAGATAAAAGATTAGTTGGCAAGTACCTTTTATAATATCAATAGCTGGTGGGTTTATATTGCTTACTTTTGATGTAGGGGGCATGTCCCATATCGCGACAGCAAACTTACGCGCATTTTGCAACCTGCTCTTGGTGGAAATTCAAACACAGCTATAATTTGCAATATCACGCTGGCGCAGGTTATGGTTAAAAAGTCATTTAGATTGCATCCTTGTGGTTTTTGAGTAATAGGATCTTTCTCTACTAGCTCAGTAAGTCTATGTTCTGTCAGGGTAGGATGCTGTACCAAAGGTTTAGATGATTGTGATACTGGGTTCAAAATTGGCGGTTTTATCTCTCTTGTTGGATTTTATATATCCTTGAAGCCAATTTTTGGTACGATCGGGTCAAGTTAGCTGGCCTGAAGGCAATTGGGCCTTGTCTGACCAGTTTGTGCATTGGTCCGGTTTAGTCATAATCTGGATTTAAACACGGTTGAGAAGAGAGCAGATTTATCGTTAGGCATTGTGTTGTGTGGGGGCTGGTAACATCTGATGACCCTTGATTAGTTTAATGCTATTTTTATTTTTTTCTAAATAAAAATCTCATATGCAGCTGAGATCGTGTACCACTACACTTGGTCTTCACAATGCATGTTGGCTGCCAGTTAGCTTTTCATTTTAATACAGGCTAAGAATTTACATGTTTCACTTTGACCTGACCAAGTGCAAGCTGGTTCCGTGCTAGGTTCATGGTTCTACCGCATGAAATTCTAGGTCATCATCACATGGAATGAAAGGCCTTTAGTTGCCTAATGCTGCAAAATTTTATTACTTGAAAGATGTGTCATGCATCGAAATTGGCTTGATTGGGCTAATCTCTATCCTATACAATTTGAATGGATTAGAGGAAGTCCTAGCATTAAGTCTCATGTAATTCCAGGAGTTCTAAGGGTAAATTTGGCCATGTTGTGAATTTTTTGACTGACATCATTGAGTAGGTCTAGTTAAAGAAACTGTAGCATCTGTGAAATATTAAATTTTCTGGACTTGTGCTCTCTATCATAGAGACGTGTGTCAGTAGACTCAGTACAACTCATGATCTGTCAAACGCATTCACTTCTCTTAATTTGGTCTTACCAATTTGTTCGACCTGACTAAGAAATCATTCTTTCTGCCAGTATAAGAGGATAAATAACAACTAAGGGAAATACACTAAATGTTTTGAAAGGATGATATGACTGTTACTTGTGATGTCGTTACTTTGAGCATCCTATATGCGATTAAATTGTTAAAACCATGCAATTCATGCAGTGAAATGCATGAGTTTTTTGTTATTAACTCCTTCAAGTTTCATGCATTGGGAAATTTGTGTAGCCTAAGTTTTCATCGCAGGCATAGTTACTGTGCAAGCTTGTCAAGGGTCTGCATATCACTTTTTTGAGACCACTATCATTTAATGACACTCTTTGTCAAATTCTATTCGCATCTCTTGAGATGATATTTGTTGATATGATATTTTTCTTTGCAGTAACTAAATGAACTCTTACATGAACACAAGGATAATTTCTTAATAGTACTTGCGTGAACGTAAACTTTGGCAGACAATGCTTCTGATCATATGCAACTTGCACGTATCTGTCCTGTTTCATATCAGTTTCTTTATTGCAGATTCATGCAGATGAAACAAAGAGCAGTCTCCAGTTTGCAAGCAGAGCACTTCGTATAACCAATTGTGCCCATGTGAATGAGGTCTCAATCCTAAGCCATTTCTTTCCTTTCCACTTTTACCCTTTTATTTTTTCCCTTCCATTTGGATTTTTTCCCTTTTGTTGTGTTATCTGGTAGGCATTTGTTGCTTATTCTTTTAACCTTTTCTATGAGGCAGATTTTGACAGATGCCGCTCTGCTAAAGCGGCAAAAGAAGGAAATTGAGGAGCTTCGAGCCAAATTGCAGGTTTGCTTATTTGTCGTAATTGAGATGGAGAAGAATATAACATGCACTTATTTGCAATGATGACTTTAGAAATTGACCTTCTGATGCTACTGATTTTCTTCAGGGTTCACATTCTGAGCATTTTGAAGAGGAAATCTTAAACTTGCGGAATACATTATTGCAGGTTTAGTGTTGCTACTTTTGTTGTATATATGTCATAGAAATTGGCAGATGTGGTCTTGAAATCACTCAAACTTCTCTAACAGACTGAACTAGAGAGGGAGCGAATCGCTCTGGAGTTGGAGGAGGAAAAGAAAGCCCAAGCTGAACGTGAGAGAAGGTTACAAGAGCAAGCTAAAAAAATTGAAAACTTGAGCTCGATTGTGTTGTACTCAAACAGGGAAGAGATTCGAGATAATTTCAAAAAGGTACTGTACAGGTAACAGGCTGGTATATTGCATATACTTTGAATTCTCCGAGTTTCATGTTTTATTTGGTTAGCTTGCTAGTGATTTTAATTTTTTGTAGTTGTATTATAGCTACTCAATGAAAGTTTTGAGTTCTTTATACGAATCAGTACCCATAGTTGACTTGGCATGTTTTGCAAAATATTCGTTTATGCACATTAAAATGGTTCATAGCTACGTATAGAAAACTCAAGGTATGCCATGTCTGTGCTGTTTCTGCTGCTCTATGGTGAAGCAACAAGCTAATCATTCACGGTGTGGTTCTTTTGGTCAAAATACAGATACAAATGCGTACTTTAATGGCTTGTCCCCATTATAGCTGGGCAGTGCTGTACTTGGCTGGTTATGATATGAAGTTCTAAAAATGATCTACAACTTCATTTTACGGATGTTTCGTAGACCTATGTTTTCTTATTAGCTTTGCTGATGAATAATCTCTGCTTTAATTATTCTGTTAACGAATTGGTGCAGTACTAGAGCGAAGAACATATGCCATTGAAAGATAGATTATCAGAATGAAATGGCCACTGAGTATGATTTATGATATTGTTGTGAATGTATATATATTCATGGCCATCCCAACTCCCATCTGGCTTATTTTAGGCAGTTAAGCCGGCTACTTATAAGATACTGTCCACCACTCGTGTCACTTATTTGTAAATATCCGAAATTTTATGTGAAATATGCTCAAAACTCTCATTTTTACGAGGAAACAAAGTGGAGTAGATCCAGGAGAACAATAATAGCTCAAGGCAACTTAATTATTCTTGTTGCAGATTATTAACACTGGTTTTCTTGCTTTGAAGAGATTTTCCTCATTATGTAAGCAGGGTAAGAGGCGGGATACATGGTGCCCCGGCAATCTTTTGCGCGAGACACTTACGAAGGTATTGCCTTGTCAATCCAATTTTTGATCAGTTATCTTTTTGCTCTCTAAATACAGTGATTTTGATATTGTTTTCTACAATTTCATGCATATACTGCACTGCACCTAGCTAAAAGGTAGAGGCAAGGCTGCATAGGAGGTATACAGAGACTTGGAGTGACATGATTCAGGGAAACTCTGTGAATGGCAACCTGAAGAAAATTCATACATAATCTTCTTAATATCAACCGTATGCGGCATATCCTTAACAGTATTTCTAGATAATATTAAGGGAAATTCAGTTTTCCACAATCAGCTTAGATAATCTGCATTTTATCTCTGAAATTGGGTAGATTTCTTGACTGGTCTTTGAACCTTGACAAGTGTGATTTGGAATAAGTTACTGTTTATTAGAATAAGAGATGAGTATTTATACAAGCTAGGGTAAATACCCATAAATGACCAATATACCCTTGCTATCTAACACTCCCCCTCAAGCTGGAGCATGGATATCTAACATGCCCAGCTTGTTACAAATATACTCAACTCGACTACTCCCTAGAGATTTTGTAAAAATATCAGCAAGTTGTTCGCCGGTTCTAACATAACTAGTAGATATAATCCCAGCCTGAAGCTTCTCACGAACAAGATGACAATCCACTTCAATATGCTTGGTACGCTCATGAAACACTGGATTAGAAGCAATATGGACAGCCGCTTGATTGTCACACCACAACTCCATTGGTATAGGATCTTTGAACCCAAGTTCCACTAACAGTTGACGTATCCAGATCAACTCACAAGTAGCTTGAGCCATCGCTCTATATTCTGATTCTGCACTTGATCTAGCTACAACATTCTGCTTCTTGCTTTTCCACGACACCAGGTTTCCTCCCACATAAACTATAAGGAATATTCTACCAGTTTTAGACACCCGATAAAACATCGAATGATCACCACTACATCTACTCAATCCAAACTGAAGTACAGCCTCAGAAAACTTCCCGAACCATGCTCTGGGAGATTGTTTCAAACCATACAATGATTTTTTTAAACGACAAACATGACCTGACTCCCCCTGAGCAACAAACCCAGGTGGTTGCTCAATATAGACCTCTTCCTGTAAATCACCATGAAGAAATGCATTTTTCACGTCAAGCTGAAGCAAAGGCCAACCAGCAGAAGCAGCCAAAGAAAGTAAAAGACGAACAGACGTCATCTTTGCCACTGGTGAAAAAGTATCACCATAATCGACTCCATAAACCTGTGCATATCCTTTTGCAACCAAACGAGCCTTGAGACGAGCAAGAGTACCATCAGGATTAACCTTAATAGTGAACACCCATTTGCAACCAATGGCCGTCTTCCCAGCAGGTAAAGGAACAAGATCCCAAGTGCGATTGTGCTCTAATGCCAACAATTCCTCTTCCATAGCTGTCCTCCAGCTTGAACTAGATAACGCTGCAGCAACAGTTTTAGGAATAGGGTAGCTATCAAGGGTCATTAGACGGGCCCGACAAGACGCTGATAAACCAGAATAGGAGACAAACTGTGCAATAGGATGCTTAGTGCAACTACGAACACCTTTACGATGTGCAATAGGAATATCAAGATCAGGGGGTTGCTGACTTACCGCAGGATCAGAAGACGTAGAAGACGAGGTAGGCACAGAATCTGCAGGGGGTGTGACATGCTGATGGGGACGTCTACTATAGACATACTCAACAGGCGGAGGAGCTGGAGATGCTAGAGTAGGGGCTGGTCGCACAACAATGTATGTCAAAGAATCATCATCCACCAGAAGAGGTTCCATTGGACAATCAGAATAAACAGTAGACTCAAAGAATGAGACATCTGCAGTGGTACAATACTTTTGTAAAGAGGGACAATAACATCTATAACCCTTTTGTGTACGAGAGTACCCTACAAAGATGCATTTGAGAGATCTAGGATCAAGCTTAGAGAGTCCTGGACGATGATCACGAATATAACAAACACAACCAAATATGCGTGGTGGCAAATGAAATAAAGGATCAGAAGGAAAAAGAAGAGAGTGGGGAATAGCACCCTTAAGGACAGAGGATGGCATGCGATTGATGAGATAACATGCAGTCATAACAGCATCAGCCCAAAAGGATTTATCGATCTTCATCTCAAACATCAAAGAACGGGTAACTTCTAACAAATGACAATTCTTGCGTTCAGCGATACCATTCTGCTGTGGAGTATATGAACATGAAGATTGATGAAGAATGCCCTTTTGAGACATAAATTCAGTGAAAGATGTGGAAAAGTACTCTTTAGCATTATCACTTCGAAGAACACGAACAGAAGTAGAAAATTGAGTATGTACTTCGTTAATAAATGCACAAAAGATAGAAAATAAATCGGAACGACTTTTCATTAAATATAGCCAAGTGGTTCTTGAATAGTCGTCTACAAAAGTAACAAAGTACTTGAAACCCAACTTTGAAACAGTAGGACATGGACCCCAAACATCGGAATGAACTAATGCAAAAGGCTGAGAAACCTGTTTATTGACTCTTGGACTATAACTAGTACGATGAAGTTTACCAAACTGACACGACTCACACTCAAGGCGAGATAAAGACTGAAAACTGGAATCTAACATCTTCAAACTTCCCAAAGAGGGATGGCCTAAACGACAATGAACTTGATGGGGAGAAGCTGCCAAACAAGCCATGCTAGGAGTATCGTCAAGCACATATAACCCCCCCGTCATGCGTCCTCTACCAATCGTCTTCTTCGTCTTCAAATCCTGAAAAACACAAGAATCAGGATAAAAGGTTACTGAACAGTTATGCTCTTTTGTAAGATAGCTCACAGACAAAAGGTTGGATGGAAAATTTGGAAGATACATGACAGAAGACAAAGACATGGAGGATGTCAAGGGGACTGTGCCTATTCCTTTGACCGTTGATAAGGAACCATCAGCTAAAGTAACAGTGGATACAGACTCATGAAAGTTAGAAAAGATACCTGAAGACCCAGTCATATGATCTGTAGCTCCTGAATCAATGATCCAGGAGTGAGAGGAAGATGAGAGACATGCTGTTGCGTTACCTGTCTGAGCAAAAGTAGCTCTGGAGGAGGAAATTGGCTGAGATATCTTAAACCGATTGTACAGAGCAAGTTCATCCTCTGACATTCGAATCAATTGTCCACCCTCAGATGACTCAGAAGGAATGACAGGATCTATTGCATTAGCGACATTTGCAGTGGCCAGATGAGAAGGCTTGCCATGAAGTTTATAGCAGAAGCGCTGAATATGTCCAGGTACACCACAATAATGGCAAGTCCGTGTGACTGTAGTATTACCATTGGTATCATCCGAGGTACTACCATAAGACTGCGACTGTCCCCGACTAAATCCACGACCAGTGCCACCACTACTAAATCCACGACCAGTACGACCTCCACCACGACCCCGACTACCACCTCGATTCCCTTGCACAGCCAAAGCAGAACTATCACTCGTGGAAGATATACCTCGAGATGAGTCACGTGAAATCCTGGAGACACGAGCGAAAGCCTCATTCAAAGAAGCCACAGTGTCTCCGCCAAGAATCTGTGATCGGGCTGCATCAAACTCTGGTCCTAATGCGCCCAAAAAACACATAACAGCTAATTGTTCTCGCTGCTCTTGCATCTTTCTAACATCAGTGGTAATCGGCAAAATAAGATTGATTTCCTCATACATTTGCCTGAAATCGGCAAAGAATTGATTAAGAGGACGACCTTTTCTATCGGCTCTAAAGAACTCTTGAGACACATCATAAATCCTCGATAAATTATTCTCTCCAGAATAGAGAACATTCAAATAATCCCATAACTCCTTAACAGTGGTAACATGTGAAACTGTTGAAAAGTTGTAAAGTTGTTTGAAACTTTGTAAGTCTATACCTAACTTAGGTGAGTCTATACCTAACTTAGGTAAGTCTATACCTAACTTAGGTGAGTCTATACCTAACTTAGGTGAGTCAATACCTAAATTAGGTTTCTTGCCTAACTAGGGTCTCCTTTCTCTTGTATATATATTGACCTTGTAATTACTCAAGTTTATGTAAGGAAATACAGATTTTTCCTTCATGGTATCAGAGCTGAGTTTTTGAATCTAGCTCCCACTATAGTGAAAACGGCGATGACCGGTGCTCGTAAGGACACCAATTTAGGTGTCGAGCCAGAGAAAATTTCAACTGATTTCTCTGGCCAATCGGACAATGGTGGAGAGGAATTCTCCCACAATTCCAGCATGCTATTAACAGTTCACCGATTGAACGGTCGAAATTATTTGGAGTGGGCTCAATCGGTGAAGCTAGCAATCGATGGAAGAGGCAAGCTCGGCCACTTGACAGGCGAGGAAAAAAAACCAGAAAAAAGCGATCCGAGATGGAAGGCTTGGAGATCGGAGAACTCCTTAGTGATTGCCTGGCTGATCAACTCTATGGAGCCAGCAATTGGAAAGCCGCATCTATTCCTTCCGACCGCTAAAGATGTGTGGGACGTTGTGAGAGAAACATATTCTGATTTGGAGAACTCTTCCCAGATCTTTGAATTGAAGACAAAGCTATGGCAATCAAGGCAAGGAGACCATGAGGTAACTATTTACTTCAATGAAATGGTTACTTTATGGCAGGAATTAGACCAATGCTATGATGATACATGGGAGAGTCCGGCTGATTGCAAGAGACAAATGAAGAGAGAAGAGAATGATAGAGTGTATATGTTTCTAGCGGGCCTTAATCGAAACTTGGATGAGGTGAGAGGTAGAATTCTCGGTCAGAAACCTCTACCATCCATCCGTGAGGCGTTCTCTGAAGTTAGAAGGGAGGAATCTCGGAGGCGAATCATGCTACGTGATTCAGAAACAAATGAGAACCCTCTATCCGAGAAATCTGCACTTGTAGCTCAGGGGTTTGATTCTGAAGAAGAGAGGAGGAAGAAACCATGGTGTGAACATTGCAAGAAACCATGGCATACCAAAGAAACTTGCTGGAAAATTCATGGGAAACCGCAGAATTGGAAAAAAGAAGGCTGGAAAAAAAGGAGCAGTAATGGTCGCGCGTTCCAGGCGACAAATGAGGAAGAGCAAATGAAATCAGATTTGGTTCCATTCACAAAGGAACAATTAAAGCATCTGTACAAACTTCTTCAACCTCCACAACCTTCTTTAAATCCCTCTTGTTCTGTAGCCCATCAAGGTAATCATTTTTCTACTGCTTTCCTCATAGAAAATCCACATAAAAAAACTCCATGGATTCTTGATTCTGGAGCAACCGATCACATGACAGGTTGTTCAAAGCTTTTTTCCACCTATAATCCGTGTGAAGGGAATAAAAAAATAACTATTGCAGATGGTTCCCTTTCGGCTATAGCTGGATTAGGATCCATCAAGCTGTCCTCTGCCCTCACGCTTCATAATGTCCTTCATGTTCCAAAGCTATCTTGTAACTTGCTGTCCATCAGTAAAATAACTTCTGATCAAAAGTGTCGAGCTAATTTTTTCTCATCTCATTGTGAGTTTCAGGACTTGACCTCGGGGAGGACGATTGGCAGTGCTAGAGAGAGTGGAGGACTCTATTTCTTTGAAGATGAAACAAGCTCGGCTAGACAAGTTCAGGGTAGTTGTTTCGAATCTGTTACTATTTATAAGGATGATGATATCATGTTATGGCATTATAGGCTTGGTCATCCGAATTTTCAATATTTGAAATTCTTGTTCCCAAGGTTGTTTTTGAATAAAAGTCCATCTTCATTTCAGTGTGAATTCTGTGAATTAGCCAAACATCATCGAACAAATTTTCCCTCTCAAATCTACAAGTCGTCTAAACCATTCTCTTTAATTCATAGTGATGTTTGGGGACCATCTCGGATTCCTACACCCTCAGGAAAGAAATGGTTCGTCACATTTATTGATGATCATACGAGAGCAAGTTGGGTGTACTTGTTAAAAGAGAAATCTGATGTAGAATCTATTTTTAAAAACTTTTACACCATGATACAAACACAATTTCAAGTGCAAATCCAGATTTTCAGGAGTGACAATGGGAGAGAATACTTCAATAAAATTCTGGGACATTTTTTCTTGGAAAAAGGAATTATGCATCAAAGTTCTTGTCCTGACACGCCTCAGCAAAATGGGGTGGCAGAGAGGAAGAATAAACACCTTTTAGAAGTAACTAGAGCTCTACTCTTCACCACTAAAGTTCCCACATACCTATGGGGTGAAGCTCTTCTTACATCTACATACCTTATCAATAGAATGCCCTCTAGAGTGCTAAAGTTCCAAACACCCCTGAAAGTCCTTCAAAGGACCTATCCAACCTCTAGACTTACTACAGCCTTGCCTTTAAAACTATTTGGTTGTACCTCTTTTGTACACATCCATGATAGAAATCGGGGCAAACTTGATCCTAGAGCAAAAAAATGTGTGTTTGTTGGTTATGCACCGAACCAAAAAGGGTATAAATGCTTTGATCCAATTTCCAAAAAAATGTTTGTCACCATGGATGTCACCTTTTTCGAATTAACACCTTTTTTTGGAGCTCATCTTCAGGGGGGGAAAGAAAGTGTAGATTCGCACAATTCGCACAACTCCATTATTGAGTCTTTTCGTCTTGCAGAATCTGAAAATCCTCTTCCAGCAACTCTTATACCTAATTTTGAACCAAATAATGGAAGTTCGGGTCTACCTATTTTGGCATCTCATCCTACTTGTGAGAGTAATAGGTGCGAAACTAGTACCAAGAATGCTGAACTTCCATCTTATGCTCAAGTCTACACGAGAAGAAACAAAACTCAAAGAAATGAGTCTTCTGCTCCTTTAGGGTGCCATGAGTCCGAACCAGGACATGACCAAAACTCCATACAATCATCAGGTAATGCTCCAACTCAATCTGTTCAACCTGATAGTCAACAAAATGATGAGCCTACTGATGAACTTGACATACCTATTGCTATTCGGAAAGAAGTTAGGTCTTGTACCAAACATCCTATGTCTCATTATGTGTCTTACGAAAATCTCTCACCCAATTTTCGTGCTTTTACCTCAACCTTGTCTTGTGTGGAGATTCCCAAAACTGTGCAGGATGCTCTACAAGTTTCTGAGTGGAAGGAAGCAATTCTTGAAGAGATGAAAGCTCTTGAAAAAAATGGAACATGGGATATGGTGGATCTACCCAAAGGAAAGTCCACGGTTAGATGCAAATGGGTATTCACAACCAAGCATAGGGCTGATGGGTCTCTTGAAAGGTATAAAGCTCGTCTGGTTGCCAAAGGATTCACGCAGACTTATGGCATCGATTACTTTGAGACTTTCGCTCCAGTTGCTAAGCTAAACACTATCAGAGTGCTCCTATCACTTGCAGCCAATCTTGATTGGCCTCTGCAACAACTAGATGTGAAGAATGCATTTTTGAACGGAGATTTGGAGGAAGAAGTATACATGGACTTCCCCCCAGGCTTTGACAAAAAGTTTGGGTCAAAGGTTTGTAAATTGAAGAAGTCACTATATGGACTGAAACAGTCACCAAGGGCCTGGTTTGAGAAGTTCACTCAGTCTGTGAAGAAACAAGGGTATGACCAAGGACATGCTGATCATACCATGTTTGTGAAGCATTCTCGTGATGGGAAGGTTGCAATTCTGATAGTATATGTTGATGACATTATTCTCACTGGGAATGATATTGCCGAGATGAACAGGTTGAAAAAATGTCTTGCTTCTGAATTTGAGATCAAGGACCTGGGAACTCTAAGGTATTTCCTTGGAATGGAGGTGGCTCGATCAAAGAAGGGAATTGTAGTTTCACAAAGGAAATATGTCCTGGATCTTCTACAGGAGACTGGAATGAGTGGTTGTAGACCAGCAGATACTCCAATAGATCCAAATCAGAAATTTGGAGACGACAAAGATGAGGTTCCTGTTGATACATCGAGATACCAGAAACTTGTAGGAAAACTAATCTATTTGTCGCATACTCGGCCAGATATTGCCTTTGCTGTGAGTATGGTAAGCCAATTTATGCATTCTCCCTATGAAAGACATCTTGAGGCTGTGTATAGGATCTTGAGATACTTAAAGAGCACACCTGGAAAAGGCCTGCTATTCAAAAAGTCTACTCAAGAAGAAATTGAAGCATACACAGATGCAGACTGGGCAGGGTCAATTACTGACAGAAGGTCGACTTCAGGATATTGTACTTATGTCTGGGGGAACTTAGTTACTTGGCGAAGTAAAAAGCAGAATGTGGTAGCCCGAAGTAGTGCAGAAGCTGAGTATCGAGCAATGGCCCATGGAGTTTGTGAGATGTTGTGGCTAACACGAGTGCTAGAAGAACTTCGAGTACCAGTGAAACTGCCTATGAAGCTGTACTGTGACAACAAGGCTGCAATCAATATTGCACATAATCCAGTACAACATGACAGAACTAAGCATGTTGAGATCGATAGACACTTTATCAAAGAGAAGATTGATGCAGGAGCTATTTGTATGCCATTTGTGCCAACAACGCAACAAACAGCTGACATTCTTACAAAGGGACTGTTCAGACCTAACTTCGAGCATCTCATCGGCAAGTTGGGCATGATAGATAGTTACGCACCAACTTGAGGGGGGGTGTTGAAAAGTTGTAAAGTTGTTTGAAACTTTGTAAGTCTATACCTAACTTAGGTGAGTCTATACCTAACTTAGGTAAGTCTATACCTAACTTAGGTGAGTCTATACCTAACTTAGGTGAGTCAATACCTAAATTAGGTTTCTTGCCTAACTAGGGTCTCCTTTCTCTTGTATATATATTGACCTTGTAATTACTCAAGTTTATGTAAGGAAATACAGATTTTTCCTTCAGAAACCAACGCAGCCACATGAGATTCCATACAATTCCACATCTGATTAAGTATTCTGGCCTCCATTGTATTCCATCTAGTATCAGCATCAGTTCTTGCACCTGTCAAATGGTGTTGAAGTTCTCTCCCTGTCAACGCTACCGCAATAACTCTCTTCCAATGTTGAAAATTGGAGACTCCAGCTAATTTCTCCTCTGACAGACGTCCAGATGGTGCAGCTATGACTTCAGCAACTACTTCTTCTTTCTTATTATGTGCCATAATAAAATACTTATTCTAAACTATTATCAATCACCAGCCAGCCAAACCAACACACTTCAACTCGCCAAACCAACAGCCGGCCAGCCAAATCCCAGCAGCCACACCAATAACAATACTTCAACCACAATCAGCCAACTCACAATACCATCATCAATCCCACAAAGAGAACACTAATCACCAAACTCAATAGCGACACTAATTCAGTCGCTCTAAATTCACAACATCGCCTTCATTCAGTCCCGCAATCCAACAACAATCACCAGCAACATTCATTCGCAGCAAAGAACAACAAAGAAAATCGACACACCTCACCAAAACATACTAGAACAGATGTGCCGACTCAGAATTCCCTGGACAGTGATCGTTGGAGATCAACCCGAGCTGGTCGAGAACCTGGGCCGAGGCCGGCCAAGTTGGCCGAGAGCCTTGGGACGTGGCCGGCTAAGTTGGCCGAGATCCTTGGGACGTGACCGGTCAAGTTGGCCGAGTGACCTGAGACGTGGCCGGCCAATCTGGCCGAGATCCCTGGGACGTGGCCGGCCAAATTGGCCGAGATCCCTAGCCGAGAGCCTGGATGGTGAGTGGTGGGTGTCGAATAGGGTTTAGGTTGGGGCGGCTAGGGTTGGCTCTGACACCATGTGATTTGGAATAAGTTACTGTTTATTAGAATAAGAGATGAGTATTTATACAAGCTAGGGTAAATACCCATAAATGACCAATATACCCTTGCTATCTAACAACAAGCAGTTAAGAGCCTGGTGCCTAGCTGTAGCAAATATCGAATATTGAAATAGCTTCTTTGTTTCTTTGTTTCCCCTTTGTTTTAATTTTGTTCTTTGGGGTTTGGGTTTGAGAGGCTTCTCGAACGTGAACTGACCGGATGTCTGAGCACAATGCACCCGTGATGAGAGTGACTTCTTTTCTTGCACATGGAGTCATCTTGAAAAAATTCAGGGGATACATCCAACCTGGTGGCTTTAATATAGATTGTGTCGAAAGGCAGCAGTTGATTAGCTCTACCATAATGTTCATCAGACATGCCAGTCACGGTTGTGGTATTTTGAAGGTAAAGAAAGTTAAGCAGGTTGTATTATGTATCTAAAGGATAGAGAGACTCACTACAGTAGCTTTTGGAACAGCTGGACCAAAATGCCAATCGGCAACTATGTCATATTAGATAGAGTAACTTGATCCAAGTAAAAGATTTGTGTAAGTTGCTAAACCAAATTATCTGAGATCTCACTATCTAACTGGTAAATGACAATGATATTAGCAAAGAAAATCTTTAGCCGTGAAATATGGTCATTTAATAAGATGAACGGTCAGAACACGAAAAACTTTGGCCTTAAAGTATGTCTACAGCAACTGCAGTTTTTCTAGTTAATGCCTGGTAGATTTGGTGAAAGGACTAACGACTTTGCCAACTCAAGTACTTTCGCAATGTCCTTCCTTCTTTCTTTGTTTCCCCTTTGTTTTACTTTTGTTCTTTGGGGTTTGGGGTTGGAGTTGTCTGGAATTGAAAGGTTAGTAATGAAGTGGAAGTGACTCTGAAGGTATGAACATGATAAGTAGCCAATTTCCATCACAGGTAATTCTCAGATTTGTTTCTTTTACTTCTCTTCTTTACATTTTCTCACCTGAATATCTTGTTGCTTCATGATTCTTTCTCGAATCAAGTACCATTGCCCTCACATCCCCTTGCTTTACTTTAAGTTACTTACATTAAATATTAGTCTTACTCCCTGCATGACTTGAAGGATTCTCCTCTTGAGCCTGGACGAGCTAAGCACGATATCGGTCCACTTCTGCCTTTTGAGAAGTTACTTCAAGACACTGAAACTAACACAAACATTTTTAGCAATCGGAAGAGAGTGGAAGACTCTAATCTTCCTCATCCACGAGCTCTGCAGCACGTTACTAATAGGAGGAAAGCAACAGTCAAAAATAAAAGTGCACCTGTGGTTTGTGAAAAGCCTTTCAGTTCATTAATGCATGTTCTTTTGAATAGCAACGTCTAAAGCTTGTATTGTAGCAGGTCATAAATGAGTCCACAGATATCCATGCAAAGTATGACGATTTGTTGATGGAATCTGAAGCTCAGGTAAATCTTTGCATCTGGGTCTTTCCCTCTATTTTGTCGCTTGCTTTTTTGTAACATTTTCCTTTCCTCTCTGGTATCATACAGAGAATTGCCAGTGCTATAGAAATCGATTGCTTAACGAGAATGCTTACTGAAGCGAAATTGGTTTCTTATGTAAAACAAGAAAATAATGTTACATGTGCTAGAGAGCCAGAGGCTCATCTTGTGATTGAGCAACTCCAAGATCAGGTATCCAATTTCTTTCTTGTATATATTTCTCATTCTCAGATTCTTGATACAGTTCAATCACGGTCAATTTTCTGTCAATTAATCTATTTTGTCGTCTTTACATTCTAGATCAAGATTTTGGAGATAGAGAAAACTCTGAGCCAGCAGAATTTGGATAATTATGTTGAGATGGCAGCAGAAAACAAATTATTTGTTGAGAAGAAGTTTGAGGAGGTATTTACTTATTTTTTTTGCAGCATGCACTACCTGTACTTTCATTCCTTTTTTTTGCCAATATGAAAAGTCTATGTATGAGTGAAGCAATTCTCCGGTGGTGTATTTAGCTTGAAGCAATCGTTAAGTGAGATGTGAGGAAAGTATTAAGCTTTTTGAAATCAGAATGGAAAATGGAAAAGGAAAGAATGTTACACACTTTCATAAATGTGCAATTAATTATCATATGAGCTATGCATTGTGGATAAAATAAGAAGGGGAAGACATAACCAAAAGGGTATCACGATATGTGGGTCCTTAGATAATATGTAAGTATAATCAACGGAAGGACAGAGTGCCCTGTTGAGTTGTAAAGTTGTTTGAAACTTTGTAATTTTATACCTAACTTAGGTGAGTCTATACCTAACTTAGGTTTCTTACCTAAACTTAGGTAAGTCTATACCTAACTTAGGTTTCTTACCTAAACTTAGGTGAGTCAATACCTAAATTAGGTTTCTTGCCTAACTAGGGTATCCTTTCTCTTGTATATATATTGACCTTGTAATTACTCAAGAAGAAGTAAGGAAATACAGATTTTTTCCTTCATGGTATCAGAGCTTTAGGCTCAATTTTTCTGGGATAGTGTTACAGTCCAGCCTTCATTGCTGGTTCTGTTTTCCCGCAGCCTTCATTGCTGCATTTTCAAGGCTGGTTCTGTTTTTTGCAGCTTTCATTGCTGCATTTTCAAACCTTTATAGCTTAAGTACGACTCGTACTCTTGCTAATATTCTCTTGGTACAATGACCACATCCGAAACCACACCCAAAGTCATAAATTTTCCCTCTCCAACCACAAACCAATCGGAGGAGGTTGCCTCGTCAAACATGATCGGCGACCTTCAGAATATTAGGCCAGCCTATAGACTGAATGAGAAAAATTATCTCAAATGGTCACAATTCATCAAGACGTACCTGAAGGGCAAAGGAAAACTCAGCCATCTACTGGGGACAGGACCCAAGCAAGGAGACCCCAATTTCGATGCGTGGGATGAAGCGGATTCCATGATCATGTCATGGCTATGGAATTCCATGGAATCGGCCATAAGCGATACTTGCATGTTTCTACCAACCGCAAAGGGGATTTGGGATTCCATCCAACGGACGTACTCTAAGGCCCGTGATGCAGCCCAGGTGTACGAAATTAAGGTGAAAACCAGTGGGACAAAACAGGGAGGTAAGACTGTTACTGAGTATGCTAACTCTTTGCAGAACTGATGGCACGAACTCGATCATTATCGGGTATTCCACATGCGGTGTCCAGAAGATGCAGCCATTTTGAAGAATTTTATTGAAAAAGATCGAGTCTACGACTTCTTAGCTGGGCTTAATTCTGAATTTGACCAAGTTAGAATTCAAATACTTGGCAAGGAAGATGTTCCATCATTGGAGGAGACGATTTCCTTGATCCGGGCAGAAGAAAGTCGTCGATCCGTCATGCTTGAACCACGAGCAATAGAAGGGTCAGCCTTGACAGTCGGAAAGGTTGATGAGAAGGGTGCTCTACCAAGAAGAGACCACCGGGACAACTTGTGGTGTACTTATTGCAGGAAGCCGAGACATACAAAGGAGAAATGCTGGAAATTGAATGGAAAACCAACCACTTCAAGTCGAGAGTGGGTGAACCGGGAAATGCAATCGAGGCCCCGGGCCCACCTAATTGAGCAAGCTGATTATGAAGCAGAACAAGGGAAAGCGACATTCAATAGTGAAGAAATTGAGAAAATAAGAGGTTTGTTAGGATCTCTTAATAAACCCTCTGGTGCATGCACAATGGCACTCTCAGGTAATTCTTGGGTTATTGATTCAGGGGCGACTGATCATATGACTCATATCTCATCACATTTCAGGACCTATACACCTTGTCCTAGTAATAGGAAGATTATTGTGGCAAATGGGTCTCTTGCTACTGTTGCAGGGGTTGGAGATGTCCCTATCACACCAAACCTTGTCCTTAAAAATGTCCTACATGTCCCTAAACTGTCTTCCAATCTTATCTCCATACAAAAACTCACTAAAGACCTCAATTGTCAAGCTGTTTTTTACTCATCTTACTGTGTTTTTCAGGATCGGGGCTCGGAGAGGAGGATTGGACTCGCTAAGGAACAAGGTGGACTGTACTATCTTGAGACACCTCTCACCACGAGAAGAATCATGAATAATTCATCTTCATCCTTTCTTAGTATTTCAAATAAAGAAGCTATTTGGCTTCATCATTTTCGTTTTGGTCATCCATCCTTTCAAGTCTTGAGTGTGATGTTTCCAGCCCTGTTCAATGGTTTGAATATTCAAGATCTCCATTGTGATGTTTGCGAGTTAGCCAAGCATAACCGTGTATCATTTCCAATTAGCAATCATCGTAGCTCTAATCCTTTTGATTTGGTACACAGTGACATTTGGGGCCCTTCCACGGTTCCAAACATCTCTGGAGATCGTTGGTTTGTCACTTTAATTGATGATTGCTCTCGGGCCACTTGGACCTTCTTACTCAAACATAAATCTGATGTGAGTAGCATTATTCCTTCTTTTCATTCCATGATTCAAACACAATTTGGGGTCAAAATCAAGGTCTTTAGATCAGATAATGCTAGAGATTACTTCAATCAAACATTGTCCTCTTATTTTCAAAAGGAAGGTGTTATCCACGAGTCATCTTGTGTGAATACACCCCAACAAAATGGGATTGCTGAAAGGAAAAATGGTCATCTTCTTAAAACAACTCGTGCTTTGTTGTTTCACGGAAATGTTCCTAAAACGTATTGGGGGGAAGCTGTTCTTACAGCTACATATCTGATCAATAGGCTACCATCACGTACATTAGACCACAAGACCCCTATGGAAATTCTTTCTCAGTTCTATCCTCACTTTCGTACATCTAACGGCCTTACGCCTCGAGTCTTTGGTTGTAGTTCCTTTGTCCACATTCATCATCATCAACGAGGAAAACTAGATCCTCGTGCCATCAAATGCATCTTTCTTGGTTACTCACAAACACAAAAGGGCTATAAATGTTATCACCCACCTTCAAAAAAATTCTATCTCTCTGCAGATGTCACTTTTGTTGAGAATAAACCATATTTTTCAAAACCTTATCTTCAGGGGGAGATTTCACTCATGGAAGATAAGGAAGATGATGCTCTTGGTGTTATTGATAAACTGGATATATCATCCAATGTTCTCGCGAATCCAAACCCGACCACCGTAACTCATGAACCTACCTTGACTCCTACCTCTAGTCCACCATCTGTTGTTGTTCCCACTAGTCCTACTCCCACTTGTCCAACTCACTTTCATGATTCTATGAGATATTCTCAGGTGTACTCAAGGAGGACAGCCGTTCCAACAATCGAGCAAGTCCAATCTACCACTCCGGGTACTGCTAATGAGAGCATGGTAAGTCCTGAACTTTCTGTGAATGAGCAGCCCAGTGATATACTAGAGACGGATCTTGATCGGCCTATTGCTATTAGAAAAGGGATAAGAGAATGTACCAAGAAACCAATTTATCCACTTTCAAATTATGTGTCCCTTGATAGATTATCATCACCATTCCGAAACTTTATTGTGAGTTTAAACACTATTGCCATCCCTAACACCTTCTCTGAAGCGATGTCAAAAGAGGAATGGAGGAATGCCATGAAAGAAGAAATGACGGCACTAGAAAAGAATAAAACGTGGGAAATTGTTGACAGACCAAGAGGGAAAAATCTAGTAGGCTGCAAGTGGGTATTCACTGTGAAGTACAAGACTGATGGCACCTTGGAGAGGTACAAAGCGAGATTGGTTGCAAAGGGTTACACTCAAACATATGGAGTGGATTACCAAGAGACTTTTGCACCGGTGGCTAAAATGAACACTGTAAGAATTTTGCTATCTTTAGCTGCTCATTTTGATTGGGAACTTCAACAGTATGACGTGAAGAACGCATTTTTACATGGAGAGTTGAAAGAGGAAATCTACATGAACATGCCACCTGGTTTCGAAGGAAAAGAAACAACCGAAAAGGTTTGTAGACTAAAAAAGGCGTTATACGGACTCAAGCAATCACCTAGAGCTTGGTTTGGACGATTTGCTAGAGTCATGAAGGCATCTGGGTATAAACAGAGTCAGGGAGATCATACTCTGTTCATAAAACACTCGGATGCAGGGGAAGTTACAGCATTGTTGGTTTATGTTGATGACATAATAGTCACGGGCAATGATGAAAGGGAGAAACAACGGCTAAAACAGAACTTGATCAGAGAGTTTGAGATAAAGGAGTTAGGAAAGCTACGGTATTTTCTAGGAATTGAGGTTTCATACTCAAAACAAGGGATCTTTATTTCACAACGGAAGTATGTGACGGATCTTTTGGAGGAAACTGGGAAGCTTGGTTGCAAACCAGCAGTCACTCCGATTGAGCCGAACCAAAGACTAGCAGAAGCCAAAGAAGAGGCGGCAGTGGATCGAGAAATGTATCAACGATTGGTAGGAAAGCTGATTTATCTTGCTCATACTCGACCCGATATCTCCTATGCAGTAAATTTGATTAGCCAATTCATGCATAATCCAAAGGAATCACATCTACAAGCTGCTTTTCGAGTCTTACATTACTTGAAAGGGAACCCAGGAAAAGGAATATTATTCAGAAAGAGTCCAGACCTCAAGATTGAAGCTTATACAGATGCAGATTATGCTGGATCAGTGGTTGATAGGAGGTCTACAACTGGTTATTGTACCTTCATTGGAGGTAACTTGGTAACTTGGAGAAGTAAAAAACAGAATGTGGTGGCAAGATCTAGTGCAGAATCTGAGTTTCGGGCAGCAGCTCAAGGAATATGTGAGCTGTTATGGCTCAAGATCATTCTTGATGACTTGAAGGTTAAGTGGCAGAGTCCTATGAAGTTGTACTGTGATAATAAATCTGCAATTAATATTGCCCACAATCCTGTGCAGCATGACAGGACAAAGCATATTGAGATTGATAGACACTTCATCAAGGAGAAACTTGAGGAAGGACTAATTTGCTTATCGTATGTCCCCTCAGGACAGCAAGTGGCAGATGTCTTAACCAAAGGGCTCAATGGTGGAAATTTTCACGAGCTAACTACCAAGCTGGGAATGGAAGATATCTATTCACCAGCTTGAGGGGGAGTGTTGAGTTGTAAAGTTGTTTGAAACTTTGTAATTTTATACCTAACTTAGGTGAGTCTATACCTAACTTAGGTTTCTTACCTAAACTTAGGTAAGTCTATACCTAACTTAGGTTTCTTACCTAAACTTAGGTGAGTCAATACCTAAATTAGGTTTCTTGCCTAACTAGGGTATCCTTTCTCTTGTATATATATTGACCTTGTAATTACTCAAGAAGAAGTAAGGAAATACAGATTTTTTCCTTCATGCCCCTTCCTAGGGATGTCCACCAAGTATGCTCTCAGCTTTTAGTAGGGTCATCTCTTACGTCAAAGTCCAATTTATATGGTAGAGTTTGGTATATGCTGCATATGTCGAGCGTATTTTATGTGTTGATGTACCATTCTTTTATTTGCTGCACAACTGAAATTCTCCGGAGCACACGTGTGCTTGTATGTCTTGCGTGGTGATGCCGCACCTCATTCTGCCAAGGAAGTTCTGTAGCTTTTATAATTTCATAGCATGTTTCAACTTCTATGATTTTTACTTGATGCTTCACTATCTTATTTTCTGTTGGATGGGATGTCATTTTTAAAGCTTCTTGAAGAACTTAGTGCACAAGAGGCAAGGATTGCTCGAGAAATGCTTGCTTACAATGCATCTTTGGTGTCAAATGATGCACGTTGCTGCTTTTCTATTTCTGCATATAGGGATATTGGCATTGTTCTTGACGCACAATGTCCTCAAAACAGAAACTGAAACTGTTTCTTTTCTTCAGGAGGGCAACTTTGACTCTATGGTGGGGCTTTCCATGGAAGTTCAAGATATAATGATGGAAGTCCAAAATTTGCAGAATTATGTAGATGGCGCCTTTTCACTTATGGATGAAGTTTTCCAGAGTTTTTTGAGTGTGTCAAACACCCTTCTCGTGAGTACTTGTTGCATTTTACCATCCCAAAAGAATCATTTATTGAATTCCAAGTTACTCACCTACATATTTTGGTGCACATTCAACCTCATAACCTGAATAGTGGCAGTTTACTCTCCTGAAATTTTAGATCTCCTGGCACCTGGAGTTCTGAAGTTAACTAAAAATAAATGCCCTTTTGTGCTACTGTGGCCTGTATATATAAGTGTTGGGTTGAACGCAGGATATTAAGGCCCTTTCAAGTCAGACATGTCAGCAACAGAAATTAGTTACCATTCACCATTGGAGGTTGCATGATTACGCCAAGGAGAAAGTTTATAAACTTGAGAGTGAGAAGGTGCTGTACTTCTTCACTAGGAAAATATGATAGTCGCTATTTGGTTAGTCTAGATTATTTTCTCTGAAACTGAATATGAAATGTAGATTTTTTCGCAAGATTTCTCTGATGGTCTCCAGAGGCAAATACAAGAATTGAAAACTGATGCTCAAAGTTCTGAAAGGGCCTTGGTGGTAAGTTTGGAATTTTAATATAATGCGCGGGCTTTGGTATATTGTTACACATTATCCGAGTTGTTGGTCTTTACATAGGAACTCAGGGAGCAAACAGAGTCGGAAAAGATAGAACTTTTATCCCAAATACAGAATCTTCAAAAGGAAATCTCATTCTTATCCTCATCCACCTTGGCTAAAGAAACGGAGAGTATGAGGAAAGATCTGGACAAAACAAAGTTGAAGTTGAAAGAGATTGAATTCAAGCTGAGGAATGCTGTCCAAGAAAAGACTAAGCTTGAGGTGTCACACGAATTAAATTTTGTTTTCCAATTTTTTAGTTTTCTGCAAATAACAGGATCACTCATGGACTCCCGTGCCATCAGGGTGAAAAAGCATCTGCTGAGCGGGAGATAAAATTATTGCATGGTCAGAAGGCTCTTTTAGAAAGGGATATCAATAAACGGGAGTCACTTGCTGGGAGACGGCGTGATTCAATTGCAATTGATGCGAAAAGGTCCAAGGGCCACGTTGTCAATATTGACCAGACAATGCAGGTGCGAATCATCGAAACTGTCACTTCCCTTATGCATTTTGCATACTTGCAAGCTGGCTATGGATGGTTATGGATTAACGTTCTGTTTACCTTAGTCTGTCAAAACTCTCAAGTCAATGGTCCTTTCTTTTTTTTTTTTTTTTGGGTGGGGCATACAAGATGAAACAAACGACACTTATAAATATTTCTGCTTGGGATTGAATGAAATCCAGTCCTATTCCCAATTGCCTTTGAGTTTGTAACCTGTTTAATTGATAGTTCTCTGCTGGCCACCATATACTTGTTGGGCTGGGTTTTTGTCGGCAGAATTATCCTATGAAAAAGCTAGTTATGCTTCTTGACTGTTTGGCCATGTTATGGACGATTGTTTCCTTTCTTTTTGTTCATGCACTTTGTACGAGCACAAATTATCTTGGTCTTCATTTGACAAGTGGTCAAGGCTACCCAATGTGTTGATGCTGTGTGCGAAATGCTTCTTTAGTTTTTGATGAGTTGCAATGTACTCTGACACTTTGTCTGCTTGTGATTCGCTTGACTGGATAATGTTCATCTGACATCCTTATTTCATATAGCACGACTTTATGAATTGTATTAGAAATTTTCTGAATGAAATCTTGTGAAGGCGTTCCGTAAAGTTGTTCAAATGTTCCCATTTAAGTCCATTTTTGGCATTTTGAACTTCAAAGTCATAACATTATGCATTGTGGGAGAATGGAAGAAACTTCAAACTGACGGATTTTGTCAATTTCTTCCTCTCTTCTGATTGTAATTTTCAGGATGAGTACAGAAGGTTGGAAGTTCTTGCATTTGAGATGGAAGCGACTATTGCCTCCTTAGAAGAGGAATTAGCAGCTGCATGTAAGGAAAAGGATGAAGCTATGTCTAAATGTGAGAGTTTGGCCTTGGAATTGGAAGTTCAATCTCAAAACATGAGCACGCAAAGTTCAGAATTAACAGGGTTGGAGGAAGAAATTTCGAAGCTTGTAAGCTTTGACAGCTCTTAGTTTTGACTCCGACTTTTTGTTTATGGTGAAATGAAGTGAATTTCTGAGCTCCATTTTGTCTACCTAATATGGCATCTTGTCCTGTCCCTTTCCAGAATGAAAAATTGGAAGAATCTCAATCTTATCAGCAAAAGCTGGAAGCATCAATCAACCAGTTGGTAAATGAAAAGGAAGAGTTAGCTATGGTAGGACCATAAAGTTGAGTCACAAGCAAAATGTGTCCAGTTAAGGTGTTTCTTGAAGTCGGCTTCATTGCTTGGTACATTGGCATTTGCAGCAACTTACAGATTCCCTGCTAGAAATGGAGGAGGAGAAGGCTATATGGTCTGCTAAAGAGAAAGCTAGTATTAAAGCCATAGAAGAAAAGACTAAGTTGTCTGCAGAGATTACATCATTATCCACCGAACTGTCTGAGGTAACATATAATAACTATTTTCTTATGGAAGTTTCGAGTTTGCATGAATCTTCTTGGAATGTGTAGTTCAAAACATCTTGGATAACTGCTTTACCAAAAAAAAAAAAAAAATCTCGGGTAGCTGTAACTACTATGACTTTTTGTATATTTCAAATCAAGAATTGCTTTCACTCCATCGATATGACTTGCGCTGTACATTGAGCTAGCCAAGCCCTTGAGAAGGGGCACTTACATTTTTATACTTGTTGAAGTTATTGTTGTTGTCCCACATCGCTTGTGAATGAGTGTTGTATGCTCTTTATATTCATGTGATCTCCCTCCACATAATAACTTAAGCTTTTGGGTTGGACTTTCTAACATGGTATCAGAGTCAGTGTTATTTCCTTCTGCGTATGTGGGCCCACCCTCCATTAGTTAATTTCCACGTGCAGATTGCTTGCACGTGAGAGGGGGTGTTGAAGTTATTGTTGTTGTCCCACATCGTTTGTGAATGAGTGTTGTATGCTCTTTATATTCATGTGGTCTCCCTCCACCTAATAGCTTAAGCTTTTGGGTTGGACTTTCTAACAATACTCATGAGAGTAACATTGGTTTATCCAAGTGAGAGAACAGAGCGGGTGGTCTCATTTTAGTGTTGAAAACATTTAATATATCCGTGATATATTCTTTTCGCTAAAAATACTATTGAGAAAAGTGCAAGACTAGCAAGTGTAAAAATCATCTCCATCAAGATGGTCACTATAGTTTACTTTGTTTGATAGTGTAATAGTTATATGAGTCAGTGCAGGAGCTGAATACTTTCTGTTTCTCGTTTTGGCTGGCACTGATCCTTAAACACTCACGAACAAACTATTGTTGGAATTCTAAATTGTGTTTCTTAAAGTGTCACCTTGAACTTTAGACTGCTTTCAAATTATGTAATCTGTTTTTTTATCTTATTTTTGTCACGCACTTGCTGTTCACTCGGCCTATGTTGGACAAACACCATAGATCGAGAATGAGTACCTTAAATAGTGCTCCAACAAGGGATTGCGGTGATGTTTAAGTTTGGGGAAAGAACATTCAACAGTTGCACGAAAATTTACTGGGGAGCTAGTTATTGTCTCTCAAAGTAAAACCTACAAACTTTTTCTTCAATCGTTATGTATGGAACTGAATTAACTAACATCCTGGCTAGAATGGCAAAAAGTGTTTTGGTTAGAGGTCTTCGATCTTTTGTGTATGTGAAATTTTTATTTTTATTTAAGTTGTGGATGTATCTAATTTATAGCAACAGTTAATTTTGTTAAGTTTCTAAATTGATAAGTTGAACACCTGGAAAATACATATAACAAACAGGTAAAACCGTAATTCCATTGACTCAATAAAATTGGTAGAAATAGTCTGAGAAAAACTGGCGACATGACAACTTTAAATCAAATAATTAAACAACTGAGGATAACTGACCAGCACTGATGCTTTCAAACTACAGTTTTTGAGAGGTTAACTAATATAGGGTAAATTTCTTAGTGACTTCCGGAAGGGATTTCGTCGACACTGAAAGAGGGGAAATAAATGCAAACTTCATTTGTTTTTGTTGAAGGCATCGATTTTCATTTAACTATCTTACCCTTTGAGGCAACTTCATTTTTGTGTGCATTTTGAAGAATGCTAATTTGGTCACACACATTACATTGTCACTTTCTCTATGTGTTTGTTATGGACATTTAGAATTAATTGGATTATATGTGTCAGTTTCCTATGGAGAACTCCGTCTTATTTGATCCCTTTTATCTGGAATCTAAGGTGAAGAATGAACTCGAATTCTCTAAGAAGCAATGCAAAGTCCTTGGAGAGCAATTGAAACTCAATGAGGAAGAGACAGAACTGAAGAGAGAGCACAGGTTTGTCTCATCCATTGTTCTTTTAGTTGAGTTCCATGGGGATGCTTTTCAATCTTGTCATGTGCCGCTTTGAGCACTATTACTTTAAATGTTATCCTATTCTTCTTTGGCTCGAAAGCTGGGCAAACGTAATGTCATTAATTGCACTCTTTTTTTTTAATAAGATTCTTCCCCTGCTAATGGTAAATGATAGCATTTTATAGATTGTAATATTTAGAACAATGAAGTTGCTACTCCATTAAGAGATTATGTGTTTAGGTGGCCAGTAGAAAGGTTTAGCTTCCAGAGAATCAAGCCTCCTTCATCCGTTTCACCAATGTTAATGTTTCAGTTTTTCAACTTATTTGCAGTATGCAGAAAACTTTAGAGATTGAAGAATTGAAACATGCCCTCGAGTTAGCTGATGTGGACAATAAACATTCCCAAATCGTAAGCACTGATTTACCTGTTCTGCAAATTTATAGATGGAAACGTAAAAAGTTGAACAGTTGCAGTCGATGTTTTTCAGGCTAACTGATTCTTTTCCCTGCAGAAGATGAAGTCAGAACTTGAGACCATAAATTTGAAGCATAATGATGCTTGCCAGAGAGTAAATAAGCTACAGATGGAGCTGAACATTCTTAAGAAAGAAAAGGAAGATCTTATTATCAAACATAGAGAGTTAGAAACTGGAACAGATCTGGCAAGTAATCTGCAGGTTAGATTGTTCAGAAAGAATAGCCTCTAAGATTTACTTGCTCAGTAAGATCGGATTATGCTGTAAGTTTTCAGTCTTCATTGCATACTCCTTATTTTTGTTTTTGTTTTTCTGTCCTCAGAATCTCAAGAGCCAACTTCAGGGCATAACAAATGAACGGGATAGGTTAAAGACTCAATTAGAGGAGCAGCAAAGGCACGTGATTGAACTTGAATCCCTGGAAATAAGTCAAAATGACAAGGTAGTTTGATGAAAGTGCTTGAGCATAACTAGCATTTAATTGGCATGTAAAGGATCAGAAATTACAGGGTGAGGTGTTTTCTTTCAGATATCTAAGGCCCAGGTTCAAGCAGATATACTGTCTGACAGGATTTCCACTATGGAAACAAAGCTGCACACTGTAAGTTTGCCCAGTGGGGATGTCTGCCTTTTCTCATATTAAATATTTTTGCTGATTAACTTTGTATTCTTGTAAGTAGTAGATCTCAGGATTGGAATGTTTAATAGCTACATTACATAGGATGTGCGATATTCAACAACTTATCCACAACACCATATTGTATGCTACTGGCGGTTGAGGTTTGAGATTCCTGGAACAACATGGTCTACAGTAGCCTCGTCATATACGAGTAGACGGGTTAATAATCAAATTATAATGTGCAGTGTGAAATTGGTAGAAACTTTCACATAACGGAACATATTATGTGGTTCAATCGGCCTTAACAGCTTTGTTGGTTATAATGTGTAGTGTGAAATTGGTAGAAACTTTCACATAACGGAACATATTATATGGTTCTATTTAGTCTTTCTACTTTGTGTCTTATTATTCAGAAAACAATCGTTCATTGCCTCCTTTTAGATGGTGTACATACTTTTCCTTTGGGGGCATTGGAGGTTGAATTTGGTGTATAATTTCGATATTCACACTCGCATAATATATTTTGATTAGAAAGCTTAAATTCCTGTAATCTTTCGTCCATCCACTCTGGTTGGGAGTTGCTGTATCCTCATTAAGGTGGAAAAGTTGTTTTCAACATAGTTGTATTGTTTCTTGGTTAACGCTTTGAGCTCTGCTATGGAGTTGGCAATTGGGCTTAGGTAGATTGTGGAGATACTTCCTCTGCTAAATTGTTGGATGGCCCTTCTAGCTTTTCAATTATCAGGCATTAGTTTTACTTGATTTTCACACCATCGTTTGGCAGAAACAAGCACCTAAGCTTGGTGGAAAACTGGAAATGACTGCTCCAGCTTCGTAACATATGGATTTTGTTGTATGTATTATTCTGCCAAGCTGTGAGGTGATAAGGGTCTCAGGGTTTTATGTATTTCCTGATCAGATTGTAGATCATTTTTGCCTAGAATATTCAAAACAAGTCGGGAGGAACAATGATAGAAAGGGTTGTCTGCTTCCTATTTAGTTCCTCTGGCTAAAAGCTTTAACTTTACAAGCATCGCTATAAATTTTTATTGTTATCTGATTCTTATGGGAACAAACAGCAAGAAGTCGACAATGGCAAGGAAAAGGCAAAGTTGAGGATGAGACTACGGGGGACACAGGCAAAGTTGGACGCCATGAGATATCGATGCACTGAAGCGCTAAATGAACAAGACCTGATGAACAGAAAGTACGAGGAGGCTTCAGGAAAGCTCAAGGATCGTTTGGCCTCGTCTGGCATTGAGGTCCTCAACCTCAAGAAACAGCTTGCTGCTGCCAAGGGACATGTTCAGCCATGACGTCCCGGGTCGAGGTCACATCACTGTAGTACATACTTGTATTTTTCAGGTGACCGTTGAGTCTTCGAAAAAGATTCAGGAAAGTTTAGATGCCCAATTGTACAGAGTAATTCTTACTTGCCTGTACGTGTAAATACTAGATGTAAATTTCTAAGTTCTGAAATAATTTGTCTGGAATGGTGGAATAGCAACAGCTCTCTTAATCGGATAGATATTATGTCAGTCAGATCGGGATTTGGTAAATTGATGTAAGATTCGATAATATTAGAGTACCGGCTAGCCGCTGGGCTATAGTATGCAAAAAGTTAAAACATTTGAAACTTCCACAACGCTTTGATTCATATATGATATTCTTTAGTTTTTAATAATTTGATAATATTTTGGAGCTTGGCGAAAAGTAAAGCAGAAGTTAGTTTTGACCTTTTTATAAGTTAAACCAAATAATCTTGGCACATAAAACTTATCCCTTTTTGAGGACACGGAACAGTGAAATGGCAAGCAAGAAACTCAAGGCTTCTTCAAAACTTTTTGTTTTCTTTTCCCAGCTTCCTTTAATTGGGAAGCTAAACAATATGAAATAAGTACACTAAGAGTCTTAAAAACTATCATGAAAGTACAATCGAAACTTAAAATTTTGAAAAAGTACAATTTAGTCTTAAAATTTATCAAATTGGTGCAATCTTGACCTTTTGTTGGTTCCATTCAACTTGGCTAACATGGTTAAAATATGAAGTATTAGGTCAAAATGATATCATTTTGATCATAATATGATTTTTTAGTAGAAATTTTATTTAAATCAAGTTAAAATAAGCTAACTAAAAAAAACACACAAAATGGAACAACAACCGTCGCCGTCGCTGCCCGTGCGACGATGATTAGGAATGACCGGTCGGCATTGCAGATTGCAGGCCCTTCCTTAGATCTGGGCAAGAGCCTCGCCGGCCCTTCCCAGCCAGCCAATTTTCTCTTTAGCAAAGGATGGATGATATGGTGAACAATGCCAATTACACTGCAGAAAGTTTATGTGAACTTATGTTTACCCTTGCCCAGGTGTGGGTTTCATTAATCATTTCTCAGTGACTGATATGATTTTCATTTTTCTGGCTCCTATCTTACAGAATTTGTGGAACATATGAAGTTTAAGGCGGCGTCACGCAGAGGCATTCTTCATCCGCGTGACTCCGGCAAAGGAGGATTCTATTCCTCCGATAGAGAGGGTGGTGGCTCTCCCACACGACCGCCCGACTTCTGGTGTTCCAAGTGAGGTCATATTGGGACTAGGAGGATCAACAGAGGTATCCTTTCATTTCCAGAAGCTCGGCTAAGTGGAGAGAAGATGAGAAGGACGAAGATCCCCCGGTTTGAAAAGAGGAGGGGAATCTAGTCGCTGGGGTTGATGTAATATTGGCCAAAGGCCCATATTTTCTTTTTTAAGCCCAGACCAACTTTTTTGATTACTTCTTTTCAACAGAAGACTTGGCCAACGTGAATAAAAGAAGAAGAAAAGAGGGCAGAAGGAGAGAATGACGGAAAGAAGAGAAAGTAGGAAAGAAGAAGGAGAGAGGAGAGAAGGAAAGAAGAGAAGAGAAGAGAGGAGAGGAGAGGAGAGGAGAGAAGAGGAGAATGGGTTATCTTGTTGCCTCGTCAAGCTATTTCCGCATCGATTAACAGTATGCGGAAATTATTTGCGCATCTTTTTCCTCCGATTGAAGTGTTTTTCGGAGTTAGGGATCAATTTGGAGTTTTGGTGGAATCTGAGTCGCCGGATCTGATTTCTTGGTCGTTTAGCTGCACTTTTGGTTGGAAATGAAACTTTAGGGTGTCATGAATCCATAGGATTCGACGGATCTTGATTTGGTACTACGGTTTGCTCGGAATAAGATTTTCAAATCTGGTGCGTGCAGTGAACAATACGGGATCAGAACGTATTTTGCTAATTTTCGCCAATTTTTGAGTAGATTCTGGATAATCCGTGTTGGGGTTTTTATTGTATGTTAAAAGAGCTTTCTTTGGACAATAAGATCGTTTAAATAGAAGTTCGGATGAGGAAGTTATGGCCCGTTAAAGTTTATCGTGCAAGTTGCGCAAATTGGACGACATACGTTTTTGCTATAAGCGAGTGTTTTGTTGGTGCGTTGGTGACGTCTTAGTGACGTAGGTTTCGGACGTGTCGATCCAAGTAAACTTTGTAGTTTTCCTTTGGCTTATTAGGTGAGTGATACTATTTCTTCTTTGTGTTTGTAAAATAAATATTCTGAAAGAAGTAGTACATTATATGTGTTATGACCTGAGAAAATAGGATTTTTGCTGCATAAAAATATGATCGAACCTTTACTGCTGTTTTTGTCTATTTGGTACGATTTTGTGCTGTTTGATTGAGTTGGCTGTGATATATTTTCTAGTTTATGAGGAGATGTTGATGTAATGCTTAAGATGGCTGTGAACCCGATTGAGGGGTTTGTGAGTATGCGTATACTAGTTAGAATATCCTTGTGGGCCGAGCTACCGGCATTATAGGTGGAGACCTTGCAAAGAGGGGAATCTTGATCGCCTTTTGTTACGAACGTTATACGTGACCATGGTTAGAATCTTGAGCATGAGATTAGTCAGTGGATAGACCACTGACGTGTGTTTTGTTGAGATTAGTCTATGGATAGACCATCGACTTATTTTTTTATTTATGAGATTGATCAATGGGTTTGACTATTGATATTCGTTTTGAGTTTGTGGTTCGAAATAAATACTTTTGCTATGAATATACTATGATAAGTTATTATATAACTCGTTTCGATTGTAAACATTTGTTATGCTTGGAGTTTGACATAAATGAGTTCTATTTTGAGTATTTTATATGCATAGTGATTGTTCGATCCGCATAGAAGAAATGTATTACTCACTGAGCCGTGTTAGCTTACCCCTTCCATTTCCTTTGCCTTTTAGGTTTAGCGAGTCGCAAGTAGGACGAAAGCGGTCGTTAACAGACGACATTTTGTTAGTGAGGCTTTTGGGTATGAATTATGAGTTAGAGGTGGTTTTGATGAGCCTTGGAGCTGTGATTAGAAGTGTATATCTTTTTGACAGAGATATGTACATTTCTTTTTGGATGAATATGTACATATATCTTTTGATGGTTTAGCTGCAGCTATGATTTTCGTAAATAAAGGATCTCTTTGTCAAGTTTCTATGGACGTATATATGTTTGTTATCAGGTTGAGTTTTTGAATTGTAAAGGTTGCATTCTTTTGAGAAAGGACGGCCGTGTCATGCCTTGCAGTGGATTTGAGGTGTGATATTTATTAGTATCAGAGCTTAGGTTATGATCTCTATGGGTAGATATGGGACGTTGTGAGATAGTGTGATAGATTTTAATGCATTAGTCTAAGAGATACTAAGGTATAGTCTCCTTTTATTCTTGAATCCATATAACTATGAGTTCATATCCAAAGCTGCTTGCCAACTATCGCAAGAGGAGTAGGAGCAAGAGAGCCATCACCTTTGATTCTAGGGATGTTCCTCGAAGTTCTAGATGAAGGCCTTCAAGAGGAGAAGAGGACGTAAGAGCAGAATCTCTGGAATCAAGAGGGGAGAGCCAGCAGCATGGGACCCAAGATAATGTAGTTGGAGCTATTGAACCTAAGGGTGATGAAGGCTACACTTTCGCCCAGTTTAGGGAGGCGAAACCACCCACCTATGACGAAAAAATAGACCCTCTTGCCGCGGAACAATGGATTAAAAAGATAGAGGGGATCTTCAGAGTCGAAAAGGTTCCTGAGGAGAAAAAGGTCGACTTTGCTACACAATATCTAGAAGGCGAAGCCGAGTATTGGTGGGAAGGAATGAGGTCCACCTTTGAAGACGAAGATACTATTATTTCTTGGAAGGATTTAAAGGAGACCTTCAACGCTCAATTCTTCCCACAATCTTTTCAAGCGCAGAGGAAGCATGATTTTCTACATATATCGCAAGGTGGCTTGACTGTTAAGGAGTATGCAGGCCGTTTCAACTAAATGAGTAAATTTACGGGACGTCTGGTAGCAGATGAAGGGGAAAAGGTTGAGCATTTTGTGAGAGGACTCCGGCCCGAGATTCGTTTTACACTCGTTTCTCTTTCATTACTAACTTACAAGGATGTGTTGGAACAAACAATCAAGATTGAACAAGAGCTTTCTATCAGCGGCACACACGATGCTTCATTGTATAAGAGGCCGAAGTTCACTCATTTTCAGGAAAGTCAAGTAAGTGGTAGCACCAGGCGAAAAGACACTGACAATCGTGGAAAAGGAAAGAGTCAAGTTACTTAGGATCCTTGCGCTACATGCGAGAAACATCATGGCGGTATTTGTCAGCGCAAAACAAGAGCTTACTTTATTTGTGAAAAATAGGACACATGGCACGTGATTGTTCCACTCAGAGGAGTGCACCTACAGATAGTATGGTATGTTTTATTTGTGGGCAGCCTGGACATATAGCAAGTGCTTATTCTATGAGGAAGATAGGCTCTTCAGCTGGTAGGCCTCAAGAAAGCCAACAAAGGCAGAAGATGACAGGGAAAGGTTTTGCCATGACAGAAGATGATGCCGCAGCTTCAAACACTGTTGTTGCAAATATTATTTCACTTGCTTTGCGGTATGCTTATGCATTATTCGACTCCGGTGCTACGCATTCCTTTGTTTTTACGGAATTTGCAAAGAAACTTGATGTGCTGCCTGACCCTCTTGATTTTGAGTTGCGTGTTGATACTCCTACCGGTGACTTCTTGATTTCTAATTTGTGTTCAAGAGGTGTAAGCTTCTAATTAATAATGTGGATATGCTTGGAGATTTGATGTTGTTAGATATACGGGATTTTGATGTTATTCTTGGGATGGATTGGCTATCGAGATATCATGCTATTATTGATTGTTATTCGAAGAAATTTGTCTTTCGGCTTCCGAATCAGCCCAAGTTTTCTTTTTCTGGAAATTGTAAATGCACTTTTCCAAGACTAATTTCAGCTGTGCAAGCGAGGAAACTTCTAAAGAAGGGTTGATGTGGTTATTTGGCCTGCGTAAAAGACATCAGTAAAGAAGTTGTAAAGTTGGAAAATATTTTGATTGTTAGAGAATTTTCGGATATGTTTCCTGATGACTTAACTGGTTTACCTCTGGATAGAGAGATTGAATTTTGCATTGAACTGTTGCCTGTGACAACACCTTTCTCTAAAGCACCTTATCAGATGGCACTTGTTGAATTGAAAGAGTTGAAGATGCAACTACAGGAACTTTAAGATAAGGGTTTCATTAGACCCAGTGTCTCACCTTGGGGAGCTCCCGTTCTTTTTGTGAAGAAAAATGATGGTAGCATGCGGCTTTGCTTAAACTATAGAGAACTTAATAAGGTGACGATCAATAATAAATATCTTTTGCCTCGAATCGATGACCTATTTGATCAACTCCAAGGTGCTCAGGAATTTTCAAAAATAGACATTCGTTCTAGTTATCATCAGTTGAAGATAAATGCAGAGGATGTGCCAAAGACTGCTTTCAGAACAAGGTATGGGCATTATGAGTTTTTTGTTATGTCTTTTGGACTAACGAATGCACTTGTTGCTTTTATGGACTTGATGAACCAAGTATTCAGGCAGCATCTTGATAGATTCATTATGGTGTTCATTGATGATGTTCTGGTGTATTGAAAGAGTTTATAGGAACACGAGTAACACTTGAGGCTGGTTTTGCAGACTTTACGTGAGAAAAAGTTATATGCTAAATTCAACAAGTGCGACTTCTGGCTTAACCATATAGAGTTCTTGGGCCATGTCATCTCTAAGGATGGTATTTCTGTTGACCTGAAGAAAGTTGAAGCGGTTGTTCAGTGGAATCGCCCTACAAATGTTATAGAAGTAAGGAGTTTTCTTGGGTCAGCAGGTTCTTATAGACGATTTGTGGAGGGGTTCTCCAAAATTGCTAGTCCGCTTACTCGCCTAACTCAGAAGGGCGTCAAGTTCGTGTGGTCAGATCAGTGTGAACACAGTTTTCAAGAATTGAATATGCGGTTGGTGACAGCTCCTATATTGACCTTACCTTCATGAACTAGTGGTTTCACTATCTTTTGTGACACGTCCAAGGAAGGTCTAGGTTGTGTTCTTATGCAGGATGATAAGGTTGTGGCTTATGCCTCGAGACAGTTGAAAGCACATGAGAAGAATTATCCTACTCATGACTTGGAGTTAGCAATGGTTGTCTTTGCTTTGAAAATATGGCGACACTACTTGTATGGTGAGAAATGTGAAGTTTTTACTGACCATAAAAGTTTGAAGCATATTTTTACTCAGAAAGAATTGAACATGAGGCAGAGAAGATGGCTAGAACTCTTGAAGGATTATGACTTGTCTATCAACTATCATCCAGGAAAGGCAAATGTGGTGGCGGATGCCTTGAGTCGTAAATCTTCGGGAAAGATGGCATATTGCTCACTTCTCACCAGCTTATTCTCTAGGATATGAGGAAACTAGAATTGGAGGTGTTGGTATATCAGCTTGGTGCTCAGTTAGCTAATCTTCAAGTGCATCCAACGCTGATTGATAAAATCAAGGCTAAACATAGTGATGATCCTCAGTTGGAGAAGATTAGAGAAGGCGTAGAAGCTGGAGGGCAACCGGATTTTAGTATCTACATGGATGGATCATTGAGGCTCCGTGGTCGGCTATGTGTTCCCGATGATGCAGAATTGAAAAATGAGATATTGTAGGAGGCTCACACTACTAGATACTCGATATATGTTACACGGACACGGGACACGACTCGCGACACGACACGATACGATACGCCGACACGATAGTTCTTAACAAATAGAGAATTCCGACATGCTGTGACACGATTATATATTATATGTATATTTTTATATATACACGATAAATTAATATTTTTATGATTTTAACAACAATAACATCATGATACCGAAACTATTATTAATCTCCTCCTCATAACGTTTCACAAAAAGACGAGCTTGTCTCAATTCACATTGAGACGAGCATGGCTCTCGAAAGATGGAGAGAGCGTGCTCAAACTCCAAGACAAAGCCCCCCTTCTTATCTGAAGAATATGAGAAACTGGCCACGTGCTTTCTTTTCTCTCTTTTTGAGGCGACCAAAACCCAACCTCTTCTGTTCACTTTCTACTTCCTATTCCTATTAGGTTTTCTTTTCTTCATCTGGTTTTCTTCGGCAGCTCACCGCCACTTCGATCTATAGCCATCGATGCCATCACCCGACGCCGTATTTCGAGAGCCCCCAGAGCCCGGGCATCGCGAGCTGAGGCCTACGGCGTCCATTGAAGCCCATCTGAGGACGCTTCCCGAGCTCAGCCCCCGCACCAGCGCCCGACGCCACTTCCTCCACCCTTCGTCGCCCATTCCCCCAATAGGTCCAAGTCCAGCAGCCCGAGATCTAGACCAGCCACTGGCGAGAGACGAGTAGTGAGTCGCTACTTGAGATTTGAGAGCAGAGGCGAGTCGCGACTTGTGCTAGCGAGAGGCGAGTCGCGATGTGAGGCAGTGAGTCGCGAGAGGGAGAGGGAGAAGGTAGTCGGGCGAACGAGAGAGACGAGTGAGAAATTAGGTCAACAAAATTTGCGAATTCTGTTCTGTGACTTCAGTTTGTTGTAACGCCGGACATGCGAGTCCCTCGCGAGTTTGTGGAGTTGACCCGAGTCCGGAGTCGGACACGCGTTGACCGTGTATCTATGGAGAGTCCGTCCGTGTCCCGCCGTATCGGGCACGTGTCCGTGTCCGACACGGGAAAACAATCTAAAACCCCCGTGTCCGTGTAACAGAGTACTCGATTCATCCAGGAAGCACTAAGATGTATAGAGACTTGAAAGGAAATTTCTGGTGGATTAACATGAAGAAAGATATTGTGAAGTTTGTCGATCAATGCCTGGTTTGTCAGCAAGTAAAGATTGAGCATCAGAAACCGGGTGGACAGCCACATCCACTCGAGATACCTAAATGGAAATGAGAACATATCACCATGGACTTCATTGTTGGCTTACCGAGAACTCCTAGTGGTAAAAATGCTATATGGGTGATCGTCAATCGATTGACGAAGTCGGCACACTTCTTATCATATCGATTTGGCCTTTCAGTAGAAGACATGACAAAGCGGTATGTGAATGAGATAGTTAAGCTACATGGGGTTCCAGTGAGCATTGTTTCTGATATAGATCCCCGGTTTGTGTCTAACTTTTGGAAGAGCTTACAAGGGGCATTAGGTATAAAACTTAACTTCAGTACAGCTTTTCATCCGCAAGCAGATGGGTAGTCAGAGAGAACGATCTAGATAAAAGAGGATATGTTGAGATCATGCGTTATTGACTTTGAAGGTTCGTGAGATGAACATCTATATCTGGCGAAGTTTTCTTATAATAACAATTATCATTCCAGTATAAAGATGGCTCCTTTTGAAGCCTTATATGGTCGAAAATGCAGAAGTCCTATTTGTTGGGACGATGTTGGCGAGAAAAGACTAACTGGCCCTAAGTACATACAGCAGTCAGAGGAGAAAGTCAATTTGATCCGAGAGCATTTGAAAGCTGCTCAAAGCCGACAGAAAAGTTATGCAGATTTCAAAAGGCGCAATGTAGAGTTCGAAGTGGGAGATCGCGTTTTCCTTAAGGTTTCACCTATGAAGGGTGTTATGAGATTTGACATTCGTGGAAAGTTGAGTCCAAGATACGTTGGAATAGACATGCACGGTTCCGTCGAACCGGCGGTTCCGGTTCCGGAACCTTTAATTTTATTTTTAAAATAATAAAATAAATAAATAAATTATTAATTAAAATTTATAATCAAATTGTACATTGTAAAAAAATTTGAAAAAAAAAGATGAGGAATGGGTTTGAACTTAATGAATTATCATTAAGCGCCTACATATCTTCTTGGGGATAGAAGAATCAAAGCCCATGTAGTTCTCTTACCTTTGGTAACTCCAACTTACCTCATCCTCAATCGTCGTTACCTATTGTTGTGGTGGCGGTGGTATCTCCACAATCATCACTGAAGAATTCGTGTTCTCGATCCAACTCTTGTTGTCGAAGCTTAGCCCTTGTCCAATCATCGACGCAAACTTGAAACTCCACACGTTTCGGATTTAATCTTGAACGGCGGGAGTCTAAAATTAATCCTCCAGCACTAAATGCTTGTTCAACTGCCACTGTCGAAGAATGTGTCGCTAATATTTGTCTTGCGATGAGGGAGAGAACTGGATATTGAATTGAATGGTTCTTCCACCACTCAATAATCTTGAAATCTGCTGCGCTGTGTTCGGAATCACTAAACTCAAAATAAATTGTTAAATAGTTTTCTACTTCGGAAATACTACCTGTTGTCCCTTTTTATTTTTTTTTTGCCTACTCATGAGCAATTTATACCCTCTACCAAGTGAAATGCCTGTATTGCTTCGAGAGACACTAGGCTGGACAGATTCACATCCACTATCACTTAAACCATATTTACTACAAAATTCATTATATAATTCTACTATAACTTTTTTTACATCTACTTGTATACTATGAATATCTATTACTTCATTCAAATGTAAACATTCATAATAATAAGCATTCAAATAATCTAATAAATCATCTAATTTAGTACGTGGATCGAAAACAATACCAACTAAATAGACAAGAGGAATGTTCAAGTAATAATGCAACCATTTTTCTCGCATTACTAAAATACTCGAAGCTAATTCAGTATCTTTTTCACATTCATTAAAAATACCAGCAATGTTAACACACTCTATTAAAAATAAATGCGTAGTAGGATAATAAACACTAGATAAAATGTTAGTAGCATCATTAAAAACTTTCAAAAAATTTAATTTTTTTTTGTAAACTTCCCAATGTTGCGGGAGCAAAGCAATATCAGGAACATTATTTGAAATAAAGGAACATAATAAATCTTTGTAATCAAAAGTTTGTAGAAGCATCTCGTAGGTAGAATTCCAACGAGTCGGAATATCTTTTGGAAACCTTCTTGCCCTTCTCCCATTTTTTTTTTACAATATTTTCCCCACTCTTTCATAAGTTGAGGACGGCTCCACAAATATCTAATTGCATTATTTATTGGCTGAAGAGATGTTGCAAGAACTCGTAAACCATCTTGAACACATAAATTCAAAACATGGCAAGCACATCTAATGTGAAAAAATTATCCGCCAAAAGAGGGTTTACAAAATTTTTCTAACTCAGGAATGTAAGCAGTATTTGCTGCGGCATTATCAAAACCAACTGAAAAAATTTTATCAATCAAATTAAATTCTTCTAAAACTTGTCTAATTAGTTTATAAATATTATGGGCTGTATGCCTTTCAGGAAAAACTCGAAATGCAAGAAGTCTTCAATGGCACATGATACCCATATAAGAATTAATACTCCAAGAATCAGTCCAAATATCATTACCTATATGTACACGTCCATTGAATTCCTTAAAAAATCTTAACAATTTCTTTTTTTGTTTTGTATAAACATGTTCAAGTTCGCGTTTAAGAGTATTTCTCGAAATAGATGGTGCTTACGGAGCTAACGCAGTGTTTACCAAATATCTAAAATTAGGATTTTCACCAGTATTAAACGGAGCATGTTCAAGGGCAACATATTCAGCTAATGTTTTTTTGTAAAGTGCATTAGTGAAACGAAATAAAGGACGAGCGTTAGGATTGACGAACCCAGGAATTTGTTGTTGGCAAGTGTCGATCCCCGCTTGCGTTGAATGTTTTTTCGTCACATGCCGACGAAATGTTCCATAGCCATCTCCTTTACCAAGCTTGTATGTCTGCGGACAATATTTACAGTTTATATCAAACTTGCCTTCATTTTCATTCCATACTTTGTTAAAGTGTAGCCATAAATCGGATTCTCGGCTCTTTCGTCCCGGCTCCTTCGCTATCGACGATTCTTCGACACCATGAGGACGAAGACTTTCTTGCGTTGGGACGTGCTCGACGTTGGGATTGGAAGCATCGTCGTCTTCCCAACATGCATATTCACGAAGATCATATTCATGAACGGGATAATCGGATTCTCCCATCTCGATCGGCATCGGGTTCTTTCCCTTTCTAGTATTTCTGCTTCCACTTGCCATTTTTTGAGAAAATTGATCGAAAAATTGAGACGAAATTTAGAGAGAATAGCAGATTGAGAGAATTTGAGAGATTGTGAGACTTGAGAGTATTAGAGAGAATTGAGAGAAATTGTGAGAAAAATAAATAGGAATTGAGAGGTATTTATAGAGTTTTTTTAATTTTTTTTTTATTTTTGGCCTTTGGGCCGTTGGGGAAGAGCCAACGGCTCTTTCCCGTGGGAAGGGGGGCCCAGCCCCCTGAAATTTTCAGGGGGCGGGGCCCACAGTTTTTTTTTTTATAAACGGGTTGGAATCGGAACCGGCCCGTGAAGGTCCGGTTCCGGGCCGGTTCGGAACCGCGGACCCGGTCAACGGGCCGGTTTCGGGCCGGTCAACGGGCCGGTTCTGGGCCGGTTCCGGGTCCCGGTCCAATTTGGCCATGTCTACGTTGAACCATTCTTGATATTAGAGAAGATTGACGAAGTCGCTTATAAACTTGCTTTGCCGCCACCTTTATCAAGGGTGCATAATGTGTTCCATGTACCTTTCTTGAGAAAATACGTGCTGAATCCTGATCATGTACTAGACTTCACTCCTTTGAGATTAAGAGAGAACTTGATTTATGAGAAGGAGCCTATCTGGATAGTTGATCGGAAGAACAAGTGATACGACGACGAACTATTCCCTATGTTAAGGTACAGTGGCAGAATAATACTGAAAGAGAGGCTACATGGGAACTCTAGGAGGAGGCGAGACGCAAGTATCCTCATTTGTTTGAAAATTGAGGTAAGTTCAGTTATTCAAATTTCGAGGACATATTTTTTTTTTAAGGAGGGTAAATTGTAATACTGGCCAAAAGCCCATATTTTCTTTTTTAAGCCCAACCCAACTTTTTTGGTTACTTCTTTTTAACAGAAGACTTGGCCAATGTGAATAAAAGAAGAAGAAAAGAGGGCATAAGGAGAGAACGACGGAAAGAAGAGAAAGAAGGAAAGAAGGAAAGAAGGAAAGAAGAAGGAGAAAGGAGAGAGGGAAAGAAGAGAGGAGAGGAGAGGAGAGGAGAGGAGAGGAGAGTGGATTATCTTGTTGTCTCGCCAAGCTATTTCCGCATCGATTAACAGCATTCGATAAGTATTTGCGCATCTCTTTCCTCCGATCGAAGTGTTTTTTGGAGTTAGGGCTCAACTTGGGGTTTTGGTGGAATCTGAGTCGCCGGATCTGATTTCTTGGTCATTTGGCTGCGCTTTTGGTTGGAAATGAAACTTTAGGGTGTCATGAAGCTATGGGATTCGACGGATCTTGATTTGGTACTATGGTTTACCCGGAATAAGATTTTCAAATCTAGTGCGCACAGTGAACAGCACGCGACCAGAACATATTTTGCCCATTTTCGCTAATTTTCGAGTAAATTCTGGATAAGCCGTGTTGGGATTCTTATTATATGTTAAAAGAGATTTCTTTGGACTATAAGATCGTTTAAATCAAAACTCGGATGAGGAAGTTATGTCCCGTTAAAGTTTATTGCGCAAGTTGCGCAAAACGAACGACATACGTTTTTGCTATAAGCGAGTGTTTTGTTGGTGCGTAGGTGACGTCGTAGTAACAAATAGGTCTTATTCAGTTGAGTCATGTTCTATGGTAGTTTATTACTCAATTTTTGATACCGTTTTCATGCTTTTGATAGGGTTTCGGACGTGTCGATCCGAGTAAACTTTGTAGTTTTCCTTTGGCGTATCAGGTGAGTGATACTATTTCTTCTTTGTATTTGTAAAATACATATTCTGAAAGAAGTAGTAAATTATATGTGTTATGACCTGAGAAAAATAGCATTTTTGCTGCATAAAAATAAGATCGAACCTTTACTACTATTTTTGTCTATTTGGTACAATTTTCTGCTGTTGAATTGATTTGGTTGTGATAAATTTTCTGATTTATGAGGAGATGTTGTTGATGTAATGCTCAAGATGGCTGTGAACCCGATTGAGGGATTTGTAAGTATGCACATACTAGTTAGAATATCCTTGTGGGCCGAGCCACTGGCATTATAGGTGGAGACCTTGTCAAGGAGGGAATCTTGGTCGCCTTTTGTCACGCGTTATACGTGACCATGGTTACATTCTTGAGTATGAGATTAGTCAGTGGATAAACCACTGATATGTGTTTTGCTGAGATTAGTCGATGGATAAACCATTGACTTGTTTTTTTTATGAGATTGATCAATGGGTTTGACCATTGATATTCGTTTTGAGTTTATGGTTCGAAATAAGTACTTTTGTTATGAATATACTATGATAATTTATTATATAACTTGTTTCGATTGTAAACATTTGCTATGCTTGGAGTTTGACATAAATGAATTATATTTTGAGTATTATATATGCATAGTGATTGTTCGATCCGTTTAGAAGAAATGTGTTACTCACTGAGCCGTGCTAGCTCACCTCTTCCATTTCCCTTGTCTTTCAGGTTTAGCGAGTCGCAAGTAGGACAAGAGCGGTCGTTAGCAGAAGGCATTTTGTTAGTGATGCTTTTGGGTATGATTTATGAGTTAGAGGTGGCTTTGATGAGCTTTGGAGCTGTGATTAGAAGTGTATATCTTTTTTAAAGAGATATGTACATTTCTTTTTGGATGAATACGTACATATATCTTTTGATGGTTTAGCTGTAGCTCTGATTTTCGTAAATAAAGGATCTCTTTATCAAGTTTCTATGGACGTGTGTGTGTATATATATATATATATATATATATATATATATTTGTTATCAGGTTGAGTTTTTGAGTTGTGAAGGCTGCGTCCTTTTGAGAACGGACGGCCGTGTCATGCTTTGCAGTGGATTTGGGGTGTCACAGTTGAAGTCAGGTTGAATTATTTCCCTTCCATCATAGATCAATCCCCTCCTAAAGCCATTATCCTCTCCAGGACGTTGGGGATCTAACCAATGCCAATTTGCCAGTTGGGTCAAAGTTCTGTTGTACAGGTCGGCACCAGACAGAAACCGTAGGAAGGATATTTCCCTAAACAAGACTTAAGATGCTTTAAATTTAGAATTTGATGCTTCAAGGAAAAAGATTCTTGTCAAGTCCTGGCAAGAAATTTCTCTGGTATTTATTAATATTTGCTGTTCTGTAACGCAAGCAATGAACGAGGGGAATGCGTGCTTACTCGTGACATGGCAATTCATGCACGTGAATCAAGGTCGTAACCTCGTTTTGTCCACGTGCATTGGTGTGCATGGCATGCGCTCTTCACGGTTCCGAATCTTTAAAAGGATTCCTGCCACGATGACGAATCCTTCGGGGCGAGAAACCATTCAGGAAAATACTTAATAATACAAAGGCTCGGAAATACTAAGGGAAAAAAAGAATTCCTTCTTATCATAATTTCGAATGATTGACCATTGAAATGGGATGAAAGGTGACTCCAGCGAACTCGGCACTTGCGCGTTATATGTTTGGTTCATATGACATGTTTAACCAAATAAATCGAGAAAAGAAGTGCTGGCATACTCGAAAGAGATCACCTCCATCTTATTGATGTCATGGTATGCTTACTCAACCCTAATTATGATTTATATCCTAGCAGATAAAGAAATTAGTCATTTTCACCCAATACACTGTGCCATTAATCTTTACCTCATGTCCTTAACAGAAGTTTGTATTATAAGCAATTGAGCATCTCACCTTTAGTCATCTTTTCCCAATATATTATGCCATTACAGTTTAGCTGAGGTCCTTAAAGGAGGTTTATATATAAGCAAGTCATGATCATCCACCTTCCTGTATCTCTAAATATATCAGGAACCTCCAGAAGAATTGGGCCACAAATGTTGTCGTTCCCTCCTAGCTTTTGGCCCTTCGAGGATTCAACAAGCCACGAACAAGAGAATTACATACACAGAGATGCCCAACCTTGCTCTTCACCACCTCCTCTCCATTTTCCGTTCTCATCACCATCTCCGGATGCGGAGCTAGTACTGGAGCACCTCGATATCCCGTTCGCGGCGACGAACGGCGAAGCCGCGATGGTCAAGAAGCTGAACCACAACGCCAGCGAGCGTGATCGGCGGAAGAAAGTCAACGGTTTGTTCTCCACACTCCGTTCGCTGCTCCCGTCTGCTGATCAAACGGTAACCCTCAAGTTCTGTATCTGCTAGGAAGTTGCAAGAGCTAGTCTTTTATTTCCTTTCCTTGGGTATACTTTGCCAAATGGGGAAAAAGTGATGTAGAGAAAAAATAAAAATAAAATAAAGAGTAGTAGCTAGCGGACAATATCGTTGATCGCATATGAACCCTAGTTTTTGCGTTATTGTCTAAATCCGTAATGTATAACTCGATGATCATACTTATTCATTTATAGCTGCTTCAAGTCTGTACATACTCAGTCATATCTCAGTATTGGGTCAGGAGAAATTAAAGGAAGTCACCTAAATTAGGTTTTAACAAGAGTTGGATCTCGTCTTTTTCCGGTAGAAGAAGTTGAGTATTCCGGCGACAGTGTCCCGAGTGCTGAAATACATACCGGAACTGCAACAGCAAGTGCATATACTCGCTCAAGAGAAGGAAGAACTTCTGTCAAGAGTTAATTCCGCCCAAGGAAGCGACGACTACACTCACCAAGAAGCCGGCAAGGGAAAAGGCGCGCTTCCCACTTCGGTGCCAGCTATTTCGACAAATCATTTGAGCGAGAGCGAGGTCGCAATTCAAATATGCACAACAAAGGTCGCGACTCAGAACACTACTGTCGACTTCTCCGACATATTGCTTACCTTGGATTATCATGGCTTTCCTCTGATAAACGCTTCGACGTTCAAGTCATTCGGAGGGACGAGAACAACATTCTACAATCTACACGTTCAGGTACTTTGGTTAGTTTACTATTAGTTTCTTTAATCATAACCAAACTTTGCTATTTCAAATTCTTGACATTCCGACCAAAAAAAAAAAAAAAAAATCTTGACATGGTATATGGGTAGATCAATTGGCATGCTAATTGAACGATGATCATTTTGAAATGTGAAGGTTGAGAGAAGTTGGGGGATGGAGTGTGAGGCTTTGAAGGAGATACTGTTGGCGTTGTATGATCAGAAGGGAAGAAGGCAAGTACAATTCCTGAGACAACATGGGAAATTGGCAATCATGTAATAATGTAACAGTCCCGACTTTAGTATCTAAATTCATCAATGAAATCTTCTACCAGGTGTTCTGATTATGCATTTGCAAATATTATATGAGTAGTTTTACCAAAAAAAAAAACATAAGTTAGATAAAAATTTATTTGATCTATTTAATAATGCTAAGACTTTCGCAACTAAATATCCTTTACGCATCGAAATTAGTTTATGTCGTTAACTTTCGTTTACACATGGTACGACCGGGGAGCAAATTTCAATTATGAGAAGATGTTGGATAATCTCGAAGTAATTTTCATGATGTTCCCACTGCCCAGGCACCTGAGAACCATTCGTTATACTACGTCTATGGTGAATTTTTAAAATATGAAAAATGTATAGTGCGAGAAAATATCGGGAAAATTGTCAAAGAAGCCCTAAACCTATTGCATTTTTGCCAATTCAGTCTTAAACCTTTTAATTTTGTCAATTCAATCATAAAATTTTACATTCGTGCCAAGTCAGTCCTAAACCTTTTTTTTGTGCCAAATCAGTCATAAACCTTAGAAGCGAATCTTGGAAAGTAATTCCAAAGAATGCACGAATTTGATTGAATAATAACGATAAGATCCCCATTACAAAAGATGGACGCCCTATATATAGAGATATGGCTCATTTAAGCATCAGAATAATTAAAGATAACAATATCAAAATCATATCTATTATACCTTAATAGAATTAGAATTAAAGATAACAAAATTTCGGAATATTCTAAATTGCCTAAAACATAAAAATGCCTGAAAAGTGGTCTAAATGATCCCCAAATGCCAAAATCCATTGTATCTCACGGCAAAGTGGTGACCTTGAATCAGACGGGCGTTTCGCTTTAACCGACCAATTTTGAGCGCGATCCGATATCGTTTGACCCAAGATCCGAAATTACCGGCGAAGTCGCGCCGGCTTTTGGCAATCCAATTTGGCGAGATAGTCGCATGCCAATTGTTCTACATCACAGTCTTTAACCTTTTTTGTGCCAAATCAGTCCTAAACCTTTTGCATTTGTGTCAATTCAGTCTGTCCGACTAATTTTGACCAATCGGCGCTAACGTGGATGCCGACCGGCAATGAAGTGGACGCCGGAGCTGACATGGATAATGTTTTCATAATATTATAATATTTTTTCAAATAATTTTTTTAATTTCTATTTTTTCCTTTTTTTCTTCTTTTTCTTGTTCCTTTTCTATTCATTTTTTCTTTCTCCAGCCAATCACCGCCGACGATTGGCCATCAGTCTCGCCGGCCTCAATCGAAGCTCACCCCCGTCGGCCACTGGCGGGGGCGAGCCTTGCCCAAATCTGGTCTGTGGCAAGGCCCAACCTCGTCCAAACCAGATCTGAGTGAGGTAGACCTCGCCCAGCGATAGCGAGTCTGGCGAGGCGCAATCTAGGCGAGGTCGCCGCCAATGCAATGCAGCAGAGGGCAGCGAGAGAGGCCAAATTATTTGAACTGAGTCAAAATTCGTCATCAAATCCTGCGAAGCTCGAATGAAGCAGCATGTGAGCTAAGGCTGTCAATTTGGCCCGCGCCGGACGGGCCGGCCCGGCCCGAAATTTTTCTGCCTTTTTGGGCCTTTTCGGGCCGGGTCTAGTACTTGGGCCGGGTCGGGCCGGGCCGGCCCGACGCCAAACTTTTGTAAATACCTATTTTTTTCTTTTAAATTTAATTTATTTTTATATTTTTTCATTTGATGGTTTGTTAATTAATTTTAATTCAAAAAGATTTTAAAAAAAGGAAAGAAAAAAATATTTTCGGCCCAAATCCGGCCCGGCCTGGCTCGGTTCGGGCCGGCCCGAGCATGGTACTGCTCAATTCGGGCCGGCTCGGGCCGGGCCGAGACCCGGCCCGGCCCGGCCCATTGACACCCCTAATGTGAGCAGCTGATGGTAGAATACGAGCACATCCAAATGGCAAGAGAATAAGACGAAAGGGGTTGAGGGGAAACTTGAATCATCATCGATGGCTTGATTCGTCTCGTTTGGTTCCTTCTGTGACCAGAGAGAGAAAGAGAGAGAGGAAGGAGAAAGCAAGATAAAAAGAAAAAAGCAAAAAGAAAGAAAAAATAAAGCAAAAATGAAGTCCACGTCAACGCCGGCTGGTATCCACGTCAACGCCGAATTGGTCGGATGGACTAAATTGGCACAAATGCAAAATATTTAGGACTGAATTGGCACAAAAAATTTTAGGACTGAATTGGCACGAATGCAACAAGGTTTAGGACTGAATTGGCAAAATTAAAAGATTTAGGATTGAATTGACTAAAATACAATGAATTTATAACTTTTTTGATAATTTTCCTAGAAAATATCAATTCAGAAACATCTTGGGTCGGCCTTAGGTCAACTTCTTTGGACAGTGAAAGCAACAAAATACTCTAATTCATCATTAAATTAGGACATCCAAAGTGACGATATTATACTTTTTTTTGGTCGGAACGATATTATACTTTATTTATCGCATCAAGCACATCATGTTGCATCAAACAGTCCCTAACAAAAAATTTCACATTAACTTAATGAGATAGATTTGCAAACATTAGCGCGGCATAATATCAGAATCTGTATCTTTGGAGTTCTCGCAAGTTTGAAAGCCATTAGAAATTGCACTTGATTTATTCCATACCCACCGCTTTATTTTCTCCATCGTGAATGAGCTTCCTTCAATATCGTGGCGTTCTTTCTTGATTCCTAAATTGAAGGAACCTATCAGTCGTATCTATCCTCGTACTTCGTAATTGTCCTCGTTCAATTGCAAAGTTTGACAACCTTATTGTGAGTAACTTACCTTAGTTACATGGTAAGTTACTATCAACGACGGATTTAACACGTCTTTATTAACTTTTCTTTTAAAATGTTCCGACGGTCAAAATTAAGACTCGTTTGGCTGGGATTGTGCATCGGACCGGTCCCATATCTAGGTGCGCTGGACCCCAAAATTTCCCCCAAAAGTGATTAAATGGGTCTCTCAAGGCCCAGCCCATTTGAAAAAAAGGCTTTTCACGGATCGGCCCATTTGGAAAAGGCCTTTAACGGCCCGGCCCATTTTCATTGCATGGTTCCGCTGACAAAAACAATACATGTCGTGCCGCGATCTCATCAATCTATTGATCAGATACCACTAAAATCTTCAAAACCAAATCCCTCTTTGTACAAATAGAACTACGACCCAGTTGTGAACTTGTGATTGCAAGATGATAATCAATCCTAAAGAGAGAATAGAGAACTCGACACAATGTGCATTCCTTGCTAGACATAACATTAAGACCCAAAAAAAAAAAAAAAAACCATTTGTCCGTAATGACCAAATCTAGCTCCCCAGCCCTAATTTACTTGGAACACATCGAAACCGATAGCGATTTCATTATCTTAGATTTGAAGAGAAGTCGAATGCTACTATTAACTTGGACAAGATATATGTACATCCTAGTCGAGCGTATCTTCTTATTAAGCGTGTTGAATAATCGTTCTTGAGACACTCGTTAAAATCCATTTTTCAGTTCATCATCTTCGTAGAGAATGATTCCCACCTCGAACTCCGGCAAAAAAAGGGGACCCACCTGTCTATTTATGTATGTACAGTAGAATCTCATGATGGGAAAAAAATCAAAACTCTTACGTCCTTGCACGGACAATGTGCCTTCCCCGCTTATATGGTTAGCTTTCACTTTCGGCATCGTTCTTGATCGTTATCCGGATATTGCTCTCCTGCCTTTTGCTTTTCTTGGTATAAAAAACAAGCAAGGTGCAATGCACTTTGCCACCAGCACTCGTGTCATAGACTTACTTAATTTGGGTACAGCGTGTTTAATTTTTGCCATTCGAGGTTGGCCACTCGTGCGGGTTTTAGTCCCACATAAATTTAACGGAGAGCTAGTTGCTACGGTGTCGGCCAGTAGCCTTCCCGAGGGGCTAGTATACTGCAAGTAGCATCCGGCGGATTCGATTTTAAAACCCGCCATGGACAACAAAGCTCAGCAAAACGAGGACGTGATCTAGGGTTTGAACGCAGAGACGAAGGAGCCGATATCTTTTTCTGCAACAAGTTGGCTCTGAGGGAAATTGCGCAAGCCGAGGAGAATTATTCGCTGGTGAATTGGCCCGCGATTGCGAATGGCTTTACGTGGGACTAGTGGGGGTAAACAACTGTTGGGAGGGAAAGAGGCGATGCAATGAATTCTGCAGAAAAGACAAGGACTTACATCTGCATCGGCAAGTACGCGGGAGGGAAAGGTGGAAGTCGTCAATTATTTTCGGACATGCTGCCGGATCGAAACCTTTTCTTATTGACACTTGTGTGGTCGTAGGTTTTGATTACACCTTTGGAAACTCGTCTAAAATTTTGAAGTGATCATCTGTCGGTGCATGATGGAAAATTTGATTTGAATGAGATGGATTTATAAGTGGGGTTAAGCCTTTCTCTATTTGATTGATTCATATGTATTGTTATGGCTTAAAATGAAAGCGTGCACGAACGAAACCGTTCGAGCAAAACATGAATGGCACAAATTAAATCCGACCACGGGAAAGGTATGTGGTCTTGAGGTGTGCCTTTCGTTGGGGTGTGGTTCATATTCCCATCGACAGAAATGCATGAAAGTCATCCTCTTGTATAATTTGAGACTGTATTCTAGTGATAGTTTTATCAGGATTCGACGCATAATCACAATGAAGTAAAACATAAAAGCAAAAAAGAGAAATCAAGATATAATATTTTATCATGATTCACCTTAAACTAGGATTACATTCACCAGATGATTCCACTATAATTAATACCTCGCACCTTTCTATTACAAACTTTAATTACAAGAGGAGATAATATATAGCAGTAGCTATTCATCGACCCAAGTCCAAACTACCAATGAAAAAATATGGGCTTCAAACTATAAAAACACTCTGATATCGAGCATGACTTCCGTGCTTTCTTGTTGACGGGGAGTATGAACCACGCTCCAATAAGTTTGAGCATGGACCTATAAATAAACAATTATGGTCATATACAATATCTTTCTCTTGTAATTGAGAATTGTAACTGAGTGGTGTGAAGTGCAAAATTTAGTGAAATCATTTGTTAGATGTATGCCTTATTGAAGGGTGAACCATGATAAACATTATGTCTTGATTTTTCTCTCTCTCCTTTACTTTCTATTTTGATGTGGTTGTGCACCCAACCCTAACACCAATTCCACGGGAAAGGATCAAAGATAAGGCAACACTATAATCGGCGGAACAAAGATACAATCGCTTGAAACACTCATGTATAAGTGTTCTCCAATTCTAGATAACAACCATAACCACAAGAATCAAACACAAGAAGGAAGTTTTTTCACGATCTCGACACTCTTAGACTTGACTTTTTTTTTTCGCAAATTCTGTGCAAAATAAATTCAAAAATATGATTTCAAGAACTGCAATTCGTGCATGTATTTTAGGAAAACTTCACCACATTTCGGGTCAGGTTTATGTAGGCAGCTCGATTTCATGTTATGCGGGTCATCCGATTGTGTTGACTATTCGACTGCTTTCAAACACGCTGCATAAATCTTGTCGTGCCAATCTTTTAATTTTCGAGTCATGTTAGTTTCATGTAGGTTGACATAATCATCCGATCTCATATGTGGCCGAAATTGATCAGTTTTGTAGCATATCCCCATATCGACACGCGAATACCAATTGGCACGCCTAAATTTTTACCTCGTCGACCGTCGTCTCTCCCAAGCCCCCTCTCGGCTCTTAGGTGTACCCCAGGCTTTGTCCAAATAACAAAGCACGAGATGGGGCAGTTAAAATTGCAGACATTTTGTTTCCTGGACATTTTGTTTCCTGGCAGAAGTCAAAGTATAAGAGTTCCAAGACCAGTTTGAATTAATACCTAAACTAGGTTCTATCAATTGTGAAGAGAGTTGAATATAGTGGAATTTAATACAAGAAAAAATTAAATTAAAAAGATTCAGGTTTGATTACAGGGAGAATTGGGTCATTAAGAAATCGATCAACTTGGCAACCGATGGTGATGGGGTTCGGGGCAGAATCACTCCCTCCTCGGACGTCAAACCCCTCGACCTCGGCACCTTTTTGGTCTATTGGATGGTTCTCAATAGAAAAATCTCTGGTCATTTCTGGTTTGTATTATTGTATCCATGCTTGTGGGCGCCAGGGGAGACTCCCGAGAGATGCAATGAACCTCGCTAAGTGAAGATGTTAAATCAAACTCCATAATCGGAGAACAAGCATTTTGCATGGCGAATATACCAACCAGGTCAATTCAATCACGAATCTTTGTTCTGTTTATACTGTTTTTTTTTAAAAAAAAAAAACTACAGTAAAACAAGTTTTTGCGTTCTGAAACGGCAGTGGAATGGATGCATGCAAGAAGGACGATTACTTGGCTGATGGTGTTAGGGTTGCAGACAGTTCTGCAAGTAATTGTCCATGTCTTAAAGCCTTGAAAGTAAAACTATCTGGTTAAATGGGACAGATTACTAACGACTCGATAAAGGAATGCGATTTATCAGTCCTCCCACACAGATGTTGCCTTCAATAAGGTGCATGGTGTTCGACCGATTCGTTTATCCGGTAGGTATTAAGCATGTTTGAGTTGAGTTTAAACGTGGTTTATACGTTAGCAATAAGCTCGTTGCTCGCGGTTGGACAACTTGGACTCTTTTAGCCCGATTATACGTGATAGCCTTAGACATGTTCAATTTAACAGGGAAAATTTCAAATAAGGGCATGCAGTGGGCCTTATTTCAAACAAAGGCGAACTAGGGTGGCCTTGGCAAGGCGACTCTCGCCAACGGCCACCGAGGGTTGTTGGGCCGTCTCCGGCTGAAAAAAAAAAAAGAAATGGGGAAAATTAAAGGAAAGAGAGAAAAATTGAAAAATAAAATTACAAAAATGCCCTATGTGAGGCCTTTCTTTGAAACACTAAGGGTACTTTAGATCCTTATTTGAAAAGCGATCTACTTCATGCCCTTATCTGGAAAAAGAAAAGAGGGTACTTTGGGCCCTTACTTGAAATTTTCCCATTAAACAGGGTCAACGTATTATCAATGTGAAATAATATGTTTTATATAGTTAAAAATGTTAAGAGATTTGTTTAAGCACATTTTTATATGATAGATTAAATTTTGAATGTGATAAAAGTGTCATGTAGTGTAATCCATTTAATAAAACTGCCGTGCTTATGTTAGACATGAATTCTACACAGTTAATTATGATGTGAAAACACAAACTTCCAGCCCAAATCATCGATGAGATTTTTTAACATCTTTTTGGCTATAGGAATTGACAAAACGAAGTCATATGTTGCGTTTCCACCAAAAAAAAAAAAATATGTAGTGTTTACCCTATGAACTTCATTCATTATGCTTTCACGATAATTCTCGTGATGTCCATGGAAACACAAACAAAACTTAATTGCATGCATTCCACCAATCAAACCCACTTTTTGATTGGTCATTAGATATGAAAAAAATACCAAAAAAGTTCTAAATATGTTGCATTGCTATCAATTCAGTCCTAAGACTTTCAATTAGACCATTTTAGTCCTAAAATTTTTTACATTGGTACCAATTGAGTCCACCCAAAATTTAGGCTAGAAATTGCTGACGTGGACGCCAATCGTCCGACATGGTGCATATAGTATTGAGGTGGACATTTTTTGTAATGTTTTAATAGTTTTTTTTTTCAATTTTTTCTTTTCTTTTCTTTCATGGCCCGTGCTAGGCTGATGGTTGGCGAGGGCTACGCTCGCCGCCTTAAGCAATGCCTAGAGGGTCAGCCTTGCCACCAAAGGTGATGCCTTGTGCCGGCCACCAACACAGGCTATGGAAGAAAAAGAAAAAAAATCCACAATATTAAAAAATTGCAAAAAAAAAAAAAATGTTCGCAATGGCTGTGTCACATAGGATGATCGGAGTCCACATCAGCAAATTTCGATCTAAGTTGATCAAATGAACTTAATTAGTATTAATGTGAAAAGATATAGGACTAAATTAGTTCAATTAAAAAATTTAGGACTGAATTAGTACCGTTACAATAAGTTTTGGACTTTTTTTTTATACTTTTCTAGTTACGAGGTCACTTATACGTAATTCTATCCAAAAAATAAACACCCAAAGATCCTAACCCATCACCATCAGCCCCAGATCTCTCTCCTTCGATCTCTCCATGAGTCAGTCTCGCCATCCGTCGGTTACATCAATTCTCGCCGGCAATGCTTCCATCAAGTCACATCGCCAATAGCGGCGGTCTCTTTTTCTCATCCTTTGTACTGGCGCCATCGACTGCCAAGCGCCAATGGCTTCGTACCAGTCAAGCTCATGCAGTAGCAGATGGTGGAGGAGGTCGAGTCTAGATATGCCCCAATCTAAGCATCCAGGGCTTGGTCAGTGCCTCTGTCAACGTACAGTTCTTGCAGAGAAAGAGAGGGGGAAGGGGTGATGAGGAGGCCTAGGCGGAGCTATGGCGGCGGCAGAGCTGCGGCGGTTCTGTAATTGGAGAGAGAGTGTGTCTTGCTAGGGTTTTGATATATTGGTGCAAATAACAATTTCCTATACATGTTATGTCTTGCATAAACACCACTAAGAGAGATCAGAAGGATTCCTATATGTGGTACCAAAAAAAAAAAAAAAATGGCGACTTCAACAATTTCTTTATCCCACAGGTCCCTTAAATTTTAGGAATTCATCACTTCAACAATCTTTAGATGACAGTGGCTCTATTTGATAATATTTGCAAGTGCTTCTCGTGGTAAAAGTCCACATGATGCATATCCATTTGTATTCATAACATGTGACTTTTGAGCATTTAATATGTTTATTACTCCTAGCAAAAATCAATCAAAAACAGTTTACACTATCAAATCGAGCCAAATTTTGAGCCAATAATCGTATGTACAAACACACGTAGACACATATTGGTGAAATTTGTCCATTAACTCCTCAAAAGTTTTTTGGAAGTACACAGGATACTGTAAAATTGATTTGTAAGCAAAAGTTTTTTAGGTGAGCTATGGTAGAAATCTATCGTCCTCATTTGAGGAAAGTAATTTGTTTTTTTACATGCATAACTATTCTGCCTTTTGTAATTCACTGAAATTTATTGAGACGATATTCAATGCATGAAATCAATGTTGGATCTATATTCATGGTTGATGAAACAAGCCCGTGCTTGCAAAAGTTATAGTACTAGTTAACCAAGGGTAATCAGCATACCACTTTCAACACAAATACTCTCATCCAATCTTCACTTTTGCGGATTAAAGCTCGGTTTATTTCACAAAAAATGATTAGAAAATATGTTCAAACAAACTTATATCCAAGGGCACTGGGGACCCGATTGCAGAGTCCTAGGTGTGGTCATTGGGGTCTCAGGCCTATGTGCTGGAGACCTAGACACTAGCATCCGTGCCTTAGGGTTCAGATACTGAGAATAGGGGTGAGCAAAATGGACCGCGCAGATAGAGAACCGCCTAGATCGGACCGGATCGAAGGGTTTGGTCCTGTTCTTGAGGTCAATGGTCTGGTCCATGGTTCCTCAAGGTGGAACCGGTCTCCGGGTGGCCCGGTTCCCGATTCTAAGGGGAAACCGGACCGATGGACCGCCCACCCAAACTAATGATTTTTTATTTTTATTTTTATTTTTTAATATAAAGATACAATGGCATTCCTACATTTGATAGCATATTCAGGTTTCTATATTTGACATGCTCTTTGAACTAAATATATCTGGCTTTGATCAATACAGAGATGATGAGAAAGTCCCCTTTTTGGCCCCACGAAGCACATGCTTGCTCTCTACCCACAAGTCACAATCACAAGCAAAGGTCTCTGAATGCAAAGCTTGAGCAGAAACCTTCACCACTACAGACTGGCTCATCAGAGCAATTGGTACGCACAAATGTATATTGCTCTATAGAATTATGGCTTTATTTATGGAGGCAATTGGTATGCGTAGAAGAACTTGGCAATTGATATGCACAAAAGAACTTTTCATTTTGTCCTTAAGGAGAACGGGTATCTCCCAAGCCAAATTTATTTGATGTACTGCATGTGGTATCCAAACTCGAGTTTCTTATTTTTGTTTTCATTTTACCTGTCCAAAGAAATCACCCGAGAAACGAACCGAACTGATGGTCCGATCGGTCCACGATTTCAAGGGCATTCGGTCCTATCCACGGTTCTTGAAATTGAGAACCGGTACCACAGGTCCGGTCCACAGTTTTTGAGGGAACCGAACCAACCCGGACCGTGCTCACCCTTAACTGAGAACACGAAAGCCAAGATCATGGGCAAACACCTAGGCAAGTGTCACGGGCCGACAGATTTCAGTCACGAAATTAGCTCGTGCGACGCTTGGTAAGCCACGCCAAGCCAGCCTTTCCTCATAAAGTACATCGGATCATACCACGCTCCGTTTAGCTTGGGCATCCGTTATATCGAGTAAGACGAGTAGAACCCTTTAAACACAACAACTGATTTCGGCCTACCATGGCCTCATCAGGAGAGCGGCATCAGCTCCCAACCAGTTTGTACACGGGAGGCCAAACCCGCCTTCATAGCTCCTAAGGAATGTATCATATTTAATCCTAGAACTCATAGTACAAACCAATCTAACACAATCCCATGACCTAGTTGTCTTTTCCCGTCTACAACGCTTACTCCTCTTGATGATACCCCAAGCTTCACCCATAAGGGAACCCGAGCACGGGGAGAACTTACCCATCTAGGACACGGAACTCCCGAACCGTGCCATTCTCCCCCCACTCAATCCGCAAACGCCCTTGTTGCGGGCTGTTCTGTCGCTTCCTTGCGTCACTCACTCGCCCAACAGAACAACACCACTCCACTGGTTGCTTCTCCCAATCAAAGCTGTTCGCGAATCTCCAGTCACTTAAACATCCGTCGACAAGCGTGGCATCCCTCGCCAACTACACACCCTCGGCAGCACCTTCTTTCGCCTACTAGGCTCCTCCTGACCTCAGCAAACCAATGGAGGTTCCCTCCTCCAATGAAATGTGGCAGCGGACCCATCTCAAAATCAGGATCGTTATTCCCCATTCAGTGAGCAATCCGGATTCATCCTATGCCTCCATTGGCATCCCCGAAGCTAGACGAGAGCCGCACCTTGTCCGAGCCCCTTTTGGCCCCGGCGATCACTCTCCACCCTCAAAGGACCGGCAAGATTATAGGATTTCCCCGAACCACCCACTTACTGAAAGGATCCTGCTTTGATACCATTTGTCACGAGCCAACAGATTTCAGCCACGGAATTAGCCCGTGCGGCGTTTGGCAAGCCACGCCAAGCCAGCCTTTCCCCATAAAGCACATCGGATCATACCACGCTCCGCTTAGCTTGGGCATCCGTTATATCGAGTAAGACGAGTAGAACCCTTTAAGCACAACAACTGATTTCGGCTTGCCATGGCCTCATCAGGAGAGCGGGATCAGCTCTCGATCAGTTTGTACAAGGGAGGCCAAACCCGCCTTCAGAGCTCCTAAGGAATGTATCCTATCTAATCCTAGAACTCCTAGTACAAACCAATCTGACACAACCCCCTGACCCAGTTGTCTTTTCTCGTCTATAACGCTTACTCCTCTTGATGATACCCCAAGCTTCACCCATAAGGGAACCCGAGCACGGGGAGAACTTACCCATCTGGGACACGAAACTCCCAGACCGTGTCACAAGGATGTTGGGGTCCCAATCTTAACCTTACGAACCCACGCCTGAGTGATAGGGACTCGAGCTTGGAATCAGGAGTCCTAGGCGAGGGAGCTTGGCACTTGGGTTCGGCCTTCTAGGTGGGTGCCGAAGACCCGAACAGAGCCACTGGTGGCCCAAGCATGAGCACTGGGGCCTTGGTCCGGTCCCCAGTGACTGGGACGATGGTGTCGAGGTCTCAAGTCCAGTCTCGAGTGACTAATGCCAAAGTGCTAGGGTTCATATCTCAGTAACTGATTTTTGCTTTTTGAAAGAGAAATTCATTTTCTAAACTTCAAAAATCATTTTTTCCCATCGAATATTTTTCATTGGCTCCTGATGAATCCAAATGCTGGGAAATGATTTCTGGCAATGATTTTTTCCAGAAAATAAATGGACTTTAGGGCTTCCCTCTTTCAACGCTCTCTTAATCAACTGGATGATCATGAGCTTTTTTCATGTCGAAACATTCGGAACATTCAATGAACCGCCTCAAATCTTTTTTGACCTAATCCGTCGCCCGATGTCCGGTTGACATCGTTATCTTAAAAATCATTGCAAAAGACAAAAGGCCGGTATAACAGGTTGCCTTTCCCGATTAGAGCTCTAGCCAAACCAATTAGTGCGGGACAAGACAGGCCAAAAGAGGGTTGAGCTTGGAAGGATTGATGGAAAACAGTTATCTTCTCAATCAAATTCCAATTACTTTGGCGATGTGGGCAAACATGATATTTCCTATGAATCCTCCTTAACTTTCCTAGGTAAATAAGACAATAACAGTTGTAGGATCAACAGTGTATCTAAGAATCAAAGGAATTCGATGCATGCAAGGTTCTATGCATCTGCGCACACTTTCCTGTCGTTAGGTAAATCGTGCATGCCTCAAGTCATCTGAAAATGACTCGTTTGTTATAATATTTAGTGCAACGGCATTTCCTTGGGGGGGAAGAATATGGTAGATTGAGATGGGGAAGAAGCAAGCGAAAACCCTTGGTGGCCCACCTTTTGTTGCCCCCCTCCCCCCTTCTTCCTTCTCGGGCTCACAGGAGGCCGAGTTTCCTTTTCGGTCATACTTCTTTCTGGGCATTGGGTTTCCATTGCCGGTCGTGTTCTTGTTGAGCTATCATGAGCTGTCGTAGATCCTTGTATATTTTCTTTGCAAGTTTAGAACGATGTCACAGAATTAGGCGTTCTATTGTTGTCGGTCGCGGGCCTCGGACAGTCCGGGACCACGTATGGACGTTCTCGCGACACGGAGTGAGTCTCGTAAGAACAACATAGGCCCCAAGCTCAGAGGGAAAAGATCTGTACGGTCGCGACGGAGTGTTGTCCTGACAATTCTGAGTGCGTGGATCATATTTTAACCGTGCGTCCCTAGCGTAGATGATGCATAAGTTTTGATTCATACCAAGGAAAAAAAACAGTTGCCCTCTTTGTCAGGTTGTTCATCTCCGCAGGAAGTACGAAAGTCGTGACGAAGACGAATTATTTCCTCATCGTGTGGCTCCGAGAGGTTACATGAACTGACTAGGAATCGAACTCGGGCAAAACTCCCAAACTAGTCATATCCACACGCAAAATCCTCTCACCACTCAAATCCCAACCCCAAAAATCGAAACTTTAACGTCAAGAAAACTAAGAACGGGAGTGGTTTGATCGTGGGGATGCTTTCAAAACTCCCGAAACGGGCAAACCGTGTCGAAGAATCCCGGATCAGCATCGACATTTAATGAGGGCAATCGACGATTTGACCCGGTTCCTCTCTCTCTCTCTCTCTCTCTCTCTCTCTCTCTCTCTCTCTCTCTTCTATTTGTCGATTTTCCTTCGATGCGTGTTGATGTCGGCGTGTGTTGTATTGCATACACACGTTAGGGTTGGGTGAACCGAGACACCAACATAGGAAATAATGGGGGAGGAAAGTATCTTTCGAAGACGACTGGTGACGACAACGACCGGTCGAAGATAAGTTTCCCTCTTGTAATAAAAACTTAAGTCATTGAATGTTTCCCACTCATGCCCTTCCCGTTCCTCCCCCCTTTACTCATTTCTCGTACCCCCACCATGTCCCTATCGCCACCCCCCGCCACCCCCCTCTTTTCTCTCTCTCTCTCTTCCCTTTAGAAAGTTTCCACAATATTCCTCCTCCGTACCTTATTTTTCTCTTTCTCGAAAAGATGGCATTTATGATGTGTCCCGACTAGAAGTGAACGAGACCGACTTATCAAATCGAAAATAGCTGGGATTGAACCGAATCAGTTAGTTCGGTTCGATTTTCAGTTCTATAAAATTGAAATCGGTAATTTTCGATCCGATTCTAGATTGTAGAGAAGAACCAGATTGCCCAGATCAGATCGGTTATTTTTATTTATATTTTGATTTCTTAAATTTGAATCCAATTATTCACTGCTTACTTTTTTATTTCCTAGATGCAAACCTAATCTTCATTAATTTATTAAATTTGAAGTCTACATTGCTCATCCCTACTCATAATCTACCAATGTCATAAAATCGGGCTGGGTCCGATCAATCTGGTCCTGTCCAATTCTCGATTCCCGAGTGGGACCAGATCGAATCGGATGAAATTATGGTGAACATTCCACTAATTTGTATGTTTCCCCTAGAACTTGAATTTGTTAGACCAATCAAAGTAAAGAATGGTCCGACCCTGATTTGAACGGGTCATATCCTTTTTTTCTGGGGCCAAAATGGAAAACAGATACGAGGACAGAATTCTCCCTTTTTGTCATATTTATTCTCTCCTACTAGGGTGTGTGCGTGTATATATAAACCTCTCTTCAACAACTTTTCGATCTCCTTTATTGACTGCGCACACACACCCTCTCTCTCTCTCTCTCTCTCTCTCTGAAGAGAGTTTCCAGAGGGTCTTAGGGGAGGCTTCGATGTTAACGCAGCAATGGTTAGAGCATGCGGCGTCACATGATGATCCTATGTACGCGAGGAGAGATCTGCTGTCCAGTGATCATCGAGTGATCATCGATAGTTGCTTCATGTTCATCACCAGACGCTATAAGATATAAGCTTCATGCACAGCGGGGCACGTGCTGATGAGGTCGATGATGATCCTCCTGGCCTTGTTCACTCTTCTGCTGCTGGTGCTTCCGCTGGTGTTGCCACCGCTGCCCCCGCCGCCGCTGATGCTCCTCTTCGTGCCGGTCCTGATCATGTCCCTCCTCATTTTGCTCGCCTTCTCGCCGGCCCGAGATCCCAGTGTTCCTTTCGCATCTGCTTGAGCTCGACACAACGGCGATCGAGTTTCGGTGCAAGGTGTGTGATTCTGTAATTAGTTGGTGAAATTTTTGTATGGTAAGATTGAACTGTACATGCATGTCGGTATGTAGTATACAGTCATGAAAGAGACAGAAGATATTCTAGAATTATCGATTTGTTTAGAGCTTTTCTCCTTCAGTATCTTTCCTGTTTGAGTGCTGGGAGTTGAAAGATCTGAGGGATGCATGCATTTTCCCAGTTTCAAGATGTTCAAGAATTCGAGTTTTTTTTATCGAAAAAACCTTCATCAGTTATATGCATGAAATTGAAAGTTTCCTTCCTTCCTTGGAAAAATTAACAGTTACCTCAAAAATTACGAAGAGGGTTTCTTTTTCAGGCTTTTGTTTTGTCGATAGTTGGATAATATTCTGCGAGTAAACCTAGGTTCTAGGATGGATCGATGTGTTAAAGGATCTTCTTTCTTCCCTCTTCATCGAGAGAGATTACATGAGCTTTTCTTTCTTCCACACTCCATCATCAAAAAGAGACGCAAGAAAAGTCCCTGGAGCAACAATGTCTGAGAACATCAATTGACAAACATAGAATGAAAAGGAGGAATTAATCAGTACACGGTCATTGGTTGAAGAAGAAGAATCGATCAGAAGAATTGACGGAGAGCACGATGAATGACCCAAGAAGAATTGGGTGCTGGTTGGTTTTCCGTCTCTTAAAGACTTTTTTGTTTCGTTTTTTCCAATTTGGCGCTAATATCAGCGCCCAAAAAGTAGAAAGGAAAAATATGACAAGTGGACACGTGGCGGCATGCCTCGAAACCGAAGAATTGCCATAACTATGGGCGACAGATTCATCTGTATGCTTTGCTAAAAGTCATAGGTCTCGATGGGATTAAGCAACGCTGTTGTTCTTGTTTCGCTTTTGGCGGTTTCCCGGTCAAAAGAAGAAGACATGATTATGTGAAAAGAAGCTTCCTGTTCGTGCGTACCTGTACAAACACAGCCGTAGAAATCTTTGGTTGACCGGCTTTTGATCTACAACTCAGCAAAGGGAAACTAATCGAGGCGTTCTTATGCTGCTTTTCCCGGGTCGGGTCCTCTCCCTTTTGCACCGTTTCAAGTCCCCTTAATTCATGTTTATTCAAGAAAAAGAAAGAGTGCCCTTGATTTGTGGTGTTTGGTCGTTCACTTTGATCCATAGATTATATATCTGTTGACACTAAAAAATAACCAGTATAAGATACCAAATGGACAGCAGAATCGTTGTGTCCCGGGATTCAGTAAGTTGAGACTAAGATATCGAACGGACGGTAAAGCCATTGTGTCTTGAGATTTGGTAAGTTGAGAGCAAAGTACCGAACGAATGGTAGGGCTACTGGGCATCGATATTTGGTAAGTTGAGAGTAATGGGAAAACAAGGAAAGTTAGTAATCGGGAAGTATGGTAGGGCTACTGGGCATCGATATTTGGTAAGTTGAGAGTAATGGGAAAACAAGGAAAGTTAGTAATCGGGAAGTACAACAATACATCAGAACATGAATGAGCCAACTTAGCTGCGTCAGCAAGGGAGTTACAAGCAAAAAGCGAAAAACAATGGGCACGAGCCCAATCATGAAGATCATGAAGAAGTTATCAGAAGAGATTTGAATTGATTGTGGAGGTTATGAATTGAAAAGAAATCATTTGTGTCACGCCTCGACTCTCGAGAACGCGACATCCCTACCTTGACACCCATAGGTCACGAAGGATAGCGTCCCAGGCTCGCTATCGACCCACAATCGTAATACGCATACGGAACGTGCCAAACTCCCAAACAACAAGATCAGCATGGGATAGGACAATAGGAACATTCATTCAGTCAATTCATCAAAAGACAACTTCACCCTTAAATCAAAAGCAGATACTAATTAACCCTATAGAGCTAACAACATACAACCCCATTCTTCGGGGCGGCTCTCGAGGACCTCAAAAGGGACAATGGTTGATAGAGTTAACTCCATATCTACTCTAGGGGGGCTACTCCAAAAAGTCACGCCTCTGCGTCCACGAGGCTCCGTCACTTGCGGCCTGAAATTGTTATCCCGCGACGGGGTGAGAAATAAATCTTAGTGAAGTCAACGCCTAAGCTCGGTTAGGACGTTGATTCACTCAGGGCATCCTACCAAACAGGCATGGCATATCAACCAACACAGATATCCAACCACATGCAACTTACCCGCCAGGAAGCCACACGAAATGCGATGCAGACACGACATGACAGTCAAACAGCCCAATCAAGGCAAGCACCACATCAAACTGACATACATGACGTCACACATAGTCCATTTATTATGAGGTAGGGCATGTCAGCCCGGCACACTAGTCAGTTGGTGCCTAGTACACTAATCAGTTGGTACTCTTCTGGCGGCGCCAGGCATCGTCCCTTACTTCCGGCGACTGCTTCTAGTAGTCCGTGTGGTTCCGATCGTCACGGCACGGAACTACCAGGAATCCCTCCCCAGGGCTTCGGTCCGTCACAAGCTGCGATCGGCATCCATCAAACTGACGTCACAGAATGATGTGCTTCTAACAAGTCGTATTTTTCCGATCGTCACGGTACAATCTTGTCAGGAATCTCATCGTCCAATCATATAACTACACATGACACCCGACAATCAATCAATTTTATCCTCTTTGATTTAGGTCGGATGCTCATACAGACATGCTCAATACTCGGCCTCAGGCCGTTTTCATGCTAAATCGTGTAGTTTGAGTTCACACATGTCATATGAATGCATAACCTCATAACTAGGCTTGCGCCCGACACAGACGATGAGCACTCAGAAATTCAATCACGTCACATCACAATCAATCAACTGTAATCAGTCAAACAATCAAGACACGATCGATTATCCAATTCAATTAATCAAACGACATTGATAATCCCAATTTCATCAAATTATGTATCGATCGCTCGGTTCTGAACTATCGCTCGCTCGCGGTCAAACTATGGCAATCAATGCCCAATCAGTCAATCAATCAATTCTAACCACCAATTAGCCACAGACAACCTAACTAAATCGACTAACTTATTTAATCGCGACCATTTACCTTAAACCTGGTTTCTATCTAAACCGACCACGATTATTCTAACTAATTATCCTAATTGACTAATTAACTAACCCTAGGCGCAATTGGCGCCCTAACCAAGATTTAGGGGTTAACTCACCCCCAATTAAGCTCGGGCAACCAAGGCGACTACGAGTCGAGCGGCGACGACGAACGGCGGTGGCGGTTCTCGATTTTTCCTACGGACAACTCGAATCTCTCGGCTAATTAAGCGGCGACAAGACCCCACAGCGGTTAGGACACGACCAGGAGGTCCGGCAAGGGGTCGGCGACGGCGGCGAAGCTCTGGCGACCGGCGGCTAAGTCAAAACAGAACCGGTCAGATTTCGAGACAGAGGAACCAGGTCTGTTTTCGGGAGTTCCTTAGCCTCACGAGCTGAGACAAGACTGGAAGAGGTTAGAGGACTCACCGGACGACTCAAGGCGACTGTCGGGACCGGCCTTGAGCGGCGGAGAACGGCCAACAACGGCGGGGACGGCCACGAACAGAACCGGCGAAAAAACAGTGGGGGTTCGGGTCGGGGCTGAATCGGGCTCTACCGGCGTCGACCTGCTCACAGCGGCTCGGAGGGACGTCAAGGGAGTCGAGGGTGGTCCTTGGGGTCGGAGGCGAGTGGTGGTTGGTGATCGGAGGCGGCGGAAGACGGCTGGAGCTCCTCGGGTCCGAAACAGGGCACCGACGGGGTCTCGGTTCTCAAGGGCCTCGCGGTGGTTTTGGGCGGTGACGGGCGATCGAGGGGGTTGAGGTGAGGACGGAGGACGGCAGGGCGACGGCTGTTGGCGGCCGGAAGAGGCGCAAGGGCCGGCGGAGGTCAAAAAGCCCACCGGACCCGAAAACAGGGCAGGGGCGCAGCGGGGCTTCCGGGGCTATTTCCGGCGGCGCACGGCGGTCTCACGGAGGCGGCGAGGTGGCAGAGGAACGGAGGAGGGCTGGTGGTCGCGGCGACTCAAAGAAACGAGAGGAGGACGACGAATGAAGGAGAGGAGTGGGTCAAGGAGGGCTGTCGCGCAAAGAACAGGGGAAAGAGAGAGTCTGCCGAGAGAGAGAGAGAGAGAGAGAGAGAGAGAGAGAGAGCACGTGAGAGTAGGTGGTTGATTGACTTGGGTGGGTGGGACTTTGACTTGTGGGGCCCACCTAGGGGTTTGAATATTTTTGTCTTTTCTTCATGAATTATTGAGGGGTAAAATGGGCATTGGCATTTTTGGACTGAACGAATTTGGCTTGACTGAACGAAGGGCCTTTCGGTAATTTCACAGGTTAGGTTCGATCGCGAGGATTCGAATCCTAATTCGCGGTAACTAAGAATAATAAGCCTAATCTAATCGACAAGGAATTTCGAGGATCGTCCAAAATCCGTCTCTTAATTTCTCACAGTCCAAAATTTTGTATCGACTGAAATTCAATTTCATTCATTTTATCGAATTTAGGCGATTTACAAAAGGTGAATTTCCAGGGCGTCACAACTCTCCCCACCTTAGGAAATTTCGTCCTCGAAATTACAGTACAGTCAGAACTACTCAAAAAGATAAGGATAACTACTTTTCATGACTTCTTCGTTCTCCCAAGTCGCTCCTTCGGTTCCATGGTGTTGCCAAACCACCTTAACCAATGGGACTATCTTGTTCCGAAGTATATGCTCTTTTCTGTCCACAATTCTGACTAGACGTTCCACGTACGATGCTCGCTCATCCAATTCAATCTCCTCATAACTTAGCACATGAGCGGGGTCCGGCTCGTACTTTCTCAACATCGACACATGGAAGACGTTATGCACTTGAGCGAGTCTCGGTGGCAAAGCAAGACGATACGCCAGGTTTCCAATTCGCTCCAATATTTCAAACGGTCCGACGTATCTTGCGCTTAGCTTTCCTTTCTTGCCAAAACGAGATGTCCCTCTCATAGGCAACACCTTTAAAAAGACATGATCACCCACCTGAAACTCCAAAGGTCTACGCCTCCTATCAGCGTAACTTTTCTGGCGACTCTGAGCTGTCCTTAGTCTATCTCTGATTACTTTAACCGCCTCCATTGATTGCTCTACTAACTCAGGTCCAGTAATCTTCCTTTCGCCAACTTCATCCCAACAGACTGGCGTCCTACAGGCTCTGCCATACAATGCCTCGAAAGGTGCCATCTTAATGCTCTACTGAAAACTGTTATTATAGGCAAATTCCACTAAGCAGCTATTCCTCCCAACTGCCTTTGAAGTCCAGGACACATGCCCTCAACATGTCCTCTAAAGTCTGAATAGTCCTTTCAGACTCTGAAAGGACTATTCAGACTGGCCATCAGTCTGCGGATGAAATGTCGTACTGAATTGCAGTTTTGTCCCCAAAGCAGTGTAGACTTTTCCAAAATGTGGCAGTGAACTTGGGATCACGATCTGAAGTGATCGTCACTGGCACTCCATGTAACCTCACGATGAGTCTCATGTACAAATCCGCATATCTGTCTAAGGCGAAGTCCTTTCTCGCTGGAATAAAGTGCACTGACTTCGTCAATCTATCGACCACAACCCAGATTGAATCATGCCCTCTTTGACTCCTTGGCAATCCCATCACAAAATCCATCGTGATATGCTCCCATTTCCACTCTGGGATCTCCAAAGGCTGCAGCAATCCTCCAGGCTTGCAGTGTTGCGCCTTGACCTGCTGACAGGTCAAACATTTAGCCACATGCTTGGTTATATCCTCTTTCATGCCATTCCACCAGTAGTGCTGCTTCAGATTCTGATACATCTTTGTACTTCCAGGATGGATACTATAACTGCTACGATGTGCTTCCGATAAAATCTCCTCCCTTAAACCTTCATCAGCAGGCACATCCAAACGTCCTCTGAACTTCAGTATCCCATCCTCGGCCACTTGGAAGTCGACTCTTCGCTTAACTGAGTCATCTTGAAGTATCTTTTGAATGGCGGGGTCTGTCGACTGCAAGGTCTTAATCCTCGCTTGCACTTCCGGCTCAATCCTTAAGGTAGCCACAAGACTCGACAAACGGCTTACTTCCAGTTTGAAGTCGGAGTCTCTCACTTGCTCTAACAGACGCCATTCTTGGACTTGTAATTGAGCAATCACTGATTTTCTACTCAGGGCATCTGCAACCTTATTCGCCTTACCCGGATGGTACAAGATCTCGCAGTCATAATCCTTAAGCAACTCCATCCACTGATGTTGCCTCTTGTTCAATTCCTTCTGAGAGAACAAATACTTCAGACTCTAATGGTCAGTATACACCTGAAAACTTTCCCCGATCAGGTAGTGCCTTCGGATCTTCAAAGCAAACACGACAGCAACCAATTCTAGGTCGTGCGTCGGATAGTTCAACTCATGTGGCCTCAACTGACGCGATGCATAGGCTACTACTCTCCCATGTTGCATCAGCACGCAACCCAAACCTCGAAGCGAAGCATCGCTATAAATCTCAAATCCTCCAGGACCAGACGGAATTGTCAGAACAGGAGCGGTAGTCAGCCTATGCTTAAGCTCTTGAAAACTACGCTCGCACTTGTCTGTCCATTCGAACTTCATGTCCTTCTTCAGCAGTTTGGTCAAAGGCGAAGCTATAGCTGAGAACTTCTCTACGAAACGCCTATAATAGCCTGCCAAACCCAAGAAGCTTCGGATTTCTGTCACAGTCGTTGGTCTAGGCCAATCCATAACAGCCTCAATCTTAGACGATCCACCGCGATGCCTTCACCAGATACTACATGACCTAGAAATGCCACTCGAGCTAGCCAAAACTCGCACTTGCTGAACTTGGCATACAGCTGATGCACTCTAAAAGTTTCTAACACAATTCTCAAGTGTTGTTCATGATCCTCCGGACCCTTCGAGTACACCAAGATGTCGTCTATAAACACAATGACGAAGCGATCCAAGAACTCCTTGAATACTCTATTCATTAGGACCATGAAAGTAGCAGGAGCATTTGTCAGACCGAATGGCATAACGGTGAACTCATAATGTCCATAACGCGTCCTGAATGACGATTTTGGTATATCCTCCTTTCTGATCCTCAACTGATGATAACCTGTCCGTAGATCGATCTTGGAAAATACCGATGCTCCATGCAACTGATCGAAAAGATCGTCAATCCTCGACAGTGGGTACTTATTCTTGATCGTCACTTGATTCAGCTGTCTATAGTCAATGCACAACCGCAACGATCCATCCTTTTTCCTCACAAACAACACAGGCGCTCCCCAAGGCGATGCACTAGGGCGAATAAACCCTTTATCCAACAACTCCTGCATCTGAACCTTGAGCTCCTTTAGTTCCGACAACGCCATTCTATACGGCGCCTTAGAGATCGGCTCCGTTCCAAGAACTAGCTCTATCACAAACTCAATTTCCCTTTCCAGTGGCAAGCCAGGTAACTCTTGAGGAAAAACATATGGGAATTCACGTACAACCGCAATATCTTCCAACTTAAGTTCCTCGACAGATGTGTCAACCACAGCAGCCAAATAACCTTGACATCCTTTTTCCAACAGACGGGTCGCCTCTAGCGACGAGATCACTACAGTCGAGGTTCCTCCTCGATTTCCCACAAACTCATAACTAACGCCATTCAACGGGTTAAACCGTATCGTCTTACGAAAGCAATCCATTGTGGCCATTTGCTTTGTCAGCCAATCCATACCCACAATAAGATCAAAACCATACATCTCTAGCACGATCAGATCTATCTTACTTTCATGACCACCTACTACCAATCTACAATCAGGACAGCCTACTGCCGTTACCACACTATCCTTTAAAGGCGTGGACACCTTGAAAACAACATCTAAGGGCACGAAATCCACACCAGACAGTTTAACAAATTGCTCGGCAACAAACGAATGCGTGGCACCTGGATCAAACAAGGCATAAGCAACCTGATTATGCAAGAAGACCGTACCTGTAACGGTTGGCGAATCCTTCGCCTCCTCTCGGGTGACAGCAAACACACGTCCTTGCACCGGCGGTCGGTTCTGAAAGTTCTGTGGCGCATTCCCTCCAGCTTGGCCTCCCTACGGCCTGAACTGTTGCCTCTGTGGGCAATCCCTCGCTCGTTGACCTTTCTGGCCACAACCAAAGCAAGATCCATCAGCATACGGACACGGAGCAGAACTATGCCTCTGACGACACAGGCGGCACGCATCATCTTGACGATGCACAGGCTTGCTGATCGCCCCTTTCCGGTTTGGAGGAATGTGGTGCTTACCACTCGACTTCGGCTTCTTCCCTTTCCAGGTATCCTTCTTAATCCAAGGCGTGAACCGAGATCCACTAGCAATAGCCCTTTCTTTCAGGTTTCGCTCAATCAACTGAGCCCTCTCATAAATGTCATTGTAGTCCTTTAAGTTGAAAGGTATCAGGGTGTCCTTTATCTCCTGCTTCAACCCATCCCGAAATCTCTTAGCTTTATCCAAAGGATCCTCAATCATCCTTGGGGCATACCACGATAGCTCAGCAAATCTCGCCTCGTACTGATCCACCGTCATTTGATCCTGATGCAGGCGCATAAATTCGTTCACCTTCTGTTCTCTAGCACAGTCCGAGAAGTACCTGCCATTAAAGGCTTCCATGAACACTGTCCAACTCCGAACGGTTCCTTCGGGAAAAATCATTCTCTTAGATGCATCCCACCAAGTTCTTGCATTTCCTTTCAGTTGGAAAACGGCTAAGATGACCTTATCTTCTTCGGTACACTTCAGTAGCTCGAATACTTTCTCTAATTCTTTGACCCACGAGGCAGCTGCTTCAGGATCTCCATCTCCAACAAATTTCGGTGGCATTAGCTTGAGAAACTGTTCCACCAGCTTATGCATCGGCCGTTCTCTATTCTCATTTCCAGCCACTGGGTTTCCTTGGGGTGCCTGAATAGCAGCGGCAACAGCAGGAGCACCCTGGCTCCTTTCCTGTCGATCCATCCTATCTCCCAGTGCTCCCGGCGCTTAAAGAATATCAGCCATAGTCGGTTCTTGCCTAGCGGGTTCAGCAGCACGAGATGTTCCTTCACCAACTACGATCTCTTCGACCGGCCTAACAGGCCTCCTTCGAGGTGCTCGGGGAGCTCTTGTACAGCGTCCACTCATTTCGCAGGTGAGTTACGGAGTCCTGCTCACTCCAAAGCAACATGCGGTCAGAAGGCAACCCAACTACTTAGGACAAAAGTAGCAATCACATGCACAACGCTCGAGATCCTACTCACTATCCCAATTCACATCGCTCCTTATTACTCCAAGCCACTGACCAGATGGATCAGGCTGACCTTGCTTTGATACCACCTTGGGCGGGGATGTCACGCCCCGACTCTCGAGAACGCGCCATCTCTACCTTGACACTCATAGGTCACGAAGGATAGCGTCCCAGGCTCGCTATCAACCCACAATCGTAATACGCATACGGAACGTGCCAAACTCCCAAACAACAAGATCAGCATGGAAGGACAATAGGAACATTCATTCAGTCAATTCATCAAAAGACAACTTCACCCTTCAATCAAAAGCAGATACTAATTAACCCTATAAAGCTAACAACATACAACCCCATTCTTCGGGGCGGCTCTCTAGGACCTCAAAAGGGACAATGGTCGATAGGGTTAACTCCATATCTACTCCAAGGGGCCACTCCAAAAAGTCACGCTTCTGCGTCCACGAGGCTCCGTCACTTGCGACCTGAAATTGTTATCCCACGACGGGGTGAGAAATAAATCTCAGTGAAGTCAACGCTTAAGCTCGGTTAGGACGTTGATTCACTCAGGGCATCCTACCAAACAGGCATAGCATATCAACCAACACAGATATCCAACCACATGCAACTTACCCGTCAGGAAGCCACACGAAATACGATGCAGACACGACATGACAGTCAAACAGCCCAATCAAGGCAAGCACCACATCAAACTGACATACATGACGTCACACATAGTCCATTTATTATGAGGTAGGGCATGTCAGCCCAGGGCATGTCAGCCCGGCACACTGGTCAGTTGGTACTCTTCTGGCGGCACCAGGTATCGTCCCTTACTTCCGGCGACTGCTTCTAGTAGTCCGTGTGATTCCGATCGTCACGGCACGAAACTACCAGGAATCCCTCCCCAGGGCTTCGGTCCATCACAAGCTGCGATCGGCATCCATCAAACTGACGTCACAGAATGATGTGCTTCTAACAAGTCGTATTTTTTCGATCGTCACGGTACAATCTTGTCAGGAATCTCATCGTCCAATCATATGACCACACATGACACCTGACAATCAATCAATTTTATCTTCTTTGATTTAGGCCGAATGCTCATACAGACATGTTCAAATACTCGGCCTTAGGCCGTTTTCATGCTAAATCGTGTAGTTTGAGTTCACACATGTCATATGAATGCATAACCTCATAACTAGGCTTGCGCCCGACACAGACGATGAGCACTCAGAAATTCAATCACGTCACATCACAATCAATCAACTGTAATCAGTCAAACAATCAAGACACGATCGATTATCCAATTCAAATAATCAAACGACATTTATTAATCCCAATTTCATCAAATTATATATCGATCGCTCGGTTCTGAACTATCGCTCGCTCGCGGTCAAACTATGGCAATCAATGCCCAATCAGTCAATCAATCAATTCTAACCACCAATTAGCCACAGACAACCTAACTAAATCGACTAACTTATTTAATCGCGGCCATTTACCCTAAACCTGGTTTCTATCTAAATCGACCACGATTATTCTAACTAATTATCCTAATTGACTAATTAACTAACCCTAGGCGCAATTGGCGCCCTAACCAAGGTTTAGGGGTTAACTCACCCCCAATTAAGCTCGGGCAACCAAGGCGACTACGAGTCGAGGGGCGACGACGAACGGCGGCGGCGGTTCTTGATTTTTCCTACGGACAACTCGAATCTCTCGGCTAATTAAGCGGCGACAAGACCCCACAGCGGCTAGGACACGGCCAGGAGGTCCGGCAAGGGGTCGGCGACGGCGGCAGAACTCCGGCGACCGACGGCTAAGTCAAAACAGAACTGGTCAGATTTCGAGATAGAGGAACCAGGTCTGTTTTCAGGAGTTCCTTAGCCTCACGAGCTGAGACAAGACTGGAAGAGGTTAGAGGACTCACCGGACGACTCAAGGCGACTGTCGGGACCGGCCATGAGAGGCGGAGAACGGCCAACAACGGCGGGGACGGCCACGAACAGAACCGGCGAAAAATAGGGGGGTTCTGGTCGGGGCTGAATCGGGCTGTACCGGCGTCGGCCTGCTCACAGCGGCTCGGAGGGACGTCAAGGGAGTCGAGGGTGGTCCGTGGGGTCGGAGGCGAGCGGTGGTTGGTGATCGGAGGCGGCGGAAGACGGCTGGAGCTCCTCGGGTCCGAAACAGGGCACCGACGGGGTCTCGGTTCTCAGGGGCCTCACGGTGGTTTTGGGCGATGACGGGCGGTCGAGGGGGTTGAGGTGAGGACGAAGGACGGCAGGGCGACGGCTGTTGGCGGCCGGAAGAGGCGCAAGGGCCGGCGGAGGTCAAAAAGCCCACCGAACCCGAAAACAGGGCAGGGGCGCGGCGGGGCTTCCGGGGTTGTTTCTGGCGATGAACAGCGGTCTCACGGAGGCGGCGAGGTGGCAGAGGAACGGAGAAGGGCTTGTGGTAGCGGCGACTCAAGGAAACGAGAGGAGGAGGAGGAATGAAAGAGAGGAGTGGGTCGGGGAGGGCTGTCGCGCAAAGAATAGGGGAAAGAAAGAGTCTGCCGAGAGAGAGAGAGAGAGAGAGAGAGAGAGAGAGAGAGAGAGAGAGAGAGAGAGAGCATGTGAGAGTAGGTGGTTGATTGACTTGGGTGGGTGGGACTTTGACTTGTTGGGCCCACCTAGGGGTTTGACTATTTTTGTCTTTTCTTCATGAATTATTGAGGGGTAAAATGGGCATTGTCATTTTTGGACTGAACGAATTTGGCTCGACTGAACGAAGGGCCTTTCGGTAATTTCACAGGTTAGGCTCGGTCGCGAGGATTCGAATCCTAATTCGCGGTAACTAAGAATAATGAGCCTAATTTAATCGACAAGGAATTTCGAGGATCGTCCAAAATTCGTCTCTTAATTTCTCACCGTCCAAAATTTTGTATCGACTGAAATTCAATTTCATTCCTTTTATCGAATTTAGGCGATTTACAAAAGGTGAATTTTCAGGGCGTCACAATTTGAATTTTGACAGACAAGCAAAATTCAAGATTTGAAAATCTTGAAATAACCAACTGAGCGGTTACAAAGTGCAAAGGATGATAGATATGCAGTGATGATGAAGGAGAGACGCCCCAACTGATCAATAAAAAAAAACACTCATTTTCATTGCAGTTTAACTTTCCTCGCACTTCATATCTCATGTACCTTTACATTTCCAGTAATTAAGTTTACTTTCCTGCAATTTACTGCTTTCCTTAGGAATATTGTAAATTGTAGAGACTTGACACACAGTCATTGAATCCATAATCCGTAGTTGATCCTTTTACATTCGATCTTTCCATACATACTCATCCATCCAAACACCTTTCGCCTGAATTCTCCTTGAACTTGAGCCGCAGGACCCCTCTTAATAAAATCGAAGAACGAATTTCGGTGAAGGATATTCCCGTCACTTAACCCGCGAACAATATCCATAAATGGTGGTTGAAGCTTTCCCCTACGTAGGTTAAAGGCTTTCCGAAGCACCCATCTTCATCCTGGTTTTGCGCTTACCGTACAAGGTTAGGTTAGGTTATTTATGGTCGCCATATGGCATCATTCCACAGTAATTCGAGGTTAAGCCTGAGGCACACGATAATATAAAGTTTGGCGTGTGTGTGTATATATATATATAGACATGAGCATTACCAACATATCTGGTGTAGACCAGTGGACTGAAGCTAGCATATAAGCTATAGGTTTTATATCATATAAGCAGAGGTTGATAGTAGATGCGTACCACTGATCCTTTTTGGACCTATCTATACTAAAAGAGAAACTGAGAAATGACAAGGATCCATCGATAAGAAAGATGATAGAAAATGTGCGCAATGAAAGATACACAGAGAACATTAGAGGTTGCTTTGAGATTTTGTGCGACTACTGTCCTCTGTTCTAAAAACTTAAAGCTATTAGATGAAAACGTGATTTAATATTTATGTATTCTATCAGTTGGTTGGTAGAGTAACATAGTTTTTCACCATACCTTAGAGTGACTCATCTACTCTTAGTTGTTGGCTAGCTCAGTAATTTGCAAACTAGGAGGTTGGATGGAATGATTGATGGTGCTAAGGGAGTTTCCTCAAGCCTGAACAATAAAAAGCTTCGTTTATGGATGAGCACTTGAGTTGTTTCGCCGTGAAAAGGAATTAAGATCGAGAGGAGCCTTCCTTAGCTTCGCCATTTTTTTGCGTTACGTGTACGACGGGAACCATCTTTGTACTGCATACATGGGTGTGGTTGAACGAAGTCATGGATGCGTATGGCATATTCTACGTCCCTTCTTGAAGCAAATTGCGCCAACTTCGTGTGCTCGTTTGAATCTTGAAGTCAAACCGAAGTGATACAAATGGGGAAAGGCGGTCTTTCCATTATGATATGTTTGTAATTGGTGTTGGAGTTAGCAAATATTTCGGGGACCCTTGTTTCTCACATCGGGTACGCCCACGTGAGCTTAGAGAAATCAAAGTGTTATCCGACGACATGTGACCTATGCGCGCGGGATGTGGGGTTCGGGGCAGCGCCCCCGACACGGGTATCCCGCTGCCCGGTCAGCGGGCGGGGCTTCTGCTAAGTTTATGTTGATCATTAAAACGGGTTTGGACTTTTATTTAAGTTAACCCGTATGTTGTGGGCTTAATAGAGGTTTCGCTAAGTTTAGGTTTTGGGCCCGTTTAGGGCATATATATTTTGCTTGTTTATGCTGATCATTAAAACGAGTTGAGTGGCTGTAAACCGAAAATCATAGTGAAATCTCTTTGCAGGACGTAGCCCTATTCTGGGGTGAACCTGGGTAAACTGTGCGTCGTTCAATTTTTCTTGATTCTCTGTTTGATCGTTCTGATTCGGTTGCGATAAATTTCATCAATTGGTACGCAAAGTTTTCTATCTGGTTTAGACCATTCACGTGATTTTCCCTTTGTGTAATGTCTCCTTTAGGGTTTCAATCATTGGCTTGCCCAGTTTTTGTCTAATTTTCTTTGGAGTGTGTATAAACATTTCTCACTTTTACAGTGTAATATCATATCCTATCTTATCTTTATGAGAGAAGCCATTAGAGAACCTTGGTCCTTCTTTAATTGTGCACACTTGGAAATTTGCTCGGTGAAAATAGATACTAAGCACTAATTGCAAGAGTAGCAAGACAATGGAGTTTTATCTGGAACAAAAAGGGAAAGAGCAAAATGAAAGGTAAAATGCTATTGAACTCCAATGACAATTGAATATTATTGTACAGGTGCATAAGAATGAGTCTCTTTATAACTTACATTTAAGTCACTCTTCAATACTCTTAAAAGGATTAATGGGGAAATTTATCTGAAATGTTCTCAATTCACAGCAGCTAATTCAGTCCTAAATTTTTTAATTTGGTCAACTTGATCCTTAACATTTTGGCGATTTACCAACGTAGTCCTCCTAGCGATTTTTTTGTCAACTGTCGTGGCAGTCCAGTCAGCTTTGGCCGTCCTACAGGGCATAACCAGCATTGAGATGAACGATTTTCGGATTTTTAAATTTTCTAATTTTTTTTAAAAAAAATTGTCTTCTTTCATTTTATTTCCTTCTCTATATCCCTCCGCGGGTCATAGGAGCCTTAGCGATGGCCAACGGACAACCGACGACTGCGATCGCAAGCCCTCGCTTAGATCCTCACCGGCCGTGACGTCCTGAAATTTTGACATCTGTAAGAAAAATCATGAATTCCAGTGTGGAAAATAAATTTGGATTTTGAGGGTTGTAGAAAATGGCCCTGAGGTAGAGCTTGTACATACGTACTTCACAGGGTTAATAGTAAAAAAGTAAAAATGATCGTTGCTGATGTTGATTGATGTGACTGTTTGTTTGACATCATGCTTTTCTATCCCTATAGATTTTATAATTGTCTGGGAGTAGTACGTTCCGTATATGCTAATTAAAAGATAAAAATAATGGGTCGATGACGTGCCTGGGACGTTGTCCTTTTACGACCTGAGGCGATTTGGTAGGGTTGTTGCGAGCCCAGGGATTGGGGCGTGATAACCTCACCCAAGGTGGTATCAGAGCAAGGTTAGCCTGAACTACCTAGTCATGGTCTGGAGTAATAAGGAGCTTTGGTTTTTTTGGGATAGTTAGTAGGATTGAAATCTTGTGCATGTATTTGTTACTTAAGGTTTTAAGGCTGTATGCCTGAGTTCTCGTTACGCGTTGCTTTGGGGTGAGCAGGACCCCGTGTAAGGTACCAGTAAGATGAGCAATCGTAATGCCAGAGTTCCTAGAGCAGGAGCAGCTCAAGAAGATCCCAAAGTGGATGGGATTCTACGAGCACTAGAAGCTTTAGGAGAGTTAGTCGGGCAGCAAGTAAGGAACCAAGATGTTGCCGCTACTCCGCCTGAAGACTCGTTGGCTGGAAACGGGAATGGTGGCCAACCAATGCATAAAATGCCGCCGAAGTTCTCCGGAGTTGATGATCCCGAGGCTGCAACTCGTTGGATTCATGAACTAGAGAAAGCTTTTGCTTTGCTTTGCTGAGGTGCAATGAGGAGGAAAAGGTAACATTGGCAGTTTAATAGTCACGAGAGAATGCTAGCACTTGGTGGCAAGCCTCGCGAGAAAGAATCTTTCCAAAAGGTACGGTCCCGGTGTGGGATGTCTCCGTGGAAGCCTTTCATGGCAAGTATTTTTCTGATTATGCCCGAGAACAAAATATAGCTGAGTTTATATGCCTGCGCCAGAATCAGATGACTGTGGATCAGTATGAGCCGAAGTTCACCAAATTGTCAAGATATGCACCGAGGATGGTTGAGAATCCTAAGGATAAGGCAAGAAGATTTCGGGATGGGTTGAAACCCGAGATTAATGACCTGCTGGTGCCGTTGAACTTGAAGGATTATAACGAGTTGTATGAGAGTTAGTGGAAAAGAACATGACTGAAAGGCTGCCGCATCTGGATCGTAGTTTATGCCCTCTAGTAGGAACGCCCAAAGGTTGGGCAAGAGACCAATGTCAGAAGAAAAGTATCTCATTCTGCCCAATCGAAAGAACGTCGTAGAGAAGCCAGCATATCACCCTAATTGTTTATGCTGGTTATGTAATCGGAGGCATGGAACAACCTCGTGCCCTTTTCGATGAGGAGCTTGCTTTGGTTGTGGTTAGTATGGCCACCAAGTGAAGAATTTCCCACAAAGGTAAAGGGGAGTGCAAACACCGCCGTTGGAAGGAGGACAATCGTGAGGGAATGCTCTGTAGGACAATCAAAACCGACCCCGCTAAAGAATAACGGATTCTCTGCGGTAGGACGTTCTGGTTGTATGTTGGTTACAGTAGTCGAAGTGAAAAAGACCTATCGATAGGCTTGACTCGTGAATACGGGTTTGTACTAAGATGACTAGTATTTATGTAGTATATAAGTTTGAATTTGTGTTGTATTTTGATGGCTTTAGTTATCGACTCTCAATAATGGTCCTGAGTGGTGTCATGGTCGAGATTCACAAGAAAACGAATAAGAATCAGAAAATTTTAAGCATGGATTTAAGCTAGTGAATGTGCTTGAGGTTAATGATTTGCTTATAGGCGAAGGGGTCAGTTAGATTGCATGATCAATCAACAAACAAACTTGAGGTTTGCAATGTGACCTAGGCTATTGAATCCTTACTGATGATGTGGTCGTCCGTGGCAATAGATTAGTCCGTTAAGGTAAGGACTGGCATAGAAATGGACGATATGTGATGAGTAGTAAGGACAATCATGTATTGCACGTGTTTATTGCATTAAAACGAAATTTGAGAAACGTGTACACATGAGCATACTATTATTTTGTCAGATTTGATAAACTGTCACTTGATATGTGACGAATTAGACAAGATACCTATAAATCATAAGACATGTTATGGGACGTGTCGTACGAGACTCAAATTTGTAGACATGTGACTTGGGGAGTTCCTGTAACGACCCAATCCGATGAGGGCGGGAAGTGATCACCGGGGCAAGGAAACCCGGATAAAGAGCTGCTCCTGGCAAGCTTTTGAGATGACAATGGAAACATGAATAAATCAAGTCATGCGTTGAAAAAGGTGGGTCTAGGTATCGGGCTAATTCTGACTTTTATTAAAAGATTCATTTCATTAAAGTTAGTTCTCAAAGTGAAAAATTATTTTCGAAAGTACATAGCGTTGCATCTTGAGCAACGAATGAAAGATGAAAGTGGATGATATAGTGAGTTTGCCAAATGAATCTATAAGTTACTAAGGTCGGTGATGATCCAGAATAAGATTAAGATTGTAAGATGTAGCGATTAAGGGAAACAAGTGCTTTGAGTGCACAACGAAAGCGTGGTCTGTAGACTGATGAAATCTGCGTATTTCATCACCATGCGAAAGAACTTCGCCTTGGATAGGTATGTGGAGTTGTACGTGTGGCATATAGTGCGTCTTCATAGAGTGTCAGTGACAATCACTTCGGATGGTGATCCCCAATTCACTACCACGTTTCGAAAAAATCTGCAGACTACGTTGGGAACAAAGTTGCATTTTAATACGGCCTATCATCTGCAGACGGATGGCTAGTCTGAAAGGACAATTCAGACGTTAGGGGATATGTTGCGAGCATGTATTTTTTTTTTCTAATAGGAGAAATGGTAATAATTTTTGCTTCTCGTTAGTTAAGAAGTTGTCAATCGCTAAGTAAGAATGGCTGATTTCCGGTGGTTAATTATGGTTATAGTATGGCAATCGACAATTGGATTGGACGGCAAGTTTAGATGGTGGCAATTTAGGAGTGAATCATTAAAGTATGACGGGTTAGCCTGTTTAGATGAATTGTGGATATGCAATTGTGGGATTGAAATTAAGGATCGTAGGCTTGAATCTGGCTTGTATACAATGGTCAACTTGTGATTTTAGTGTGCTGAGTTGAGATAAGGAATAATGTGAAATGAGTAGTACATGACAAGCAGTAAGGACGTTGTAAGGCGCCAGTATCTTTATGGTTGAGCAATAGTTCAATTTCGAGGACGAAATTTCCTAAGGAGAAAATTTTGAAATTTTGAAATTTTGACGTATGTAAGAAAAATCATGAATTCCAGCGTGAAAAATAAATTTGGATTTTGAGGGTTGTAGGAAGTGGCCCTGAGGTAGGGCTTGTATATACGTACTTCACAAGGTAAACAGTAAATAAATAAAAATGATCGTTGTTGATGTTGATTAATGTGACTGTTTGTTTGACGTCCTGCTTTTCTATCCCTATAGATTTTATAACTGCCTAGGAGTAGCACATTCCACATGCACTAATTAAAAGATAAAATTAATTGGTCGATAAATTGTCTAAGACGTGGTCCTTTTATGACCTGAGGCGATTTGATAGGATTGTTGCGAGCCCGGGGATCGGAGCGTGACACCAGCCATAGCGAGGGCCGCAACACCATCACCAAGGTCCCAACGATTGCCGGAGGGAAATAGGAAAAAAGATACAAAAGAAAAAGGAAAGAAAAGAAAAGAAAAGGGAAAAAAAGATAATATTCATAAATTTTAAAAAAAAATTGCATAATTTGTCCACGTCATCGATTGTCATTGGAAAATCCTCAAAAGTTTTAGAACTAAATTAGCCAAATTAACGTTCATGATTGAATTGACGACCGCACAATAGATTTCAAGATTTTTTGGACGATAATTCCACAGATCGTGTATTTATACAAACAAAAGATCAACTGATCAATTAAAAATGGAAATAGTGTAAAAAAAAAATCCTGAACCTATTGCATTAGCGCCAATTTAGTTATAAATCTTTTTTTTTGTCAATTCAATCCTAAACCTTTTGTATTAGTGCCAATTTAGTTTTAAATTTTTTTACATCTATGCCAATTTAGTCAATTCAATCAATTTTGGCTGGAAATAGCTAGGGTGGACGTCAATTATCCTATGCGGCATAGCTAGCGTTGACGTAGGTATTCTTTTAAAAAAAATTATATTTTAATAAAAAAACAAAAAAAAATTACTTACAAAATTATTAAAAATATTATAACACCATGTAGGACAATCGACATTCACGTTAGCGATTTCCAACTAAAATTGATCAGGTTAACTCAATTGGCATACTGACATAAAAATAAAAAAAAAAAAAAAAAAAAAAAAAAAAAAAAAAAACTCAATTGGCATAAATACAAAAGATTTATGATTGAATTGCCACCAATGCGAAAGATTTAGGACTAAATTGACACCAATAAAAGATTTATGGCTTAATTAGCACCAATGCAAAATGTTTAGGACTGAATCGATACTAATGCAATAAGTTTATGACTTTTTTCACACTTCTCCCAAGTAAAAGTAGTACCTTCTAGTGCACCCAGAGGCCTCCCGGGAGAACCGGGTTTGTGGCTGATGAAGGGATGTATGAGAAGGGTATTGGGTCCAAGTTCCCAAGACAAACATCAACCTGGAAGTACCTGGATGCCCTCGCAGACGGCATTGTAGTCTATTGTTTGCCCAATCTGCCGCTGGTTTAGGGCAGGTGCAACTGGGAGTCTGGGACACCCCAGGTAGAGGTGGCAACACCTCCTAGGGTAAGCCGTGTTAAATCACAGGTTACTTAAGCGACCGCTTACTCTAGCGCTGCTTAAGTAACCTGTGATTAGAGATCTCCAGATGGATAGACCAAAGCTACTTGAACATGTACACAAAGATTGTTTTGATCTCTACTGTGGGATATTAGATAATTAATTCCTATGTTTGTATTTACATTAGCATTTCCCATTGCAATGTTTACTGTACTTGGGCAGTAAGAGGAACTCTGAGACATTCTTCTGAATAAAGTTCTGAGCTTGCAACAAGTTAAAGAGGAACATGTACCCGTACCAGGTTTTAATAACTTCGCGTCGAACTCGGAGTAAAGATATTAGTGTTCGGAAGGATAATCGTTATTCTATAAAAGGTGGAAAAAAAACCACTTCACCTCGTTCCAAAACGTGCATGTCATATCTCTTCTACGGCAGCACCATGCGAGAAGGTTGAAGATTTGGCAACAGCTCAAGAATTAGAGTGATGTCGAGCCTTGTAAAGCAAGAACTATCAGCCTGACTAATTAGCACTGGAGCAGCTGTTCCGATGTCTGGATAAGTTGCACCATCCTATCCTTTTAACAGCGCAGATGACACTCCGGTAATAGACTCTAAAGCTAGACATTAGATCTTCACTGATCCGAGGAAGTTCCACTGTCCTGGCTAGGCTTGGATGGAACATCAATCTCATTTGAACAAAGGCTCCTAAGGAAGGAAGAAAGTAGAAACCTCGTAAACATTGTAAATCTGCATGACTGTGTATTGTGGGAAGAGATACAGCTGCCGAACAAGCAGCAAAATAATCATACTCAATGCAAGAAGACTTTGATCTTGACTAGAGCATATGATAAGCCATCCATGAGTCAGTCGAGCAGGTCATCCACATCAACTGTTTCCCAATTTCTTCATTTGACTTGCAAACCTAAAAAAACTCGAGTTTATTTTCTCTCTGTCTATTAAATATTGGTAGAACTACAGAACCCCCAATATAATGTGTAATGCAAGTTACAAGTTCCCGATTAAGGATCATCAGCGAGTAAATCTGAGAGAGAATAACTGACGAGAAATAACAGATCACTTTATCACTCACTGAATGCTTGTCTGTGGCTGAACTAATGTAATAATCCCAGCCGGAGCACTCTTGTGATTGCTTCTTAATCAAATTCCCAGAAGCTTTTTTTTTTTTTTTGATAACCAATTCCCAGAAGCTTTGACGCGACAGAAAGCCTAAAAATTCGAATTTACAGTTTCTCCCACTATCTGTACAACTGCTCTAGCCCGGACGTGAATGACTTTTGAGGTATAGACCATGCTCTTTGGTTCGGCAATGTTGATCTTCCCAAACTCGAAAATGCCACCTCAAAGTAGCAGGTGTTCCTGACCCATTAATTGAATAATGATACCAGAGCTATGTATTCACATTCATTTTTTCTGTACAGTGCTGGCTGGCTGCCTCTAACTCACATGCTTCATCGCTCGCAAAGAAATCATGCAGACTGCAATGTCACCTGTCCGGCGGCTGTTGTCTCGTACTCTGCACAAGCCTCCGGAGTGTCTTCTTCACTAGGCGGAACAAGCTGCCAGAAGAGTGGTAGATACTTGTCCCACTCCTTGAGAATTGCCGAGCCTTTGCTGCTGCCAGTTTTCTCCTACACCAAACATAAGACCAGAAGGGTTCTTCGTGAAACAACTTTGTCTAAGTGAGATGGAAGAAATTCAGGAATACCCACATGAGTAATTTCTATGATTCATATAACATGGAAAAGCTTGTCGGGATGAATAATCGATGAGGCATAGTTTATTTGTGAGATTAACCTGCTCATAAATAAACTGGATGCTGTCAAATGCAAAGGCCATGTTTAGCAACCAGTAAAAACTGTCGGCAAATTAAGCTAATGAGTGGTGTAAGTCCTGAGTTGACCCAACAACCAGCACACCTGGCTTCACGTAACTAGATGGTCCAATCAAGGTTTTGTCCATTGGAACTTCGCATGGGTAGTTGCTTCTAGACCCAAATAAAATCGGGACAACAAGAGTATATATTTCTAACTTATCTTTCTTAAGAGATTGCAGATTTAATTTAAATTTCCATGAAATTCCATGGTCAATGAGAGAATTCCTGCATTCATATAGAAGATACTTAAGCACAGTTATAACTCTCTGTGTTTATTTACGTAATATCCTACATTAGGTTGGATGCAGCTTATTAAGTGATACAAAGGTCGAGACGCACCAAAAAGGAAACCACTTGAGATATTCCTCTTAGGGGCTTGGCCCACATGAGTTTGGGCCAGTTTACTACAACGTAGTCTTTATTTTCAGATTCTTTACGACAGTAATGCAGTAAATGGATATGCTAGACCTATCTCTGTCTCTCATCACCAAAGTACTTGACCATTACTCAAATGCAAAAATATGGCTGGAGATCATCAGTGACAATGTTTTTTCTGCAGTTAAAACTCCCAGCCATGAAAAAGGGGGATCTGACTTTTCTTATGAGCGTACAATGAGGAGATACATATGCATATCATTGCAAACTTACAACATGCGCCTCAATAAGGCTCTTCAGCTGCATCTGGCCAACTGGTGCCTTCACTTTCTGGATCTTTACGATCTCTCGGTTTACCTGTCAACAACTTTTCAGCAGGATTTGCAGAAAAAGGACATTTGACATGGAAAGCAAAGGACGTTGGGGGACTGATAAGCTATTCACACCTATTATGCATAAGATATGGTCCCCAAACTGCAGGGCCAGGCTCTCAATGACATTGCAACATAATCCAAATTCTTCATAAAAAAAGTCAATGACGACGCAGATGCAGTGCGCCAAAGAAAAATTAGGTAAAATGTCTTGCTTCCCCATTTACTTGATAATAGATTGGAACGATTCTAGGAAATGTCTGTCATCATGCAGCCAAGGTTACATAGTACCACAGCTCAAGGTAATGATGACCATAACCCATCTTTCATGCTAGATTAAGCTGTGACTGGCGAAATAAAAAGAAAAATGGTTTCATCTAGACAAACCTTAGGTATTAGAGTGTCATCCTGATCGAGAATATATGCCAAACCTCCGGTCATTCCAGCAGCTACATTTCTACCAACTCTGTCAAATTCAAAACAAACTGGCTGAACAAATGTTCCATTCTTCATAAGGGATTGACAGAAGAGAGTATACTCACTTTCCCAGCACAACTACACAACCTCCAGTCATGTACTCACAACAATGATCTCCTGTACCTTCCACCACTGCTTGAGCAAGAGAATTCCTCACCGCAAATCGCTCCCCAGCTTTCCCTCTAACAAAAACTTGGCCACCAGTAGCTCCATACAAGCAAGTATTCCCTACTATTGTAGCATCCTCGGGGCAACAACCAATATTCTCGACAGGAGTTACAACCAATTCACCGCCAGCCATACCCTAGTTAGAGATCGATTCGTGTCAGGCTTTCTAGACTAGCTTTACGTTGTATTCAGTTACCCTTTGAATCATACTCAATCAAATGCAGACCAATAAGAGATGGCATTTTGCTTAGGGTTGAAATAAGTGCTTTTCTACCAATCCACTGAAAAGTGCGTTAGGAAGAGATTCTGGTACCTTGCCAACATAGTCATTAGCCTCCCCCACAAGTCGAACGTTCATTCCAGGAGTTAGAAAACAAGCAAATGACTGCCCAGCACTCCCTAAAAATCTGCATAAGTCGAAAAACATAACTTGGAATGTATGCAAGCATCCGCAGTTCAAATCACTTCCTTAGAACAGGTAAAACTAATCATTCTTTCTAAAAGCTTAAGTTGTCAGGAGGAAACACGTCCACAATGTTCTTTTTGTCCCAAAACAATTTGTAAAACCTAAATCTTACGTTATGTTCAGCTGCCCTGCAAAGCCAGTGTCCCCATACTTCTTTGCCACCGCACCAGCCAAACGTCCACAAACAGCACGATCCACATTGTATATGTTGAAAGTTTTACTGACCAACTTTTGATTTTCAATAGCATCTGATATCTGCATATACACAGTAAACGTTTTACAAGAATGGACTAACTAGGTGATCAAGTATAAAGTTGCTTATAAGTTGAAGTCGCTACAGACTTTATGCAAAGCTAAAAAGACCATTATTTGGGCTCGCAACAGATATTCCAATTGACTTGCTGAACTATATGACCACAATTAGAGCTCAGAAATCACAATTCAGTTATTAAGGTCAATAAATGAGCCGAACAAGTTTGGCAGGTTAGATTTGCTTCTATTATACAATTAAAACAGCACTTCTTGACGTAGCAGATAGGCTAAACTTCAAATATATGCTTCGCTTTATTTTGCCACAGTGCATCAGTATCAGATAAGTATCTGTACACCTCTTCTCCCTGTTAAGTGTGCCCCCGATAAAGATGACATACTAATTATGAGGACCATTTTGAATCATACAGACATTTTCTTTTTATTTCAAGAAGAATGTGAGCCCATCATAGAAGCTCAGCAATATGTGCTCAGAGAGACAAAGATTGATTTAAGAAGTCCCAGGATACTACAAAATGAATAAAGTCAGATACAGCCTCTGGCAGATAAGCTACCTCTGGATCTGCCAGCACAACATCATCCAGCACAGGACCATTAGAATGAACTTCTTGTTTTCTAATTTCAGTGCTGCTCCATTTTGGCAACCCTACACTCTGGAATGAAGTTAAACAAATGTTAGATACACTAAGAGAGACTTCTTATTTTATCACAGGAAAAAAAAAAATCAGAGGAAAGCATGTTTCCAGTTGCATACTGTGAGAATGTAACTCAGATCAAGATGCTGGGTTTTCACAAGCGAGATATCACGAGGCTTTAACAATTCTGCCCTTCCAATTACATCATCCAACTTCTCATAACCGAGCTGTGCCAACATGCCTCTCACCTAGACAAAGTAATGGCAGTTTTGTTTGAGATACCGGAGAAGTTATAAGGTGCGTATAAATGCCAGTCAACATATTGCACTGTAATAAGTATGAGATAAAAGCCAAACAAAGAACCTCAAATCAAATGAAACCCCGTAATTCACAGGAGAACGATAAAGTGGTAGATTACCTCCTCCGCAACATATAAAAAGAAGTTGACAAGATCACCAGGCACACCTGGAAATCTGGCACGCAATTCTTCCCTCTGACATAAGATTAATGAGAGGAATGTTCATAACATCATACAGCTCAAGAAACAAGAGCATAACGAAACTAATCCCTAATTCCAATACCTGGCTTGCAACACCAACAGGACAATTGTTGGTATGGCAAATGCGAGCCATAACACATCCAGTGGCAATCATGGCCACTGAACCAAACCCATATTCATCGGCACCCATTGCAGCAGCCATTAGAACATCAAATCCACTTTTAAAGCCACCATCAACCCGTAGAATTACCCTTTCTCGAAGTCCATTAGAAATCAGAGTCTGTAAAAGTTCACAAGCCCAACAATAATTATTTTGTTCAAGGACGAACATTAAAAGAATTCCAACATATTGTTCTTCTCAATAGAAAAACCTGGTGACTTTCTATCAGCCCAAGTTCCCAGGGTCCACCAGCATGCTTGATTGAGCTTACAGGACTAGCTCCAGTTCCACCATCATGGCCCGATATCTGCAAAAGAATGATTACATTCATATTCTAAATTTCATGTAACTTCCGCTGTCGAAGAACTTAAATAACAATTACAATAAAAGAAGAATCCGCAGGCCTTCTCCTGCAACCTACTGATGTTACTCCAAACATTCTCGAAAATGTAGTATACACAAATGAGACTAATGCTGCAGACTAGAGAAAATGTTACTCAAATAGAAAAGTGATGCAGATACAAGAAAAGAAGTCCGAAGGGGGATTCTGACACAATATTCCAACTACTTTTTATAATCTCTCTTCGGGCTCATTATCTTGCAAGACATCTTCCCTGCTTATACATAGATCATCTATTTACTTTCTTTGAAGTCATGAACTCCTGTGAAGATCTCCATCAGCTTTTGTTCAAAGAACTCCTGTGAAGATCGATCTCTCTCTCTTTGGGCTCATTATCTTGCAAGACATCTTCCAAGCTTATACATAGATCATCTATTTACTTTCTTTGAAGTCATGAACTCCTGTGAAGATCTCCATCAGCTTTTCTTCAAAGAACTCCTGTGAAGATCTCTCTCTCTCTCTCTCTCTCTCTCTCTCTCTCTCTCTCGCGCGCGCGCGGAACTGGCAGCAACTTCAACCATAATGCGGTACTAAAAAGAAAAAATTCTTTGAATGAAGGAAAACCCTGCTCCCAGAGAACACTACATGCACCGGGAATGTCCAGCTATAATTCTACTCCCAATGATGATCCTGATGGAAGCAAGTTAATTTTAAATTCTTATCTAGAGTAACTGATTTTAGTCTTGCTTTGATTTTATGTATCTTTGGAGGTTCATCGACCGCCGATCTCAACTAGTTTGGGATAAAGGTGTTGTTGATGTTGATGTTGATGTTGATGTTGATCTAGAGTAACTGATTTTGAATTTAAAATCTCTCTTAGACATTGAGTGCTAGCAATCTATCAAATGTAAAAGACAGCGTAAAACTACATTGGAAGAGATTACAGAGAAGATCTGTCGTGACATTATTATTAAAAGCGAAACCTGTATAACATCAGCATTCCCCTTTGCAACACCGGAAGCAACTGTACCAATTCCAGCTTCTGCAACAAGCTTTACAGATACCTTAGCCTTAGGGTTGACCTGTTTATTCAGTAGATATTGGAAAGTTAACTATGGCTGATGATGAGCAATATAAGCATACAAGGAGCAAAAGACAATAACCTGATGAAGGTCATAAATCAACTGGGCAAGGTCCTCGATAGAATATATATCATGGTGAGGAGGTGGAGATATAAGTGGAACCCCAGGCTTAGAGTTACGCAGCCTTGCAATGTACGCGCTAACTTTTTTCCCAGGTAATTGGCCACCTTCACCAGGCTTAGCACCCTGTGCAATTTTGATCTCCAATTGGTCAGCATTGACCAAGAATGTTGGAGTAACACCGAATCGGCCAGAAGCAACCTGAAAGGACAAGAAAAATTAAATGATGCTCTCAAAAGGGACTTTGAAGCATGGAAATATGTATTTCTTCTGATACAGAATGTTAACAAGGACTCTTTGTATCAAGCTAACAAAGTCCAAGTTCGAAAACAAAACGATAAGACAAATCCTACTTAATGACCTGTTTGATAGCACTGGTAGCAGTATCCCCATTTTGTAGTCCTTTGAGGTGAGGCAATGTTGGAGAATAACCATCAACAACATCTGTTAACGGGCTCCAGCGGATAGGATCCTGCCATGAGTCACGACATGTCGCTAACTGTCAACTTCTGGGCTTGAAAGAATTAAGAGACGGAACCTAAACGACACATAAAACAGTCAGTCAATGAAGAAGAACTGCAGATTACCTCACCACCTTCTCCGGAATTTGATTTTCCTCCTAATCTATTCATTGCAATGGCAATTGCTTCATGAGTTTCTCTTGAGATTGCTCCTAGTGACATTCCACCAGTGCAAAACCGTTCAACAATGGAAGATGCGGGTTCAACCCTTCCGACTGGTATCGGAGCCCTATCACTTGTAAACTCTAGAAGATCACGCAGCACCTAGATAAGGGAACATGGATGGGCAACCTCCATATTAATTTTCTCCGAGTGTCAATGTTCTAAATGACAAAAGATATTACAAAGCCTGAATAATAACAGATCACCAACGTTAACAGGACGATTGGCCAAATGCTGCTGATAAGTTGAAAACGCACTTAGACTCTTCTGACGAACAGCCTTATGCAGCAACTTTGACATTTCTGGGTTGTTTCCATGATATTCCCCTTGACGATGCCGAAATGAAAAGATATTCAGTCATGAATGGATTACATTCCACAGAGTGAACTAATCCACTACTCTATCAGTTACTGCACAAACTTGACTGTATCATGCTATCTTCTACATAAGAGTTTTGACTTAAAATTGCAATAAAGCCGGAGAAAAATAAATGAGTAAATTAACTGCTATTCTACGACTTTGAGATGGCCTAGGAGGTAAAATATTTCAATACCAAAACAGTGATCAGTGCAGAATATCCAACTCTATGTGTGAGAAGACACTATCAGCATGGATAATTTGCTAATTAAGATACACATGATTTGACTGATACCTCCAGGTCTGAATTGTATAAATCCAAAATTCTCCAGCCTCTTCGCTGTATCCTCTGAAAAAGCCTTCACCCAAAAAGACAATGTCTCCCTTGCTAGCTGGCAGAGAATAAGATTCCCCATGGAAGCAAAGGGCATGAATTAGGAAAATAGCAGCTCAACAATAACTTAAGAAGAAAATAGTAAAAATGTAAATGGAAGAGGCATTTAACTAGCATTTTCGTTACAAGATTAGGTTTGCTTCATAGTGATTTTTTGTAAATATTAGCTACCGTAGTTGCAACTGTTGATATCCCAACAAGCACAACATGCCTGAGGAATAGTTTCATAATTGATGTGCAGAATGAGAACTTATTCCATTGTCTAGACTCCTAAATAAAAAGAAATCTGTTGAAGTTATTGTTGTTGTTGTTGTCCCACATCGGTTGTGAATGGGTCTTGTATACTATTTATATTCGTGTGGTCTCCCTCCTCCTAATAGCTTAAACTTTTAGGTTGGACTTTCTAACATGGTATCAGAGCCAGTGTTATTCCTTTTCGCGTATGTGGGCCCACCCCCGTTAGTTAATTTCCACGTGCCGCTCATAATCCAGCTTGCACAAGAGAGAGGGTGTTGAAGTTGTTGTTGTTGTCCCACATCGGTTGTGAATGGGTCCTGTATACTCTTTATATTCATATGGTCTCCCTCCACCTAATAGCTTAAATTTTTAGATTGGACTTTCTAACAAAATCCAAGTATTCGAAATTGAAGGCAGTAACATAACATGTCACGTGTTCTTGTCTGAACTATGGAAGGTTTTCAACTCTTGCAGTTTTGTGTATCTCATTGTCAAATTTTGCCTCTCTAGATTCTTATGTCAAACATTCTTGTCTATGACACCGTTTCATAACAAGCCACAGCAGTAAGCATTAACATATCAGAAAGACATAAGTGATGCATCTATAGTTCTTGAGATTCTGTAGCAGAGGAAATATATTTTGAAAACTGCAACTTTAGGCCATGCAGCTACTCAAAATAATGCATATAATCAACCTTCCTATGCGATTTAATATCAATTTGATGCACATAAGCACCATACTCTTCCAGAAAAAATTCCATAACAATGTGAAGCATAGACGGTCAATGAATTAATGATTGCCTAGTCTTTGGCCAAATGATTGCTTTCAATATTTACACAACTTTCTGCCAACTGAAAGAATAGTTGACTAAGAGACAATTTCTTGGTCTCACTCACCTCATTATGTGTCAGTCCACCAATCACAGAGACACTTCCGCGGAATGACAGATCAACGACGTCTCTCCCTAATCCATAGATCTCAAATATCTGTGCACCACAATAACTGAAACCAGAAGCAAACTTGTGAACATAATCCATCAGAAGCAAATTGATCGAAAGCCGTATGGCAAATTGACAGGATGGAAGAACATAACAAGAAATGGTGATAATGATTGTGACACCATATTTTCTCGTGAATAATTAAGATTGTACCTTGAAAGCAATGAGATACCCATTTTGGAAAGAATCTTAAGTAGACCCGACTTGACTGCCTGTAACCATAAACATTACTTTAGCATACTTGGCACAAAACTGTAAAAGTTCTACCATCCAACAGAGAAGATTGAGAACAGAAACGAATCGAAGTTCGGTAAAAAAAGAAACTGTAGAACAAAATTATCGTACTGCACACAGGATAGTTGCTGGAAAACAAGCTAGATACAGAAAGTTTTCATCAAAATTTCAATGACAAAAGGAAATGCGTCTGAATTATTATGGAGAAGGTTTGAAACAAACGATCACAATTGGTAATCTCCTAATCAAACTCATAAAAGTTGAACTATTATGGCTTAAGCAACATTGAATGAGGTTGAAAAAATCATATTTTGAAGATAAAAGGAAAACCAGGGAAAAATGTGCAAATCCACATTGATGATAGAGATCGAGTACCAACCTTACAGAAGTTCTTCTGTGCCTGTTCAATTGTCACTGTAGGCATCTTCCCGTTTCGCATCAAATTTACTGTTTTCGTACTCAAGCGCCATTGTCGGCATGTTTCCAATGCCAAGTAGGGACACACAGCACTGACAGAGTAAATTCAGGGTAAGAATCTAAATTAAACTACTGCACGTCGGAAGATGTGCCACTGCATCTAACAGAGAACATAATACTTGTCAGGTTTTACCTAGCCCCATATCCAATTAAGCAAGCGAACTGATGAGTGCTGAAGCATTGAGCAGTGTCTGCTACAATCGAAGCAGACATTCGCAGACCATTCTCAATGAGATGTTGATGAACAGCACCAACAGCAAGAAGAATTGGTATTGCAGGATGTGTAGGTTCCTGGAGAAGGGAGTCAAAAAAACTGATTGGCATAACTTCCTTCTAGTTTTGAGCAGAAAATTGTGAATCACAACGCAAGATGTTCACCCCCGCAGAGGAGATCCTCTAACGAAAATTAAAACTGAAAAATGTGGTAGATCCTCAAAGGAACAAAGATTATCAGTAGGAAATTTAGATATTTCTCAAGGGGGATAACATCTCATCAGTACATGCTGAAAATACACTAATCCACTTCATTTTCAGAAGTCTATAGTATGCCTCACTTCTCCAGGAAAGATTGCATCAACAACCCATGCAATTGGATAGAAATGCACGAAAACCATACTTTTCACGAAAGACCTATCTCTGTCCTTTTTCACCAAACTATTTTAAGTATCACCGTGATTTTCCCATAGAAGATGACATGTGCCAAAATGTAAAGCTCATTATGGGACTGATGATTTATACAATCATCAACTGGGGCAATAGGACCATTAATTTAAACATGTATGATGCAATAACCCAGTGGACTCAATACATGAATCTCATGCTAGATCTGCAACCAACAAAATGAAGAGTTTATATGATACCTATCATGATGTAATATGTGTAGTGAAAAAGAAGTGGCCTTGAGATATTATTTGTAAATGGATGGGCATCCTCTTCTTGCCTCATAGTGAATTTCTCTATACTTACGGATTAAAAAAGTGCCTTGTAAAAAGTAAGCTAGTACCATGTTAATCAAACCTTTTGATGAAAGTAATATGGACTAAAACTACACAAGATACATGCACTCACTTGCAGACTTTGAGATGGAAGATAAGTTTCACCAATTTATCCGACCTAACATTTGAAAGCACAAGAAATTGCCTTAAAAAAATAAGGCAGGAGGAAGTCCTGTAGCTTTACCCAATCCACCAGTAATCTATAAAAGAAAATCCTTTTTACCGTAAAAAAAAAAAATTACAACCCACCGATTTCATTTCATTCCACAGGGAAGGCTCGAGGTTATAAGCAAAAAAAAAAAAAAAAATACACTCACCAATTCATCTGATCTGTCAGAGAGAACAAGCAATTGTGAGCCATTTCGAACAGCTTCATCGGCAGCTTCACACAGCCTGTTCAGTGTCTTCTCCAGTGAACCCTCAATCCCTTTTTGTATATCAAAAAATGTTCGTAATATATGGGGTTTTAAGTTTGGGTCTTGCAGCAGCTCCTCAAGCTCCCCCTCATTTAATACAGGGCTAGATAAATTCACCTGATACAACAAAGAGAATTAATATCATTCCCAGTGACATTCAAAATGAAAAGCATTCCATGGAGGTAATTTCACATGTAACATGGTTGAGTACAGACTTCTGCAAAGGTGAAAAAATCTGCAGGCATACCAGGGAAGCATTTTCAGGTCCAACCCCCAATATGTTCCCACGCTTGCCAATATTGACTTCAAGAGACATGACTAAACCTTCTCTAAGAGGGTCAATAGCTGGATTTGTGACCTGGAATTCCAAGGACTCAATAAGTTTATACGTTACTGACAAACAAACTACCTCAAAAATGTACATAATATAAACATCAGAACAACCAATTAATGTTATGCAATACATCCTTCAACATTACACTTAAAATTGCATTAATAAAAAAGTAAATGGATTTTAGGAATAACAGCTCAGCTGATTGGTAGATACTTCAGTAATAAAGGATGTCATGCCATATTTCACAGCATGTTGAACAGGGCAGCACATGCAGATGTACAATCTTAGCTCATTGGAGAAACTGTAGAGCTAGGCAGCCTCTTATGCATTCCCCGACGAGCGAAAGCTTGGGAATAAAGGAAGAAAAGAATGAGACTAGATGAGCAAGCAAAAGAGTAATTCCAGCTTCTCATGACTCTCAGTGCCAAAGATCGGCTCCAAATAGGAAATGTCACTATCTTTTATTCATCACTATAGTCAACCAAAGCAAATCCCATCAAAGCTAGAATAACTGTTACAAACCTGGGCAAATCGTTGCTTAAAATAATCATAGAGCATATGCGGCTTCTGAGATAATACTGCCAGTGGAATGTCATCCCCCATGCAGAATGTAGGTTCTTTTCCCTGTGCAGCCATCGTTTCAATTATCATCTGGACATCCTCACTTGAATATCCAAATGCCCTGCTCCATCCCAGTACCAACCGGTAAAGACCGTCAAGATTAAAAAAATTCCAGACTTGGTTATGATCTCTATCACTAGCAATGCCAGCAAAACATTTCTTGTAGTCACATGTCCATTTCCAAAGAGCAATAAAGTAACTCTTACTGTTGATGTCTTAAGATCGACTCATTCTCCATTGTAGTAGTTGACAGGAAGTTTGCAGGCTTCAACTTTCGCATGTTTTCAGCAACCCATTTTCCATAAGGATTTGATAATGCTACTCGCTTTTTGACGTCTGTGTTCTCATAAACCTGTAATTGACATGTTTTGGGTAAAATATTCTGTGAGTTTCGACACGTCACTCCCTTCTAGCAATAGACTCACGACCTCGGAAAGTGTTTTATTTGGGAGAGAATGTGAATCATAGTTTTTCATCAGTGACTACATGATCTCATAAGCCTCAGATAAAACATGCCTACTGTCAGAGTGTAAATTAATTACAGATACTCCACATTATACCCCACCAAACTGGATATCAAAGCAAAAACAGTCAAAGCGCTCACAATGTTTCCTCTTCCTCACCTATATAATTTTTTTTTTTTCAGATCTAGAAAACAGTTTCAAAAGAGTCAAGAACGAAAGCATCAATGATCTTGAAATATCAATCTTGGTTTAGTTTACAGGCATATATAATGAATTGGGCAAGATATTTCGAGTAAGTGTCCAGCTTAAAATAACAAAATGCAAAGCAACAGCAGTCTCATGGTCAGTGATGCAGGACAAATCATTCATGCCAAGCTTCTTCACATTTCAAAATGCATGTACATATAGCTACAAAATACACCTGCACTTCAATATGATTTTTTCTGTTAGTAACTCAAAATATTTAACCCAGATACTTTTGTGGTCTTCTAGAAGTTACACTTCAATGTTCTAAGGATCATGCCTAGATCCATAAAATCTTTTGCAAATTTGAAGACAATCAACCAACAAATATTGATCAAGAAGAACATATCTTAAAGTCGAGAACCACTAGGTGCAGGAGACGAGCATATACTATTCAGCAGTTATCCACAGGAAACAGTTGTCAACCGGAGAAAGAAAACTGTCGTCTTGGGAAACAAAATATATGCACTATCACGACAGGAAACCACTATATCCTTTTAGTGTCAGAAACCAACAGAAAATCCCAAACAAACCTGACCACTTGTTAAATCAACTGTTATCATCATTCCTGGTCCAAGCCTGCCCTTCATTGTAACTTTTGACTCATCAATTGGCAAAACACCAACCTGAATACACAGAAAACAGAGAACAGGTAGATTCATTACAATTATCGCAGCGAAACTACTGTTCTATGTCAGTCATAACCTTCCAGCATCTTACATTTGTGGATGATTAGGCAAATGCGTGCATTAACTAAGTAAATTAAGTCATTATCTCAATCCAGTTGGCAAAGTGAACTCTGTCATGATTGGTTACACTTGCAAGCCCGAATTACACTTCGATTGCAAGCCTAAATTACACTTTGACCATCCATGCCTGGTCTTGATGACCATCCAAATACAAGCAACTAATGCTACGCAGAATATTGAACAAAAAAAAAAAAAAAGAGGACATATGTTGAAGAATAAGATGAGCCAATTTTCTTTGATGTTCGAAAACCTCGAAAAACACCTGATCCCCATCTAAGCAAACAGTCTCAAATAGTGCCTCAACATGGTAGAATGTTTCAGGCAAAGTGAAAGACGATCGAATCATACCTCAGATGCAACATAGACAACATTGTCTTTTGTTCGCCAGTACCTAGCCGGGCGAAGTCCATTCCGATCAAGACAGGCCCCAACAGTTTTGCCATCACTAACCACACAAATTAATCGGTAAGAACTGGAAGAATAGACATAGATGACCAGATTAAGGAGAAGGAGAAGAGGCAAAGCAGGTTTTATAGTGATATAAATCTATATCATTCGCATGACAAAAGAGCTTAAGTGCCTTCAGAATGTCTAAGATGTCCTCCAAGTAACACAATAACTCTACCATAGAAGGAAAAGATATCCCAATAAGTTCCAATATTTATTATGGATTCCTCTGTTGATCTTGTGAGGAAGTAGTAAAGCAGACCACTTGAACCGTAGTATAACCTAGTGTGCCAGTCAGCATATAATGCACTCTGTTTCTCACATAGCCCATCCAAATTTAAGTGACTGGAAATGTGCCCAAGAAAAGATTGCCACACACCACTATTATGTAGATTTTCAGTCTTAAATTATAAATAACAGTTCAATTAGTTCTTAGAAGAAAAATGAGCTTACTCCATATTTAATTTGAAGTCAAGGCTCCTCCTAACAATAATTCAATGGAAGCTTACACAATGGTTTATGATAGTGTTTGAGGATGACCTGAATAAAAGCAATGCTGGTCCATCCCAAGCCTCCATCTGACCCTTATAGTACTCATAAAAGTCAACCACCTTGAGACAAAGACCAAACATAAGCAAAGCTCATTACAAGACAAGAAACAGGTCTGATTTTAAAAGATATCTGAATATATTGAGGAGTAAAGCCTGTCAACCCGATAGATGCTTCATGTTAAAGGAAAATCACAGAGCTCCCAACAAGAAAACTCCGATTTTTGTGATGCCATTTGCAGGTCACAGAGACAAATATTTAGGTCAGAAGCAAATCAAATTTTCCTTGTGCATTCAATGGTCATCTTATCACTAGAAGCTTCTCTTTATGTAGGATTTGTGACCAAAGTGCCAGCAAGCAACTCTCTGAACAATTCTCAAGAAAAAGTTCCTCAGCATGTTTTTTTTTTTTTGGGTCATACCTCAGAATATATATTTATCTTTGTTTATTTATTTTTACATACTTATCTCTTTTCCCTCGATCGGTCTTGCTTTTATTTTATGTATCTTTGGGGGTTCATCGACCGCCGACCCCAACTAGTTTGGGATAAAGGTGTTGTTGATATTGATGTTGATACCTCAACATGTTATCATAAGAATACATTTATATGATTTAGTCGTCCTTGCGTCCGATTAAGAAATATCTCTTTGCTGACCTGGCTTAATTCTATTAGTTTCTAATTCCACGAAGTGTAAAAGTAAAGACATAATTGATTACAGTGCCATTTCCCATTGTGAAAGAATCTATTTGGCTATGACATACATTTTGTTACGGAATGTAGTCTAGCATCAGCACAGTTTAGATGATCAATCTTCAACAATGGAGAAACAAGCTAGTGATACAGGAAAATTCCTTTGCAAAAACCTAAGAGAAGATTCAACAATGACCTTGGTGGAAAATTAAATTGACCAACAGCACATCCCAATAAGCACTAGGTGTGAAAAGAACTGTAAGTGAAGTACCTCAGGGTATTTGATAGATAAAGTAGGATGGTTCTTGTATGCTTCTGGAACAAGAATCATTAGAGACTCCTCAGGAGCTCGGCCACTTCTTATCAACAACTGAACCAACAAAGAGAAAATGAGGACTCATGAAGGAAACTAACAGACTTAAACAGCATATTGATCGTCCATTGATTTCAATCATAGATAAATAGGCAAAAGTATGAAAAGAAATAAAGATGCACAGAAAACATGGGGAGCTTTTACAAACAGAGAATGCATAATATGGGATGTTTCTTTATCTGTCATTAGAAACTATCATAACACTCTCCTATTATGTTTCCCATTAAGCTTTGTAATTCAGCAAAGGTGGTCAACATCAGTCCAGCAGTCAAATCTCCCAATCATGGAAAAGAGAAAGGAGTGAGGAGGTTAAGATACCAAAACCACCAAAGAAGCATAACAACAATTTCTAAATATTGGCCATATTAAGTATGGGCCCGTAGGTTTGCATATACTAATTTCAAAACTTATTGAAGTTTGGTGCATTTGTAGTTGGTTTTAGTTTATCGAATTTATTGATGTCAACATGCCTTGATAACCACATCATATAGCCCACAAATTGCAGTATATATACATTTCTAGTTTGTGTGCCCAACTGCTTAAGCTTTTGGATACATTGCCATGTTCATTGCAGGAGAATTGATGTCTAGGTTTCAGTATCAAATTAAACTCAACCGCATCATTATGCAGCAATAAAGAGAGGAACAAGTAGTTATTTATGCCACATTAGATGACCACACAAAAAGACTAGTATCTGGAACAATCTACACATAACTGAAAAGTTGCACACCCAGTAGCATCCAAAGAAGCACTAACAAAAAGCAACTGATTGACTTAGGTTAGAGACTCCTTTATAGGAAAAAAAAAAATTACGTTTTCAATTTCTTTCTAAGTTTCATAGCTAATAACGAAAAAGATAATATGATCGGCGCATGAAGTTGTATAAGCAAGAGGATAGTGAAGGTCTTAAAAACAAAAGTAAATCATGATGAACCATGAGAACGATGACACATACTTCGGCTGCACTATCGAGGTTTGCAGAGTCTGACGCTTTGGGATTACCAAAAGGACGGATTTCATTCTCACGACCACGCCAAACAGGGGACTTTAATGAGGTTTCACGAGATTGCATCCAATTCAAGTTGCCCTGCACACACGTTTGGACTAGCTTAGAGACATTTATGAAATCCGCAACATGAAAACAGCATGGTACAAAATGGAAGCAGAAGATAACCTGTATGGTGTTGATCTCTCCATTGTGACCAAGAAACCTCATTGGCTGAGCAAGAGGCCACCTGGGGCTAGTATTTGTACTATACCTTCTGTGATATATAGCGAAAGATGATGCATACAGATCATTCTGAAGATCCAAGTAAAATAAACCAAGAACTTCTGACCGAAGCATTCCCTTGTAAACTATGGTTTGATTCGAGAGAGAACAGACATAGAGCTCATTTCCCCAGTTTTCCGTACTCGCTACCTTTTCAATCAATTTCCGGCATATGTATAGTTCTCGTTCAATGTCATCAACACTGTCTTCTTTTACAACTCTCACAAACACCTGCTGTATGTCAGGCATGGTTTCTTTTGCATAGAAACCAACTACGGATGAGTCTACAGGGACAGGTCTCCATCCAAGCACCTCAAGACCTTCTTGTCTGAAGATATTTACAATAACTGTGGAGGGAAAAGGCAAATCCACCATGTTAAATGACTTCCATGGTTATTACATGAAATTGTGCAATCAATGCACACACTTGGAAGCAAAAACACCAAGTTTAACAGAAAGTAGCCATGCTCACAATTGGAGCAAGAAATTAAAGGTGCCTTCATCTAAAATATTTTGGCATCGCTGATGATGATTCGCAGGAATATGCACTCTTCCACACTCAAAGTGTACATAATATCTTCCCAACTAAGAATGATGTTGTACATATCAGCAGGCACTCACCTTTCTTGGCTTCACTAATAAGGTCAGAATCACTGGGGAAGAAAAACATCCCAACACCGGTGTGCGACTTATCGAAGGAAGCAATCCCTTCCTTGCTAGCCCAATCATCAAATAAACTCCATGGAATCGATGTCATCACTCCAGAACCATCACCGGAGTCATTATCAGCTCCACATCCCCCACGATGTTCCATACAACCAAGAGCAGTAAGAGCATCTCTAACAATCTGATGTGATGCTTTATTCTTGAGATTGGCAATAAACCCAACTCCACAAGCTCCTCTTTCAGCTATTATGTCCTCCAATTGTGCAACCTGGTCAAAGGAAAAGTCATCCAAAGTATTAAATCCTATGCTTTTCAAAAGACAGGAGCATAAAAACATTAAAGGTGATAAAATGACAAGATTGGAAGTTCCCAGAAGAATTCTTAGACAGGTATTGATGCTTCATTTTGAACCTTTCCTGAAGTATCTAATTTAACAGAATATTCAAAGTAACATGAATCTAGACTCGTGAATCTGCCAAGAGCATAAGAAACCAAGAAACTAAGCATCAATATCTCTTTGGGATGGCCTTCTGAATGACGTTATATTCCGGCGCAACAAGCCAGTTTGTCTCTGGCATCCAAAATTTTACTAAGGTCTTCTGAATATTCGGCATGAGTACAAGTTTCAACTGGCAATCCCAAACAATCTCACAAGAACCATAGCTCCTGAGATCTTGACTTATCCATAATCATTCTTGATGATTCTTAGACCATTAAAAGTGCATTTTAATCCATGGGATGCAAAAATGCTCCCACTTGAATAGCATACATGAATCTGCTCGGTTCAGTATACAGCATGTAAACACAAAAGGGTGACTTGGTGACACGTCATCACCTTGATCTCTAAGCCACAGATGTTCAGTCCTGTGGAGCACATTTTAGAAAAACATATGAAACCAGCAGCAACATCACAATTCTATCTTTTTAAATAGTTCCTCATTAACCGGTTCAAGAAATAGAATCGAAAGCATAACAAGGCATGCCAGGACGATTTCAGCTATTTCATCCCATTTTTTCATCTAAAGGGACCAGGGCCACGGGCACAGTGCACTGGTTCGTAACCCATGACTAACACTAGTTATTCTCTTCATCAACTGAGCACTGCAATTTAAACAGAGAAGGCTCATAAGCATCTGAAGTAGGTCTCCACAGCAGGTCACAAAAAAAAAAAAAAATTTGGGTCAGAAGACCTGGTCACAATTGACGTATTCAAAACACTCCACAATCCAAGATTCCAAACAAGATTTTCAAGATCCAATCATTGCCACTGACACAAACTGTTCAGTGCCCAAGAAAAAAACAAAAAAAGAAATGAAGGCCACAGTAAGCCCACATCCTCTTCCAAACCTCCTCAACTAACTATTCTGAAATTGCTGTAGCTCTGAAGTTTACTGAGCATCCATTTTCGATAAAATATGACCCTGGACACAAACTCTCCTAGTGTATTCTTTCACACCTCCATTTCCAATGCGACGTACTTTAACAACCTTCGTAAGCTCTCCATCCCTCTTACCCCTCCGAACACCACTTCCACAACAAAATCACGATGCGAACCCATATTCCTAGCACGATACGAGAAAAGAAGAAAGGAAAAGCGAAAAAAAAAAAATCACACGTCACCTGAAGCTTGTCCCCGGACTGACGAGGCGATTCGCCGAGGGACTGGCTGGTCCGCTCAAGATCGAGCACGGCCTTCACCGAGGAAGGCGACGCGGACGTGCCGGCGGAGAGGAGCCGCGAGAGGCTCCTGGAGCCGGAGACGCCGAGCCGACGCCTTGTCCGCTTGGATTTACGACAAAGCCCGACGAAATCGACGGAGAAGATGTTACCGGCCCCTCCCGCCCCTCCTCTGTTGGGGACGAGCACCGAGCTGGGCTTGGCGGTGGAGTGGAGCAGCTGAGCGCCGGGCGAGACCGACTGCAGAGCCATCGCCGCCGCCGCCGCTGCCGCCCCGACGATCGATCGAGCGAGCACGAAAGTGAAAGGCGTGTGTTCGGATGGGGAGGGAGAGGAGGAGAATTTAGGGAGGGAAAATGTGGATGCGAGGGAAGATAATAAAATGGTTGGAACGAGAGAGACTACGGGTTGGCGTCTCTGCTTCTCACCACTTCCCACTTCGTCTTCTTCTTCTCGTTTTAACCTTTTTTTTTTTTAAAAAAAATTATGATGTTATTGCCGCGAGAGGATCTCTGACTCTGACTCTGACTCGACCGTGGCCCCGATTCGGTGTGTGTGGTGCCACAGGCCCACACCTACGCGATGAGGTTTGATCGATCCTACGACGTTGATTTCGTTGACGTCGCCTTGTAGTCAAAGACAAACAGAGTTGGGCCCCATCAACGGGTGGAGAATCGCCACCCGTTTGGTTGTACTGATAATTGCTCATACTGCTGATTGGAATTATCATAACTGTATTAATTATACTAATCGATGCTCCAAATATTATACTCGACCACAATTAATTACGCGAAAAATAATACACATTAAAATCTAAATCATCGTCATAAATAAATATGCATCGCTAACATATACCAAAAATTTAACGTCTTGATTAGCTCGTGATTGGATATTCAAGTTATAATCATTCCAATGTAATACCTATACTGGCACAGTAATTACTTGCTATAATATAATCTGTATATATCTCAATGCGCAGTGCAACGTGCTTCGTGAAAAAAAAATCCCACACGAACTCTTTGAACTTTTTTCCAGGAAAATACAATCGAAATCCCTGAATTATGCTCATTGTGACACATTTGCCTTGGATCTTTTTTTTGCGACACCCAAAATTCCGAACTTATATCCGTGTAACACATTTGCCCTCTGTTAAGATTCCGTCGATGAGTATCTTTAAAAATCTAATGGGGGCGGCTGACGTGGCATTGTTATATACTTTTTTCAAAATCAATTAGACTATCATGGCGCTTACATCAGAAAAAAGATTAAAAAGACAAAAGTAAAAAAAGCAAAAGGAAAAAAAAAAAACAAGCGAGGAGAGAGAGAGATTGCAACTGGCCTAGAAGCCACCATGATTCCGACTTGGGTCGTCGACCATCGCCGATTGTCAACCCCTGGCAAGCAAAGCTCGATCCCAGATGGCATTGAGTTTAGAGTCGTGGTCGAGTCTGCCTAGATCTGCAACATTTCCAAGCAAGTTCGAAGTTTTTGGTGTCATAAAATAATTCGGGGTTAATATGTCACAATGGATATATTTCAGGATTTTTTTTGTGGCATTTTTCCCTTTTTTTTTATCCATAAACAAAATTTCTGGATTTTGTTTCTCTCTCCACGTAGACGTGGACAACTTTATATTAATTCAAGTATATCTCGTAAAAAGCATTGAGATCCTTCGAGTTTTCCACGCAAAAGCTTGACGTGTTTTTCGATTTGCTTATGTGGTCCGAGAAATGTGCACGGGCGTGGTACGTATGCAATAAAAATAAACATAAAAGTAGAAGAATCTGTCATATCAATGCCATAATCCGTAGTATGGACCATATCGACCAAACCACATGTCCGTACGCCACCTTTGTCTTGAAGGGTTTATGACTTTGGATGATTCGGACAATAATTCAGGCGCTTAAGAAATGCTGAATGAGAGAAAAGGCACGCATTTGAGTGCCGTAATTTATTTTTTCGATTACTTAATTGTTATCTTACCTTTCAATCAATTATTTGAGTATCATATCTTTTTTAAGAACGTTCGCATCATGGCGGATTGTCGACGGTCGGATAAACGTTTCTTAAAAGCTACAAAACTCAAGTAATCGGTTGGTTGCACGCATTTTAAAAGTTGTAGCAGTCAAGTGATCGAAATGAAAAAAAAAATGAGTATAGCATATAAATGAGCGCCGTACAAAAAGTATGATATTGATAGTGTCCTTTTTTCCTGTTAGATGATTAATTTCTATTATACAACCTACAAAAAAAAAAATCGCGTGAATCCATGATATCCTAACTGTTCACTATGCATGTTCACTTGATCGACGGTCTAGATTGATTCACCTGCTATGCAATTACCATCCTGTAAGCAGAAGCATTTTAAAATAACCATTGGCCTACGATACGAGCCTACGTTGACCTAACCCGTAGCTGAATGTTCTCTCTCGTTCGTGACGCATGGCATGTTCCCAATTGTTTATTTTACCGGGAGAAAGAAAGTCATGCACGTCTCAAAAGCCAGAACCTCTACTGGGGGTTAGGTGATTGAGGCACGGCCGTTGACTTGTGTTTGGCCGACAAGTGTCACAATCGACGACACAGACACACATATATTTTTATCGAAAACACTTTTTTAAAAAAATTTCATTGAGAAGGGACGGATATACTCCGTTCATCGGAATTTAATCAACGATGAAGCTAAAAATACTTTGCCGGAATGTAATCGACGACAAAGTGAGATGATGGAGATACACGACGTCGGAATTTAATCGACAACGAAGATCTGAAAACTACGACTAAAATACGGGAATTGAGAGATGTAGGAATATAGGGTTGCGAAAAAGATAGATTGCAAAAAATAAAGATAAAAAGTAAAAGACGCTCAATTCTGTGATTAATTTGAAGGGGGTTTTACAAAGAGTTTCAACTTTCAAATTCAAATAAACAAATAACTTCATAGTGGCGATCACTAGAAGTTACTTCATGGACCATTATCCAAAACAAGTCACATAAATCCTAAATTACCGTATACGGACACAACCATGCATTGGTTATCTTCTTATCAATGGTTTTCATGTCCGTTGCTCGCAATCAATACCTATTAACTTTACGAGAAATTTCAAAACTATCTTCAATCACCTCATGTTGTGTTGTTGATGACTTCATTAGCGAAATATTGATACCCTTCAAGTAGTCGTTTATTTTGTTCATTGATGACTAAACTCTACTCTTGTCGACTAAGTGTCATATTGGCCAATAATAACCGCCGCTAATAGGTTCTTGAGGTGACAGTAATGGGGCAGGAAGGGATTGGACCACACATCAAATTGGGGAGTACCGTTGGGCGATACGAGCAAACACTAACAAAAGTTCTTTTAAAAGGATAATAGCACAAATGGTCAACGAACTTTGGTCCAATGTGTAGTATCGTTCCTGAATTTTAATCCAATGTGAAATGTCGTCGCTAATCCCCGAACAAATTGTAAATGTTCAAAGTAGTCCATAAATTATATGAAAAATGTTTAAACTTACATGCACCGTATTGAATATTTGACCAAAGTTCAAGGATTTTACATTGAACAGATAAAATTGGATCGAAGCTCAGAACCATTGGTATCATTTCTCGTGACATCCCAAATCCGACGTCGGTTAGGGGAGTATCCGTCGATTGATCCGATGGTCGATACGCATTCTCGAGTCGTCTGTCACGAATTATTCTCTTTGTTTTTGTTTGTTTTTTTTTTTTTTTGGCCTCTCTGCATCAACAATCGACCAAAGTGGAAGTTGATCCTTTGCAGCTGCAGCGATGGTTCCGCCGAGAGCGACATCAAGGCGAGGAAGGCGAACGGAATCTTCAGGGAGATTTGACGTTTCCAACTACATAAGCAATCGAAATAATATAGCCAAAGCCCTTTGCTTACGCAATCAAGTCGAATTATATGTCCCGTGGCCCGTGGGTGAGCTTTGGAGATATTATGATACTATTCTCGTCATTGCATTTGGTGCGTCGACCGACCATCTTGCTATAAATAACTTCTCGAATGCAATTAGTTAGTCACTCTTGCCAGGCCACGGTTGTTTTCTTTAATTAGTGTTGGATTTGGAAATAATTACTCAATAGAAAATATTCGGTGTAATAGTTTCTGCGGACGGTAAAAAATCGTTTTTGTAAGTAACGCAAGCGATTATTTAATTTTTTTTATTAAATTATTAATTTTTCACAAAACCAACAGTGTTTTTTTTTTTTTTAACTCGTGTGAGTTTGACGTGTTAATTCAGTGGAGGACAGTAAGTAAGATTCAAAGAGCATGTGAAAGAAAAGGAAAGATCACCATTCATCCATCAACTATGGGAGGGGACACAAATCACTCCGGACAAGTTGATGTGGATCATATGAGGAAATCGCTAGGGAGTCTCATGCTCGAAATAATGTCCCATGTTTTTTTTTTTTCTCCTTTATACCTGCTTCGATCACTTATTATATACTCTATAAGCCATTCAGATGGTTCGTCGTTAATCCTATCCGTTAATTGAGTCCACCTTGCAGATTGGACACAAGATATTTTAGACAGCGAAAGCAACGTTACCGCTACATTAGTCTATGCAATCAAGTTGATTGCGCGATATAATTGAATTTCCAAAACGCTCGAGGAGTTGTTTAATAGTCAAGTACGCTCCAAATTCCAATACGTAATGGATCTCGTGCAAGTGGATAAAAGCATCAATGGGACAATGCGAAGCCAAAAAGTTCGGAGACAAATAAGAGTCGCCTGATGTGGGATTTTCACGTCTCAAAAAAGAAAAAGAAAAAAGAAAACATCAGCTTTCAATATATTCAAATTTACTCCTATGGTTTTGACCAAAAATTCATTTCCACGTCGATAACTAATTCACATCAGCAAGGTGACGTGGAAAATAATTCAAAAGCCATTTCAAGATATGAAAATTAGAGATAATTCGAAAGTTCGGATAAAAGCAATTCATTCCTTAGCGCCCGCCCGCCCGCCCCGATGCGGAGTCGCAACTCTTCCTTCATGTAGAAAGCTCATGAGGTTTTCCCCCCAAGTATACACACCCTAAAGTTGGTAATTTTTCACGGAATTAGGCACACTTTCGCGTATTGCAATTTGCTCTTTCACCGGCTTTGCTATGTTCCCTTTTATTGTATGCGGTGGCCGGTGACCGGCGGCAGCGGCAGCTTGCAAAAGCTCGCCCTCGAGTTGTTTCTAATTAGTGTTTCAAAATCCAAAAGCAAGTTTTTTTTATTTCTTTTTTTGGTTTCAAAAGTGTTTCTTTTTTTTTTGGAACATTTTTTTAACCGTAAAATTAGAAAAGTGAATTCCTAAATCTAAAGAGGTGAAAACATTTTCTGGAATTGCTCATCTCGATATTTAATATTTCATTTTTTAATATTATTTTCTTTTTCTTTTTTTTCTTTTACCTTCTTGGTCAAGGACTAACCACACAAAGTCGTGCCTCGCCAGTCCCGACGAAGCTCGACCTCGTGTAGCCGGTTTTCGGTCGTTGCCGAAGCTCGGCGAGCGGCTGAGCAGGAAAAAGAAAAAGAAAATAAAACAAAATTAATAATTAGAATAAAATTAAAAAGATTAGAATTATCTTCTATCTTGAGACAGAGCAATGAAGTTGAAATCATTTGTCAAATGAGATCCAAACACCAAAAAAATATTTTCGATCAAATATCACCAAACAAAGAAAAATTAACAATTTTTATGAAAAATGATTTCCCGGAATGTATATCCCTTTAGCCCATGAAGTTTTTCCCTAAATTTACGCGCCCTAAAGTTAGTAATTTTTCGCGGAATTAGGCACACTTTCAGGAAAATTACTAAAAAAGTCCTAAATCTATTGCAATTGTGCTGATTCAGTTCTAAACTTTTTTTTTGCTGATTCAGTTCTAAACCTTTTTCAATTGTGCTAATTCAGTCCGTCCGGCGAAATTTGGCCGGCCGGCGATCGAATATTTTAATATTATTTCATAAAAATTTATTTTATTTTTATTGTTTCCTTTATTTTTCGATTCTCTTTTTTGCTTTCCCTTCCTTCTTCTTCTTCACAGGTCGCTGGTTGTAAATCTTCAAAGGAAGGGGGACGCCGGTCACCGAATGGTCGGCCCGGCGAGGCTCCCCTCACTGCGGTGACGCCGGTGAGGCGAGGCCAAGGCTCCGTTGTTGGCGTCAATGGATGAGTGTGGGAGATTTCCACATCTGATGGAGAGTAACCAGCCTTCGTTCACGGCCAAGGTTTTGGGTCTAGATGACACCGACGACGGAACCTTGGTTGCGAGCGCCTAAATTTCCATATCTAGATCTGCACGATGCTCCAAATCTAGCCGAAGGACACCCATGGATCAGCGTCGGGGTCGCTTACGAGACCGGCTTGTCCATGCCCGGTGACTCTATTGTCCATGGTCGGCCTCCCTAGTGGTTGACGAGTCCTAGCCATGGCTGGGCGAGGCTCGGCCTCAAAACCGCCGTGGCGAGGGGAGCCTCGCCCAGCTACTGCGAGGCTCGGGCTGCTAGAGAAATCTCTCTATCCGCACAACGTCGGGGTAATCGAAAACTTGGAACAGAACCCCAAAAGCAGTGGAATACGTGCGATCAATAACATGGCAATAGTACTTCGATTGCTGCCCATCTCGACGATGCTTTGATGTTCGCGACGGGGTAATCAAAGGCTAGTTATTCTCCACAGATCTGGAAATCCCGACGCTCGTCCATTGACGCAGCAAGGGTAGCTTCGCCCGGCCCCTGGCGAGGTCAGTCGTCCCTCTGGCCGGTCGCCGGACCTCGGCGACTGGCGTCCCCCTTCCTGTGCAAACCAGCGACCAACGTGCGTCCTATGACGATGAAGAAGGAAGGCAAAGGAAAAAAGAAAATGGAAAAATAAAGGAAAAAATAAAAAGATTTTTTTTGAAATAATATTAAAATATTCGATCACTGGCCGACATCCACGTCAGCGTCGACCGGCCGGCATCCACGTCAGCGTCGACCGGCCAAATTTCGCTAGGCGGATTGAATTGGTACAATTAAAAAAAGTTTAATACTGAATCGGAAAAAAAAGTTTAGAACTGAATCGGTATAATTGCAATAAGTTTAGAATTTTTGATAATTTTCCCGCACACTTTCGCATATTGCAATTTGCCTCTTTCGTCAGCTTTGATCTGTTCCCTTTTGCTGTATGCTTAGAACTAGAAGCACGTGGTTCACAAGCCACATCCGCTTCATCCCCAAATGGCCCATCTCGACCTCAGAAATCATCATGCCCTTTAACAAACCTGTCTATTCTGGTTAAGCTCCTCTCTCTCTCTCTCCTTTGAAGACACAGGACGAAAGTGCATGGTGGGCTGTGATCAACCCAACGACGGGTCGAGACTTGTCTGAAAAATATCGTCGAAAATGAGATGAAATAAAATCAAATATTGAGTCATGATAACACTCTCTTTAAGAATTTATTTACCCCACGGTCGTTTACACAAGTCGCGCACAATACAAAAGCTCTTGGTGAAAAATATTTATGACTATGCTCAGAATAACAAATTACCCAGGACTGCTTTGTGTAAGATCAGGATTAGTCTCAGTATCATCAATTCTATGCTAATTCAAATAAAAGGAAGGATCAATTACATGTATATAGCTACTCATTCGGACAAAACGTTACAAAGTTGCAGGCATACATATTTCGTTTCCTTTGTGCAATTATTCTATTTTTCCTTCGCACACTCCTATCAAATGTGTAATCTTCCACGTGCTCTGTACATTGCATTATACAGTTTTTAAGTAACGGGCCAGCGGAGGTCGTCGGGTGGCCGGAGTTAGCCAAGGAGAAAAAAGGGGCCGGCGAATCCACGGGTCCATTTTTCACAACTCGTCTTCGAGGAAAATGTTGAAGATGAAGTCGCGGAAGCGCCTCGAGTATTGCCTAGGATCGACCGCTGATATCGAAGTCGGATCGTATTGGATGGACTTGTACGCGTGCTCGAGCTTCTTGCTGATGTCGTAGTCCTGGAGGATGTCGATGATGCCGAAGAACATCACCACCTCATAGAATTCCCCGGTAGGTTCGCCTATGAGCTGAAGCTCGGAACCGCCTGTTCTAATCGATCTTTCGACGCGAGCTGGCATGTTCACACCCAACTTGATACTAGCCCACCTGCAATCAATCCCTCGGAATGCGTCACATGATTGAAAGAGAGAGGGAACATTGATCGTTTCATAGGACTAAGCTCAACAAGCATCTTGGTGTGTAGATGAAACCGTGCAATTGCTCAACGGAATTTAGATCCAAACCTGGTTGGATCAAGAAGAAGCTGGTCTACATCAGCTCGAGAGAGTCGAGGAGCGCCTTCGTCTTCCTGGTCACCTGCGATATGAAAAAAAACCCGAAAAGTTAAGCTCCTATCACTTAAGAATTGTGCTGTTCAACACTCGATGATGAAAAATAACAGATTCAAAGGACGAAAAAGTTATAACCGGTTGGAGTACGAGCTCCGGACGGGATTAGATACCCTGCCACCGATGTCTCCCTGAAGTAAAGACCAACCAAAAGGCTATAGTCCATGATTCTCTCTTGCTCAAGAAACTCAGAGTCCCTGTCAATTTGCCTGTTGAATTATAGGAACAGTACTACTGTTATATATCATCAAGACAGAAAGGGCAAATGGGTTTCAGCTAGAAAGATCCATGAACAAGATTGAGGATCCTTATCCTGCCTGTTGTCGATAGCAAGGATGAGCATGCCATCAATTACCTGCAGAACTCCTGAAACCACGGCTTCTGAAGGCGAAACAGAAAATTCAGATCGAGATCCTTGAGGATAGTATTCCCGTCAATCTCCGACTCAGGCTTGTCAGTAGTGCGGCCGAGGGACGAGCCTTTGAGATCGAAGCGCCTATGGATGGTGTACTCAGAACAAAAGAGATTGCCCATGATGATGAACCTTACCTAATTCACCAGACCATGATCTCAGTCGCAAATCTTGCGTACGCGTGCTTGATATTTGTGCATTTATTTTCTTTTTATTGCAAGATCTAGCTGTTGCTTCATGAAAAAAAAGTTTTCAATGATTAGGGTAATCATACTAAGAACAGTTGCCTAATTAGCTCGGAAGGATGTTGGCTTCATTTGCAATCAAAATAAAAACTGCCTCATGTCAAAGAACTGGTAAATTTTATGTATTGGCATGTTCTAACCTTCCTCTGAATAGGTCCAGTTAACTTGACACAATGCAGACCGTAGAATTTCGTCACCAGAGTATTGTCGAAGGCTCGGAAATGATTATAGTAAGCCGAAAGCATCCTCAAAAGCACCTGAATCAATCGAAATCAGCAGGGAGGACGAAAACAGCATCTTTTTTTACTCGACAACCAATGAAAGATGCGGAACTCACTTTCACTTCCGCCTTTTTTACTGTCTTGATCATGTATCGGTCATCATTTGTCAAGTAGAAGAAGCTACCACTCTTGCCAGGAGAAGAAAGTTCTCGGAGGGCGTCATTCCCGCAGATCGACAACATGTAATCGGCCGGATCCACCTTGAACAACTTCCTCAGGGTCCTAAAAATCATATGCTACAGTCAATAGCGATTAAAGTTCTACAGAAAACCACGACATGCTGTCTCAAGCTTCATTTTTTTGTCCTGAATGGTTTTTGCCATCAAAGCATCTGAATTTGAAGCTATTTCTTCCAATTGCATGTCGGGATCCAGTAGTACAATTTACGCCTACAAACCGATAATGATGGTTCGACCTGTCAAATTGACAGATCTTTCTCATAACTGAACCAAGGACTGACCTGAAAACTAAAGGGCAGTAATCCTTCCATTTGAACTCGCAAGATTGGTGCGGAGGCGTGTATTTGCTTCCTTCCGGAGGAAACCTCGTCCATACCTTTTGCTTGGGGTCGAAGGCTGATGACTTGAGATCGAGAGATGCAGGCGGAGGGGCTCTTCCAACCGAATGTCTGCAACATGAAAATTGATATGCCCATCAGATAACACATATACATACAGATGAAAATGTTATTTGAGCTTGTCTAGCCGCGAATGCTCAATAAATTTAGATGTCCAACTGTAACCGAATCTGGAAGAGAAATCACTTGAAATGAACTCAAGTTCATCCATTTTTTAGTTGAGATAATTTGATAAGGTTCATTCGTGGACGGTACCTCTGAGACTTTGCAGACAAGTTGGCTCTCTGCAGGTCAATAAGGTGATATTTCTTAGTCCTACACTAAAGTTCATGTAACATCATCCAGACAAGACTGAAAATGGAACTACAGAGTGATCCTAGACTCCAATTCAGACCGCACGAGACGAAATCCCTAGAGGCAGCTAGGCAAAAGTAAATCGCGAAGAAGGGATCCGGGGGCAGAAGAGTTCCCTCGTTGATTTATACCTTATCCCGTGCTGCAGATTGAGCATTAACTCGTAGTTCTTGTGCCCTTTGTAAATTGTCTCCCCTTGCTTCCTCCCTGTTCTAGGCAGCCTCAATTGCCCAGGGAACATCCCCAGGTTCGCCTTCTCAACATCCAGCCCCAAGAGATCCACCTCCCCGTCCCTTCCCATCTCCTCGACCGTGCCCCCGCCGACCCCGTCCTCTCCCCCCAGCATTCGCATCCGGTCAATTGTCCTCTCCATGCCGACGCTGACTCTCCCATCAACGGACACCCGTCTCGGCCGGGCGTCCCCCTTGGACGACGTCCACACCGCCAGCTTCTTCTGCGAGGGCAGGATGGAGACCTTCTCTCCGGACCAGATCTCGCGCCCTGACAGCCCGTCATACACCTGCTGCGGGCTCCACTCGAGCTTATCCCCCTCGGCAGGCGGCGACCCGCCCGCTGGGTAGTAGCTCCCGCTCCGCTCCTCCGGGTCATTGCTCCAATTCCCCGTGTAAAAACTCCCATCAGGCCACCTGAAAGTCCCATTCCCTTTGGGCAGTCCATCTTCCCACAAACCTTCATATCTATTCCCATCGGACCAAGCCAAAGTGCCCTTCCCGCAGATCCCACCATTCTTGAACTCACCCACATAGCAATCCCCATTCGCCCACTGATACTTCCCACTCCCTTCCTGCAACCCCCTCCTCCAATCGCCCTCGTAGCAGTCGCCATTCGTGAAGCTCCTGACCCCGTGTCCGTGCTTCAGGTTCATGATCCACTGGCCACGGTAGACGTCGCCGCTCGGGCCGGTGTACGTGCCCTTCCCGTCCATGTACCCGCCCTTGAACTCGCCCTCGTAGATTGCCCCGGAAGGCCAGCTGAACCTACCCTTCCCCATCTTCTTTCCCTGGTGCCACTGGCCGACGTACATGCATCCGTCCGTCCACAGGTACTTGCCGTGCCCGTGCGGGAAGTTGTCTTGCCATTGCCCCGTGTAGCAGTCGCCGTTCAGGACGAACCGCTCTGCATGGTAGATCTCGCTGCCGCCCGGAGAGGCATGGAGGCTGCTGCTGTTGTCCTTGTTGTTATCGTTCTTGCTGTCGTCATGGTCGCCGTCCTCGTCCTCGTCGTCGGCATGGGCCACGGACATGGTCCCGAAGATGCTGTTGGCGCGCTTCTTCGCGGCCTGCGTCTTCCGTAGGGTCGCCTCCCACGCCTTCATCACCGTGTTGCTGTGTTCTTTGCTCATTTCTTCCAATCGAAAACCGAAAAAAAAAAAAAAATTCCCTGTTCTATCTATTCCTCTTGCTTTCTAACGTCCGTTCGCGCGAATTCCTGAAGCCGATGCATTGCTCGCTGCGATCCAACGGAACGCGAAGATCTATCTCCTCTTTTTCTCCTCGGGTGTTTGCGTGACAGAGATTTGGAAATGTGGGCTATGTCAGTCGTTGAAGGTTTCTCTTTCGTTCCTCGTTCGATCTTCTCTTTCTTGCTATCTATCCATGTATTTGTCCGAACGGAGCGAAAAGAGCGATTGAACCAAAGATCGGTTTTTTTTTCTCGTCTCTCTGACAAGAAAATAACTCAACCAACACCCTCCAACGTTCCTGTCTTTTCCTCGTTTTCATTTTAGCCGAGCAGTTTTTGTTCTCTCGTTTCTCTCAACCGAAATTGTTGGAGGGCAAGAACTTTGCATTCGACTTTCACGTACGTGCCAGTTGGTGATTTTGTTATCACCATCATAATCATCATTTTAAGTAATTATTTATAGGAACGATAAGATTATCTCGTCCTCGGCCCTTACCGTATTTGTAAATTGATTTCTTTCTCGTATGTATGGCCGGATATATTCATGGTAACGAGGAGAATAGGATCCACGATGCTTTCGAGCCACGAGTAAATCTTGGATTTACGTTAGACAGCTGGAACTTGGAAGCATCTCTGTGTTTGACCTCAGAATGATCGAAACATCCGACTATAGTATATTTTGATTGTACAGAAGGATAATGGAAGTTTAAGATTCTTTCAAAAGGGCTTACAATGGATATCATATAATTTTACTTTTATAATGAGAATATTAGTGCATAAGCCAAATTGATGTACTTCTGTATGCAACGAGAATAAGTCATGCTATTGCTAAACGTCCTGATCTCGGAAGAGATACAGCGTCCCATTTTGGGAATTTTTATGATAAAAAAAGACAATTTTTTTTTTTTAAATCCAGATTTAGACGATACTTATTCTCCGGATATCGTCAAATCGATAGTGCAATTAAGCAAGCGTTGGTGATGGACGAAACCCAACATGAAACCCTCACACTCTTGTCTCGAGAGATGAATTAGATTTTCATGCAAATTAGGTGGAAGGGGCGTTGGCATGCATCGGCTTGTTATTCGCAAGTCGTCGCAAGAAGCTAACGCGATCATTCAGGAAATAAAAAAAAAAATTAATCACAAATCATAGAATCTCAATACTCAAACATGCAATTATGAAATGGTAAATATGAAATCGCTTGATATTAATTCTTCTCTAAAGAAAAAGGAATTGTCGCGCCTTGATACTTTTGATCCATTTGATTTACGAGACTCGAAATTCTAATCTGAAAACGGCTTTGCTCGCGCTATAACGTAGCCGAATGGGAAAATCCAGAAGTCATTTTTTCACCTCAAACTCCACTTTTTTGACATTTTACAATTGTTTTTTTTTTTTTCAAAAAAAGTTCGTGGGCCCTGCGACCGACCCGGTCGAATTCGGGCCCTAAGCAACGGACCGGTTTTCGGGCTTCTAGCCATTTTCCATCTTTTCTCGACACGCCTATTACAACAAGTGAATTTGAATCATCACACCAGCAACAGGCCCATTTCAACCAAAAGGCAAAAGCAAATGATCCTCCTTTATCCATATATGAAGGGAAGACAAGCACAAACTATAGAAAGTCCATATGCACACGACGTATGTTTTGAGTCAGTTCATATCTTGTTGAACTTAGCGAGGAGGAAGACGGTGGCGGAGGTGATTCCGGGGATGAAGATGTCATCGCGGATCGCTCGTGGCGCGACTCTTTGCTTGATGAACAGCGCGGTCGCCGGGATGCCGAAGAGGTAGAAGAGGATGTCCTTGGCTCCGACGCCGGTGAACCCCGTGTCCACGATCACCTCTTGCAGGATCCTCTGGAACTCTTCTTTGGTCAACGATTTCCCCTTCCCTTGATGGTGATTCTGCAATTTTGGTGACATGAGCCAAATATAATTAACATTCTTATCGGCTACACTGCTAAATCAAAAACAAGTAAATAAATAAAATTGACATGCCACAACCTTTTTTCACGATAATTAATGCCTAAAGGAAATTATTACACGATTGATGATGAGTGAGGAGTTTGCAAAGCTGGATATTGAACGTTTTAGGAAGCTGCTGACCTAACGATCTAAAAGTACCGTAAGTTATTTCTGACCACACGGATCTCTATTTCCCATCGTTTTACCTCGTAAGCACGCTTGAGAGTGGAGAGCTTCGGCACGCGAAGCTGCGTGTTCCCCAGCTTCTTATTGATTTCTCTGTCCCAAAGAGAGGATCGACCATCAAGGCACGAAGGCGATAGAATGTTTGGAAATAGTTGATCAAAGGTATCGAAACTCACTCCACGGTTTCGCAAACAAGGCGGTAAAATTCCGCCAAGGACATGTCCTCCCGCTCGCTCTCTTTGAAGTTGTTCTCGTAACATCTCTCGATGATCGGCTCGAACTCTTTCGCCTTCTTCTCTCCATCTCCCGCAAGCGCGTTCCCCATCTCGCTCTTGTTTCGCGAGGCCTCTGCGACGAGTTTTGAAGGGGGTTCTCAGGTTGTCCTGCTGAAGAACCCTGGAGTGGAGTGGGGCATATTGATAAAGGCTTGCATGGTGGGCATAGTATAATGCATTGCTTTAGGTTGGCAGGTTTGTGTGTCTGGAATAGAAACGGGCACCAAAAATTGTAAGCCCGACAAAAGTAAAAGTTTTGGTTGCTTTTAAGGAAGGAATCGATTCATGAGATTGAAACTAAGTGATGGCAAAGAAGCCCATTCCTCCCTCTCTTGATCCTTTTCTGGAATGAGTGAATGATGGGAAAATTGTCAATTTAGTTCAAAACCTTTTAACGATTTACAAAATACAGCTATTCTGATTAGTTTTGGCCGGAAATCGCTGTAGTAGATGTCGGTCATTCTAGGAGTATTTGGCTTCAAAGTGGGCTGGTTCTACAAATTGGGAACTGGGAACCGCCCACGGGTTCCTAGACCCACTAGAAAATAGGAAAAGTTACCAAAAAATTCATAAATCTATTGCGATTTTGTCAATTCAGTTTTAAACCTTTTGCATTTATATCAATTCAATACATTCGATAATCTTTGGCTAATCGACACTGACGATTTTTCATTTTTTTTTCTTTCCTTTCTTTTTTTTTTCTTCTCCTTTTTCCTCTAGTTAGTCGCCGACTGGATGAAGAAGGAGAAGAAAAAAATAAAAAATAAAAATAAATAAAACATTCAAAAAAATATTGATATATTATTAAAAATTGTCATGCTAGCACCAGCAATACCACGCTAGTACTGCCCATATCAAAGTCGGCTAGATGGACTAAATTGGCACAAATGAAAAAAAAATTGGGACTTAATTGGCACAATTGCAATAAATTTAGAACTTTTTTGGTAATTCTTTTTCCGGACGATCAGATCACCAATTCAGTTCTCGAATGGGTTCATGGAACTGGCCATTGCACAAGAAGTGATCAGCACGCAAATTTGAAAGAATTCGCAATTCATCATTTCAGATGGGCCGACGTGTTGGCCAATTGCACCAACACAAGAATGTTGGTCAAGGCCACAGCTATGCAGCTTTCTCTCTCTACTTTAGGTGTGAAGAAGAAGACCATCTGTTAGTGCCTCTGGTAGAGCCGACACCAACGTGGAATGGCTTGGAAACCTTCAAGCTTCAAATATCCAGTCCCAGAGAAGCTGAGAAGGCTGTAGAGACTTTCGATTTGAGCAAAAGTCCAAGATACCCGCTAAGGAATGAATTATGAAAAAAAAAATATCTAAACATATTGTATTGGTAACAATTTAATCATAAGTCTTATTTTTAGCAATTCAATAATAAATCTTTTGTATTTGTGTCAATTCAGTCCATGCTGGCATTGACGTTGACTTTTTTTTTTCATAATATCTCAATAATTTTTTGCTTTATTTTCCTTTTCTTGTATTTATTTTTTTTCCCAGATGGGCTACGACACCCTTTCCCAATATCGACGAGGACGTCCTGGCTGTCGCTAGCCCAAAGTCAAAGAAAAAATAAACAAAATAAAATATAAAAAATATTCATCGTATAATAAAAATGTTATTTTAAAAAGGTCCATATCATTGTATTTTAAAAAGTCCCACATCGGGGTCGGCCAGCTAAAATTAGCCGGATAGATTGAATTGACATAAATGCAAAAAGTTTAGAACTAAATTAGCCGAAAAAGGTTTAACACTGAATTAATACAATTGTAATAGATTTACGACTTTTATGATAATTCCTCCCCCAAAGTTTCAACTATTTTAACCCCCTTCTTCCTCAAAGGAAAAAGTACCAAAAAATTCTTAAACCTATTGTAGTGAAATTGATTGCAAAAGAGGGGATATCGGCCACATTAAAATTACCTTCTGGGATTGATACCAATTTAGTCCTAAACCTTTTAATTGGATCAATTTAGTACTAAACCTTTTTGCAATGGTATCAATTTAGTCCATTCGGCCAATTTTGGCCTGAAATTGCTAATGTAGACGTCGGCGGTGCCACGTAAGATGGTAAGCGCCGACATGGATATTTTTTAAGTAGTATTTATTTTAAAAAAAAAATTGAATTTTTTTTCTAAACTTTTCCCCTTTCAATCCACCTCAAATTTCCAGACCAAAGAAAAAAAAATCCACCTCAGATTTCCATCTCCTTCCACGTTTCCTTCTCCATCTCTGGCCATCTTGAGCTCAACATCCCCATCTCGCTCTGCCATCGCCAATGGCGGAGTTGCCGATGGCGCATCCAAGGCTACATTGTCGAACATCCAACCCTCTCCGTCGACCACAGTCGCTCACGACCATGGACAAGTGGCTATCACTAGAGCCATGGTCGTAGATTTGAAACCCGTCGCCAGGAACGAATCATGGACTGCCAAGCTTCCGATCTATCATGCTTTCTATCGGCTCTGTATTCCTATGTCGTTGCCCGTCCTCGGCTCGTGGTCGATCCCTTCCATCGTTGAGCCACGCTCCATGTCACGGTGGCTCGTGGTTGTTGCTCGTCCAGATCTGGACTGGAGTTGTGCCTTCGGATTTGGTCTTGTCCATAGCTTGCGGTCATGGATGGCGAGCTCAAATAGGAAAGAAACAACATGGGTACAAGGAAGATGGCAGGAGCTTGAACTGAGTCCGGCCAAATCTGAACCCTAGGAAAGTTACAAGAAGGGAGAGAGGAAGCAGCAAAGGAGAGGGGAAGAAGAAAGAAAGAATGTTATATATATTTTTTAATTCTAGGTTATATACATTTGTCAAGCTCTAATCGTATATAGATATTACTAAAAATTATCCACGTCAGCACTGACCATCCTACGTCGCACCGCCTGTATCCACGTCAACAATTTCAGGCCAAAATTGATACCAATGTAAAAAGATTTAGGATTAAATTGATCCAATTGAAATGTTTAGGACTGAATTGGTACCAATACAATAGATTTATGACTTTTTTGGTACTTTTCCCCTTCCTCGGATCCTCCATCTTTGTCATCTTTGTTTCTTCTACATGTTTCCTTTAAGTTCCTCCTTGTATCTTTTATAGGTCAGTTGATTTCTGGTTATTTTTATCGATCGAAGATCTTGTGATTGGAGAGCGAGTTGCGAGAAAGACGAGTGCATGAGAGGATGAGGATTGAGAGGAAGCGACGAGGAGCTCTCAGTGTGGTGGTGGTGCTATGGTCCCTAATTAGTAATTAGGGTTCTCATGCAATGCATATATTGATCCGATATGGGTGATCTGTGGATGGTTCCATGTCTAAAATCGAGAACTCCAATCGAGTGGAAATTACGCGCTAAGTTATCACTATCCAAAGGGCATAGGATTGGATGACATTTTTACTTTGTGTGGTCGACCGATCGCCCCTCCTCACCCTTTCATTTATCAAGAAGATCATCGTATGGAATCTCCAGGGAAAAAAATAAAGAAAAATGAGGGGAAACAGGGAATATTATTTGGGTACAATCCGGAATCATGTGGAATCTAGATTTTCTATTTCTCTCTGTTTTTTTTTTTTTTTGGTTGGATAACGCCCGCCAGCCACGTGCGGGGCCACATCTTGTCCAGAAGCTACGTAACGTCGTACTCTGTGGCAAAAAGTTGGTGGGGGCTAGAATGCGACCGGGAATGGGTCGAGTCGAGGCTCGCACGTCGCGCCTTTCTTTTTGTCGTCATTTCCGGCCTCGTCACTTCACATGCCGTTCCTTAATTATTGGGAATCCGACAAAACGCAATGTCGTCAGATCCAGATCATTCTCGCTTCCCCCCCACAACCCCACGGGGGTGCGTGCGGGGCCAGGCCCAACACACCCCGAAGCGCTTCCCTACCGCGCGTGAACAGGCACTGGAGCCCCCCTGCCGCTCCTCGGCTTTTCCCGTTCGTTCTTCTAGCCCTGTCAAAACAGGTTCAAAATTTATTTAACAGTCTACAAATAATTAATTAGATCATAACAAAAGTTAGCAGATCAGCATAATTGATCGACAAAATAAAAAGGCCAAAATAAATGGGTCATAAATATATCCATTGTGAACTCATTTACAACCCGCTTAAAACAACCGAGCAAAGGCCTCTATCATTTCTCGATCTTTATTTTACTTTTTTTCTTTCTTTCTTTTAAAGAATCTGATTTTTATTTTATTTTGTTTCTTCTTAGATCGCCGAGGGTCGGCTGGCAACCTTCACTCTTAGAAAAAAAATCATATTTTTTTTAAATAAGTAGAAATAAAAATTACTCAAATAAAAAATTGAAAAATACATGTTTCTTAAAGGAAAAAAAATAAAATAAAAAAATAAGATTTTTTAAATTATAAAAGCTATCCACAATGGTTTAGCAATATAATTTTTTCAAAAATTTGTAAGAAATAAATTTTCTTAGATTGGATTAAATATAAAAGCATTTTAGTAATATAGGTCGGCTCGAAGTCAAGAAATTTGCACTACGTATAAACGTGTTAAAATTGGTCAATTTAGGTCGCATCATTTATGACCCGACTCATCTCATGCATTTAATAGGTCTACGTACTTCAGTTAAAAGGTAATTTCGACTACCATTTTTATTTCTCATTTGAATGCCAATTTACATCTAGAATTTTGACCACTTATAATTTGCTTGTCCTAACAGAAATCGCCGGTCTAAAGAGATCGATTTACTCTCAAATTCATTTGAATCCTAATTATTTTCTCTTCTTCCTCCGATGCAGAGCATCCGATTATGTCATTAATGATTCTCATGTCGTTATGAAGACTATCGACTGGGATTGTGGATCGAACAGTTTTGATTATTTCCCTTACAAATAAAATTTCTAATTTAACAAATTGATTGTTGATTTTATGATGATTCACCAGATTGATTGCTGATCAAATTGATGGAAGATTAAAGGTATATTTAAGATGTGATTGATTGTTGATTGATTACTTGCTGATTTGATGGAAAATCAATGAAGATATAATTGATTGCTGATTTCAAATTTTATCTTGTTGATTTGATGGCAAATCAATTACATATCAATTGGAGGCTGATTGAAGTTATTTCGTTTCCAAGTAGTAGATCTTTTAAAATTGTTATTAGCTATAAAAGATGGTGGAAGAGATTGATTGTCTTTTATTGTCTTTTCCTATTAACTTTGTTTTATCCCTCTAATAATGAGATGAATCTTTATTGTAAAGGCAGACTATGGTTGATGAATGAGAATTTCTTTTTGTGAGTTGAATGTTAAACTCTCGATTTATTTATCCTTGGAGAGTGTATACTTCTTGTGGTGATCCTGATGACGTAGCCTTTATACCATGGTAGTGAACGTTTGTCCAATCCCGATCTTTATTCTCAACTGATGTTATTTTTAGGCCTTGGTCGTGATCGTTTCTATCCTGCATTTGTATTCATCCCTTGACTTTCGTCTCAGTACACTATGATCCATCCATACTTCATTTCATTATCACTCAAACCACATTCGCCCGCCCTCAAGCACGCATCACCCTCTTACTCTCTCACCCTACTTTATCCCTCCACCTCGGGGGCTACCACCACTGATTGTGAGCCCAGTCTATAATGCCTCCATTTTTGGTCGACGCCGTGCTGCTAGGGCCGAGCCCTCTGCGCACCTCTCTTCTCTCTTGCTGTTCTCTCTGCATCCATCTCTTCTTAGTCAAGGCAGATGGCGCCTATGTGGCAATCGGTGGCGGCGCCGGGAAGAGAGGGGCAGAGCAAAGTGCGGGTGGGTGGTTTGGAGCATTGAGCAAGTGGTTGTTCATTCTGAGTGGATTTGAAAAGGATGATGAATTCTTGAATAGAGGATGCCAATCGGAGGTTTTGAAAATTCAATGCGCAACTTAGGTTGAAATGCGAGGATTCTTTATGATGATTTCCCTTTAATGTAATTGAATCTCATCAATGAATGTTATCAAAGCACCAGTTAAGTTAAGTTAAGTTAATATAATTAATAAAATGTCAATTTTCATAAATTTTGCAAAAGCAACTAATGCATTGATTGACGAGTGTGTCGAGGGCAACTGCTGATGTACTCAACACATAAATTTAGAGAAAACTGTCAAAAAAAAACTCTAAACTTATTACACTTTTCTCAATTCAGTCCTAAACTTTTTATTTTTGTCAATTTAGTCATAAGCTTTTTCATTTGTGCTGATTTAATTATAAATCTTTTTTTTTGTACTAATTCTGTTCATCCGGTCAACTTGGACCTGTCGGCGCTGATGGGAAAATTGTTAATAATTGTTAATAATTTTTAAAAAAAAACCACTGTCGCCGGCGACGTCGAGCAAAGGCTGACCTCACCTAGATTTGGGGAGTCCGAGCCTCCCCATGGCTGGGCGAGCTCGGCCTCGCTCAGCGACAATTATTAACCATGGACAGTTACTCTTTCCTCCGGACAATTGTCGGTTCTTAGCCCTCTCTTTTTATTTTTATTTCTAATTTTTGGTCGAAGGTTCTTAACACTCTCTGTTCCGGTTATTTTTCTTATATTTCTTAGGTTGGTAGCTTCTGCTCGAAGTCTCTTTGACGAGAAAATACAAATATAATGCCCCGCGTTGTTGACGGTTTTTTTTTTTTTTAAGAGTAGCTTTTATTTCTCAACTTGGTTAGCCATTCAACCGAACACTTGGAAATCACAACAAAAATGAAAAACAAAACGAAGCTCACTCCGACCCAATTAATCGGACATTCGGAAACCGGAGCATTCACAATGAACGATGAAGAATCACAAATACCTCGTATTTTCTCCACGGCAATCCGACTTATGCCGTCCCCAAGTGTGGTTCGGCCTCGCCAGATCTGCGTGAGGCCGACCTCGCCCAACGGCGGTGGCGCTAGTGGCCGGCGAGGTCGAGCCTCGCCGACCCTCCCCTCTAGCTGGTTGCCATTCCGGCAACTGGAGAAGAAGATGAACCAAAAAAGAAAGAAAAGAAAAAAGAAGAAGAAACGAATAAAATTTTGAAAATATTTTTGAAATGTTATTTGAAATTGCCCGATGGCATCCATGTCAGCGTCGACTGGTCAAAGTTGACCGGATGGGCTGAATTGGCACAAATGCAAAAGGATTAGGATTGAATTGACACAAATACAAAAAAAAAATTGATTGAATTGACACAAATACAAAAAATTTAAGACTGAATTATCACGAAAAAATGTCTATGATTGAATTGGCAAAATTATAATAGATTTATGACTTTTCTCGACAATTTTCTCCATAAATTTGAAATCCAACGGTAGAGCAAGGTGACTGGCGAGGGCCGTCGTTCTACTGTTTAGCTTAGTCCACATGCACAGTACGAATTTTATTCAATATATAGTTTGATTTATTAGAATTTTTTTATATAATTAACATTTCTCTTAACATAACATAGATAAAAAAAGTATATGTCAAGTTTCTTGATTTTTCGTCATCGCGCATTCAAGAGTATTTGGGATGAAGAAAATGAAAATTAGCAATCTCTTTATTCATTTGAACTAATATGAAGAGAGAGTAAAAAGAAAACTTCAATCGATTTTGGGACAGATAAATAAGAAAACATGCAATTTTAATACACTTATACTTTGAAAATTAAATATTGGCTCATTAAACAAGCTTAGCAATTGTTTCGAAAGCGTACGAATTAGATAAGCAAAATGACTTTACTATTACCCTTTGTATTGAAAAGATTATTAATATGCATGTTCATATTTAAGCCTCCATTTATTTCGCGAAAAATGAATGACTCGAAATTATTAAAAATAATTATTTGTATCACTTAAAAAAAATGAATGGATTAGAAATATTACTATTCTTCAAAAATTATTTTAAACATAAATTATTATTGATGATAAAAATATTTTTAACTTTTGATTATTTTAGTGTGCGAAAACCAGCGCGCGCGCAGAAACAGCACGAGCGGCGCGCGCGTGGCAGCCCCCTCCCGGGATGTGACGTCAGCAAAATCTAACTCGTGCCACGTCAGCTGTTCCCTCCATAGCACAAGTCCCGGCACGAACAAGAGTTTAGAAACCTTTCCCCGATAGACCATATGCAATCTCAATCTTCAGCGCTTCCGTTTCCATCTGCTCATCAACCTCCTCTCCTTCTCCTTCTCCTTCTCTTTCTTCTTCCATCTGTTTCTGAGTCGAGTGCAGCAGCTCTTGTTCCGCTATGGCGGCAGAGGGGGAGAAACAGAGAGACTCCGAGTTCTTCTTGGAGCACGATGACGTCGACGACAGCGAGCACGGAGATCTCGAGGTGAACAAGATCGGACGAAGTAGCAGCGACGGAGAAGGAGAAGAGGACGCACATGGCGTCGGAGACTGGAGCGGCTCTCCTGTCGCCGTAGCCTCTCCAGTGTGGCCGCAGAGCTACAGGTGACGTTTGGTTGCGGTTTTGCCGAGACTAGTTTCTGTTTCCCCAATCAATTGGTTCATGGCGACGCCATGGTATGGAAAAATGTTGCCATGCTCCCGAGTTCTCGTTGCTTATATTTGGTTTTTGAATGGTGCATAGTGTATTCATGGCGAAGGAGGTTATGTCTGTGAATCCCGGTTGCGGTTTTGGCCTTTGTTGGCTTTCGGCAGCGATGCCGGATTCAACCGAGAAGCGGGTGTGTTGAGCTTGTGAATCGTAAACGAGTGATCTTTCACACAATGAGCAAGTGGTGCTTCCAGTTGATTTTGTGTGTTCAACAGAGTGTTAAAAAAAAAAAAACAGAGTGTTGATCATAAGAAAAAAAAGAAATGATTGAGCGTTGCATTTTGCTGATCCTTGGAAATGTACTCTGTGGCAGGATACATTTTGTGCTTCCTGCTTGTTTTTTTCTTTAGGAGTTTCCTAGATTTTCCCATTTTACTGTGTCTTTATAAAGGTTGAAGGAGCATTTTGGTTCGTGCAGAAAGTTGTTTGCTAAAACTTGAAGTCGACAGCCATGCTGCGAGTATAGTTTTTTTCCCGCCTGGATCTTTTTCACAGTGCTGATTCTTAGTAAAAGGAGACTTTGTCAAAGGTTCAGTTAGAAATTACCCGTGATATGTATATTTGATATTTGATTCGCTTGATTCAAAGGAATATAAGGCATGGATGTGTATAGTGTTGAGTTTGAACCAGGAAACTGATAATTTTGAGTAGATTTCCTAGTTTGAGTGGTTTTCTAGCTTAAGTAGGTTTCTTGGTTTCCAATTGGGTATTGGTATTGGTTTTGGTTTATACGTATCAGAGATTGGCATTAACAATCAATTGTGCAGTGTGCTCGAAGCGAATAGATTAGGGAATTTCTTTGTGATACTAAGAGATTGTTCCGCGAGCAATTGTGAGGACTAATTACTGAGTTATTGGGCATAACAGAAGGCTAAAAAACACTGGGAGTATTTGAGTGACTCGAATGTGTTTGTATTCTCCGTTGTATCGTTTGTCTATAGTGGAATTTTGTTCTGCTCTCCCCGTGCAGCAGTCACACTGTTTGAACCGCGTAAACTTGATGTCTGATTAATTTTCTTATTTATTGTTGTGTTCATCATTTTTTTTTTGTCTGCAACATATAGCACTTCATTCAACCATCACATTTACTATAATCCAATTACTGTGTGTTTGTGACACAAGCGCCCACCTACAACAACCAAACATATTCGACTCTCAATAAATACAACTTGTCCCACATCAACCAGTGTTCCCAGTATATACGATTTGTGATAGAGGAAGCAGGAGGCCAAGTTCTCTCTCCACATGATTGCAAAGTGCGGCCGTGCATGTTTGCCTTATGCAGCAGCTTTTGTACGAGTGTTGGTTTGACGAGAAAAGAAGTTCTGATAATGGAAATTAAAACAGTCAAGTGTATGTGTCTGTTAGAGCAATAATAAGAGTGAATAAATTGATACAATGAAGCTATACTGTCTCGTACTCAAATATACGTGTAATAGTTGCACGAAACAAAATATTTTATTCTTGTCTGGTACTGCATTTTGATGTCCGCATTTCTTGAGCCCACTATAAACTTTCTTCCTGCACGGAACAAGTAACATGTTGAGCGAAAACAGCAGTGGTAGAGTTCAAATGTTGACCTCAACGTTTTACATTGTAGAATTACTCTTGACTGTTTTTTTTTGGGTAAGGGAATTACTCTTGACTGTTTTGAAGTGCTAACCTTGTTATTTTCATCCTTGTTACCGCTCTCTACCCTTTGCTGCAGGGCAACTACAGATTCATATACCATCTCGTTGTCGCCAAACTTAGGATTTCTTGGTTGCTCAACAAGTATGAGATATTCGAGCTATGAAAACGGTTTCCCGAAGAGTAATGTAGATACAGGTTCAACATCTCCTTTACTGACTGAAGAAAGTAAACATCCAAAGGAGGAAGATGTGTTATCAAGAGCACAATCATCATATTCAACTAAGTCGTCATATCACCAACAGCTCACGGGAGAATTGCCAATCAGTCATGGATGTAGCTTCACCCAGACTGTTTTTAACGGTCCGTAGGAATTGCACTGTTGGTCACTTGACATCTTCAAGTGATATTTTCAATATTTTTACTTTTCCATCAGTGATCTTGTTTCTGTAGCCGTTTGGCATGAATGCCCTTTTGTTTACCAGATGTTTTATGATGCCTTGATTCCAAAATAGGGATCAATGTACTGGCTGGAGTGGGGCTTCTATCTACACCTTACACGATAAAAGAAGCTGGATGGGCAAGTCTCGCCATTCTAGTTCTTTTCGCCATCATATGCTGGTACACTGCCTCTCTCATGAGAGACTGCTTTGAAAGCAAAGAAGGCATCATTACATACCCAGATCTAGGACAAGCTGCCTTTGGGAGATATGGGCGTCTCTTCATTTCTGTGAGTCTTTGATTTCATGTTGTAATAATGCCTGATTATTAATTAGTTGCCGGGTAAATCGTCATTTATGGAGAGTGAAAGAAAGGTTAATTGCAGGGCATTGGATTGCCTTTAGTCTAATAGTTGTCTTTCTTGCTTCCTGTTGCAGATCATTTTGTACGCCGAGTTATATGTAAGTTCCAACTAGAAGCATTGCTTTTCCTTTTGGTGTGATAATGCAGCCTATTCACTATCTAAGCTTTGTCTGCAGTCATATTGTGTGGAGTTTATTATTTTGGAAGGGGATAACCTCACCAGACTATTTCCTGGAGTATCATTTGACTGGGCTGGTTTTCAGCTGGATTCTTTGCACCTTTTTGGAATTTTAACCGCTCTCGTTGTACTACCTACAGTTTGGTTGAGGGATCTGCGAGTAATATCATATCTCTCAGGCGAGCTTTCCTTGATTTAGTAACCTTTACAATTCTTTTAGCATGTAAAGTTCTAAACTGCAAAATTTCATCTGTGCTCACGTTGCATCCTTGCAGCTGGAGGAGTAATTGCTACAGCTTTGATATTTCTTTGCGTGGTGTTACTTGGTACTACTGAGGGTATTGGATTTCACCAAACAAGTGCCTCAGTGAATTGGAGTGGCATTCCATTTGCCATTGGTGTGTATGGATTTTGCTACTCTGGACATTCTGTTTTTCCAAACATCTATCAATCTATGGCTGATAAAACAAAATTCAACAAGGCATTGATTGTGTGGTATGGATTTTCTTCTGATACATGCTTAACATACTTTGCTTAATTCCTTTTTATATCCTAAAAGTTTTCTTGTATATGCAGCTTCATCATGTGTGTCTTAATATATGGCGGCGTTGCAGTCATGGGATATCTCATGTTTGGTCAAAGTACGTTATCCCAGATAACCTTAAATATGCCAGAGCACTCCATTGCCTCCAAAATTGCCATATGGACAACAGTGAGTAGGAGATTTTGTGCATTGTGCTGCAATGCTTCTATCCCTGGTTGAAATGAATACGTCTGTGGATTCTAAGCGCCCCTTCATTTTCTGTCGCAGGTCATCAATCCATTCACTAAATATCCTTTTTGCAATGGATTTTTGAGTGGTGACAATTAAACTGATGAATTTGTTTTTCCTTTTATCTCTCCTTTTTATAACATACTTTGTATCCTGAACATTGGATAAATATGCGCTGTTGATGAACCCATTGGCACGGAGCATAGAAGAGTTGCTGCCTGCAGGAATCTCGGACAGTTTTTTATGTTATATTCTGCTTAGAACAACCTTGGTCATCTCCTCAGTTTGTGTTGCTTTCCTTCTTCCTTTCTTTGGTAAATATTTTAAGTTCATTTTCAGTGAAACAGTTCGTCCTCATCATCACTGTTGAAATATTCTTTAGTAATATGAAACCTATGTAAGACTATGGAGGTAGCTGGCAGATTGACGTGCATTTCGGCTTAAGTTAATGATATTTATGGGAGGGTGGTCGCTGCCAATCTTCAATTCTGAACAGGAGAAAAGAAAAAAGCTGTGATTTAGCTCAGTGTTGGTCCCCCCTTCCATTTGTTTATTCCTGTTTTGGAAACTAGAAATTATTCTCTCCCTCTTTTCTTGGTTAGTGACCCTTCGTTTGCGTGCGGCCAAAGATGGTATTAGCTAAACTAGACATAAAGAACTACTGAAATTTTCACTCTTTGAGGCTATTGGAAAACTTGAGCTGCGAGAATCTTTCATTCAATATTGATACTTCCAATACTAGGGACTTAAAATAGTTTTTCCTTTTCCACATTAACATATGACAAAGGTTAGTGTGCTTTAATTGTATAGAAACAAATGGATTCTCTGTTATATAACGTTCCATTCCTCAGTATTATGTTCCATGGTAATTCCTTCAAATATTATAGGTTGAGATATTCATGACTTATATACTGAAGTGCCACATTTGACACCGTATTTTACAGTTTCTTTTATGAGAAACCCACGTGGAGACACTAATACATGATTGATGTTAGGAACTTTCTTGAACACATTCTATGAGTGAATCTGCACAAACTGATGAGGGATGCTTGTCTCTAGAATTTTAGAAGAGCATCTACCACACAAAGAGTAAATAAAGTACTTAAATTTTGCATCAACACAAACCTCATATTATGGAATATCTAGAGCTTTGCTCCAACTTTTACTGTTTGCTTGCCATGTTTTCCAGCTATATCTAGTATTTCATACAAGCGTTGACACTGCTAATTTGGTGCTGTTAGCATAATTATTTCTGGTTTGATGCAGGTCTTGTAATGGCTTTAATTGGTTCCCTCCTAAGTGTTCTTGTGGTATGTATATTACCTCGTTAACTAGAGTTTGGATTTATATCTTTCTTCTGTACAGCCTTGTTGCTCTGATGTTGTTCCCAGAGTAATCAATTTGTGTCGATTCATATTTGGAACATTAATAAATGGAGCACTTTTTCTCTTAATGAGGTCAAAACCAAGTCTTCTGCCGCCTTTTATTTAAGATTTGATTTGACTCTGAACCTCTTTCTATCTCGTTCACATTTTCCAACAGATAAGACCTCATCTTTTCTATTGTCTGTATATGATCATATAGGCACTATTGGGCACACTTCTGTCCCTTTTTTTCTTTTTTTCTTTTTGAGTCCACGCTTCCATGTCTATTATGGACTAAGTTTTTGCTGCGGCAATTGTACATGGATTCTGTAGTTGAATCATACAATGATACAAGAACGTCTCTCAATTTCGGCTCGGGACTACATACATTTTTTTACTTGTTTTGAGAACTTAGAAGCAATTTGAACTCCAATAAAATAAGATCTAGTAAGAGTATATTTTCGGTTAGAAATGGCATAGCTAATCGGTTTAGCCTAGCAGATCCTCAAATTCTTCTTGGTGAAATTCTGCCATCGTGTTGATATTCTGTCAGTTTCAACTGTTTGATATCTGAGGATGTGACTTGTTTACGTGCTGTTAATTCGTAGTATTTATCAACAATCCTCCTCGAGGAGTATAAGCAACAATTCGACGTTGTTAAGGCTTTATTATTGTCTCTTGGATTCTCCATCTCACCTGTTATTGCAGAATGCAAGTCTCGATTTTTCTGAACCATGTGAAATCTCATCTTTGATTCAGGCAGTAATCATGCCAGCTTTGTGCTTTCTGAGGATCATGGGGAACAAAGCAACAAAAATGCAGGTACTTGGGACTTCATCTTGGGTAAAACTTGCATTTCAAATAAAAGTACGAGGCTCATAGAAATGCGGCGTACACAAGATAGGCCGGTGCGGCTCCTACGGTTTAGATCACATTTGCTCTTTCATTCCCCTTTTGGGGGCTAGAAAGTAGGAAAACAGGGTTTTTCTGGAGAAGATGGACTCTTAATGGTTAGTTTAGTGGTTTGAATCCAGAAATTTACTTTACTTGGTGAACACTAGTCTGCGGGAGGTCATTTCGGCAGTGGCTTTGATGTTCTTATCTTTAACTAAGCAGAATAACTCGGCATCCGTCTTATTTGATAAATTGCAGACACTAAGATCCTATTGCCGTAGTGCCCTTCTGTCCACTGCTCCAATTGCCGATAGATTTTCTTTTCTCACTTGATATGTTCAGGTGATTCTGAGTACCGCAATTGCGGTCGTGGGCGTCGTCAGTGCGGCGCTGGGGACGTACTCTTCCATTTCCCAGATTGCAAAGAATTACTGAACAGGAGATTCAGCCGCTCAATCGGAGAGAGTTTTAGGCATCATTAGTCTGTTCTATGCCTTGTAAGCTTCATGGAACTTCAGCACCAGATTCATGTGATCGTCAACTATTTTTTTTTTAGTGTTAATTGCTCAGTTTGAGATGAAAAAAAGGAAGAGGAGTAAATACTGTCCTTGCTTTGTGTACGAAGAGGATGGAGGGGGTGGCTCAGCTCGGACGAGCGACGGCCATGGATGAACAGATCTCTCCCAACAACGAAGCGAAGAAGCTTCCATGGCTGAAAGCTTTTTCTGAACAAGTTCTTTGTTTTTATTTTACTCAATGTCGATGTACACGTGTCAATAAAATATTTTCTTTAACATTTTTCTGAAAATTATTTTTCGCAAAATAAACGAAGGTTGAAGCTCAAATCAAACATCATGGTGTAGTCTTCTGCTTTTGAGATTCTTGGAAGGACCATTACTCCTTTCGGTCTCCCTTCAATCCGTCCTGTGCACGCGGGATCAATCTCGTGGAGTGCTATTGCCATTGGACCGTCATGTCACCACCCGATCACCGCCGTCCGTTCAAGCGACCAACGATCTCCGATCAGCAGAGGCGGCGGGAACTCTCCCTTCTCCGTCAAGCTCAGAATCGCCTTGACGCCCAGCACCGTGCTCGCTGCTTAGCCTCAACCGTGCTCTCCCTCGAAGCCCCTGAACCTGGACCCGGACCCGAACCCGTGCTCGAGCTCGCATCCGAGTCGGAGTACCATGTCGAAGAAGAAGAAGGAGATTCGACGTCGCCGTCGAAGGAATTCGACGTCCGTCAGGCGTCGAAGCTCCGAGGCGGGGAGGCTCGCAAGTGGTTCGCGAGGCAGCTGATGCTCCCTGAATGGATGATCGACGTCCCGGATCGTCTTTCTCAAGACTGGTTTTGATTCTCCCTCCCTCTCGACTGACAGTAAAATTCTACGGCCTAGATTTGTAGGGACATAAGATTAGAAGTCGCTTTGAAGAGCATTCAGCAAAGAGTTGGTTGTGAATGATGATTATTTGGTGATTGAACCAGTTAAGGATTGAATTACTAACTGCTAAACTTTGCGCTCATTTGGACGATAGTTGCGGATGGTGATCATTTGGTGACCTTCTGAGGCATTATTCGAGAGTATACTTGTCAAGTTCAGAAGGTGTTCTTACGCTCTTATTCATATTCAGAAAACTTCCTTATGCTACCCCTGCATTGCTTAACCAATGTGCAATATTAGACATCTTATCAGTTTCTCATGCAATAGCGTGTTCCATCAGTGGACCATGTCTTGCACTTTGCACTTTGCACTTTCATTTTCATTTTCATTTTGTCGCGGAATTGATTGAGTGTATGCGTGTTGAGAGGTGGTTAATTGTCAATGACATTTGCAATTTCACAGGTACGTATTTGCAAGACCCTCTGGTAAGCGGTGCTTCGTTGTTTCTTCCAATGGCATCACGGTGAGTCGATTACGCAATGGCTCTGTCTTGCACCGTTTCCCATCTGCTCTACCCAGTGGGGCACGGACAAGAGATGTTTCCGGGTCAGCTCAGTCATACTCCATACTGGATTGCATATTTCATGAGGTAACTTTGCCTACTAATGAAAGGCATGTTGTTGACTAGTAGTTGTATTTGAAATAAGCATTCCCATTTTTGCAGATAGACCAAACGTACTATGTAATTGACATGCTTTGCTGGCGAGGATACTCTCTTTATGACTGCACCGCGGAGTTCAGGTTCTTTTGGTCGAACTCTAAGCTCATTGAGAGTGGAGCTTGTGATCCACCCTCACAGAACCACAGATACAGATTTGGCCTGGTGCCCATATACAACTGTGATGAAAATGGCCTACATGCGGCATATGCAGGAGCTGTAACTTACATAAAGGATGGGCTTCTTTTCTATAACAAGTAAGTTCTTTTATCCTGGAATGAAAATGGCCTTTAAAAGCATACATATTCAACGGATCTGAGGTCTTTCATTATCATTTTTTTCTGGTATATCTGGTTGGGGATGTTATGTTTTGTCTTTATATTTAATCTCTGTAGACAGTAATAGGAGCTAAATCAAGTTTAATCTGTAAAGCATGCATCTTCTAGATTGCAAATTCAAAGGATGTGGATTATGGCATATGTGATACATCATGATCAATATCAACAACACCTTTATCCCAAACTAGTTGGGGTCGGCGGATGTGATACATCATGATCATGCCATGAAATGCATATGGTATACTTGGACGGTGAGCATCAATGCAGTTTAGGGATCTGCATAAAGTATGAGATGATTGGCCTCGAATTGAAGTTTTGATAGGCTTCTTTGTATAATGTCAAGCAGACCATCAATTTTGAGATTGAAAGAAGCGTTCAATTAACAATTTGAATAAAATTTAACAGAGGGACATGTTGAAGTTGTTCAGTTGGCCATATCCTTGCAATTAAGTAATGGTTGTGTCCATCCAATCATTCCTTGTTAAGTAGGAACACATGAAGAATTTTTTTTATTTTTATTTTGAGTTTCATGAATCGGAAACATCTCTTTGGTTTCCATTTATCGAGTTTATCCTTGTTTTTGATAGGTAATGATTTGATCTCTTCAATCTACCAATCTAGTAGTATAAGTGGGCAGGTGAGTGTGAGGTTATGCTTGTGGACGCAGCTGCAGCATATGCTTGTTTTGTCACAACCCCTCATAGCTGCTCACTAGTCATTGTTCCTGTTGTTTGATAGGGTTCAACTTGGTTTTAGTAACCTGTCCGCGGTTTCTTATGTAGTATGAGTGGTCACTTTATGCCAAAGTTGTTCTTGCTGTTGTTTATATTCCTGTCGCATCTTGTCTGTAGGCAAGCACACTATCAAACTGGCAACACACCCCTGGCATTAGTCTGGAAGGATGAGAAGTGTAGTCAGTATGTCATTGATACGGACAGTAAAGGAAATGTCCCAAGATTGCAACAGGTACTTGATAAACATTGCTCTCTCAGGCTATCACAGGCACACACAACAACAGAGAGCAACATAACAGTTCTCTAGAAGGAAAACGAGCTTATGCTTTCAACTCTCTGATCACCTGAAAGTTTCTTGTTTCTTTTCCCTCTATAATCAGGTAGTTTTGGAGCTACGGGAAGATTTGAAATTGATCACATCAGATGATCCTCCTGTGGTATTTGGATGCTTGGATAACGACCTTGTCCAAAAGGTTCAGTTTGCTTACATTTCAACAAATTTGCCTTTCCTAGTGTCTTTGTCACATGCACGCACGCACGCATTCATACGTAAATGCGTACATACACACATACATACATACAAACATGTACATATATCTAGCTGTTCTATTATTGGATCCAATGCATCATACCTATGGTTTTATATTAAACATGAAATTGAATTTATCCACTTCCAGTCGGGCCTACGCACAGGATATCTCTTGAAGTTTGCTATTGGTGATGGAGGATTAAGTTTTGCAGATGGGAGGCTTGATAGAGCTGATCTTCAGTACCTTGGCAAGTCAAATAGCGCACGTGCTTTCGCAGATAGTTACTCGAAGGTCAGTGATTGAGTTGCCTCTGTTTTTTACTTTACCGCAATTGCCATCAATATTTTTGATAATGTGTAGCTGAGTTATAGCGAAATCAACGTTACCGTTTTTATAAATGCCTTTCCATTGAGTTATAGCGAAATCCGCTAATTAGATGATTACTCTGCTAGTTCTCTAGCTAAGCATACAAATTGTTTGCTTATGGCTAAAGCAAAAGGAAAATGGCATTGGAAATATATTACGAGATTTTAAGGTGCTAATTCTGAGATCCAAACTTCTCGCTTCTGCTGATGCTTGAGTACAAGTTGGGGTTTTGGAGCACAGATTGAGTGTGTCGTAATTGTGCTCTTCTGCTGCTTTTGAAGTCGTACTTTGGTTTATAAGGTTGTGGATCTTGATTGGGTCGTGCATTATTATTGGCGTTTCTGTTCAAGCATTATGCTGTCTACTTTTTTGGTAAGAAACATTGTTGATGCCGCTTTGGCTTTTTATCTACTCCCCGTGAAAAACAGGTATTATTGTGCTCAGTAGATGCTGATCATTCTCTCTTCTTTTGAAGGTCATATTTCAATATGCTGTCCGACATTCACCTCTAAGGATAGACGACTTGCTATCTGCAATCCGCTCGCGGGATGAACGAGAGAATGAGCATCCCGATGTTGAAATGATAGACTAAGGATGCATTTATTTGGCAAAAAATCTACTAATGATGATTTGTGTTGTATATGATAATGAATTTATGAAAATGTTTAGGCATGGATTATTATTGATATCAATATTATTTACCATCAACTAATATTTCAAGATGATACAAACAATTATTTATAGGAAGATGTGATCCTTGAATTTCCGTGAAACAAATCCACTCTTTGTGATGAAGGGAAATTGTCCGGAACCGGATCGTCTGCCACAAATTGTTGTCCTAGATGTGTCCTTCATATGGCGGGCTATATTGGTCTTTTCTTGATAGGCTGCGGTAATTAGTTTCTGTGTGGATTTCAGCCCGTGCTGTTTGAGGTTCTCCACGGTACGACAATTAGCAGTTTTTAACACATGATGGACCAAAAAGCTGGCATAACTCTCTGGTGGATTTTAGCGGGCATGTATATGAATTTGAGCATTCTGAGGTATGATGATGACGACGACTACGACGACCTTCTTGTTTTTCAAGTATGGGGTCATTACGGCACTGCGAATTGGCTTAAAAAGGAAATCCATCTATTGCTATCGAGCACCATTTGCTTTTAATGTACATGTTTGGATCACATTAGACCAAATGAGAAGACCACTTATTCTGCCGGTTCACAAGTAAATTTCTAAGTCCATCGGTAACACTTTCTATTACAATACGCAGTAAATAACTTTTAACGGAGTGCAGTAACTTTTCGGTTAAACTGAACTATAGATGCTATGGCCAACTGTCTAGATCATATATTTCCTCCTTTTTCTGGCCATTGATTTGTAAAATTGCCCTTGGACAAGCATGTAATGTAGGCTTAGTCCCACGTGCTGCGCTTTGTGCCCTTCTGTGCAGCTAATTGTTCTTCTTTTTGGCCATACCATATAACTACGCCACTTTCTTAGTTCTTGACTTTGCCATAATGCCATTGCCTTTGCTGTCTGTGGCATGTGTCGTCTTGTTGAATGTGTTTTGACTTTCATGTTGAACAAGAAAAATATAATAATATGCGGTCTTCCAGTAATTGAAGCTTGTCGATATGCTTTTTAACGAAGTAGGGTTGGATTTGTTCTTTCTCAGGATGCCTATTCCACTACAAGGGCCTCTGGATCCTCTGCCTTGGTTTTTCCAAGGCAGAGGGATCTCCACCCTTGAAATAGGGGGGAAAAGTTTTTTATTGCTATTTCAAGGGTGGAGATCCTCTACCTTAGAAAAACTAAGGCAGATGATCCATTCTCCTCCCCAGTAGCTTTGAGCTCTGTCGCACTTGGTTTTTTAATGTCAGAGCTGACTGTGGTTTGAGTATATACTGGTTGACCCTCTTAACCCTTCAGCCACAATTGTACACGCTTGGTTAAACAAGTTATTTGACCTCTTAATCCTCTTCAATATCATTTAAATGAAAATAGTTAAGCAAGTTGGAGGGGATGGTGTGTTCGCTGTTATCGTCTGGTACTTAGATTGAGCTTCATTTATCTTCAGTTGTACTTAGTTGGGAAAGCTGAACTTGGGTTGTTTTATTAAGTTTGCACAGAACAATTTAAAGTAGGTTCAGACTTTTAATATATATCTTTATTTCATTTTTTGGTAATTCGTTTTGTTTTATTTCTTGCTTCTACCTCATATTGCAGATGACGTTTAGTAACTTTGACTGATTTGTGCATATATGCTATGTATTTTTGGATAGGGCAGGTCTCTGTTGATACCTCACTAAAAAGCCTCGGCTCAGATTTTTATTATACTCCACAGCAAAGGTAAGCATGCCCTTTTTGATTCTGAGTGTGGGCAATCTTGAAGTGTTTAGGATTAAGAGTATGTGTGGGCAACCCTTAAAAATCCATATGAGAGTCATTTTTGCGTGATTGATGGGAAAAGCTGAATTTGGGTTGTTTACTAATCATGCAACATATGAATTTGTACAATGATTCAAGGTACTAAAGTGCTGTAACATGGGAATGCAAGTCGTCCAAGTTTTATGCTTTCTCTATTCCCTTCAATTTCAATAGTCTTTTTTTGTTGTCTATAACAGAGTTTGGAAAAATTCGCTGAATTTGGGTTGTTTACTCATCATATAACATTTGAATTTGTGCTATGATTCAAGATACTAAAGTGCTGTAACATGGGAATGCAAGTCGCCCAAGGTTTACGCTTTTTCTGTTTCCTTCAATTTCAATAGTCTTTTTTGTTGGCAAAAGTACACCTTTGGTGCCAAAAGTTTATGTACGGAGATCATTTTAGTGTCAAAAGTTTCAAACGGATCAATTTAGTGAAAGAGTTGAAAAAGCATTCATTATCAAGAGTTCTAAGCTAAAGAAGTTATGGCTTGAAGATTTCATAGATAGAAGAAGGGATGGACAATAGACTTGTTCTTTGATTAGTTGTTGTAGTAGCTATCCAAGCAGTTTTTTGTGGCACAATTTATCCCGATGTTTCATGGAGAAGTAGAGACAGTGGTATTAAACCCTACTATGAAATGTTTTCTATCTGTTTGGTTTTTGAAATCATGTCAATTTTCCATTTCAGGATAACATTGACCCAGTAAATTAATTTGGAAGGGAGAGACCCACAATTATGACTAGTTGCCCCAGGCCGGCGAGCTTGACCTTGTGTGGCTGGTCGCTGGCCTGACGACAGGAGGAAGAAAAAGATAAAGATAAAAAGAAAAAGGAAAATAAAATAATTAATTAACAATTAATAAAAAAATATAACATAAAAATAGCGTAAACATTTGGTGCCAATAAAATCGTATTTAAAAAAAAAACTTGAGATTGATGATATTGAAATCATTTTTCAAATGAGAACCAAACACTGGAAAACATTTTCGGTAACATATTACCAAACAAAAGAAAACAAATGATTTTCAGGAAAAATGATTTCCGATAAAGCACTTTTCAGAAAATGAATTCCCGAAAATTACTTTCCTTGAAACAAACGCACCCTTAGTGCCAATTTTTTCTGAAAAACATCACTTTTGTGTCAAGTCCAATTTGCTCTGTTGGAAATCTGATGTGGCACTTTTTTATTAATATTTTGGCTGACGTGGCTTGCTAGCGGCACACGGTGGCAATTTTTTTAAAAAGTTGAATTTTTTTATTTAAATAATTTGAGAAATAAGCTGATTTTTTTTTAAAAAAAAGGTAGAAATTAAAAAACAAAAAAAATCTCAGGAATCCTCCACTGTACCCCGCAATTGCTTCCTCTGCAAACGTCTGGATGATACTGAAATTGAGCCAGAAGAATAACCGAACATCAATCAAACCTCATAAAGTTCCAAACTTTAAGCCAGATATCTCCTAGGAAAGACCCAGAAGATGCGAAAATGAGAATGATGAAGGGCATGAGAAAATCAAACCTGTAAAGCGAGATGCCTGAAGCCTTTCGGACGACCAAACGCAGCCTAAGGGTCTTGTACGAATCCAGCACCGACGACGAAGAAGAATAAGAACTGGAAAGTTTAAAACCCCCATTCCTACCGACTCTGTTCTTCATCTTCCGGTCTCCGACTTCATCCACTGAGAACTGCTCTTCTTCTTCTTATTCCTCTTCCTCCTCTTCTCCTCATCCATTCCTCCAGCCCAAACAGCAAAACCAAATCGATTCTGCCGCGACCAAATCTGCCCCCACCACCCCCGAAAATCAAATCCATATCCCTTATCACTGCTCGCACCACCAAAAACAGCTCAGTGGAAAACTTCCAAACTAATAGCCGACCTGGTGTACCGCTCTCCCGTATCGGAAAACCCAATCCTTCGTCCCACCGAAACCCTATGGTACAAAATCAAATCAAAATGCCTAAAGGAGAAGCTCGGAAATAGATAGATAGATGGATTGGATGTTTGAGAGAGAGACGTACCGAGGGATCGAACTGGAGGAATCGAGAATCGAACCCGATCTGTCTGAGGGCCGTGGCCCTCGCCCAGCTCTGGACGAGGGTCTGCAGCATGAGGCTGGCAGGTGTCGCCGACCCCTGGCCAGGGCCCGGCTACTCCAATTGGCCATGCCCCACCCGACGGCCGGCGACGGTGGGGCGGCGGCGGCGAGGATTACGGCAACCCTCACTGCTAGTGGTGTGCATGGTCCGGGCCGGGCCGGTCCGGTCTCGGCATGGAATCGGGGACCGGACCAGTAGTCCGGTCTCCATATTTTCGGGACCACGGATCGGACCCGGTCTCGGCCTAGTAGGACCGCTAATTCTAACTGCTTATGAAAATTACATGTTTCTTTGGTTGGGTTTTTATGCAACAACAGAATGCTAGAATTTTGCTATCCCTGTTAACTCATGGCTAATCTCAACTGGAAGGAAATATTTCAAAATGATAGAACTGATATAAACTTTTTATTTGAGCTCCAAAATCGGTTCAATTTTCTCCATGATGATTTTATAGACTTTAATATAAGCTATAAGAATGTCACTAGTAAATGTGCGTGTACTGGACGATTGAGAGTTTTTTCATTCTAAAAGCCACATTGACCAGACTTTAGGATGTCATCCATCATTTGTTTCCCACTGCATCTCCTTTTATGTCTGATGTGTTTGTTAGCTTTCCTTTTGTTCCCTTCTCAAGAAGTATGTCCAATTGGTGTTTCATTACTTTATTTTAAAAAAAAACATAAATCATTAGGTTAACTAGATTAGCTTTTTTAAAAAAAAAATATTGTCGGTTAGGGCCGGGCCGGTCCGGTCCGGTCCCAAACCATGGAACCTGGGGACCAGACTGCCCAGTCACCGGTCCGGTTTATTGAGATCGGGGACCGGACCACCAACTTCAAGGACCGAACCAACCCGCCCGGGCCGGGCCGATCCCGAGCCGGTCCGGTCCAGTTCGCACACCCCTACTCACTGCCCTGCTTTTTTTTTTTAGGTATTTTCCTAATTTTTCAACTTATTTTAATTTATTTCAAATAAAGTTTTTATTTTAAAAATGTTTTGTTAGTTTTTATTTTTCAAAAATCTTATTTTAGTATTTTTTTTTCGAACTCTTTAATCCACGTGGAACCAAAGTGGATTACATCTTTTTTTTTGAAAAATGCCAATTAAAATTCAAAAATTAAATAAAAGAGCCACGATGCAATTTTGATCGGAATTTACTAAAGTGATCCGTTTGAAACTTTGGGCATTAAAGTGATCTCCGTATACAACTTTTGACACTAAAAGTGTATCTTTGCCCTTTTTTGTTGGTCTATAACAGAGTCTGGGAAAGTTTTAGTAAAGTTGTATTTTTTACATTCTCTGGTCTTTTGGGTTTCTTTACGTGAAATTGATAATTGCAGAAATTGAAAATTTCAGTTCGGAATATGGAAATTGATATTTTTGAAGCTACGTTTGGTTTTGGTTAATTTTTGGAGTAGAAGCCTTTTTTTGGTTGGATTTAATACCTTCGATTGCTTGTCAGTTTGGACTTGGAAGCATAAGCCCCAATAGATGTGTCAAATGGGTGTGTCGGGTCGGGTTAAATATGGTGCGATCTATATTGACTCATTTAATCCATTTTGACTCATATTCATACAATGAAAATTCAATAATCCATACCGGACGTAACTCATATTGATGCCTCCCGCTCTTCTCCGCCGCCACCCCCCCCCGCCTGCCTGTTGTCGCCACCTGCCCCTCCACCGGTCGCCTCGCCCACCGCCATGTGTCCCAATTAAATTCATCCTTAAACTATTCATAAAGTTGGTCGAACCACTGCTTTTCGGCTTAACCGATTGTTGGGCAAAACTAAACACCAACGCCCAAGAAACCTCCAAGTTCGATCCACAGTTTGAATCTCGACCCATCTCGTCTTGTACCCCACTTTAATGTATCAACGGAAAAGGTATTAAAAAAAATGAATAATGAAGCACCAAATCCTAATGTCAGGAAACTATTGAGCAAAACCATAGTTAAAATATACCATCTTGATCACCAAAGAGGGACCCGCGATCAATTAAAAGAAACATGATGTATTATGTCTTTCTCAAACCTAACTTGTGGAGATTAAAAAAAAAAATGTACAGATGTATGATATCTGGACAATTATTGGTTGCGGAAAAAGCAAAGGGTCGACAGCGAATCCCATGTTCATCGTTTGATTAGAATTTTTTTTCTTTTTTCTTGAAAATTTAATTTGGTTGCATACGAAAGTTTTTTTTTCCTTTATTCGTGTTTTAAAATGGGTTAACAGGTGTCGCGCTCATCCAAGGATGAGGTACAGTCAAACTGATAAATAATTTGATAGATGGTTGGATGAAATCCAGACAAAAACCTAAAAAAAAATAAAAATGGAAAAACAGAAGATGGTGGGCGGCAGCAGTAGTGGGCGAGCGGTGGGGGCAAGAGGCGCCGCGCGCCGGGGGGGGGGGTGGGGTTGTTGAAGGGTAGCAGGCAAAGGGAAGTAGGCGTTGGCGGGCGACGATGATAGAGAGCGGTGGTGGCGGTGGGAGACTTGGAAAGCTATATAGCCCACGGGTAAATAATGAGTTGAAAATAGGTTTAGTTAAAGCCCATTAAAAACCCATATTTGAATAGATTTTATAATCTTAGACTTGGAAAGCCATATTTTAAGGCAGAAGGACAGTAAAAATGCCAATATTTATGTACGGCGCTCACTTTAGTATCAATTTTTTTCGCCGGCTCACTTAAGTATCAATATTTGTGTGCGGCGATCACTTTAGTGTCAATTCAGCCAAAAATGATTAGTTAAGTGTCAATTTCGGCCAAACAATACACATGGCATTTTTTATTAATTTTTTAATATTACGTGTCAAATTTTTAACAAAAATTAAGCCACGTGGATGCCACGTGAACATTTAAATTATTAAAATAATCAATTTTTCAGAAAAATTAAAATTAAAATAGAAATATCCTAAACATTAAAAAATTAAAAAAAGAAAGGAAAAAATTGAGCTACCTGATCAGCTTCTCGGCGTGGACAGAGGGGAAACTCGATTGCGCAAGGCGGAGGTCGTCGAGGTTCGTCACGGAGGCGAGGGATGGCCCTGGGGTCGCCATGGTCGGCGAGGCCCGGCCTCGCCCGGGCTTGCAGACCCACAGCGAGGCCGATCTTGCCCAGATCTGGGGAACAAATTGAGCTGCTTGATCAGCTTCTCAGCGTGGACAGAGGGGAAACTCAATTGCGCGAGGCGGAGGTCGCCGAGGCGGACGGAGACGCGAGCAGGAGGGCGAGGACCAGAGAAACGAGCTTCAGTCGCTCCATTTCCTTCATCGAGCCGCGACCGGTCCCCGCAGCGATGATTGGGATTTCGGATCGTGAGGCTTGCAAATTCCCAGGTCGTCGCCGCTTATCCTCCCGCTCAAATCAAGATGAGATTATTTTCCCCCGGTTCCCGAAAGTTGAGAATGGCGGTTGCGTTCCTTCTAGGGCCATTCGCGTCTTTATACGAGTTCGAAGAAGACGGAGTGTGAAGAGGACGAGTGGTTGGTTGGTTGGGCACCGGAACGGCGTCGTTTTTTGGGGCTTGAACGAGGGGAAGGGTTGGCCGTCGCTGGTGAGGCTTGACCTCGCCCAGATCTGGGCGAGGTCTGCCTTGCCGTGGGTCTGCGAGCCCGGCCGTGGCCAAGCCTCGCCGACCCTGGCGGCCTCGCGACGGGGGTCACTCGACCCTGGCGACCCCCTGGGCCATCCCCCACCCCTCGCCGGCCATTGCCGGCGATGGTGGGGGCGGCGGCGGTGAGGGTTTGTGAACCCTCGCCGTTGCAAACGCCATATTTTTTTTGCCCTTTTTTTTTTACTTTTTCAGTTTTTAGATTATTAGGTGATTTTTTTTTTTATCTTTTTTTATTTGCTGACTAGGATGCTCCAGCGAGCCACGTGTATGCCACGTATGATTTCCGGCAAGCCACGTCGGACTTGACACTAAAATAATCGTTTTTTACAAAAATTGGCACTAAAGTGATCCGGCGAAAAAAATTGGCACTAAAGTGAGCGTCGTACACAAATATTGGTACTTCTGCTGTCCTTCTGCCCTTTTTTTAACTTTAATGAACCCATATATAATCCAAGTGTATAAAAGTGAGTTAACAAACTGGGTCAATGACACATATCGACACATTTAGTCATCACAACTTTTGAATTGAAAGATCGTCTTCATTGCATATTCATTTGAATGCTACTCTGAAAAGTACCCGCTGGTGACTTAAGTCAATGAAGATTCAGCCTCGTCTCTACCGAGCCAAGAAGATAAAGATTCAGACAAGCTTGTGGCGTTGAATTTGAATCCAAGTTTGAGATCTTTACTTAAAGTTTGTATTGTTATTTTGGCAACTTCAAAGATTTCTAAAGACAAATTTGCGGATGTTGAAGCTTAAGCTTTTGTAAATTTCGGTAGATTTCATATTGTCACGTTAGAATTGATTACGAATTTGCACTCTTGAAATAATTGAAAATCCTCTCGGAATACGTCGTTTGACTCGCTGATGCAGAATGATGTGAGCTAAGTCATGTGAATCTGATTTAAGACCCCCCCCCCCCCCCCCCCCCCCCCCAATCCCTAGAAATGAAAGGTAATAGAAAAATCTAAGCCAAGACACATGAACAAGCAAAATGTTTAAAATGATCTATAACTATTACGTGTGTCATATACAAGAAATCAACAATCGAGGATAGGAACTGACTATTAAGGGAAAGTCATCAATCAGTACATAAGTATAGCTCCATCAAATTCCCCATGAACATCCAATATCTCAAAAATCCGGCAATGGGTCATGGACATGGACAGATTATGAACCTACAGTATGGAAGCCATAATAGATTAAGAATAACCAAAAAAAAAAATTGCTGGATTATTCTCTTGGATTTCAATAGTAATATAGGGTGTGAAGGGTGAGATATGGAGCCCAAAAAAAAAAAAAAACTGAAAGTTAAACCAAAAACCGAACCTAGCCTTTTAGTTTAGTTCAAACATATTCATCAATGGTTCAGTTCGGTTCGGTTTTTTGAAAAATCGAACTGAACTAAACCATTCACATCCCAAATAAATTATAACCGATTTAAACCATTGCCATTGCTTTATTAAAATCCAAAAGACCAAATTTTCATGCTGGTCAAATTCGGTCGGTTTTTGTTGCCTTGCTCATAAGAACAAAACCTATTCCCATTTCTTCTTTTATTTTTTTTTATTTTTTTCCGATCGCCTTTGATTATTTTCTTATCGCGTTTGTCAACCTCAACTAATATCTGTCTCCCTCCTCTCTTTGTCTTCCCTAATACCTCAACTAATCTCTTGACTCCCTCTTTTCCTCGGACAGAATTTTCAATCCGCCATGCGCATTAAAAAGAAAAGACAGCTTCAGAAGTTTGCGATTAGAAAACGAAACGAAGCTTCAGCGAAGTTTAAATTTAAATTTGCTGAGTGAATGTGGGACATCTAAACAGTGATTTGTTTCTTTTTCTTTGCGTCCTACCTAATTTGCTTTCCTCCCTTTTTTAGATATATATATATTTTTTTTTGTGGGTGGCAGCACTTTTGCTCTTTTTTGATTGATTAAAGTATGTGCTTTTACTATGCACAGGGCGCGTATGGCAACAATTCTCTACGAGAAATCAACTTCTGACCATAAGTTGATTTCTCTACTTCTCCTCAAAAGCAGAAGTTGATTTTCTACTTCTGCTCCAGATTGACTTTTGAACAGAGAAATTCGTTTGATAACGGTAAAAAAAAATTCTACTTTTGAAACATTATTAACGAAATCTTCGAGTCATCGGCGGTTGGCAGGCGGCGGCGATTGATGGGCGACGGCGGCGATCAGCGGAGGTAGCGACAGTGGTCAGCGTTGGCGAGCGACGGCGGCAGCGGCCACAACGTCGGTGGGCGGGCGGTGGTCAGCTGTGGCGGGTGTGGTCCAAAAAGTGATTGTGGAGCCGAGAAGTTAAAATTTTTTACTTCTCAAAATTGACAAAATATCTTATTATAAGTGAAAAATCATACCATAAGTCAATTTTTTTACCAAATGGATTTTTACTTCGGAAGTGTTTTTACCAAACGGATTTCTCTGCCAAATTGACTTCTGGCAGAGAAATTGACTTTTGGAACTATTTAAAGTAAAAGATAAATAATAAAACTTACTATCCACCAAAAGCAACAATCCCTAAAATGAGCAATAAAATTACAATCCACAAAAAACAGAGAAGGCGAGGTTAGCGAGACTATTTTTTTTTAATGGTAGCTGAAAATCGGGTCTAAAACCAATCTGAGTCTTAGGTACTTGGAACCGAGAATCGGCCCGGTTCCAATCAGTTCCCAAAATTTAGAACCGACTCCCGGATCGGTTTGAATGGAAACCGATTCCTAGACCTGTTTTTTTGGGTGGTCCGATCCGGGTTCTGGATAAATCCGGTCTGGTTGCACACCCTACGGGGCTGGATTATTTGGTTGGTGGTGCACTATTCTTGGAATGTTTATACCTAGGTAAAACAATAAGGAAAATAATGGACCACAGAACTGTTGCCAATTGGTTCTGGATGTTGCTTTGCTGATTTCGAGCTAGTCAATTTCTCACTTATTGGTTTTTCTTCCCTTGTGTTATTGAGTTTTGATACATCGGTGATTCGGCGTTTATGGACACTCACCCTCATTACGAGCTGTTATTGTTGTTTGAAAAACAAAACAAAATAGTGCCTTTTTTGTATCCCACATAGGATGCAAGGGAGAGAGAAAGTCTCTTATTAATTGGAAGGCTGTTATAACTTTTCAAATAAAGAGAAATGAGTAAATGGGCTAGTCCCCACCATACCCGCGGTGCGGGGTGCGCGTGTAATTACGAGATTTTGGCGCGATTATTAGGCGCACTTAGCACTTTGCAAGAGGGTTTACGAAGTGAAAACTGGATTTAATAGAAGCAGAGGATGTGGGGGGCAACAAACACAAAGTGCGCCTAGACGTCCGAACGTGCACTTGTGGGAAATTTCAACAAACACAAAGTGCGCCTAGACGTGCCGAACGTGCACTTGTGGGAAATTTCAACTGTTAAAAATTCCTTGTTCCCACGTACTTGCAGCGTGCCAATTTCATTCAATTGATCACGATACATTCGTCGATGAATGCTATAGGTTGGACAAAACCATTCAATGCTATCCGTACATATTTCAATATGTTAGGGCATCCAGCATACTGGGATGAGGTTAATGAGGAGCCATTGGTGCCAGACCGTCGCCGTATTAGAAAGAAAGAAAGGCCTCGTGCATCCCGGATACGTAATGAGATGGATTTTAAAACCGCCAAGCGGGTAGCGATTCGCGAAACCACTGCGGCAACTGTGGAAAATCAGGGCACAACAGACAAACGTGTAGATTTAGATCGGACCAAGAATAGATCACAGTTGTGTCAATTATGTGGATTTTTCTAATGAAGCTTTTGTAATATTATAATATCGTTGAACAATCATAATTTTCGTGTCAACTGCACGTGCATGTCTATATCATGTAGGGTCATGATAACCGATCTTGCTCTTACCTTTCTTCTAAAATAACAATCGAACGTTACTCTATTCAATCCGCTCCTTTTCGAAGAAAAATGTCGAATCAGCCAAGCGGCCCCCAACATTTATATCATGTAGGGTCATGATAACCGATCTTGCCCTTACCTTTCTTCTCGCCCGACCCGGCCGGCATTTTCACACCCTAAAGACCAGTTTGGTGGTTTCCCTCAGACAAAAGACAACTCTCTGAATTGCATCCCATGTTTTGCAACTCAGAAGTTGAAATGGAGCTTAAGTCACAGTGAAGAAAAATATTTCCATGTGTTATCATTAATAGCGGTATATGTTTTAGAGATGATTAATTTATCGAAAAAAAAAAATTGAAGAGGTCGTATGTAACTAACATATATTTTTATTTTTTCTATAATTGTAGTTATGTTGGAATGAATATATGAATTCTAGTTCCAAGCTATATGTGCTGCGGGCATGTACAGTGTCTCATGTCTTTATCTGGTTGTTGGCAATGAAATGTCCTTAGAGATGCAAGGGAAGCTTGAGACCTGGCCAACATGTGGTTATTCTTCATTTTCAGTCTTTCTAAGCTCTGCGTTGTTGACACCTGATTTTTGACCATCTATTATTGTGATTTTTTTATTTTATTTTTAAAATAATTAAAAATATCAAAAAGGTCATAAAATCACAAAATCAACTTGGAAGCCTTAGCCTAGCCTCAGGAACCAATTTTGAACAAAAAATATTTTTCATAATTTTTAATAATTTTTTGAATTTATTAATTATTAAAAATACCCAAAAAATAAGAAAAATACCATTCGTGGTCATAAAATATAAAAAATATTCAATAATTTTTTTTTAATTTCCTCTTCAAGTGTGTCACTTTAAATCTCAAAAATTAGGCTTGGGTCACTATGTTCCTTCACAAACATAAACCCGAACCGAGCCTAAAAAATCATTTTCGAATCTTTTAATTTTCAATTCTCACTTTTTATAAGCTATGACATTGGATTCTAAAGTAGTGAAGTGTAATTGGGTCAATTTGTCCCCCAATTTGATCAATTTTAACCAAAATGGCTTAATTGCACAATTTTCTTTCAATTTAGTCCCCGGTTCACAATTTTTGAAATTAAATTTCACACTAGCATACCCATTAAAATCAAACACCTCTACCCCATATTTTTCATCATGCTGAATACATTGGTGGGTTCAATTCGGCCTAATTTGATCGTTTAGGCCCCCGATTGAGCAGAAATCACTTTCGGATCCTAAGGGCAATGTGGGGTTTTCACTAAATTTCAATCAATTTGGGCGAATTGGTCGAACCGGGCCGGTGTCGCGACCCGTCCGAAAATCAAACGGACGCGGCTAATGGATTACCGATCGCGGGCCTTCCCACTCTGAAATGTGGATTGCGGGCCTTAGATCGGCGCGGGACCTCCCAAGCCCATACCAAATCGCGGCGGGGAGTATGTCTTTTGAGGGATTCGACGATAAAAGTCGATTCGCTTTCGACCTTAGTGTGGTCGTGGTGGCATGTGCAACTTGTGCATGCATTTGGAGTCGCCACCGGTCTTTCTTGGAGGGTAGACCGGAAACCTTACTGACCGATTGGGAGAGATCGATCAGTTCTGCGGAACCAGAGATTTTGGGTTCGGGGACTTGGTTACGTCGGTGTCATTACCAACGCCCTTTCGGTACCTAACGCGAGTGATTTTCTTAACTAAGAGTTAATGCAGGTGCGATTTTGGGTGAGGTAGGTATGAGTCAAGGTTTCATGCAGATTGGAAGACTAGTCCTATCAAATCACAGTCAATATAATGAAAGCGCAAGTCAAGTGCATAAATAAGTCATGTCAATACACATCAATTTCAATCATTGGCCTCCTAGTACAGCTATAAGGGCTCAGGGAAGATGTGATTTAGGGCTAGGGGTAAAATGGGAAGATTCGGGGACAATTAGCCCGAAGGGCAAAATTGTCATTTTTTGGAAGGTTTGGATACCGAATTACCCAAAATATTCCATGGCCAGTTGATTGTGGCCATTTCCCATTTTTGAGAATTTTTTGGAATTTCTTGATTTTTCTCAATTTTTGGAAGACGATTCGCCCAAAGGGCGAAATCGTCATTTTTAAGAAGGTTCGGGGTTCGAAACACCCGGGATGAGCCTTGGCCAGTTGATTGTGGCCATTTCCTATTTTTTGGGATTTTCCTGGATTTTTTAGAATTTTTTTTTATGATTTTTCATTTTTTATTGATTTTTTGATTATTTTATTATTTTCTGAATTTTTTTTTTAAAAATATTCAAAAATATTTTCCGGGCCGGGTCAAACCCGGCCCGCGCCTCTCGGGCGCCCCGGCCCGACCCTAGGGGTCGACACCGGCCTAAAACGACACCGTTTTATTTTTTTAAACATTTTTATATTTTTTTTTTACAATTTTTTTGATTTTTTATGTATTTTATTTAATTATCCGAAAATTCCCCGGATCGGACGGTCCACGTCGTGCCACGTGGCTTCGTCTCGTGCGTCCGATCTTCCACTAGATCGAGCGACCCACAGAGAGCCACGTGGCTCAATAATAGCCGTCGGATCAAAAATTAATTTATTTTCCTTTTTAGAAAAACCTTCGGATCGAACGCTCTAGAACGTGCCACGTGGCTTCCTCTGGTGCGTCCGATCTTGTACAAGATCGGACGTCCCTCAGCGAGCCACGTGGCACATCCTCGCCCGCCGGATCGATTATTCGAAATTATTTATTTAATTTTCCAAAAATCTAGGATCGCGACACGTGTCGCGATCGTGGCCGTTAATTTATTTTATTTAAAAATAAGCGGACCGGACCCCACCCGGCTGACGTGGCTGCCCACGTGGCACGCCACGTCGGCCGTTGACCGTTGACCGGCCGGAAGGTCACCGGAGAAGATGATGAACAGTGCAAAATCCGGCGGGAATAGTAAAAATTCCGGCGAGGTCGCCGGAAAATTGCGAAACGGGCCCGAAACTTGGTATTTTTCGGCCGTTCTTGCGGCATTCGACTCCTTGGACACTCAACATCAATATAAGACCAAAACATGGTAAGAAACACGTCGGGAAACGCCCCGAAAATCCGGCGACCGAACCGGCTCCGGCGAAGAATTCACAGAAATTTTTATTTGTTTAAACTCGATTTCTTTCATTCACATGGCATCCAATGGTGGTTTAGAAGCTTACTTGGGGTTCCTTGATGGTCGGCGGCCGCCGAAATCCCTCGTCGAGCTCCCGTCCGAACCATGGCCGGCGAAGCTCCGGCCCTCGGTTTTTGTCGAGTTTTAATGCAAAACGAAGGTCAACACGAGGTTAGGGATAACTCTAGTGTAGTTTAAAGATTAGAACCGCACAAATAGAGCTCGGGTCGAGCTCGACCGAGAGTCAAAACGTTCGGGACTCCATCGGACATTTCATCAAACACATGGTGTGCGCAGAGAAAAATGGAGGTCGGGGAAGATACCGACCTATTCCGCGACCGTTGACGGCGACCGAAGCTCCCCTCAGGCTCCAAGAGGTGCCGGCAAGCTTGTCTTGCTCCGGATTTGCTCGAAAAATCTCCCCAAAAATTTTTTTCCTCCTTGGCCGAGCTCGGTTTAAAAACCGAGGATCTTCGCCGGTTCGTGGTGGCCGACCGGCCATTTTTTATGCCCACGCCACTGCAACTCACGACCCCCGACGCCTGCCATCGTCCCCCACGCCGTGTCGCCTTTTTTTCTTCCCGAAGCCGCGTCGCCCATGCCCTGTTTTTCCCCTGCCTCACTGCCCACGTTCTGCACATTCTGTGCATTTGCTGCAGACCCGGGTCGGGCGGGTCGGGTCGGGTCGGACCCAACCGGCCCGGTTCGCCCAAATCGCCAAATTGACCCCCCAAATGACCTCTTTCATGAAATTGATGGCAAAATCGGATTCTTTGACATGTTTTACATCAAATATGGGTATTTTCGTGAATCAATTTATTGAAATTATGTGAAAACCCCAAATTGTCCCTAGGATCCGAAATTTAATTTCGCCAAATCGAAGGCCTAAACGATCGAATTAGCCAAAATTGAGCCCACCAATGGATTCAGCATGATGAAAAATGTTGGGTAGAGGTGTTTAATTTTAATGGGTGTGCCCGTGTGAAATTTAATTTCAAAAATTGTGAAACCGGGGACTAAATTGAAAGATTTTTATGCAATTAAGCCCTTTTGGTTAAAATTGATCAATTGGAGGGCAAATTGACCCAATTTCATTTCAATACTTTGGAGTCCAATGTCATAGCTTATAAAAGCTGAGAATTGAAAATTAAAAGACTCGAAAAGGATTTTTTAGGCCCGGTTCGGGATTAGGTTTGTGAAGGAACCCCATGAACCATGCCAAATTTCCATAATAAAAAGTGAAAATATTGAAGAGATAATTAAAATAAAATTTCAGAATATTTTTGTGTAATTTTCTGACCACGGATGGTATTTTTCTAATTTTTTGGGTATTTTTATAATTAAATAAATTCCAAAAAATATTAAAAAATTCAAAAAATATTTTTTGTTCAAAATTGGTTCCTAAGGCTAGGCTAAGGCTTCCAAAGTTGATTTTGCAATTTTTTGACCTTTTTTGCTATTTTTAATTAATTTTAGAAATAAAAAAAACTATAATAACGGATGGTCAAAAATCAGGTGTCAACAGCTGCCCCTCTTTGAGAGTGAGCTCGTCAGAGGTCGCTTTCAAAGACAAAATGACGCCTGGATCTTGACCGACTCGACTGGGGGGGGGAAGAAATGCTATGACATCGGACCTTCAAGTTTTTTGATGAATGCTCAAATTAATCACCGGTTTACTCTTGCAATTCGAACATGGGCCGGAGTGAGAGAGGCTTACGTGAAGCTCACCTGTCAGATGCTGCCGGTTGCGACGACTCTCGAGAAGATACCTAGGACTCGTTCAGAATATCCTAGGGAGATTAAGCCCTGACCTGTATGGTAGGTCATACCATTAGTTGACCCTTATGGCGGTTTCTACCATCAAGTTGACCCTTATGGCGGTTTCTACCATGAGTTGACCATTCAGGCGGTTTCTACCTTTGATTTGGTTTTGACCCTTATGGCGGTATCTACCTTGAGTTGACCCTTCAGGCGGTTTCTACCTTTGGTTGACCCTTATGGCGGTATCTACCTTGAGTTGACCCTTCAGGCGGTTTCTACCTTTGGTTGACCCTTATGGCGGTTTCTACCATCAAGTTGACCCTTCAGGCGGTTTCTACCTTTGAATTTAGTTTTGACCCTTATGGCGGTATCTACCTTTGAGTTGACCCTTATGGCGGTTTCTACCATTGGTTGACCCTTATGGCGGTTTCTACCATTCAAAAGACCCTTAAGGCGGTTTCTACCATCAAGTGAGACTCCAGACTGATAGGAATCTAAGGATGACGCGCCCGTTCTGTAGGGTTTGTCGGAGACTCGATCGTTCTGTAGATCGGTCATGGAAAAGGTTTGCCTACTAAAAGGCTCCGCCTCGGAATGACATATCCCTTCTTGTCGGGACTAGTCGAAGACTCGATCGTTCTGTAGATCGGTCTTGGAAAAGGTTTGCCTACTAAAAGGCTCCACCTATGGAATGACATATCCCTTGTTGTCGGGACTAGTCGAAGACTCGATCGTTCTGTAGATCGGTCTTGGAAAAGGTTTGCCTACTAAAAGGCTCAACCTATGGAATGACATATCCCTTCTTGTCGGGACTAGTCGAAGACTCGATCGTTCTGTAGATCGGTCTTGGAAAAGGTTTGCCTACTAAAAGGCTCCACCTATGGAATGACATATCCCTTGTTGTCGGGACTAGTCGAAGACTCGATCGTTCTGTAGATCGGTCTTGGAAAAGGTTTGCCTACTAAAAGGCTCCGCCTCGGAATGACATATCCCGTCTTGTTGGGACTAGTCGAAGACTCGATCGTTCTGTAGACCGGTCTTGGAAAAGGTTTGCCTACTAAAAGGCTCCGCCTCGGAGACTCGATCGTTCGTTCGTAGATCGGTCTTGGGAAATGTTTGCCTACTAAAAGGCTCCGCCTCGGAGACTCGATCGTTCGTTCGTAGATCGGTCTTGGGAAAGGGTTTGCCTACTAAAAGGCTCCGCCTCGGAGACTCGATCGTTCGTTCGTAGATCGGTCTTGGGAAAGGGTTTGCCTACTAAAAGGCTCCGCCTCGGAGACTCGATCGTTCGTTCGTAGATCGGTCTTGGGAAATGGTTTGCCTACTAAAAGGCTCCGCCTCGGAGACTCGATCGTTCGTTCGTAGATCGGTCTTGGGAAAGGGTTTGCCTACTAAAAGGCTCCGCCTAAGGATTGACATCATTGAGGTCTCTTTTGGAAGGTTTACCTAACTCTAGGTTCACCTGAAGGCTATCCTGGGATTTAGGGGTTACCTGAAATCTCGCAGAAGGCCGAATTGTCCTTTCGACATGCGAGGTACCTTTCTGGGATATGGGGACTCCAATTATCCTGTAGAAAGCTGAAACCTGCAAACTTTTCATTAAAAAGGTATCAGTTTGGGCCCTGGGTTCTCCAGGGATCCTGCAAAACATGACCCTATGAGCTTTTCTTGACAGAGCAAGGCATCCTTCCGGGATCATGGGTTCTCCACGTCCGATGAGATTGTCTGAATTTTAAAAAAAGGGTCTCATGACGCGGGTTCTCCACGTCCGATGAGACTGCTTGATTTTTTTTTGAAAAGAGGTCCTAGGACGAGGGTTCTCCACGTCATGCTAGAACTGTTTGATATTTTTTTGAAAAGGGGTCCTAGGACGAGGGTTCTCCACGTCATGCTAGGACTGTTTGATATTTTTTGTTTTAAAAGGGGTCCTAGGACGAGGGTTCTCCACGTCATGCTAGGACTGTCTGATATTTTTGAAAAGGGGTCCTAGGACGAGGGTTCTCCACGTCAAGCTAGGACTGTTTGATTTTTTGTTTTAAAAGGGGTCCTAGGACGAGGGTTCTCCACGTCATGCTAGGACTGCTTAATTTTCGAAAAAAAAGTCCTAGGACGAGGGTTCTCCACGTCAAGCTAGGACTGTCTGATATTTTTGAAAATGGGTCCTAGGACGAGGGTTCTCCACGTCAAGCTAGGACTGCTTAATTTTCGAAAAAAAGGTCCTAGGACGAGGGTTCTCCACGTCAAGCTAGGACTGCTTGATTTTTTGAAAAAGGTCCCGAGACGAGGGTTCTCCACGTCATACTAGGACCATCATTTTTTGAAAGAATGTTCTATCCTCACCCTTTCTTTTGAAAGATCCCGAAATTTGTCGGGAATTTAGTTTTGAAGCAGTGAAAGATTTTATTTTTGACAACGCTTCACTTGGGTCTGTTGAGGCGACATTCTGGGAGCTGGGTTCTCCAGGTATCCTGCAGAAGTTCGAGCCTGAAAAATTTTTCTTCACCAAGAAAACGTTAGTAATCTTTGGAAGACAACGGTTGTCCAATCGACAAAATTTTATGACTTGAGTTTTAGTCATGAAATGTGCATTTTGATGTTGGAGGTTATCCAAAACATTCTTGCAACATACAGATGTGATCACAAATTCCTTGCGGGGCAAATCTGGATCAATAGTTTGAAAATTCCAAGAAGAGTTTGTTCAAAACATCAATTGGAATATTTCTCGACAATGAGGTATTCTCACCTGTTTTGAGATAGTGATTTTTATAGGGGATGCACTCAATTCCCTACTAACCTGTGCCTAGGTTTTAGGCTCATTCGCAGCGCTTACATTTTGATCGGTCGGGAGGTCTTCCACGGGACCGTAATGTTGGGCTTGGTATTGGTCTTCAAGGGGGACCCGCTTTGGAGTCGAGGCCATTGAACGAAAGTTTTCACCATCTGCTCCGGGTTTACAAGTCAAGAACCCTGCAAAATGAGAAAGAAATAGTCTTGCTCGTACCTCTTCGAGCTAAGCCATATGTTAACCCAAGTGTCTTAATCGGAGAAGACTGTTTCAGGGTTGTAATGTCGGTAGGATTGGGGACCGAAAAATGCTTATTTTTGGCCCAGAATTCATGAGGGGATTGACGTTGGTGATCACTGCAAATTTGCCACCTGTCTTTTCCTTTCAGCATCTTTAGTCTTTGAGGTGTGCAACCGATTTTGAGGTGTGCACCAGCTCTTTAGCAGCATTTGGGGAGCAGCCTTTTTGATCTGACTCCCTTAGGGATTTTCTCTTTCTTTGCCCATCCAAGCTTCATTGGGGATCAATCGGACAACTTACACGAGCGTCGGCCTTGCTTTTACCAGGCACTTTGCTTTTTCTTGATGCTGGGGATTTTCTTCGTCCTCATTTTCCTTTCGAAATCCCGCTTTTCTCATCTTCGGTAGATCATGTTAGACATATGCTCGAATGTCTAAACATGCTTTAAGCATTAGCCTAGGAATTTTTTTGTAATCCCTAAGTCTCGAACTCCTCTGTTTCTGACGTGATGATGCATCCGTCTTGGAATGTGCAATGATCACCAACGAGTTTATGAAACGGATTTGCAGGCTCAACTTGGCTGTGCAAAGGATATGGTGTGTGGGATAGAGAAATGAATGCTTCTCGTCATCCTATGGCACTTGGATTACCATATAAACAACACACAAAGATTGATGTTAGTCCGAGCAAGAAAATTTCTAACCATTTTCTCCTGATGTTGCTGGACTCGCCTCCATTTTGCCCCAATGTGGGGTGGTTCTTGACAGGGTTGAGAATGAAAACCGCCGTTCGAAGGGGTTGTCAATGGTCACCTGTAGTGTTTGGGGATATGAAACGAATGCCTCCGTCATCCCAATCCATGTAATTGCTGCGAATAATCCCTACTTCCGTAGGTCCAGATTTCACTATCTGATCCGCTCCACTTCTCTCTCAAGTGTGTATAGGACGCGTTTGGATTAGGCTTTGCCTCTCGTCTTTTGAGAAAACGTCCTTTTGAAATTTTTGAACAACTTTTGATTGGAAAAATCTCTTTTATTTTCTCCAAAAATTTTACCCGTCAATGGGGTTTTATGATGCACAATGCATGTCTTTATTCATGTTCAGACAACCTCCTGTTTTCAAAACATGATTGTTAATGTAGTTAGAACTCTATGTCTTTTCTAGACATTAGATTCTGAAAGTTTTTCTTTTCTTCTCTATTTTTTATTCAACATCTTCAATGGATTGGGGGAGAGGGATACTTACCTGTCCCCCGCGGCTGGAGGTCCCTGAAAATGTAGAAGAAACATGTCATTGTACGTTCACGAATTTCTCAAAAAATTAGAACGATACATCTTACCCTTGGTCATGTGTTCCAATGGGTAATACATGGGATGTGAACACCTGTTTCGCCTTGATGGCGAGCCCCTGTCAAGGACGAGAATTAGGTGTCAGTTTGTATTCCAAAATTCAAGATAAATTGGAACGATACCGTCTTATTTTGTTTTGTGTTTCCATTTGAACACAAACGTGCGGCTTGCAGAAGTTGGCCATCTATCTTGTGGCCATGATTCCTCCATCTAGTTGGCAATGAATCATTCTCAAGGATTTGCACTGGAGGAGATCCATTTAAGCTTTCGGACGCATTCCAACGTCATTCTTCAGAGTTCCTTTCATTCAAGGAAAAAGGAAATTTTTATCAGAATGTATGTCAAAGCATGTAATGTGGGAGCGATACTTTTTACCCTCCACTCAGTCTTATAATCAAAGACCATTTCTTGGAGTCCTGACTTCCAAGGTCGATAATTCTATTTGCCTCCTTGTCGGCGAGTTCTTTTATTTTGCGGCTTTCTGGTGCCAACAATTTTCTGTCCATCTTGACGGTGAATCCCTGTCAACAATAAACATCAAGTGTCAGTTCGTGTTTCGAAATTCAAGACAAATCGAAACGATACTGCTTTACTCTCGCTTCGCGCCTCCATTTGAACGCAAATGTGAGGCTTGTTGAAGTCGGCCATCTAGCTCGTGGCCATGATCTATCCATCTGTTTGGCAACGAAATCCTTCTCTAGGATTTGCACTGGATGAGATCAATTTGTGCTTTTGGACGTATTCTACGTCATTTTCTAGGGTTCCGTTTCCTGGCAACTTGCTTCTTGCAACGGATATTTCTTTTCGCCTCCACGTTGGGCGAGATCCTTTCTTTTGTGGCTTTTTGGTGCCACCAATTTTCGTTCACCCAGGTTTGTATCCTGGGGTTTACTTCCGATGAGGACGACTCTGTCATTGCGTCCATGGATTTTGCCAGAGAAGAAATGTCCTTCCTTTGTCCGGCGCACAAATGATTCACTTGCCCCAGTTGGGCGTGATTTGTCGTAGCTAGGTGACGCTTGCCCCAGCTAACTTCATTTTGCATTTTGCTGCAATCCTCATCCTCTTTGGGGATGTCTTCTCTCCCGGGATCCATGGCGACGCCTTACTGACGTATTCGTCTCTTTCGTCGATAATTGACGCGCCACATTTGGTGTAGATGTTGCTTCCTCTCGTTTGTATTTGTGGGTGTTGTTCGCGAGACGATCCTCGATCACATCAACAACTGCTTTGCCCCAGTTGGGAGGCCTCTATCTTGGCCACATGCCTTAGCACTTTCCACGTTTGTTGGCGATTTTCAATCCAATTTGAAGACGTTCATGCATCTGCATATGAAGAGACATGCGAGGGTATTTATCTGGCTTCACTTGAAATTTCAGGAAAGGAGATACTCCCTTCGAGGTTTTGTCCTTCCAACATTTGAAGGAACGGTGTTCTTCAAGCATTTTGCCCCAGTGAGGCTTGTCTTGACGTTTTTCATCTCTGGGTTTGCTAACCCTGGTCCGATGCACTTTCATGGGGGATCGTGAAAGTTTGCCCCCGGCTTGGCTCCTCGAAGCAAATGGGGGAGCCCGCTCCCACAAATTTTGTCGATTCTGGTCATCTATCTCAATTGCCAAAGTCTTTGATTATTATTTTTTTTCTCTATCCCTAGACAGCTTGATAGTCTGGGGATTTGTCGTGTGGCGATTTGGTGATCCTCTCGATCACAGTCGCCATTTGAGGTATTTGATGTTTCCCTGTTGAAGAGAAAAAACCTCATAAGTAAAGGGCATGTACAATTGACTATTGGAGTCGATACAATTTACCCTTGAAAATTATCCTGCGGGAACCGGCATTTCTTCCTTTGGGTTCTCTGTATGTAGGATGTGTGCACGATAGGCATGATGCATGTTATGTATGCGTGCAACGAAAAATGAGTTTGTACTTTTCATTCTATTCAAAGAAGGCATTTTTATCAGATGTGTCAATCTGCAAAACTTGAGATTTTCTTTTCAAGTGTTCTTTTCACAGAGATTTCTAAATGATGAGAAACTCCTTCAGGTTTTCTCAAATGTTTTGTTCACGAATTGAGCCATTAGAATGCTCTTGAAAACATTTAGCCACAGTGCATGTCTGAGATGTCATGAAAATGGGTACTCCATGTTTGTCATTGGAAAGCACTGCATCCTGAGTCCTTTGCTTCTGTTCCCAACCTGAAAGGAGAAAGAAATGAAACATTATTCTCATATCAAGAAAACAATCATTTTGGAACGATACGTCCTTTTACCATAATCGATGGCTCCGTATCGTTCTCCTTCTCATTTAGAAGGGTTTGATGAGTTTCGTCTTTGATGGATTACTCCACTTCATCCCGCTTCATGGGTGATAACTATCACTTTAGGAACTTTCCCTGCGCATCCGCATAGTGAATTTGGCACATCCGACATTCGGTACCCTTTTTGGGTAGAGAGTGATTTGCCCCCAGCAACTAAGTGATTCGTCTGGGCTGGCTAACTTAGTCGCAGGCAGTTTGATCCTGTCGCATTGACGCATTCAGGCTATTTGACATCCGCGAGAATGGGTTTACTTGTGATTGGGTACTTCAACAACCTGCGCGATGAAAGGAGTGAAAGGGTCAATCACTGCATAAGGAGCTTTAATTGAAACGATTACGGATTTACTATCCCAGCTCTAGTCACTTCGGGCATTGAAGACAATGGAAATTCTTCAGTGGTCTCGTTCATTCTCGTCATCATCTGCAAGAATGGGAAACCATATCAGCTTGTGAATCAGTCAGTCCGATTTGGAACGGATACAACTTTTTCGACTTAGGGAGAGCCAATCCTAATTAGGTTGCTCCTTCTTCATAATTTGATTCATTTTGTCATTGAAATCCCAATGGGTGATATCTGCTGAAGGCACATTTCTTTCCGTCTTATGGGGAAGGCAAATTTTCCTTCGTTTGTCTTTGACCATCTTATCCTGTTTTTCACCTGAGAGGAAAAGTAAGGAAATATTATGCCGGTATCTGATTGAAAATCAATTAGGAACGACACGTCTTTACACTTGATCCGGCTGCCCCGGTCAGGTGGCGTCTGCCCTAGTTGAGTGGGATATGCCCCAGTTGACTGCTTTGATCCTTTCACAATTTTTTTACGGTTCCCTTTTCAATTAGGGGATATCTGCCGTTCGGAGCTTCCTGTCTCTTTTCATCTTGGCGGGCTTTGCCCCATTATGTCGTCTTAGTGAGAAGTTGACTCCTTTGTCTGTCTTCAAACATCCCTTCCTGTGGCTTGAGTTGTCGACCAGCTTCGATCTTCTTGAAGGACCACTCCTGAGGGTCAATAAAACACAATCAACAAATTTTCAAATTTAAAGAGATTAGGTTACAGCTAATTCTCTTCTGCATGTGGCTCCTTTGATTGCATGCTGCTCCACGTCTTGAAAGATGGCAAAATGTCCTCATCAGTTGACTGTCTACGGTGGTCAAGCGCTTTTCTATGCCATCCTGGTCCATTTTAACTTGTGACTGATTCTTCACACAAGTCCTCGGATTTTGATTCAGGAAATTACCTGTTCGAATGACAGGAATATGTCAGAAAGGAAAGTAAAGCATAAATCCTTTCAATTTTATGCTTTCTTGAGATTAACGAAGATAAGGACTTTTACACAAGCCTTAGCCTCGTGTGAAAAATTCTTATCGATGTTTTTCAAGAGAAAACATAAAATTAAAAGGAGTGTAATCCATGGTTATTACTTTTGGCGAATTCCCAGAAAATCTGTGGAATGTCCAAGCAGATAAACATGCAATTCCAATGTGTCCTAAATTCGATTAGAGATAGGACATCCAAATTGAAATGATTTCCCGAAGGTAATTTGGATATCATGTCTCCTCTTGAATTCAGGAAACATGGACGACTTTAGTTAATTACCAAGGATTACCAATGATGCATGCTATAGACCGGTTCAATTCCATGTCCGGCGCACCATGAAATGAATGTTAGATTCTCGTACTTGGGTTAAACATGCCAAGTGTGAGTTCTAACGAAAATTTCATCTGGGTAAGACATGCAATTGAACCGAAAAATCCGAATGGTTGAGAGAAATTCCAGTGTCGCACTCCAACGTGAAGACACTTAGACAAGAATTAGAAATCAAGGTGCAGAAGATAGATGGGAGACCCACAGGCGGGTGCTCCTTACAGACTCGATGATCCTGATAAAAGAAAAGGGACGACTGGAACGTGACCCCTTAAGAACCTAAAGAGATGCCCCAAGTTAGGTCTTCGAGGGACGATGCTTGATGTCTTTGGTCCGGCTATTTCGGGTCTTCGTTTTTATCAGATCCCCTTTTGATAATGTCCGGCAGGTGTCTCGAATTTGCTGTTATTGTATGTCCTTCAACTATCGGTATGGTCACCGGATCATTCCTTGGACAGCTCGAAGAGGGTAAATTCCGTTGAATGTCCCGACGGTCTGATGGCGGATGAAGCGTCGCTCATACTTGAATACGTCCGGGATGTGGGACCGACTTGGAGAGATCATCTCTTCTATCCGTACTCTAAAGTGGAGTTAAACTCAACCATCGGACTTGATGAATGCAACATGTTGTGCAAAATGAAAGGCTGCAAGTGAATTTAAATAGAAATGGCAAGACCTTACCATGAGAGGTACCCAAAGATTTTTGGTTTTGGGTATACCAACCATCCATATACACGCGTATGAGACAAGTGAGGCTTGACTCTAGAAATCAAAATGGCTTAGGTGAGGAACCTAGAGGCTTCCCTCTATCCGAGTCGATAAATTCGTCCATGAGTGCAATCCACAACAAATGGATAAAAGTCTCGACTTGGATAGTGAGTGGGATCGAATATGGTCGACCCCAGCGCAATCCACGCTAGGGCGTTGCATATCGATCCCTGATCTATGGCTACCTGAAAAGGTGATTTCGCGGCCTGGGTTTGGGCGCTTTGTGCAAAGTGTCGTGATCCTCAAATATGCAGTGAATCATGCGCAACAATTTATATATCAATCAACGCTTCAAATCATCCATATAGCATACATTCCTACGTCCATCCTGCATAAGACAATGTTAATCACAGACTACACCCCTTATCACTCCAATCTGCAAAAACATATAACGCCTATCGTGAGCGGACTTACCTCACCTTCAAGAGCGCCTGCAAGGTTAGAAAAATCACTCAACGTTTTAATTACGGCCTAAGTCCACTTGAGGTCCAGAACCAAGTGTTCTAGAACAATGTCCCCAGCGGAGTCGCCAGCTGTCGCGACCCGTCCGAAAATCAAAACGGACGCGGCTAATGGATTACCGATCGCGGGCCTTCCCACTCTGAAATGTGGATTGCGGGCCTTAGATCGGCGCGGGCCCTCCCAGGCCCATACCAAATCGCGGCGGGAGTATGTCTTTTGAGGGATTCGACGATAAAAGTCGATCGCTTTCGACCTTAGTGTGGTCGTGGTGGCATGTGCAACTTGTGCATGCATTTGGAGTCGCCACCGGTCTTTCTTGGAGGGTAGACCGGAAACCTTACTGACCGATTGGGAGAGATCGATCAGTTCTGCGGAACCAGAGATTTTGGGTTCGGGGACTTGGTTACGTCGGTGTCATTACCAACGCCCTTTCGGTACCTAACGCGAGTGATTTTCTTAACTAAGAGTTAATGCAGGTGCGATTTTGGGTGAGGTAGGTATGAGTCAAGGTTTCATGCAGATTGGAAGACTAGTCCTATCAAATCACAGTCAATATAATGAAAGCGCAAGTCAAGTGCATAAATAAGTCATGTCAATTTCAAGCGCAAGTCAAGTGATCCGAAAATTCCCCGGATCGGACGGTCCACGTCGTGCCACGTGGCTTCGTCTCGTGCGTCCGATCTTCCACTAGATCGAGCGACCCACAGAGAGCCACGTGGCTCAATAATAGCCGTCGGATCAAAAATTAATTTATTTTCCTTTTTAGAAAAACCTTCGGATCGAACGCTCTAGAACGTGCCACGTGGCTTCCTCTGGTGCGTCCGATCTTGTACAAGATCGGACGTCCCTCAGCGAGCCACGTGGCACATCCTCGCCCGCCGGATCGATTATTCGAAAATTATTTATTTAATTTTCCAAAAATCTAGGATCGCGACACGTGTCGCGATCGTGGCCGTTAATTTATTTTATTTAAAAATAAGCGGACCGGACCCCACCCGGCTGACGTGGCTGCCCACGTGGCACGCCACGTCGGCCGTTGACCGTTGACCGGCCGGAAGGTCACCGGAGAAGATGATGAACAGTGCAAAATCCGGCGGGAATAGTAAAAATTCCGGCGAGGTCGCCGGAAAATTGCGAAACGGGCCCGAAACTTGGTATTTTTCGGCCGTTCTTGCGGCATTCGACTCCTTGGACACTCAACATCAATATAAGACCAAAACATGGTAAGAAACACGTCGGGAAACGCCCCGAAAATCCGGCGACCGAACCGGCTCCGGCGAAGAATTCACAGAAATTTTTATTTGTTTAAACTCGATTTCTTTCATTCACATGGCATCCAATGGTGGTTTAGAAGCTTACTTGGGGTTCCTTGATGGTCGGCGGCCGCCGGAAATCCCTCGTCGAGCTCCCGTCCGAACCATGGCCGGCGAAGCTCCGGCCCTCGGTTTTTGTCGAGTTTTAATGCAAAACGAAGGTCAACACGAGGTTAGGGATAACTCTAGTGTAGTTTAAAGATTAGAACCGCACAAATAGAGCTCGGGTCGAGCTCGACCGAGAGTCAAAACGTTCGGGACTCCATCGGACATTTCATCAAACACATGGTGTGCGCAGAGAAAAATGGAGGTCGGGGAAGATACCGACCTATTCCGCGACCGTTGACGGCGACCGAAGCTCCCCTCAGGCTCCAAGAGGTGCCGGCAAGCTTGTCTTGCTCCGGATTTGCTCGAAAAATCTCCCCAAAAATTTTTTTCCTCCTTGGCCGAGCTCGGTTTAAAAACCGAGGATCTTCGCCGGTTCGTGGTGGCCGACCGGCCATTTTTTATGCCCCACGCCACTGCAACTCACGACCCCCGACGCCTGCCATCGTCCCCCACGCCGTGTCGCCTTTTTTTCTTCCCGAAGCCGCGTCGCCCATGCCCTGTTTTTCCCCTGCCTCACTGCCCACGTTCTGCACATTCTGTGCATTTGCTGCAGACCCGGGTCGGGCCGGGTCGGGTCGGGTCGGACCCAACCGGCCCGGTTCGGCCAAATCGCCCAAATCGCCAAATTGACCCCCCAAATGACCTCTTTTCATGAAATTGATGGCAAAATCGGATTCTTTGACATGTTTTACATCAAATATGGGTATTTTCGTGAATCAATTTATTGAAATTATGTGAAAACCCCAAATTGTCCCTAGGATCCGAAATTTAATTTCGCCAAATCGAAGGCCTAAACGATCGAATTAGCCAAAATTGAGCCCACCAATGGATTCAGCATGATGAAAAATGTTGGGTAGAGGTGTTTAATTTTAATGGGTGTGCCCGTGTGAAATTTAATTTCAAAAATTATGAAACCGGGGACTAAATTGAAAGATTTTTATGCAATTAAGCCCTTTTGGTTAAAATTGATCAAATTGGAGGGCAAATTGACCCAATTTCATTTCAATACTTTGGAGTCCAATGTCATAGCTTATAAAAGCCGAGAATTGAAAATTAAAAGACTCGAAAAGGATTTTTTAGGCCCGGTTCGGGATTAGGTTTGTGAAGGAACCCCATGAACCATGCCAAATTTCCATAATAAAAAGTGAAAATATTGAAGAGATAATTAAAATAAAATTTCAGAATATTTTTGTGTAATTTGCTGACCACGGATGGTATTTTTCTAATTTTTTGGGTATTTTTATAATTAAATAAATTCCAAAAAATATTAAAAAATTCAAAAAATATTTTTTGTTCAAAATTGGTTCCTAAGGCTAGGCTAAGGCTTCCAAAGTTGATTTTGCAATTTTTTGACCTTTTTTGCTATTTTTAATTAATTTTAGAAATAAAAAAAAACTATAATAACGGATGGTCAAAAATCAGGTGTCAACAGCCGGTCGCGTCAGACCCGACCCAACCCGACCCGGTCCGACCGAGTCTGCAACTAAGTTGAGAGCCACTGTGCCGAAAGCAAAAAAAGCAGGGGATCTCACCAGCGACAGAAAAGCGGCCGCTGGGGTCGGTTTGTAAAAAAAAAGGGGACGACCGAACGTGGGGGACAGGAGTGGAGGTCGAAGGCCGTGCTTTGCGGATCAATGGACATGAAAAGGCCGGTCGGCCATGAAAGAAGAAGGGGGCCGAGAGAGAGGAAGAGAGGCTCGGGTGAGGAGAGTTCAAGGAGTTGGGGGTGAGAGCGACGAACGACTAGCATCGAGGACCTCCAGGCGAGTTCCACCGGAGCTTCGGCCACCGTCGACGGGCCAAAAAACAAGTCGGTTCTCCTCTCCGACCATCACTTCACACACGCACGCCATATGTTCGACGAAATGCCCAAATGAATATTATGTTTTTGGGGTCTCGGCCGAGCCGTCCCGAGCCTTCTTTGCTACGAATCTTGCTCTAAAACTTCATTATACATGTCTCTGAGCCCGGCTTGACTTTTTTTTTTTGCATCGAGAACACGTCGAGGACGCGAACCGAAGCTTCGCCGGCCACGATCCAAACCGGGAGCTCAACGGGGTAGTTCCCGCGGCTGCTGACCTTCAAAAGACCTCAGGTAAGCTTCTCTAATCCTTTTGGATGCTGCCTAGATGAATGGAACTCAGCTTTGCATGAAAAAAAAAAATTGCGAAAGGTTTCGCCGGAGCCGCCTCTGTGGACGTTCGGTTCCCCGAGTTTTAACGTGTTCATGGCAGCTTTTCTTGTCGTACATCAATGCTGGTTTCATAAAGAGTCGAACGCCGAAAGAATGAGCGAAAAATATTAAGTTTCGGGCATGATTTGGGCCCTCCGGCCAGAATTCCGGCAATAGTCGCCGAAATAATCACTATTCATCGTCTTCTCCGATGGGTTCTCCGACGGTTAACGGTCACGTCAGCGTGGTGGGGCCTGGTTTGATTTAAAAATAAAACCAGATCGGACGGTGACGAATGTGCCACGTGTCGTGATATGGGATTTTTGAAAAATAAAAAAGATTTTCAAAATTAATAAATGATTTTCGAAGAAAAATAAATAAATCAATCGGACGGTTGAGATTTGGCCAAGTGGCTCTCTGTGTAGCGTCCGATCTTGTCTGAAAGCGGACGCACCAGGAGTAGCCACGTGGTACAATCTGGTGCGTCCGTTTCAAATGATTTTCTGATAAAATATAAAAATGATAAAAAATGAAAAATCCAAAAAAAAAACCAAAAACGGCGTCGTTTTGATAGACCGGTTTCGACCCGTAGGGTAGGCCCGGGCGCCCGCGAGGCATGGGCCGGGTCTGACCCGGCCCGGAAAATTTTTAAAAATGATAATAAAAAACATAAAATAATACAAAATAATAAAAAATCTGAAAATTCATTAAAAAATGGAAAATCATTAAAAAAATTCAAAAAAATTGAGAACAATTCAAAAAAATTCAAAAAAAAAATTCCAGAGAATAGGAAATGGCTACGAATGACTGGCCACGACCTGTTCCGAGTCTTTTGACCCTCGATCTTTTCAAAAATGACAGTTTTGCCCTTCCGGCAAACCGTCCTAAAAAACAAAATTCACAAAAATTCCAGAAAATCCCAAAAAATAGGTAATGGCCACGAACAACTGGCCAAGACTCATTTCGGGTGTCTTGACCCCGATTCCTTTGAAAAATGACGATTTCGCCCTTTGGGCGAATCGTCTTCCAAAAATTGAAGAAAATTTCAAAAAAATTCTCAAAAATGGGAAATGGCCAAAATCAGCTGGCCATGGAATATTTTGGATAATTCGGTATCCAAACCTTCCAAAAAATGACGATTTTTCCCTTCGGGCTAATCGTCCCCAAATCTTCCCATTCTACTCATGATCCTAAAATCACACCTTCTCTAAGCCCTTATGGCTATACTAGGAGGCCATTGATTTGAATTGGTGTGCATTGATGTGTTTATTTATATTCATTAAATTGATTGTGATTGATAGGATTAGTCTTCCAATCTGCATGAAACCCTGAATCAAACTTACCTCATCCAAAATTGCGCCTGCATGAACTCTTAGCTAAGAAAATCACTCGCGTTAGGTACCGAAAGGGCATTCGTAAGGACACCAGTGTAACCAAGTCCCCGAACTCAAAATCTCTGGTTCCGCAAAACTGATTCGATCCCTCCCAATCGATTAGTAAGGTTTCCGGTCCACCTTTCAAGAAAGACCGGTAGCGACTCCAAATGCATGCACACGTTACACATGCCACCACGACCACACTAAAGGTCGACTACGCACACTTCCGTTGCGATTTGGATAATGGGCCTTGGGAGAGGCCCGCGTCCGACCAGACAGGACGGCCCATTAGCCCTCGAGAGCATCACGGCGAACCTCGAGAGGGTCGCGACATGCGTGTACTGTACTCTCAATCTGGATTGTAATTGTACCAATTACTTATTCGTGCTCATGCCCTTTCTTTACGATAATTGCCAACTTTGCACACTTCTCTTTTACTGGATAAATTGATCGTATCTGGTATGCACCGATAATTAACTGATGTCCCTTTGTGACTAGTTTCATGTTTTTATTTCTTGAGAACTACGGAGTGAGGAAATTGGAAGCTGTTTTTGCAGTTCTCATATCAACAATGGCCTTGACCTTTGCCTGCATGTGTGCGGAGACAAAACCCAGCGGAAAAGAGCTTTTAACCGGTAAGAAAATTCCTTGTCGCTTCACTCGTGATTCATTTTAGCATCCACAAAATGCTATAAATGCAACTGGTAGCTATCTGGGGCTTAGATTCTTCCTGCAGGTCTTCTCCTTCCTAGACTTAGTTCAAAGACGATTAGGCAAGCTGTGGAAGTGGTGGGCTGGGTTATAACCCCTCACAATGCAGTCGAGAAATATTGTTCACTAGGATAAAGGCCCGGTTCAAGAGGCGCTGAATTACTACTTCATCGAGTGGTCCGCTGCTCTTTTCAGTCATGTTCACAAAAAAAAATGGGGTTGCTCCCGCTCGGCAGTTAGATGGTCGAGCGGGAGCAAAAAATATTTAAAAAAAAATGGCGTAGGTGCCCGCTCAGCAGTACCCCGATCGGCGTATTGACTGCCGACCGGCGGGCTGCTCGACATTAAGACTGCCGAGCGGCCATTGTTGTTGTTTATTTGAAAAACAAAATAAAATAGTCCCTTTTTTGTATCCCACATAGGATGCAAGGGAGAGAGAAAGTCTCTTTAATTGGAAGGCTGTTATAGCTTTTCGAATAAAGAGAAATGGGTAAATAGGCTAGTCCCCACCATACCCGCGTGCGGGTGTGCGTGTAATTGCGCGATTTTGGCACTAATCAACGATCAATTTATTTTTAATTTTTTAATTTATAATTAAAATAAATTTTTGATTACAACCGAAACAGTGCGACTGTTTCACGTAAGCGTTGCAATTATTGAATTTAATTTTTTCGAAATTCAATTAACTGTTTATGTCCAAGAGTTGCAATTTTTCAGAAGTGGCAGTTTTTCGGACAATGAAAAGTTGTGTCCAAATAAACTAATTTTTTGTACAACGAAGAGTTGTGTCCAAATTAACTGCACTTCAGACACGAAGTGGTGTCTGAAATTAACAACTTTTGGAAACGAATAGTTGTGATTGAATGATGCCTTTTGAGACATGAAGTGTTGTCTTCTTTCAAGTTTTATATATTGAGTGATTTGTTCAATTTTCTGACACTGCTTCTGAACTTCAAGTTTTTCGTTTTCTCAAAAGATACACAGCCATAGTTTCCGATTGTTTCCCTTGAGAGATCCTGAGATATATCAGAATTGATATCTGCTATTCTCGTGAGACTTTGTTGTATCCTGGAGGATATTTACCGAGACCATTAGCAACGTTGTAGGGCAAATAAATCCTTAAAGAGAGTGTCTTACACGCCTCAAAGTCTGATTCTATTGTTCATCCCATTTACGACGAAATTTCACAACAGCCCCCGGTTTGGTAAATAAAAAAAAAAAGACAGCCGTTTTGGTAAATCCTTTTTTTTTTACATCTAGTTTGGAAAAAACCCCGTCAATTTGCTTTCCTAACCATCATACATTTTCAATGGTAGTTTGGACATATTGTCTAGGACAAACATAAAGCAAACGAAACCAGTTTGCAAATTAAGAAGATAAATCTTTTTATAGATAGGCAAAAGTTGAGACATCAGAAAAAAGTTAATCTGTAGTTTAGCTTTTTGGGGCTATTATATATGAAGATGGTCAAGACAATCTGGATTATATGCATAAATTAGGATTGGAGTAGCGTATCAGAAAAGGCAAGCATGTTGGGCATTAGCAAAATTTGTCTAACGCCCCTCACAAGGGTTACGATGTGATCTAGGAATCTGACAATGTGCAGTCCAACATCATACTCTGTCCCTCATACAGCTACATTTTTCAATATTAGCAAACTTGCTCATCGGACTCCTTATTGCATGAGCTAGGTTGGCTTGCAATGCATACTGTACTGCTGCAGATTGAAAGACCTTTATTGTCAGAGGTCACGTTGAAGCATTCAGTGCTCTTTCAGAACTATCTATGGCAAAATTCTCCTGTGAAGTTCTAGCTGCCTAGTAGATTTAGAGATGTGAAGAGGGATCCTCTTGGTTGTTTTCATTTTCGAACTAATTCAACGGTAAAAACTAGAGAAAAGTCTCTTAAAAGGAAGCACACTTTTACCATCCACAACAACCTAACGGTGACTCTTTTTTTTTTTTGGTCGGACCTAATGGTGACTTGGAAAGGGCATTTTTTTCTTCCCATAATTTGACCGTTCGGGCTGTTAGAGTGGAAGTCCTCACGGATTAAATGTGCAGAGGAGTTGCTGCAAGCTCGAATTTGTTTTTTCCCTTTGTTCAATTACTGGGATTAAGATTGACTTTCATTTTTCATGTCTGTTTGCCAGGAAAAGAAGAAACTTTCATATTCTTTCACTGTTCCTCTTTGTGGTCACGTTCTTTACGGCGATACCATGTGCTGTTAATAAGAGTTCTTTGCATATTATTTGTTGCTTGTTGTTGCTATATAAGTTTCATTCAAGGATTGTTTACTTCTGAAATTTTAGGGTGGCTGGGAAGATGATGAAACTGTTGAGCAGGCTGCCTCACGTGAAGCTCTTGAGGAAGCCCGGGTTCGAGCGAAGTCCGTTTTGTCGTTTATACTCATAACAGGTTGAGGGTTCAAGTTGCAATTGTTTTCATTGAGACTATTCCTCTAGGAGGCTATATTTGCTGTAATATGTTTGATTTGAACTTGTCTAGCTGGTGCATCAACGTTAGACATAAAGACTAAGTGACTTCAATGCCCTTGCCAGCTTTGTTAAGATATCACTGTACTTGACCAGACAAACAAGTATCACTTTTCCTTCTATTTTACCTGTTTGCCCACAGTGTTTTTAGGCAAACCATCTGTGTTTCAGCATTTTATCGGCTACTACGAATCCAAGAGCAAGGCGCTCCAGGACGAGCTTCGTCCTGAAGGTTGGTGCACGGCTGCTTAGGCTGCGTTTGGTTACGTTTCTGTTCCTGGGAACATATTTGGAACAGAAACATTTTTTTGTGTTTCTGTTCCCGGTTACGATTTTTGGGAACAGAAACGCGTTTGGTAAGTTTAAAAAAAAAATACTTTTCTTGCCAAAAGGAAGGATCGGCGGCGGCGCCGGCGATGGCGGCGGCCGGCTGCTGCGACGGCGGCGCCCAGCGGCGGCAACAGCGGCGCCCGGCGGAGGCGGCGACGGCGACCGGCGGCGACCGGTGACCAGCGGCCGGCGGCGACCGGCTGCGACCTGCGGCAACGGTGACTGGCGGCCGGAAGGGGCGGCGGCGGCCGGCGGTGACTGGCTACCGGCGGTGGCTAGCGGTGACTGGCTACCAGCAGCGGCCGACCGGCGGCCTGCAGTGACCGGCGGCGGCAGCGGTGGCCGGCCGGCGTTGGCCGACGTTGACCGGCGACCAGCGGCGGCCGCGACTGGCGGAGACCGGCGACGGCGGCCTACCGGCGGCGGCGGCTACCGGCGGCGGCGACCGACGGCTACCGGCGGAGGCGACCGGCGCGGCGGCCGACCGGCGGCGGCGGCCGACCATCGGCGGCGGCCGACCACCGGGGGCGGCCGACCGGCGGCGGCGGCGACCGGCGGGATCGGTGGCCGGCGGCTACCGGCGGTGCCTAACGGCGACTAGAGAGCGTTGGACCAAAAGTGTTCCAGAAACAAAAAATCATGTTTTTTTAGGACCAAAAGTGTTCTTTTTCTTAAAAGTGTTCTTCGGAACACTTTTGAAACAGTTTTTTGCCAAACGCGTTTCTGTTCCAAAAGTGTTCCCAGTACACTTTTGGAACAGAAACACAATCCCTGGAGTGTTGCCAAACGTAGCCTTAGTGTTCGCATTGATTGTGAAGGAGCAACTCGAGTCTTGGCCTGAGCAGAGCACTCGCCAGAGAAGTTGGTTAACTGTTGCTGAAGCCATGGAGTGTTGTAGGTACCCGTGGATACGAGGGGCCCTGGGAGAAGGTTACTCCAGGTGGCACGCCGATCGGGTTTCAAGAAAATAGACCCGGCATAACCGTCCTACTCGTGAATCATCATCGACGCTAACATCGACAGGTTTCTGTATGCTATTCAGGGAGGACAACAGCAAACTTTCCTCTCTGAAATTAACCCTTCTTGTTCGAACGGAGGTTAGGAATAGGTGATGCCGAAACGCAATAGAAAGAAGGCGATGAAGAACAAAATCGATAGAATGAGGAACAATCGTTGTTCTCTCAGAAACGATATCAATCGTAATATTCTCAATATTCAATAAACGCCTCTTGCCTATAATGAGTAGGCAAAAAAATTTTCTGCAACAATTTTTTCATTTTATCCCAACGATCTACCTTCGATTTTCCTTCCCTAGAACGCTGCTTTTTCACATGCTCCCACCAAATCGAAGCATGCTTTCGTAGCCTAATAGCCACTAACTTCATTTTTTGCCCCTCAGACAAATCTTTAATATCAAAGATCCGCTCTACTGTATGTAACCAGTCAATAAACTCATCAGGATGAGGAATCTCCATCTTCATTCCGAAATTTTGAGAAAAATGTTGATTTCCAGGTCGTACTCCTCGATTCCGCCCCTGGTCCAGAACCCCAAAAGGGTTTTCATCTTCCTCTTCAACATCGGATGGATCAGCAGATTCCGCTCCTTCTTCAGGTTGCGCGTCAAGTCCTGCCTCTGCAAGACGTCGCTGCATACCCTGAACTTGTCTCCTCAGCTCTTCGATTTCTATGACTGTTGACACCTGATTTTTGACCATCCGTTATTATAGTTTTTATTTCTAAAATTAATTAAAAATAGCAAAAAAAGTCAAAAAAATTGCAAAATCAACTTTGGGAGCCTTAGCCTAGCCTTAGGAACCAATTTTGAACAAAAAATATTTTTTGAATTTTTTAATATTTTTTGGAATTTATTTAATTATTAAAATACCCAAAAAATCAGGAAAAATACCATTCGTGGTCAGAAAATTACACAAAAATATTCAGAAATTTTATTTTAATTCACAAAAATACCATTCCTGGTTCATGGGGTTCCTTCACAAACCTAATCCCGAACCGGGCCTAAAAAATCCTTTTCGAGTCTTTTAATTTTCAATTCTCGGTTTTTGTAAGCTATGACATTGGACTCTAAAGTATTGAAGTGCAATTGGGTCAATTTGCCCTCCAATTTGATCAATTTAAACCAAAAGGGCTTAATTGCACAAATTTATTCAATTTAATCCCCGGTTTTACAATTTTTGAAATTAAATTTCACACGGGCACACCCATCAAAATTAAACTCCTCTACCCTATAGTTTTCATCATGAGGAATCCATTGGTGGGCTCAATTTTGAATAATTCGATCGTTTGGACCTTCGATTAGCCAAAATTCATTTTCGGATCCTAGGGGCAATTTGGGGTTTTCATAAAATTTCAATCAATTGATTCATGAAAATACCCATATTTAATAGAAAACATGTCTAGGAGTCCGATTATGCCACCAATTTCATGAAAATAGGTCGAATCGGGGCTCAATTTGAACGAATTGGACGAACCGGGCCGGTCGGGTCAGACCCGACCCGACCCGGTCCGACCGGGTCTGCAACAAAGTTGCAGACCCGCGGGCACCGAGCAGAGAAAAACAGAGCATGTCGGGGCGTGCAATTTTTTTTGAAGAAAAGGGCGAACCGGCGTGGGGGACAGGAGCACAGAGGCCCATCCTCGTCAGTGGGAGGTTGGTGCGCGCCGAGGACGCCGGTCGGCCACGGGAAATCGAGGGGGAGGCCCGGTATAAGGGAGAGCAGGGGCCGAGAGAGAGAGAGGATTCAGTGGAGCGGAAACCGGGCGAGAGGAGCTTTTTTGGATCTTCAGCAACCCCCACCAATCATCACCGAAGTCTTCTTGGCCGCCGTCGAGCTCGGAGCAGGTCGGTTTTTCCTCTCCGACCACCATTTTTTAAGTGCGTACCATGTGTTCGATAAAATGTCCAAATGAACCTGTTAATCCTTGGCTTTCGGTCATGCCATCTTGAACCTCCTTACGTGCGAGCCTGGTCTTGAACCTTCACTAGAGTCGACTCTAAGCCTTTTGTGGCCCCCTTTTTGCATTGAAACCGCGCCGGAGGTGGTGGCCGGAGTTCCACCATACTCGACCGGACTGTGAGCTTACACCGGCGCAAGCGGCGGTCGTCGAGGACTAGGCGACCCCAGGTAAGTCACTAAACCTCCCTTAGATGTTATATGAATGCACGGAATCGAGCTTGGTCGCAATTTTTTTTTTTTCCAAGCGCTCGCCGGAACCGGAGCTGTGGAGGTCCGGTTTACATTTTTCCGGCCTTTTTCTTGCCGTGTTGTTAGTCGTTTGTTAATGCTGGTAATGCGTGGGGCTTAATGCCGAAGAAATGGATAAAAAATATTAAGTTTTTGGCCTCGGTCCCGAGATTCCGGCGAGATTTCCGGCGAAGTTGCCGGAATTTACACTGTTCCGGCGCCTTCTCCGGTGGGACCTCGACCAGTCAACGGTCAACGGCTGACGTGGCATGCCACGTAGGCGCCACGTCAGCCGGGTGGGGCCGGTCCGAGTCTTATTTAAATAAAACGGAATCGACGGTCCGGATCGCGACACGTGTCGCGATCCTGTAATTTTTGGAAAATTAAATAAATGATTTTCGAATAATCGATCCGGCGGACGAGGATGTGCCACGTGGCTCACTGGGGGACGTCCGATCTTGTACAAGATCGGACGCACCAGAGGAGGCCACGTGGCACGTTCTAGAGCGTCCGATTTGTAAGTTTTCTAAAAAATGAAAATAATTCATTTTTGATCCGATGGCTATTATTGAGCCACGTGGCTCTCTGTGGGTCGCTCGATCTAGTCTTTGATCGGACGCACGAGACGAAGCCACGTGGCACAACGTGGACCGTCCGATCCGGGGAATTTTCGGATAATTAAATAAAATAGATAAAAAATCAAAAAAATTGTTAAAAAATGGAAAAATGTTTAAAAATATAAAACGGCGTCGTTTTAGGCCGGTTTCGACCCCTAAGGTCGGGCCGGGCGCCCGAGAGGCGCGGGCCGGGTTTGACCCGGCCCGGAAAATATTTTTAAATATTAAAAATAATAAAAAATAATAAAATAATCAAAAAATCAATAAAAAAATAAAAAATCATAAAATATTCAAAAAATTCGGAAAATTCAGAAAAATTCTAAAAAAATTCCAGAAAATAGGAAATGGCCACATTCAACTGGTCACGGCCTGTTTCGGGTCTTTTGACCCCCGATCTTTCCAAAAATGACGGTTTTGCCCTTCCGGCAAACCGTCTTCCAAAAAATTCTAAAAAATTCAGGAAAATCCCAAAAAATAGGAAATGGCCACAAACAACTGGCCAAGGCTCATTCCGGGTGTTTTGAACCCCGACCCTTCTTAAAATGACAATTTCGCCCTTTGGGCGAGTCGTCTTCCAAAAATTGAAGAAAAATCAAGAAATTCCAAAAAAATTCTCAAAAGTGGGAAATGGCCACGATCAACTGGCCATGGAATATTTTGGGTAATTCGGTATCCAAACCTTCCAAAAATGACGATTTTTCCCTTCGGGCTAATCGTCCCCAAATCTTCCCATTTTACCATTGGTCTGAAATCATACACTATGGCTATATTAGGAGGCCTTTGACTTAAATTGATGTGCATTGACATGATTTATTTATGCAATTGACTGCGCTCTCGTTAAATTGATTGTGATTGATAGGACTAGCATTCCAATATGCATGAAACCCGAACCATACCTATCTCACCCAAAATTGCGCCTACATGAAATCTTAATTAGGAAAATCACTCGCGTTAGGTACCGAAAGGGCGTTGGTAATGACACCGACGTAATCAAGTCCCCGAACCCAAAAATCTCTGGTTCCGCAGGACTGATCGATCTCTCCCAATCGGTCAGTAAGGTTTCTGGTCTACCCTCCAAGAAAGACCGGTGGCGACTCCAAATGCATGCACAAATTGCACATGCCACCACGACCACACTAAGGTCGAAAGCGATCGACTCTTATCGTCGAATCCCTCAAAAGACACTCCCGCCGCGATTTGGTATGGGCATGGGAGGGCCTGCGCCGATCCAAAGCCCGCGATCGGTAATCCATTAGCCGCGTCCGTTTTGATTTTCGGACGGGTCGCGACAATGACTCGCAGGTCTCGCATACGCGGTTGTTCATCTGCATCAGGAACGACTCCACGTCCCTGGCCTCCACGACCACGCTGCCTTCGACCACCACGATTTTGTTCAGCCATCGATTCGAAGCAACCTGTGCTCTGATACCAAATGATGCCGAAGCGCAATAGAAAGCAAGGCTAAACGGAAGAATCGAAACGATAAACGAGGAACAATCACTGTTCACTCAAAAACGATATCAAATCGTAATATTCTCAATATTCAATAATCTGTCATCAAAACCCTAAAGACGACCTTATATAGGTGTCAACCCTAATGACAAAAGATAACGCAAAAATTACAAAAATACCATTAAATTATAAAATTGCCTAAAAATAGAAAAATACCCGGAAATCCATCTAAACGACCCCGAATTGCCAAAATCCAATGCCAACGGCACCGAGTATTGATCAGACGGCCGTTTCACTTCAACCGACCAAATTTGAGCCCAATCCGATGTCGTTGACTGATTCTGTCTGCTGGTCCTAGGTGCATCAATAGGAGTCGGAAACTTTTGTGCACTCTAGTTCTTGACCCTTTTTGCTCCTAGGAATACTTTTTTAGCCGATTTTCGCTTATATCCTTTGATCGGTGTCATTTGCTGATTCTGTAATTAGACAACACAATGTTTTTGAACATTCTGCTGTTAGTTTTGCAAGAATGTAAGAGGCAAAAGAAGGAAAGAAAGGCCCTAAAAGATGCAACCTTGCCTACTAATTTGCCACATGGAAAATACTTCCCTGACAGTCTGACAGTAGCTAGTTACTTCTGACCGTAGATCCATACGTCATTACCACAAGTGTTGCATGAAGCACTTATTAATTGAAAAATCGTGGGATCAGATATAATGACACTACTGTCAGGGTAGCAACTCCTTTTGCACATCAATTCATTTTTTATTTTACCCTTCGTAAATTAGAAGGCAAGGATGCATCTTTATATTTTAAGGTACATGAATTTCTAGTCCTTCCTTGCCTACCTTGCACCATAGTACCTTAGTAGGGATATTTAGTGATGTCCCCATTGTGTGATTATTTATGCATAATAATAAGCAAATTTTTTTCTTTTCATGGTAAGGTTGTGTTTGTATGGGAAAAAACTGTAAGCTGCGAATTTAATCTGTATGCAGTGACCCAAGATATACACGTATAGATACACGAATCACTAATCCATAGAGTTAAAGAATTGACGCACATGTCTTCGGATCCATCGTTCTTGATGCGGAATTACGACGATCCTGTGCTCAAGAGCTTCTCCTCTATGAACCCTTTTATCGCTGGCTTCAATGAGACGGCCCCTCACATATCGTTCTGACGACTCTTTATGTGAGGTTTTGCGCACATCAGGATTTAGAGGAGGGACTTGAGCTCTATTCATGTTAAAAGAAAATACTTTCCATAAATCACTTTTCTATAAAATAGTTATTTTTTCTTCGTTTGGTGATATCTGAACGAAAGTATTTTTTTGGTGTTTGGATCTCATTTGGAAAGTGATTTTAATCTTTTTATCTCAAGCAAAAAAAAAAAATCAAATTCTTTAATAATTTTTTTTCTTTTTTCCCTTTTTTCTTTTTCCTTCTTCCTCCATCGCAATCAGTAGGTTACAGGCAAGCTCAAGGCTCACTGGCCGATCGGCGGCCGCCGCCGAGGCTCGGCGACCAACGAGGGAGAAGAAAAAAGAAAATGAAAGAAAATAAAATAAAAATAAAAAATTTCGAGAGAAGCGATTTCGAAAGGTGTTTTCACATCATTAGATTTAGGAATTTTGTGCCTAGATTTTCCGTTGACTAAGTCATTTTCGATAAATCAAACAGGTGAAAGTCCTAAATTTCTTAAGAATGGCAACGTTGGGGATCAAAAGATTTGTTTAGTAAGATTGACGCACAAAGCGACGGGACCAAGGTGTAAGTGGGCATCAAATAAATAGATCATATTGAAGCACCGACAAGAGTGGAACTATCTATTGCTCCGTTTGGATTAGCACGTGCGTAAGGTTATTTAGCTTTTCCCCTACAAATCTTTGAACGAATTCTGTCCAGAAAGAGTCCGCCATCTATAACAGGAAAGGCTTTGCGGGCGACTCCCATCATCTTTTGGAGCTCGAGTCTGGTGGCGTTGTGATCTGGTCGAATACAATGACAACTTTTAGAGAAAATCTTTCTCTCCTATTCATATTAACAATTGGAATCCTGCATATATACAACCGTTCCCTAGTGTCTATCGTTATGATCGCAGAATACTACAAAATAAATAAATAAAATCATCTACAATACCTCCCTAATTTACACGATACGATACAGCACATCAAATCCTTACAAGATAAGGAAATAAAATCTCACTTCAACACCCCCCCTCAAGTGGGTGAAAAAATATTTTTGATCCCCAACTTGTCAAGTGAGTTTCTAAACTCCCTTCCAGATATGGCTTTAGTGAGCATGTCTGCAAGTTAGTCAGCTGACCTGACAAACTGTACTTCAATCACTCCTCCTTCCAGCTTTTCCTTAATAAAATTACGCTCTATCTCAATGTGTTTAGTTCGATCATGTTGTACAGGGTTCTGAGCAATATCAATGGCCGCTTTATTGTCACAAAACAACTGCATTGCACTATCGGGGAAAAAACCAATTTCGGATAGCAACCTCTTGAGTCAAAGTAGTTCGCAAATGCCTTTTGCCACACCCCTAAATTCTGCCTATGCACTCAAGAGGGAAACAACCTTCTGCTTCTTGCTCCGTCATGTAACCAAGTTCCCTCCCACCATGGTGAGATACCCTGAAGTCGACCTTCGATCAGTCAAGTTGCAGGCCCAATCGGCATCAATATATCCTATAACATCAAGATGACAATGTTTTCCAAAAAACAATCCTCTTCCGGGTGCACCCTTCAAATATCTTAAAATCCGGATTATTGCTTCCATATGATCCTTCCTCGGATCGTGCATAAACTGGCTTACTACACTCACTGCATAGGCAATGTCTAGTCGAGTATGTGAGAGGTAAATTAGCCTTCCTACCAATCGCTGATACACCTCTTTGTTAGTCACAACTTGATCAGTGCCTTGTTGTAATCGGTGATTTTGAACGATTGGAGTGTCAACTGGTGCACAATCTAACATACCTGTTTCTACAAGAAGATCTAGCACGTACTTCTGAGACAAGAAAATTCCCTCCTTGGATCTTGCTACTTCAATCCCTAAAAAATACTTTAATTCTCCGAGGTCCTTCATTTCGAAATCATCACCGAGCCTAGCCTTGAGTCTCGAGATCTCACTCAAGTCATTCCCTGTGATAATGATATCATCAACGTATATAATTAAAAGGGTCACCTTGGATTCCTGTCGGCATATAAAGAGAGTGTGATCAGAGTTGCATTGTTTATACCCACACCGCTCCATAGCTGAACTGAACCTTCCAAACCATGCCCAGGGAGATTGTTTGAGTCCATAGAGTGATTGATTTAACCTGCATACAGCTTCTGGATTGTCTTTGCAAGTATACCCTCGTGGGATCTTCATGTAAATATCCTCTTTCAAATCTCCGTGGAGAAAAGCATTCTTCACATCAAGTTGGTACAGAGGCCACTCCATGTTAGCCGCCAGTGATACTAGGACCCGTACAATGTTTAGTTTTGCCACCGACGAGAACGTCTCCTTGTAATCAACTCCATAAGTTTGAGTATACTCCTTCGCCACTAACCGCGCCTTGTACCTCTCGATCGACCCATCTGCTTTGTACTTAATAGTAAACACCCACTTGCAGCCTACAACCCTTTTTTCTGGCGGGAGATTGACTAGACTCCAAGTGTTGTTTTTAAGTGCTTCCATTTCTGTTTTCATGGCCGCAACCCACTTCGGACTTGTGACTGCCTCTTCCACTCGTTCTGGAATTTTCTCAGCTGAAACATTGTTGATAAAGGCTTTATATGATTCTAAGAGTTTTCCTGTAGACACATAGTTGCTGATTGGATACTTGGCCTTTTCTGATTTTCCTTCAGGAGAGTACCGATCAGGTGGCTTGCCCCTGTTATGCCTTTCAGGAAGAACATGCGTTTGACAAGTATCAAAAATATCAGGTGGAATAGAATTTACCTCAGGCACATTCGCAGGAGTTTGGTCGGGTACTATAGAGGATGAGGGATGGACTCGTGCTTGTTTCTCTTCGTCTTTTCTTCCTCCCGATTCAGAGTTAATATTCTCTGTTTCTGAAATTTCAGATTCATCACAATTGACTGGCTGAGTTCTTTGTTCTGTTCTTGACCCTACACCAACCATAGGCTGAGCCGAATCTGTAGTTGGAGTGATCGCAATCTGTGAAGGATGCTCGACAATCCCCGATTCTTCTGTCCTAGGTTGAGTTATTCGGTGCTCGACTAACCACCACTGTCCATCCTCTTTATCTTCTATTATTATAGAATCCTGGTTCGGAGTAGAGAAAAACATCTCTGATTCAACAAAGGTAACATCTAGTGTGACATGTATCTTCTTTGTATTAGGATTGTAACAACGGTAACCCTTCTTGTGTGATCCATAGCCCACGAACACACATCGTTCTACATGAGGATCCAGCTTCGTTCTCTGCTTTTTGCATAGGTGCACAAATGCTACACACCCATACACTTTAGGAGATAATGTCAAGACAGAAGGAAGTTCTACATGCTTCGCCAATGCTTGTAACGGAGTTTGGAACCCCAGCACCCAACAAGGCATCATATTCATCAAGTAAACAGCAGTAATCACAGCCGTGTGTCATAGCCTCTTTGGCACATTACCCCTATAAGCAAGGCTCTTGCCGTTTCCAATATATGCCGATTTTTTCGTTCTGCTAGCCCATTTTGCTGTGGAGTTTGAGAACACGAAGTCTCATGAATGACTCCTTGTGTCCTAAGATATTCAGCAAGCTTCCCATTAACATGCTCACCCCAGTTGTCAGACCGAAGCGTATGAATCTTTACTCCAAATTGGTTTTTTCCATTTCATGAAATGTTTCAAATATGCATGTTACCTCATCCTTATGTTTCATCATGTAAAGCCAAGTCATACGTGTACAATCGTCAACAAAACTGGCAAACCATCTAAAACCACAAGTGGTAGAAATTGGGGAAGCTCCCCATACATCAGAGTGAACAATCAAAAAAGGTTTAGTTGTTTTATTCATACTATGAGAAAAGTGAACGTGATGGCTCTTGGCTTGAATACTGTTGACACCTGATTTTTGACCATCTATTATTATAATTTTTATTTTTTAAAAAAATTAATTAAAAATATCAAAAAAGGTCATAAAATCACAAAATCAACTTTGGAAGCCTTGGCTTAGCCTTAGGAACCAATTTTGAACAAAAAATATTTTTTGATTTTTTTTAATATTTTTCGAATTTAGTTAATTATTAAAAATACCCAAAAAATCAGAAAAATACCATTCGTGGTCAGAAAAATACACAAAAATGTTCAATAATTTTGTTTTAATTTCCTCTTCAAGTGTGTCACTTTAAATCTCAAAAATTCGGCTCGGGTCACTATGTTCCTTAACAAACATAAACCCGAACCGAGCCCAAAAATTCCTTTTCGAATCTTTTAATTTTCAATTTCCACTTTTTATAAACTATGACATCGGATTCTAAAGTCTAGAAGTGTAATTGGGTCAATTTGCCCTCCAGATTGATCAATTTTAAACAAAATGGCTTAATTGCATAAAAATCTTTCAATTTAGTCCCCGGTTTCACAATTTTTGAAATTAAATTTCATGCGGGCATACCCATTGAAATCAAACACCTCTACCCTATAGTTTTCATCATTATGAATGCATTGGTGGCCTCAATTTTGACTAATTCAGTCGTTTGGGCCCTCAATTTAACAAAAATCAATTTCGGATCCTAGGGACAATTTGGGGTTTTCACTAAATTTCAATCAATTGATTCGCGAAAATACCCTTATTTGATAGAAAACATGCCAAGGAGTCCGATTTTGTCATCAATTTCATGAAAATGGGTCGATTTTGGGCCCAATTAGGCAAAGTTGGTCGAACCGGGCCGGTCGGGTCAAGACCGACCCGACCCGGTCCGACCGGGTCTGCAACAAATGTTGCAGACCCACACGGCCGCGCGTACCAAGAATAGGGGACCAAAGAAAGCATGGGGGCGGCAGTTTTTTTAATAAAAAGCGACGGCCGATGGTGGGTGGAGAGTCCACGACCTAAAGATGGTCGGCCACAGCGAAAAGTGGGGGTGTCGGTGAGGTGCTCGGGTTCAAAAGAAAAGAGGCAGCCGAGGGAAAGAAAGGGGAGGACAAAAAAAAGGGAGAGAAAACAAAGGCGGGTAGGACGATCCTGAGGCATCAAGATGTAAAGCTGATCTTCACCGGAGTGGAGATCATCGTCGGTGGGCCTAAACCGGGTCGGTTCTTCCTCTGAACTATCATTTCGTCGTCGCACACCATGCGTTCGAAGAAATGTCTGAATGAAAAGTTTAGCTTGGATCGATCGGCCGAGCCTTCTCAGACCCCGTTTCATATGTTTCACGTCTTCAAATTTCGTCAGGACTATTTCTAAACTCTCTCTGGCTATTTTTTTTTGCATTGAAAACCGGACGAGCGCAACGGCCGGAGCTCCACCGCGATCGGACCAATCCGAGAGCTCATACCGGCGAACTCGGTGGACCGCAAGCTCGAAATGAGCTCGGGTAAGCTTCCTAACCTTGCCTAGATGAAATATGAACGAGTGGAATCGAGTTCGAATGATGAAAAATTTTCGTGAATCTCCCTCGCCGGCGCCGGTTCGGTGAAGCTTCGTTTGGCCGTTTTCGCACGTTATTTTTGCTATAAAATGAGCGTAGATTGGTCAGGGTCTGGTGGGAGTCTGTTTGGTAAAGAAATCGGGATTTGAAACGGTGGTTTCCACGTCGCTTACGGGTCTCCGGCGAGAATTCCGGCGAGGGTCGCCGGAATTTTCACTGTTCATCATCTTCCCCGGCGACCCTCCGGCCGGTCAATGGTCAACGGCTGACGTGGCATGCCACGTGGGCAGCCACGTCAGCTCGGTGGGGGCCGGTGCGCACGTGTCGCCAACTAAGAGAAACGGACGGTCCTGATCGCGACACGTGTCGCGATCCTAGAGTTTTAAATAAAAGAATAAAAATAATAAAAGAATCTGACGGTCCCGGGAGCGCCATGTGTCTCAATCTAAGGCGTCCGTCCGATTCGTGGAGCGGCGTCGTTTTGCTCATGGGGAAGGCGGGCCGGTTTTGGGTCACGGGTCTGGGTCGTGGGCCGGGTCATCCGACCCGGTCCGGATAACTTTTTTTTATATATATTATTATTATTTTTTTTAATAATAATAATAAAAAATAAAAAAAAACTCAAAAAAATCAATAAAAAATAAAAAAATTATAAAAAATTCAAAAAAATTGGGAAAATTCTAAAAATTCTAGAAAAATTCCAGAAAATAGGAAATGGTCACATTCAACTGGCCATGACCTGTTTCGGGTCTTTCGACCCCCGGTCTTTCCAAAAATGACGATTTTGCCCTTCCGGCAAACCGTCTTCCAAAAAAATTCCAAAAAAATCCAGGAAAATCCCAGAAAATAGGAAATGGCCACATTCAACTGGCCATGACCTGTTTCGGGTCTTTTGACCCCCCGAACCTTCCAAAAATGACGGTTTTGCCCTTCCGACAAACCGTCTTCCAAAAAAATTCTAAAAAAATCCAGGAAAATCCCAAAAAAAATAGGAAATGGCCACAATCAACTGGCCAAGACTCATTCCGGGTGTTTTGAACCCCGACCCTTCTTAAAATGACGATTTCGCCCTTTGGGCGAATTGTCTTCCAAAAATTGAAGAAAAATCAAGATATTCCAAAAATTCTCAAAAATGGGAAATAGCCACAAACAACTGGCCATGGAATATTTTGGGTAATTCGGTATTCAAACCTCCTAAAAATGACGATTTTGCCCTTCGGGCTAATCGTCCCCAAATCTTCCCATTTTACCCCTAGTCCGAAGTCACACCTTCCTTAAGCTTTTATGGTTATACTAGGAAGCCATTGATCTGAATTGATGTGCATTGAAGTGATTAATTTATGCACTTGATTGCGCCTTCATTTAAATTGATTGTGATTGATAGGAATAGTCTTCCAACCTGCATGAAACCATGAATCAAACCTACCCCTCCCAGAATTGCGCCTGCATGAATTCTTAGCTAGGAAAATCACTCGCGTTAGGTACCGAAAGGGCGTTGGTAATGACACCAGCGTAACCAAGTCCCCGAACCCAAAATCTCTGGTTCCGCAGAATTGACCGATCTCTCCCAATCGGTCAATAAGGTTTCCGGTCTACCCTCCAAGAAAGACCGGGTGGCGACTCCAAATGCATGCACAAGTTGCACATGCCACCACGACCACACTAAGGTCGAAAGCGATCGACTGTTATCGTCGAATCCCTTTGAAAAATACTCCCGCCGCGATTTGGTATGGGCCTGGGAGGGCCCGCGCCGATCCAAAGCCCGCGATCCGCACCCCAGTGCGGGGAAGAGGCCCGCGATCGGTAATCCATTAGCCGCGTCCGCTTCCGGACGGGTCGCGACAAATACATGTGTCATAAGTAAACAACGATTCTGATAAACTACGAAATCAATCTGGGAACAAGATCTTCAATTACCCAAACGAAAGATGCCCCAAACGACGATGCCATAACTGAATCTTCTCTTTCTTTTCATTAGTCTAACCCTGGGCTTGGAATACTCGGCTGCCACCCACTTCATCCACAAAGTAGAGTCCATCCCTCTTAGTACCACGCCCAATAATCTCATTCGTGCAAATGTCCTGGAAAAGGCAAAATTCAGGATACATGAGTATACAACACTGCAATTCACTAGTAAGTTGTGCAACTGATAACAACCTACTCGACAATGAGGGTACAAGCAATGTGTTAGATAAAGATAGGTTATGAGATAACATCACTAGCCCTAGACACACATGAACTAAGGCCATTTGCATTGACAATGAAATCGCGTCTTGGTATAGAAGAATTGATAAGGTCATGTGGATCGAAGGTCATATGATCCGTAGCTCCAGAGTCAACAATCCAGCCTGAGTTTTTTCCTTTAGGGGAGACCGAAAAACATGTCCCGAGGACACCTTCCGGAGAGTCAATCGATATCTGATCTGGCACAAGTGAGAGATTAGATCCACCGGAGACCATTGCCGCCTTGCTTGAATTCTTTCCCAAGCTCTTTTCTGCCTTTTTCTTCTTCTATAGCTCATCCCACCAATCAGGATAGTCGTGGAGCTTGAAGCATGTGTCTCTCATGTGCGTAGAGTTGCCGCAGTGGGAACACCCCTCAGTGGTAACCTGTCTCCCTCCTGATCTGGGTCGATGGCTATCAAAATTTCCTTCCAGCTTTAGCTGAGTCTCTGGATAACCATGTCGGGAAACCATTGCCGTCCCACCGCCTTCCAGTTCACCTGACGATAACATCACTGCCTGCCTCATGTCTTCCCTTCTGATCCGAGCGTAAACTTGTTCAACCGTAGGAAACGGTTGCATCTGGAGGACGTCTGCCCTTACGTTGTCCAATCTATCATCAAGACCATCAAGAAATTGGTATACCATATCCTCCTGTATAGCCGCAGCATACTTGGCAATGTCAATATTGCACGCCATTGGGTTTGGCCACCGAAAATCTATTTCTCGCCAGATGCCTTGAAGGTTATTGTAATAGGTCTCGATCGGTCCACCACCTTGCTTCATCCGAGACACCCTACGCTTAAGATCATAGACTTACGAGGCATCGATGCTATCGAAAAATGTTGTTGCTACAACATCCCACACAGTTTTAGCAGTTGGAAATCGTATGAAGTTTCCAATCAATCATGGGTCCATTGAATTGATAAGCCAACTCTTAACGGTAGAGTCATCGGTCTTCCACTTCCGGTATCCTGGGTTGGTCGGAATCGACTGTGGAGTCTCATCGATCAAATATCACAACTTGTCTTTGCCGGAGACATACATCTCGACAATTTGGGACCAAAGACCATAGTTTTTGCCATCAAGCTTGACAGCGATCGGTGGTGCAGCAATTTCGGTTGGGGTAGAAGTCTGGTTCTGGGTCAAAAGCTTCTTCGTTGTCTCTGTGAGGTTTTCAAGGATAGCCGCAGTTGCGTCGCCATTACCACCGAGATGAGGGCCAACGGCTTGGTTCTGGTCGTTCATGGTGGTTTCTGGTCCTAGGAACAAGGACGCTCTGATACCATGACAACTTTCAGAGAAAATCTTTCTCTTCTATTCATATTAACAATTGGAATCCTGCATATATACAACCATTCCATTGTGTCTATCGTTATGATCGCAGAATACTACAAAATAAATAAATAAAATCATCTACGATACCTCCCTAATTTACACGATACGATACAGCACATCAAATCCTTACATGATAAGGAAATAAAATCTCACTTCAACATACAAGCAGTCAGTGCTTGAGATATTTTACGCATCGAGGATTGAAGTCGACATGCCATGTCCCCCAAGTTGATCGCAATCCGTTGCGGTACGACGACCCGGTGGAATTTTAATTAGGAGGGACCTACGAAATGCACCGTCTTGTCTGCCCAGAAGAGACCCCCGATGGTCGCCTTCGATCCGCGTCTTGAATTGGAACCCTACATCATCGGAAACTGTCTTCATGCACGACAGCTTTTGACCTAAGATTGCCGCCCACAGTTTCATGCGCTTGCCCTCACTTTCTCATGCACGCATCTCCCATCTAAAGAAGGTGGGATTTTTTGTGAAAGTTTCTGGCACCACAAGAGCCAGGTTGGGCAGATGGAGATGTTGGTCCACCGTTTGAATTGGAACTTGGAAAAAGGTTCTAGCCAGTGGGAACCCCTCTGGAATCATAGAACATCCATGTCCCTGTTGGATTAGTACAAGGGCAGTAATTAACGAGGTCTCCTGTCCCGGTAATAACCCGGTTGCGGCGCGGCCCAGGTAATATTGTCGTGATCCGAAGAGATCGTGATCGTTAGGATAGTCCCAGAGGCATGGACCATGCATTTGATGAGGTGGATTAACAATTTATGAACATTAACTCAAGAGCAAGCCGATTAATCTAACATAGATTCGGGCGATATCCATATTTATATCCACCCATCGTTCATGGAGGAAAACATGGCTCTAAACAAACAATAGGGCAAGCTACTTTAACCTACCGTTTGACCGTCCAGAGATGGTCCAGAGAACTGGAGAAGGATGACTGCTGAAAGCATCACTCACCTTACATTACATGACAAGTGAATATCTCGCCTCATCTCATCATTAGAAAACAAAACGAGAAGATGGCCAAAGACAACGAACCCGTGAACCGGACGAGACGACGCATTGAATTCGAAAAAAGCGTCAGCTAGAGATCTTTATGCAAGTTGGAGGGGCACACGCAGGAACAAGTTCAGTACATGGTCGCATCAGCTCGGGTTACGGCTGCTCTTCGGACTAGATTTTCAGCTCATTAATAGGCGGCCCTCCAATTCGACGTGCCGGATGAGATCGGTTTTCTCGTGCATCGCTCGCACGTGCACATTGGTAGACATATGCTGGTATGTTATGCGCATACGTTCTATAGATCTCTCTATAGAGTTAGGTTAAATCGTCTACCTACTGATCAGAGTGCAAACCATGAAAGCCATTTTCTTACAGTGAGTAGACCTACATTGAGGAAGTTGAGATGCTTTAGCCATGAATTATAGGCAAGAAATTTCTGCATTAGCCATGAATTATAGGCAATAAATTTCTAACTCTGAGCTCCAACTTGGGTTTAAGTACTCAGATCGAGAACGCTCCAATGCCAGCTGAAGCATCGCTTATACTCGCCCCAAAAAAAAAAAAAAAAACTCAGTATGGTTTTCCTCTAGCGTTAACTCTGGATGTAACCTAAGAAGGAAGTTACTGTTTCTGAGAACATCGCACTTATCGTGAAGTAGATCCTTCGAGAGTAATGCAAATATTGTCTGAATGTGCAAGTTCTGATCTTTTGGGACTAATCGTGATGTCTAGGTAAATGAATTTGTTTCTTATATCGATGTGAATGAGAACATTGGCATCTAACACTAATTTAACCAGGGAAAAGTGCAAACTGATATCACTTTCTTAGAGTTTTGCTCCAAAATGGGTTGTGTTATCTGATCGGGACTTCCCTAGATCATGGACTCAGATGATCTTTTTCAATCATCTTCATGTTGAGATCCTCGTATTTACAGGTCAACATTCAGGCTAACTTTCCGGTAGAGTATAAACCCTGCTGATAAGGCACTGAAAGCATCAGCTACCTTGCTAGGGCAAGATTTCTCAAAACTCGTTTTCGCCCCTCTCTCTCTCTCTCTCTCTCTCTCTTTTGATCGATTCAATCGAGCAAGAACCTGGTTAGGAATATGCTAATCCTAACCATAGTGACTCAGTCCACCATGTCGGCAAGGCGAAGGCTTACTCAAAAGCTCTTAACTCTTCCCAAATCACTGTAAGTTCACGAATAAGAAAATCTTCCCATCCATGACTTTTACCCAGCCAATCATCCAAGAACTAAACCGGTTCGAAAGGACATCATGAGAGGTAAGTAATGGGGGTATAAATTCTTCAAATCAGGCCTACAACTGGACACCAGAGGGAGCCACAACTCGACGAAATGATCGAAGGACATCGATTTTCAGAGAGTTCTAACAACAGGAGCATATTATATGGTCTCGACCAGATCGATCCAAGCTTGAAGTTGCTTCTTGAGGTTGGTCACTGCTTATTTATCAGCATAATTACACCTTACCAGAGCGACATTTACGTACATGTACAGCAAAAAGGGGAAAAGGACGACAGTAAAAAGTCACTTCTATTACTTACCTGCACAATTATTCCCACTCCGCGTCTAACTTCTCGGGCTTCTCCCTCAGGCCACGTCCATCGGAGAGGACTCGTACAGCAGGCTTGACGGCAGCAAAGCCGAGAGAGTCTCCAGCATTTGGGGAGTGAACACGTCGTCATCCAACGGCTCATAATTGCCGACACCCAGTCTACTGAGATCGCCACCACTCGGGTGATTCTGATGATCTTTCGGGAGGCTCAACCTCCTTCCCGGCTCCACATCGTCATCGTCCGCCCCGTCGACCTTCGTGGCGGCGGCATGGGGGACCGCTCGGCCGTCCCCCCCGCCGCCGACGCCGTCCGTATCGGAGCCGTCGAACTTGGCGGGGTCGGGGAGCTCGGCGTCGCGGCCGGTGAGCTCCTGCACCAGTGCCCGGAACTGGGAAGCGCTGGTCTTGACCCTCATGGGGTTGGATATGTAGACGACTTTGATGGGTTTGGTCTTGGGTTTGGATCGCTTGGTGGGTTTTCTCTTTCGCATGCTGCAGAGTAGATCGTCCATCGTGCTGGTTTTTCTACGGCAGATTCGAGGAAGATGAAGAGGTTCTTCTCTCGTGGGGTTAGAGGCTGCAGATGAGAGTTGCTGCGAAGAAAGTAGGAGATTTGAAGGGAAGATAAGTGCGGAGAAAATGGTGGAAAAAAGAGTGCCCTTTGATGGCAGCAGATGGAAGCTAGCCATGGAAATGGAGATATATCTTGGCGCGTGCCCCACACTTTCTTCTAATGGAATTTTTTTTCTCTATAAAAAAATTTTGTTGGCCGATGAGTTCAACATCCGTTCTAATAATAGTGGCCCGCGGAATTGATAATGTAACATATACTTGAAATAGAAAGAAAAATGGAATGATTTAGATATAATCGCCCACCGCCATATGCACACTTATTAATCGAATTGCGATTGATCAGAATAAATGGATATTTATTCTGATCGGTATGTGTGAATATAAATTCAAGGAATTGTTAAATGTATTTATTGATATCGTGCTAAAGTTAATGAGGGTATTTAATCTTGTATGGTGGATGTGTTTTCGTTTGGTGGACTTGTACATTGTAAATTAATAAAGTCGAGTCTTTACTAGTTAATTTAACCGGAGAAAATAAATTTATAAAAAAAAAAATTGTCGCATTTTTTTTGGGTCGGGCAAAAAAAAAAGGTCTCTTAAAAAGGAAAGGACAGGACCTGAAATTAGTAAGACAAACTACAATCTAGAGGGAGCGTGGAGGGCAGACGACCACTAGCGCGTGGAGAAATCCAGCTGAGTGTAAACAGTTGCCCAATAATGCCGCGACGTGGCATTGGTCTGATAAGATGTGCACACGTCATCGATACGAAAGACGATGACGTGTAAATTATCTTAGACATGTCCCAGGAAAGAGAGTTCGGCTCCGAGAATGTTATGTGGGCTGGAATTTTTCATTTTCTTCTTTCTGTCTTTTTGTCTTTTTTTTTTTGGTCGAACCCATTTTTTATTAGGTTATACCATGAAAAATCTCATACTTATATACGTATGACAAATTTATCTCAAATTATTTTTTAATCATCAAAAATTTAAAATCGGTACACTTGTGACAAACTTACCCAAAACTATTTTTTTACCACTAAAAAACCCTAAACTTATATAATTATGATAAATTTACGTAAAATTAATTTTTTACCACAAAAAATTCTAAAATGATACACATATGATAAATTTACCTTATATTAGTTTCCGTTAAATTGAGTTAATACCAAGAAAAATTTCAATTTGATATACCTATAGCATGCATAGGATAATATGTACACTCGATAATTGTCACGTATCGTTCAACTCAGAAAATTTAACGAAAACTAGCGAAGAGTAAATTTGTCGCAACAATACTAGTTTGGTATAAATTTATCATAAGTATATCAGTTTAGGATTTTTCATTATAAAAAAAATAATTTGAAATAAATTTATTATAAATATATTAATTTAAAATTTTTTTGTGATATTAATCCCCATTCGGTCGGAGTTGTTCCCCTTTTGCCCTTTTCTGCCCGTTTGGACCATTTGGTTGCGTTCCGTTTAATTTATTATTAGCTTCGGGATGCACGTGATTTAATTGATTTTACAGCTGTCCCAAAAAAAAGAAGAAGAGATAAAACAAAAAATATTGGCTCCATTGCTCAACTTGCTTTAGATGGTCGAGCAGGATAACATCACCTGATGGTGCACCAGCAACCATGCATTCCACTGTATTGTATCCGTTAAGTTTGTTTAATTTTTCTTTTTGGAAGAAAAGAATTGTCTGGTGGAATACTGGTATCCCGTTTCGTAAACTTCCTTTTTTTTTTTTGAAAAATTTCAAAAAAAGACCTGAAATCTCTCCATTTTTTCAAATAAGGAATACAGGCACGAGGTTAGGCCCCCCTCGCCTGTATACTCTTCTTCTTTTTTCTAACTTTCAATTTTTATTTTTTTATTTAATTAAAAATCAGGTTAAAATTGTATTTTGACAACAACAAAAAATCGATTGGCCGGCCGATGAGGTTAGGCCCATTATCTGAAACGGTCATGAACACTTCAGATTCTTATTTTAGATAATGGGAACGCTTCATGTCTTTTTTTGAAACAAAGTCAACCTCATGTCATTATACGATATTCACATGGGTATCTAAATAAATGGGGAAAAATCATGCGATAAACAATTTGCATATATTTTGACAAAAGAAAGCAATTTGTATATCAATTTTGATAAAATCAATCTCGCTATATAATCACATTTCTTATAAAAATACATTAATGGCTTCTTCTTCTTTTTTTCTTAATTTCATTTTTCGCAATCCGGGCGGAGAAGATCCAGCAGCGGCAATTATTTGCGACGCCGTGGCTCAATCACGTGGCCTGAGATTTGGCGCGGGCCTCCAGCGTTGATCAGCCCGAGATGAGTCCGGCGCGTACGCACGCGTGGCCACACGGCAGAAAAACCCCCTCGACGGCGTTTGTGACGATCGGAGTCGGGCACGTGTCTTGACTCGGACGAGAAAAGGCCGAACCACGTCACTGTGCGGACGGGGACCGCCGTTAAATCACTTCCATCCGAGTTCCACGCAATTCGAATTAATCTTATCCAACGATAGCGAGAACCTCGCTTATCCAATGATTGAGATTTTTTTGGATCCGGTCATATAAAATTTACGACTTCGACGAGGTCAGTCGTTTCAAACTCATTTCAAATTAGTTCGGATCGACAATCAATTGGAGATCACGACTTTCACCCTCGATCGGGCTTAGTGGGCCCAAATCGCCAGCTACACGATGTCTCCCGATTCTAGATCACGAAAAAGGCCCCCCCAAAAAAAAATGGAAACTTTTCCCGGAAGAGAGAGGGAGGGAAAATCAAGCATCTCGTACGTTGTTAATGTCAACCATGTTTTTTTGACTTTGGCGCGTCGGGCTCTGATTGAGGTCGCGAAACTTACTAAAGGTGGAAAATCGACGCACGCAATACGATGAAAAAAAGGAGTGAGGGCTTCGAGAAAGAAAACTAATGTGGGGGCCATCGTGTTTGTTGTCTAACACGTGGACAACGATTCTCCTCGTGACAAACGTAGACGAAAGCTCCTAAAGGCTAAATCTCACAAGGAAATCGAATATTTCTATGATTTGATTTGCTTGTACGCGCCTATTCGACGTGCCGATTTCGGTGACGTTTTACTTTGTGGGAAGGACGGATGATCACTCCGGAACTCGTGGTTTTCCTATATATAGATATGTGTTTATGTGCTTTTGTCTGTGTGCGTGTGTTGGATTTAATTGACGAATATCCTAAATACACTTGTAAAATCCGTACATTGACCTTCGTCCACAAAAAAAAAAATATCCATATATCGAGCCAAAACGCTCAATTGTACGAGGAACCGATTTCGACGAATCGATTCCACTTGGAACATGGGAACTTGTCTTTATGTTTATTTTGTTCTGTGTTTTTGCACATACATGGTGTCCAGTGATGACTGCGTGATCTGAGACCATTAGTTTGAATTTTCATTTTCGGCGATATCCATGACTGAAGCTTTTTAATATTTCTTATTATTTACGAGTCTAAATATGAGTTGTGTTCAGTAAATTACAGCGACAATTCATTGCAATCGTTCAATTAAAAATACATGTGAAATTTTAGTATATATTGAAACCTATGGCAGGGTAGACCCATTCACAGTTAAATAAAAATGCTATCATAACTACGAATCGACTGAGATAAGCTGATGAGCTGGTTCGTAAGGATAGAATTTAGGTAAAAGCTGGACCGGCCCCGTTCCCTCTAATCAATTGTCATTTCACTTTTTTGTCCTTCCAAAACTACACAACAAAATAATACAATTAAATTCTATCCTCACGCCACCCAAGCTCCACTTAATGAATAACTACCCTCACAAACTTCGTCCACTCAAAAATATAACCATTATTTTCTCACTCTAAAACGACGGCCTCTCACTCTAAAATGCCCACAAGCGGTTCAATTAGAAAGGCCTCGGGTAATTGGATACCCACAGTAAAGTTTGGCAGTAAATCGAGACAATTCAAATTTAGTATTATGATAAAAATGCTTTTATTTTATACATAATCAATGTAAAAAATTAAAATATTTACGCAAGCTCTGTTATTTTATTAAAAATAATACCATAAAAAAAATTCAAACCGATATGCTCATAGCGCAACTTGCCACGTGTACCCGGAATTATTTTCATGTCACATGAAATACCGAAATGAGATGTTCGTGCCATGTTCACTCTAAATTGGTATACTAGTGTCACATTTATCCGAATTGTGGTGACTATGAGATTTCTGCGGGTAAATACGACACTAATTTGGGGGTATATGTGACGTAAGTATTTTTGCTTGGATTTTTTATAATATAAAAATTAATTTGTGGTAGATGCCACGTCAGACGTGCATGTACCAATTCAGGAGGTTTTTTTTTTTTTGTGCAAAAATGTATTTGAGTCAAACGCGATGCTAGTACAAATTTGAGATTTCTAGTCATGGTAACTTCATCCACCATGTGTCCTACGGAAAATAAATCTCATAATATCCGGGGACCATCAAATGATTCCGATCGTGACTTGCCATTGGTTTCATTTGTTGTTCATCTTGTGTCACGGAACAGAGTAACAAGAAAACCCTGGCGTTACTCCACGTGCAAGCAACAACTTTGATTATGCCTAGATAGATCTCTACCACGAGCCCGGTTCATTTCTACTTTTAAGGATCGACTCCGACTCCGACTCCGACTCCGACTCCGACTCCGACAGACAACCTTAAAAAGGAAAAATCGAATACTTTAATAGTTGAATTATTGATGATGATGATGATGATGATAATAGGGCGATCATGGGTTATGGCTCCTTGAGCACTTAACTAATCTTCACAAGTTTTTTTTTACGTCCGGCTCCCCTCTCCGTGTACCGATTAAGTACCAGAAACGCATTCAATCCTCGGCCTTGAGCGTGGAAGACGAACACGCGTGCCACAGACCGACGACGACGGTCTGTTTATGACACGGACCTATTTAAGCCACGTCGAAATCGGTTTAATTTGGTCGCCGATCTGTGCCATGCGTACAAGCCGTGTCGAGAGTCGCGCGGGCACATAGGTTCCACGGGCGTGACATGGGGTCGTCCAATAGGGACAATGTCTTGTCTCGACCCGTCGATTCGAAGCAATTGCGGTCCCTTGATCACGTGGGTCCCACACAGGAGGCTCGCAGAATCAACGATCGAGATAAACCCGTTTCGACGTGAGCACTTGTCCGGACTCCGGAAAGGGCGGGGTAGGGGGCCGGACAGCTATAGCCCAAGTGAAGGAGCCGGCACGGCTCAAGAGGATTGCTTGCTGCCTTCTGTCCACAAATTTTTTTTTCTTATTTAATTTAATCAAAAATAAAGAAAAATAGTCAGTTGCTGTTGTCCGCATTTGACAGCTCCTTCTTCCCGTCCGATGTAGCACTTACTGCACCGAAGGGGTCTTTCCCTAGCCCCGGTTTACAAAATTGGGTAACGTAATACTTTTTCACCAAAGAATTTTTCAGAAAAATTATCAAAAAAAAAAATCTCAAATTAATTTTTTTTTTTTTACCGATTTAATCCCACAACATTTGAATTGTGTCAATTCAGTTCATCCGACCTATATTGGCAAGTCGGCGATGACGCGATATCGACTGTTCGACGACGTATAATTCTATTTTTGTATTTTTTTATTTTCTCCCCTATTCTTCTTATCTAGCCAACGACTGGCCAGAGGCGACGACTGACGAGGTTCACCTCGCCGGCCTCATGAGAAAGCTCGTGGAGTGCCTCGCCAGATCTAGGTTGGGGAGGTCGACTCGCTTGGCGACGGCAAGCCTCGCCTCGCTGGCCGTCGACTCTGGCCAAACTAGCCAGAGGAAGAAGAAGAATAGGGAAGAGAAAAAAAAAATCAAAAAATCAAAAATATATTATAACTTTGGGCGATCGGCATCCACGTCAACGTTGGCTGTCCAAAATTGACAGGATGGAATGAATTGACATAATTGCAGAAGTTTTAGGACTGATCGGTGAAAAAAAAAACACTGGATTGGCACAGTTTTAATAAGTTTATGACTTTTTTGATAATTTTTATGAATTCTTGGACACGACTTATCAATTTTCCAGACCTGCAATTTAAGCATCCCCATATCAATTTGCACCGTAAGTTTTGAAATGACTTTCGATTAGCATTTCAAAATTACATCTGGGAATTTGTTCCTTAACTTTCGTTTCAATATTGCCATTTCCATCGTTCCAAATCCACCCACAGTGTAAAATCACTTGCTTGGGACCCAAATTCTTCTATTGCTAGTGCTCTATCCCTCTTCTTTGAGCGCTGCCGACACTCGCTGTGCCCCTTCCCACCCGCCATCTCAGCTGAGCTTTCGCCCGCGTTGGGCTTGACTCAAATCTCGCCCCCGCGGCATCGAGCTCTACTCGACAGAGCTCTCGAGCCTGAATCGATTGCTAACGGAACTCGAGTGGAGCTCGACCCGAATCTGTTGAGGTCGACATCAGCCATGGCCAAGAAGAGAGAGATAGGCACAGAAAGCTCGGATGGGGAGGTAAATCTATTGTAATTGTGTCAATTCAGTCATTTTTGTTAATCTTTTTCAACTCCACAATTGAAGGTTTTCTGCATTTCATCGCTAATTCTATAAAATTGATTTTTTTTAATCTCCCAATGTTCGCATTTACTTTTTATTGGTACATCGCAAATTTAGTGGCATTTCATGTTCGAACTATAACAAGTTCTTGACTCTACCTTACCTGTAACTAAAAAGGCTGGTTATAACTCTAGTAATATATGGTAAGATGGATGTAATCAATGCCACAACAATTTGATGTGAACAATGTGCACTTGCTTGCACTCGGTGGACGGTCTTAAACGAAGAAAAGAATGATAAATCGACGTACTTTGTCTCCTCGAAAAGTTGACGCATGAATAAAAAAAAATGTACATAATCGACGTCAATTGATAGTACTTAATTACATCTCGACCATCATTACTTTTCCACTTATGCTTATGGAAATCCCATAATTAGAGAAAAGAGAACCCAACCACACCCCCCCCCCCCTTTTTCAGCCTAAAAAAATTAGAGCAGATTGCATAAAGGGTGCAAACTCATGCATCCTCACTCTCTCCATAACAACTTCATAATATAAACGGTCGATAGAATAACCAACGTCGTGAAATCACCGTCAACTGTTTTAAAAGCTTAAGGCAAATGAGGCTCCGGAAAGATTTGAATTCAGGATTTCCTGCTCTGATATTAGATGAAGACGTGATTTTAATATTCGAGTATTTTTATCAGGAGGGGCTTCAAAACTCTCACCGAAGAAGCGATTTCACCTCTTCATCTCAGACTTCATTTACTATTTATTGACACTTAAATTTTGACGACCCATTTAGTCATTCATCGGATAAAAAATTAGGGGTCGGTCCGACCAGTAAACAAAAAAAAAAATCCCAAATTGCATATCGACATAATGCACTTACGATAAGCGGGGGGGTGTGGTCACTGGTCAGCTGTCCAAGTGCAAATGGGAACTTTTGTGTCGTAATTTAACCAGCGCATCGAAGTCGAAAGTGTGGGCGCATGGATTGCCATGAATAAGAAGAAAGAAGCAGGTCAAAAGCGGATCTTTCGCTTGTTGGAGCAACCATTTCCAGATTTGAAGTCGTGTATATAGTCAATTTGAGAAGATGATTCCTAAGGAAACAGAGTTGAGCACAAAATAACAGAATTGATTATGCGAACAGTCTGTTTTGAGTTGTAAAAAATTAGTCGTAATTAATTAAATTATCGTGTGATCCACTCTCTTAATATTTCGTAGCTCACAATGTATGGTTATTCTCATCGTCAATAAAAAAAAAATTGTTATGGTAGCAAAGTTATTGAAACAATAGCAAAAAGAAAATAATAAAAATACAGGGTTGGCAGAATTAAAGGGATCTTGGAGATGATATGAAGGATTTGATTTCGGAAATATTTCGGTGACTTGTTGAGGGAAGATAACGGGTTTTGACCGAAGGGCAATTAAAGCCGCTGAAATTTCCAAAGAGAGAACAAAAGTCATGGAATCACCGAAAACAATTCCAAATAAGAGTCCGAAGTCCTTTTATTTTCTCAAATAAAAGTCTCGAGTACACTTTATTTCAAATAAGGACCTGAAATACTCTCATTTTCTCAAACAAAGGCATGAAGTGAACGTTGTTTCAAATAAGAGTCTCGAGTGGCCATAAAATTTAAAAAAAAAACCTGATTTCAAGGGCATCTTCTTCTTTTTTTCTTATTTGATTTTCCTTTTTTTCTTAAAAATCAATAATTTAAAAAAAAAATACATGTGGGTGGGCTGCCCCTCCTGCCTGTGGCTGCCGTCCCACCATCGAGAGAGGTGGTGGCGAAGGCCAACGACATCACTGACTGTAGGCGAGCGCCTGCTGGCCTTCGCCAAAACAAGGAGAGGGTCAGGCCTTCTCCTGCATCTGGGTGGGGGTCACGAGCCCCCCGCACTGACCAAAGGAGGGTCGGCGACCATCGCCCTAGTCAAGGCAAAGGCTGGCGACGCCCGCTTGGCCCTCGCCTCTGGTCGATGAGTGTTGACACCTGATTTTTAATCATCCTTTATGTCGATTTTATTTTTAAAATTAATTAAAAATAGCAAAAAAAAGTCATAAAATTGCAAAATCAACTTTGGAAACCTTGACCTAGCCTTGGGAACCAATTTTGAACAAAAAATATTTTTCGTAATTTTTAATATTTTTTCAAATTTATTTAATTATAAAAATACCCACAAAATCAGGAAAAATACCATTCATGGTCAGAAAAATGTACAAAAATAGTCAATAATTTTATTTTAATTCCCTCTTCAAGTTGGTCTTTATAAATCTCGAAAATTCAACTTGGGTCACTATGTTCCTTCATAAACATAAACCCGAATCGAGCATAAAAATTCCATTTTGAGTCTTTTAATTTTCAATTTTCACTTTTAATAAGCTATGATATCGATATCTACAGCCTTGAAATTCAATTGGATCAATTCACCCTCTAATTTGATCAATTTTGACAAAAAGGACTTGATTGCATAATTTTTCTTTCAATTTAGTCCTCGGTTTCGCGAATATCAAAATTAAATTCTCTCTAGGGACACCCATGAAAGTCAAATAGATATAGCCTATATTTTTCGTTGTCCCGAACCCATTGGTGACTCAATTTGGGCTAACTTGTTCGTTTGAGCCTTTAATTAAGAGAAAATCATTTTCGGATCCTAGGCATAATTTGGGGTTTTCGCTAAATTCCAATTCAATTGTTCACAAAGTACCAATTTGAGATGAAAAACGTGTCGAGGAGTCCGATTTTGACATCAATTTCATGAAAAACGGTAAATGGGTGGCTCAATTGGGCGAAAATTTGCAACCGGATCGGTCGGGTCAGACCCGACCCGACCCAACCCGACCGAACCGAGTCTGCAACCAAACCAACAGGACCTGTCTTCCTCCACGTACAACAGAGCAGAAAAACAGGGGCAGAGCAGAGGGAGCGGTCGGTCGACCAACACTGGGGATGACAGACTCTTTTTTTAGCGAGGAGGAAACGCGTGATCGTCCTTGATCCCGGAAGGCTCGAGGATATACAAGGGTGGTTCACAGTGAAGACGAGGGATTTTCGAAAAAGAAAATAGAGAGAGAGAGAGAGAGAGAGAGAGAGAGAGAGAGAGAGAGAGAGAGAGAGAGAGAACAGAGGGGGGTTCGGGCGAAAAACCGGGGAGAGCAACGATCCCTGACCTTCCACACACAACACTGATCATCACCGAGGCCTCGGTCGCCGTCGAAGAGCCCGGAGCAGGTCAGTTTTCCCCTCCGACCTTCATTTCACACATGCACACAACCTGTTCGACGAAATGCCTGAATGAGCTTTGATTTTTTCGACTCTCGGCCACGCCGCCCCCGAGCCTTATTTGCATGCTATCGGCCTTAAAAGCTTCGTTAGAATTACCTCTAAGCTCGGTGTGACCTTTATTTTGCATTGAAAACACGACGAGGACGACGGTCGGAGCTCCGCCATGCTCGGACCGAGCCGAGAGCTTGCACCGGCGAAGCTAGCGGTCGCCGAGGCCTAGGAGACCTCAGGTAAATCCCTAAACCTTACCTTGATGCTGCTCGAATGATTGGAACAAGCTTTAAACGTAAAAAAAAATTCCGCAAATCATCGCCGGCATCGGGTCTGTGGAGGTCCGATTCGCCCCTTTTACGACGTGTTTGTCGCCATGTTTTTGTTGTATGTTGATGCTGGGCTCATGGGGAGTCGAATGCTGAAAGAACGAGCGAAAAATACCGAGATTTAGCCCCGGTCTCGACTTTCCGGCGAAGTCGCCGGGATTTTACTGTTCCGGCGTCTTCTCCGGCGACCTCAGGCGCCGGTCAACGGTCAACGCTGACATGGCGTGCCACGTCGACAGCTACGTCAGCTCTGTGGGGCCAAGAAAAAAAACAAAAAAAAAACCCTAGATTGGACGAACGTGAGTGTGCCACGTGTCGCGATCCGGTATTTTCAAAATTAAATAAATGATTTTATATTAATTAAAAGGATTTTCAGAAAAAAAAAATTGATCCGACGGTTATTATTGCGCCAAGTGGCGATCTGTGGGTCGTCCGATCTAGTCCAACATCGGACGCACCATGAGAGGCCACGTGGCGAATTATGGACCATCCGATGGGATGATTTTTGGATAAATCAAGAAAATGATAAAAAAAAAAGAAAATTTCTTTAAAAAATCAAAACGGTGTCGTTTTAGGCCGGTTTCGACCCGTAGGGTCGGGCCAGGCGCCTGAGAGGCGCGAGCCGAGCTTGACCCGGTCCAGAAAATATTTTTAATAAAAAAATCGAAAAAAAAATAGGAAAACTATTAAAGAAAAAGAAAAATTTGAAAAAATTCGAAAAAAATTCCGAAAATGCCAAAAAAATTATAGAAAATAGGAAATAGCCACAATCAACTGGCCATGACCTATTTTGGGTCTTTTGAAACCCAACCCCTTCCGAAATGACGATTTTGCCCTTTAGGCAAATCGTCTCCCAAAAATTGGAGAAATTCCAAAAATTCCAAAAAAATCCAGAAAATAGAAAATGGTCACATTGGGTCTTTTGAAACCCGAACCCTTCCGAAATGACGATTTTTCCCTTTTGACAAATCGTCTTCCCAAAAAAATTGAAAAAATTCCGAAAATTCCAAAAAAATCCAGAAAATAGGAAGACCATAATCAACTGGCGATGACCTATTTTGGGTCTTTCGAACCCCGATCCTTCCAAAAATGACGATTTTACCCTTTAGGCAAATCGTCTCTCAAAAATTGGAGAAATTTCGAAAATTTCTTAAAAATGTCAGAAAACAGAAATAGGCACATTCAACTAGCCAATCCTATATCCGACGCTTTGGGTTCCTAATCCCTCCAAAAAATGATGATTTCACCCCTCATGGGTAAATTGCTTTGAAAATCAAGAAAAGATCTGAAAAATGTCATAAAATAGGAAATAGGTCATCTCAACTGGCAAATCCTTTTTCTGACTCTTTGGGTTCCCAATCCCTTAAAAATGACAATACCCCTCATGGGTAAATTGCCTTTGTTTTCCCAAAATGGCGATTTCGCCCCTCATGGGAAGATCATTCCAAAAATGTCAGGAAATAGGAAATGAGCCATTTCGACTGGTCAATCCTTTTTCTAATACTCTTGGGTTCCTATCCCTTTCCAAAATGATAATTTTGGCCCTTATCGCGAAATTCTCTTTTATTTTTCTAAAATGACGATTTTGCCCTTCTTGGGCAAATTGTCTTCAAATCATCCCCGAACTCATTCCGTACTTCGAATGTCCCTTCTCTAAGCCAATAGGGCTATGCTAGGGATGCCATGCTAATTTTTTTGCGTTTTATATGCACTTTATGATTTACTTGATTACGCTTTCATTAAATTGATTGTGATTGATATGACTAGTCTTCCAATCTGCATGAAACCCTGAATCAGACTTACCTCACCCCAAAATTGCGCCTGCATAAAATCTTAGTTAGGAAAATCACTCGCGTTAGGTACCGAAAGGGCGTTGGTAATTACACCAACGTAACCAAGTCCCCGAACCCAAAATCTATGGTTCCGTAGAATTGATCGATCTCTCCCAATCGGTCAGTGAGGTTTCCGGTCCACCTTCCAAGAAGGATCGATGGCGACTCCAAATGCATGCACACGTTGCACATGCCACCACGACCACACCAAGGTCGGAAGCGATCGACTCTTACTGTCAAGAAATCCCAAAAAACACTCTTGTCGCGATTTGGTATGGGCCAAGGAGGGCCCGCGCCGAGAAAGCCCGCGATCCACATCATAGAGTGGGAGGGCCCGATCGGTAATCCATTAGCCCGTCAACCCACGAAGAAAATACGGACGGGTCGCGACAATGAGGTCGACGGCCTTTGCCTCCCCCGCCGACTTCGCACCAGCAGTGGACCGGCGGCCTATGTGATTTTTTTTTGTTATTTTTTAAATGTTTAAAAATATAAAAAATAAACAAAATAAACAAAAAATCAAAATGGGAAATGACGAAAACGCCCTTTAAGGCAGGCCTTTTTTTGAAACTCTATGGCCACTTCGGGCATTTATTTAAAACATACTATATCACTTCAGCTTCTTATTTGAAATAAGGTTCACTAAGAACCCTTATTTGAGAAAATGAGAGGGTTTGGGGCTCTCATTTGAAATTTTCCCGAATCACCAATCCTCGCAGTCAACAACTCCTCTTATTGCCTCGCACCTTGCCGTTCCACCCCGACCAGTGGCGACGTTGGCACCTCGTTCAACAACCCAACTACCACTGAGTGACTTGCGAGCCCAGATGACGTAGCCGGCTATTTGAGATCTCCACTATCCAAACGTCTACTGCTTGAAGTCATCACCGCGGCCTATAAACGCCTGAAGATAATCCGTATCAGTTCCTGTGTACCAGCCTTCCCTTACCTAAAAATATGGCTTAAGTATACCCCAAGTGACATAAGTTATGTAGGCGCTCACTTTAGTGGCAAAACTTTCAAATCGATCACTTTAGTGCTAACCTTTTGTAACTTCGACCACTCAAGTGCTAATTTCTTTTAAAAACGATCACTTTAGTGTCAACTCCGATTAAAGCTGACGTGGCTTGCCGAAAATCTGACATGTGTATTTTTTTTATTATTATTTGAGCTGACGTAGCTCATGAGACCTGGCACTGAAGTAATCGTTTTTAAAAGAAATTTGCATTTAAGTGATCGAAGTTACAAAAACTTAGCACTGAAGTGATCGATTTGAAAATTTTGGCACCGAAGTGATCAAAGTTACAAAAAATTAGCACTAAAGTGATCGATTTGAAAGTTTTGACACTAAAGTGAGCGCCGTACACAACTTATGGCACTTGATGTATACTTAACCTAAGAAATGTTTCAGAGACACAAACTCGATTTCTCTTCTCTCTTCGTGGATGAATTGTGGCTGAGAGTCATCTCCATCATTACCCTCATGGCAATGTTTCATGTCGTAATCATCAGAGATTTGACGTTGCAGTTGCCACTGTTTCTCTCATTTTAAGGGCTTGTTTGGTTCAGCAATTGGCCAAGAGACTTCAAGAAAATGCAAATATCTTTGGGCTAAAGATCTTTTTTAAAATATAAGCAGTGTTTGATGAAGTGAAATTTAAAAACACATTGAAAAGTAACTTTGACGTAAATGCTGTTTGATGAAAAATACACTTTGCAAAGTATTTTCACTTTTTGAAAAAAAAAATGTGGCGGTCGATGGTGAGCAACGGCAACGGTTGACGGCGGTGGCTGACTGCGACGGTGGCGGTGGGCAGCGCCGGGGGGTGTCGCGACCCGTCCGAAATCGGACGCGGCTAATGGATTGCCGATCGCGGGCTTTGGATCGGCGCGGGCCCTCCCAGGCCTATACCAAATCGCGACGGGGGTATTTCTTTAAGGATTCGACGATAAAAGTCGATCGCTTTCGACCTTCAGTGTAGTCGTGGTGGCATGTGCAACTTGTGCATGCATTTGGAGTCGCCACCGGTCTTTCTTGGAGGGTAGACCGGAAACCTTACTGACCGATTGAGAGAGATCGATCAGTTCTGCGGAACCAGAGATTTTGGGTTCGGGGACCTGGTTACGTCGGTGTCATTACCAACGCCCTTTCGGTACCTAACGCGAGTGATTTTCCTAATTAAGATTTCATGCAGGCGCAATTTTGGGTGAGGTAGTTTTGATTCAGGGTTTCATGCAGATTGGAAGACTGGTCCTATCAAATCACAGTCAATATAATGAAAGCGCAAGTCAATTGCATAAAAAAATCATGTCAATGCACATCAATTTCAATCATTGGCCTCCTAGTATAGCCATAAGGGCTTAGAGAAGACGTGATTTAGGGCTAGGGGGTAAAATGGGAAGATTCTGGGACAATTAGCCCGAAGGGCAAAATTGTCATTTTTGGAAGGTTTGGATACTGAATTACCCAAAATATTCCATGGCCAGTTGATTGTGGCAATTTCCCATTTTTGAGAATTTTTTGGAATTTCTTAATTTTTCTTTGATTTTTTTGGAAAACGATTCGCCCAAAGGGCGAAATCGTCATTTTAAGAAGGGTCGGGGTTCAAAACACCCGGAATGAGTCTTGGCCAGTTGTTTGTGGCCATTTCCTATTTTTTGGGATTTTCCTGAATTTTTCAGAATTTTTTGAAAGACGGTTTGCCGGAAGGGCAAAACCGTCATTTCGGAAAAGATCGGGGGTCGAAAGACCCGGAACAGGTCATGGCCAGTTGAATGTGGCCATTTCCTATTTTCTGGAATTTTTTAGAATTTTTCTGAATTTTCTGAATTTTTTGGATTTTTTTATGATTTTTTATTTTTTTTATTGATTTTTCGATTATTTTATTATTTTTTGAATTTTTTAATATTTAAAAATATTTTCCGGGCCGGGTCAGACCCGGCCCACGCCTCGCAGGCGCCCGGCCCGACCCTAGGGGTCGACACCGGCCTAAAACGACACCGTTTTATATTTTTAAACATTTTTTCTATTTTTAACAATTTTTTTGATTTTTTATCTATTTTATTTAATTATCCGAAAATTCCCCGGATCCGACGGTTCTCATTGTGCCACGTGGCCTCATCCTGTGCGTCCGTTCTTCCCCTAGATCGGGCGATCCACAGGGAGCCACGTGGCTCGATGGTGGCCGTTGGATCAAAAATTAATTTATTTTCCTTTTTAGAGAAACCGCTGGATCGAACGCCCCACGTGGTGCCACGTGGCCGCTCTTGGTGCGCCCGATCTTGGACAAGATCGGACGATCCACAGAGGGCCACTTGGCACATTCTGGGCCGTCAGATTGGTTTTAAAATATTTATCCGAAAATCATATATTATTTTCAAAACTCCAGGATCGCGACACGTGTCGCGATCCGGACCATCCGTTTTTGTTAAGCCCGGCCCGGTCCCACACGATGACGTGGCCGCCGACGTGGCGTGCCACGTCAGCATTGACCCGTTGACCGGTCGCCCCCTCGCCGGGGAAGACGACCGGAGCAACGGAATTCCGGCCAAATGGCCGGAATTCTCGCCGGAACCTCGAAACCGCCTCCAAACTTGAAAATTTTCGCTCATTTTTTACACCATTCGGTTCCCTACACTACCAACATCAATAAACGAACAAAACATGGCGAAGGTGACGTCGGAAAACGGCCGGACGAGGCCTTGACCGAACCGGCTCCGGCGAACCAATTTACAAAAAAATTTTATCACTTAAACTCGGTTCCAAGCCATCAAGCAACATCTACAGAAAGTCTAGAAGCTTACCTGAGCTCGCTTTGAGCTTGACGACCGCCGGGAGCTCCTCGTTGAGTCCTCGGTCCGAAGGGTGGTCGGCAAAGGTCCAAGCCCGGTTGTTGTCGCGTTTTAATGCAAAATGAATGTCACAAGGGGCTCAGAGTCGGTTCTAATGCATGCTTGAGGTTAAACACGCGCAAATGGAGCTCCGGGATGGCTCGGCCGAGAGCCAAAAACTCAAAGCCCGTTTGGGCATTTCATCGAACACATGGCCTACATGTGAAAAACGAGGGTCGGGGGAGGAAAACCGACCTTGTGGTGGCTTGTCGACGGCGGCTGAAGCTCCGGTGGCGGTCGGTGAGGTGCGTTGAAGGTCGAGAACGTCCGCTCCTCCTTGGTTTTTGCCAAAAAAAAATCCCCCTCTCTCCCATGGCCGAGCTCGGTTTTAACCGAGAATCTCGCCGGGTTTCGTGGCCAACCGCCCGCCTCGACGCCCGAATATCGACAGGGACACCCACTCCTGTCCCCCCACGCTCGCTCGCCTTTTGTTTCTCCCGAAAATCGCACGCCCCACGTTCGCCCATCTTCCTCTGTTTCACTGTCGGCCACGGTCTGCAACTGAGTTGCAGACCCGGTCGGGCCGGGTCGGGTCGAGTCTGACCCGACCGGCCCGGTTCGACCAAATCGCCAAATTGACCCCCCAATTGACTTCTTTTCGTGAAATTAACACCAAAATCAGACTCCTTGACATTTTTTCCATCAAATATGAGTATTTTCGTGAATCAATTGATTGAAATTTTATGAAAACCCCAAATTGTCCCTAGGATCCGAAAATGAATTTTGGCTAATCGAAGATCTAAACAATCGAATTAGTCAAAATTGAGCCCACCAATGGATTCAGCATTATGAAAAATATTGGGTAGAGGTGTTTAATTTTAATGGGTGTGCCCGTGTGAAATTTAATTTCAAAAATTGTGAAACCGGGGACTAAATTGAAAGATTTTTATGCAATTAAGCCATTTTGGCTAATATTGATCAAATTGGATGGCAAATTGACCCAATTGCATTTCAAAACTTTAGAGTCCAATGTCATAGCTTATAAAAACCAAGAATTGAAAATTAAAAGACTCGAAAAGGATTTTTTAGGCTCGTTTCGGTTTTAGGTTTGTGAAGGAACCCCATGAATCGAGCCAAATTTCCCTGATAAAATTACTGAATATTTTTGTGTAATTTTCTGACCACGGATGGTATTTTTTCGGATTTTTTTGGGTATTTTTATAATTAAATAAATTCCAAAAAATATTTAAAAATTCAAAAAATATTTTTTGTTCAAAATTGGTTCCTAAGGCTAGGCTAAGGCTTCCAAAGTTGATTTTGCAATTTTTTTGACCTTTTTTGCTATTTTTAATTAATTTTAGAAATAAAAACTATAATAACGTATGGTCAAAAATCAGGTGTCAACAGGGGGTCGTCGGCGGCGGTGGGGGTCGTCGGTACAAAGTTAAAAGAGAAAAAAAATTAGTTGCTTTCCGCAAATGCAGCTTCCAAAGTGAGTACTTTGGGTTAAAGGCTTTTAGAGAACATCTAAAGTGCGTCAAAAAAGTTGTCAAACATCATTTGCATTTGACCAAGAGACTTTAGAGCTCGATGCTCATTTCAAATGCTAAACCAAACATGTCTAAGTTTGTGTCTATGTTTCAGAGAATTTCTTCATCGTGGTCAGCCAACATCTGCGCCGTTTCTTGAAATTTGGAGCCGGCGGCCGGGCTCCTCTGTTCTCCTTTGCATAAAGCTCGAATTTCTGCGTCTTCCTTCAAATCTCCTTCGCCGGACTGGGCCGTACTTGATCCTCACCGGAAATAATTCCCAGAACCTCCTCGTGATAGCTTGACCGGTAATTTCTCTTCGGCAGGCTCGAGATGCTCTGTATTGGTTATTTTGCAAGTAAAAGCTGCATTTAAAGCCGATATTAATGTTTGCTAGCAAAGCAGGATTACAGCTATATTTGATATGAACTGAGAAACACATGTTGTCTTGCTATTGCATATGGGATCGATATGATTAACATTTATTCGACGAAATGCACAAGTTAGATCGGGATCAATTAGCTCATGGGTCTTTTTTATGAAATCCTCACCATTTGTTCGACGAAATGCACAAATTAGATCCGTTTCAATTAGCTCGGGTTACAGATTGATTAAAGAGCAATCTGATGTGCGCCGAATGACTTTGTTCAAAATATCGATCACATCCTTCTCATCTTAGAGTCCCCTTGGCCCATTTAGTGATTTGATATTCTGTGCATGTTTGCACTATGTTCTGTTCATTGCTAGATTATGATGTTGAATCGATATTTGGGGATTTCTTTTGCTAATCTGAATAGAACTATGTTGATTCTAATGACGCAGCGTCTATTGTGCGTGTTCCTTTTGTAAACGAGCATGGCCGATTGTAGAGGACTTCGTGGAAAATGTGATTGAAGATCTCTCCAGAATGTGTGCTCTTGTGTTTTGGAATTGTGTTACCCGTTAACGTAATCTATACGAGTGTGAACGGCGTTGATGTACAGAGCTGGTCGTTGGATTGGTGGCCGGGAATTGATATCGTGATCATGTGAGGTTGTGACCGCCGGACGATGGCGGCAGTCCGATGACGGGAGATGGATGAAGGCAGCGCCAGGCTTCTTAGAATTGGAGGTATTGGTCGTAGATGAAGTTTCCAATAATCTTGGGTTCATAAACGTTCAAGCTTCCTCCTTGGGAAGAAGAAAAAATTGAAGTCCTGGGAAGGGAGGTAAGCGAGAGGATGAACGGGAGAGGGGAAAATGAAAATGGATAAGGCAAGAAGGGGATCTTGAAAAATAAAAATGAATAATGGAAATAATAGAAAGAGAGAAATAGGGAAAAAAAAAGAGAAAAAAAATGAGTTTCGTTTAGTTATGATGGAAAAAAAAAGGCTTAATGTGGGTTTAGTGTAGTCCCGTGTCCTTTTTTGACACAGCAATAGCGATAATAATAAGATAATTAAAAAAATTTAAAAAGGAAAAAAAAATAGGTCTTGATTAGGTAGGTATGACGTAATAATGGATTTAATGTGATTTATGTTTAAATAGATCAATCTCTTAGAAGAATTTGAATTCGATTTGAATCTAGCTTATGGGATTGCTGTCAATAGGGCTCAGTTGCATGACAACACTTCTCGTTGAGAAATCAACTTATGACCGGAAGTTAATTTCTCTACTTTTCCTCAAAAGTAGAAGTTATTTTTTCTACTTCTGCTCCAGATTGACTTCTGATCAGATAAATCCGTTTGGTAACGGTTGAAAATTTCTATTTTTGAAACATTAATAACAAAAATCTTTGTCGGCCGACGATGGGCGACCGGCGGCAGCCGGTCGGCGAACAGCGGAGACTGGAGGCGGCGGGCGGCGATTGGCGGCTGCGGGGGAGACCAGTGGCTGGCGACGGTGGCCCATGTGGTCGAAAAAGTGATTTTGGAGCCAAGAAGTAAAAAAAATTTATTTCTCAAAGTTGGCCAAAAATCCAATCAGAAGTAGAAAATCTTACCATGAGTCAATTTTTTTACCAAACGACTTTCTATTTCGAAAGTGATTTTATCAAACGAGTTTCTCTACCAGATTGACTTCTGACAGAGAATTCAGAAATTGAAGTGTTGTTATGCAGCAAACGGCTCAATCAATATAGCCACATTGGAGAACATGGTCATCTCGACATCTTTGATAAAAAGAGCGCTTCTTCCATTCGTCCACAGCTAATAAAAGGATCACAACTAATTCATCAAAAAACAGTAATATGGAACTAATAAAAGATAAGAGTGCAGTAAAGTAAACCGATAACACGGCTTGGTTATCAAGTCCTAGAATAACAATCTCATAAGCTAGATTCAATCGAATTCAAATTTCTTTTAGGAGTTTGATCGATTTAAACCTAATCCAAATTAATTCTATTTCTACGATCGACCTACCTAATCAGGACCTTTTTTTTTTCCTTTTTAAGTTTTAATTAAAGATTTTGTTTAATTTTTTTAATTATCTTATTGTTATCGCTATTTCTATCTCAAAAAGAGGTCCTTGGGCCCGGTCCAAGCATGGGGGCAGATTTAAAGCTCACAAGTCCAGGCCCAATATGCAAATGGACTTACTAATCAAGCCTCTTCCGATTAAATCCTCACAGACGCAATTTTGAGAAATAAACTCACTATGCGCAATTATTGGAGACTTCATCTACGACCAATACTTACCAACTCTCGCAACCGAGCGCTGCCTCCTCCATCCATCTATGGTCATCGGAGTGCCGCCATCGTCCACCGGCCGCAGCCTCACACGATCATCATATCAACTCCCGGCCACCAATCCAACGACCAGCTATGGACCACGACAATGTTCGCACCCATATATAGATACGAGGAGCACGATTTCAAAACAAAAGCGCACATTCCATAGAGATCGTCAACCACATTGCATCGTAAGAACCAATCTAGTTCTATTCAGATTTGGAAAGAAAATCTCAATATTGATTCAACTTCATACATGACTCAACTACATCCAGCATTGGACAGAACACACGTGCAAACATTGCCAGAAATCAAACCAACCGGGACAGCACTTCTAGCCTGAATCCGTTTCCAGCGAGTTAGAGCCTCACCTCGATCAACGATCTCAAGTGCCGCCTCGATCTCTCGCATTCAGGGATCTCCAAGGGGGTTGGAAGCCTCTCATTCCCAACTCGACAAGCGCTTCGAGATTCATGCCTTGGCAATTCAACAGGTCATGCATGGGAGTATTAAGGAGATATCTGAGCAGACTAATTGAAGCTCGAGATGCTACGAAGCCCGCGTTCTTAGAATTCACGGAAGATGCTCAAACCGGCGTATCTCCCGACGTTGAAGAGCAGAAGTCACGGTCGCCACCATTTTTTTCGCCGATTCAAGCCTGTATTATCGCTCCAAGGAGCTTCTCTGTGGTGTCGATTAGTCATCATAGCCGCCGTTTCTGTTCTGTTTTTGGATGGAAAGGCGTGAAGTAGTTTGTTTTTCATCGACAGGCGATAATCGCCGGCACTCGTCATGCCATTACCAGGCGATTGAAACTTCCTAGTGTTTGACATGACAGCATTGTGAACAGAATCAGGAGTTTTCCTCAGGCATGGTGATCACTGATCGGCAGTGATTCCCGACGAGGAATATGATATAAAATCGCCGACACGGGTTTCAGCTTTCGAGATCGTCTTCGTGACTGATCTGCTCAAGGTCAAGCAATCAACACTACATGTAACGGTCCTTTTCTTGATCGAAGCGGTTTTGATTTGCTTTAGGCGATTATTTTGTTACGAGTGGAATTAATTCTTTTACTTTTGTTTTTCCAGCTTTTTCTTTTAAAACTTAAAATTTAAGGGCATGTACTTTTTCGCTAAAATATGACATTTTATTATTTTAAAAAATAATGGTTTTGTATTGTATTTTTTTTTTGGCTCTTCAATTTATTGGACTGTTTAGAGTTGTGACGTTTGGCACCCACTATTTATTCTTGTGAGCTCACCCTCCGCATGATCAGCCATCTCCAACCGTGTCCGTCCGACCGGCGACCATCCCCTTTAAACAAATAAAATATCACTTTTTCCCGAAAGATTCGGATTACCTATCATTGTTCAAACAAAACAATGTTAGGGTAACATTATTCAATCCGAGCTGTCTAAATTAAGATGGACGGCTCGAATTTGATACACATCACCTCATAAAAAAATCTAAATTTTCTCGTCCAAAGCTTTTTCCTTCCTTTGATGGATGATATGTATCAAATTCGAGTTGTCCATATTGATTTGTACGGCTTAGATTTAATAATGTTTCCTAACAAAGCAATTAATGTCCAAAACCTTTCCCGAATCCCTCTACTATCATTGACTTTTAAATAAAGAAATGTGTTAATTGGACTAGACCGCCTATATCCACGTGTGGGTATGTGAATAATTGTAGAAAATGAGAGCCTAAAGTAATGGTCTGAAATAATCGAAGTGTCATTATTTTCTTAAATAATAATCTGAAATAAACTTTGTTTCAAATGAGAGCCTAAAGTGCTCTAATTATTTTAGAAAATGGGCCTAGCCAAAGGGCATTTCTGTTCTTTACTTTTTTATTTTATTTACTAATTTTATTTTTCCCCTCCCTTCCCCTCCCCGGTCATTGAAGGCCTCGCTAGGGCTGGGGCTGGCGTTGGCTACTCTCGCTCAGGCCGATGTCGGGCGAGGGTGATCTTGCCAAGGGTAGCCCCAAAATGGCTGCTGCAATTTCAACTGTCGAAACTGTTAATGGGAAGCCGGTACTTCGTTTCGTCCGATGTTCTTCTCGATATGGTCCTTCGTTTCTTTATTCAGTTGTTGATGTTTTGTCGGTTTTCCACTTGATGCTCAGCAACGTATTGTTGAGTGGTTCAGCAAAGTAAAGTCCGGGAGATTGTGCTCCGTTTTCCTCTTTTGTCGTTCTTTAATGTTTGGTGGTCGATTCTGTAAGTAGTATGAGATGGTCTTGCCTTGGAGAGAGATTCTATTCTAGTACCAGTGGATTTATGTTGGCTTCTATACGATGGAGTTCATGTGCTGTGATGCAGTTGAGCTTCAAGCCTTCAACAACTCAAGCTCGGCGATCCTGAGCTCAGGCTTCTTGGGCAACAGCCTGAAGGAGGTGAGCTCGAGGATCACCAACACGAAGCCTTCGTCGTGAAGCTTTAGGGTTTGTGCCGAGATTGACAAGGGGAAGCAGACCGAGATGGACAAATGGAGAGGCCTCGCTTACGACACTTCCGACGACCAGCAAGCTATGTAGCACCGACACTCCTCCTAGGTAAGAGTGTCATGTCGGACATCGACACCCGTCCGACACCTCCCGACACCCGTGTCCGGCACGTGTGGTCAACGTGTGTTGATTTCCGACACCTGGTCAACACGTCAGACACTTGTGCAACACGCATGTCGAGCATTTTAAAAAGCTTTTTCATTAAAAATATATATATTCATTTCATCATTAGCCAAATAGACATTAGAAATAATTCTTCATATCTCATTCTTGACAATTTAAAGAGTCAATGTACTTGTTATTCTCACTAGACATCAAATGTGGGACTCCTTTCTTCGCATTGTAAGTCTCTAGGTCTCATTCATGGCTTTTTAAAGTGACTTCATATTTGTCCTCTCACTCACCACCAATGTAGGATTCTCGAATCTTCTCAAGTTATTTTGTTTTTGTCTCTCTTAATCATCACCGATGTGAGATCAATTCTAAGGCTTTTTTTTTAACTTTCTATTTATTTATGAATTTGAATCAAATTAATTTGATTGAAATAATCCTAAAAATAATAATTTATTATGTGTATACATGATATTATATATTTAATATATAACGTGTCCCCGACGTGTCGAATTTTTCTATTTTTGAGAAATAGCGTGTCGGCGTATCGTGTCGTGTCGTGTCCCCGAGTCGGTGTCGGTGTCCGTGCTACTTAGCCAGCAATACAGATGGCTTGGGGAGGGGAGGGGAGGGGCAAAAAAGAAAGAAAAGAAAAACAGAAAATAGAATAAAAAAAAGTAAAGAATAAAAATGTTCTTTGGCGGTCATTTTTTTGAAACAATTCTCTTATTTCAAATAATATTCACTTCGTACCCTTATCTGAAAAAATAATGGCACTTCGAGCCTTTGTTTTTGGAGTTTTATGGGCTCTACTGAATTTGGAAAAACTTTGTTTGTCTAATTTTACAGTTATTCAAATATGGGCTTAATGCCAAAAAAAAAAACCTCAAACTTTACCATTTGTGACAATTATACCCAATTTTTTTTGTCTTGTAAAAAACTCTCAACTTTAACATTTGTCTCAATTATATCCAAAACTTTTTTTGTCTCATAAAAACCCCTCAACTTTTACTTTTATCTCAATTTTACTGGTTTAATACCCAAAAAAATCTTAACTTTTACTTTCGTCCCAATTCTACTACCGTCAGCTTTTCATCCATAATCATCATTAGTTAATCTTACGTGACTCGAGTTTTCTCGCTGAACTTACCGATGAATCTTTGAAATTTAGAAACATTAAGTTTTAAAGGCGACGAGATTTTAGATTGCCAGTCCAAATATCTCCAAGTCTAGCTATTTTTTTAGGCTGCTGAATGCCGAAGAGAATATGAAACATGTCGTTTTGAATGATTTTATATCTCCCGGTAGTATGTAAAGGAAGCAAACCACAGAATAGAAGTTTATGGATTTTTTCGTGTCAGCTTTGCTGAAGTGTAATTCATTAATAACGTGAAAATGCTACATAGGATAAACTAATGGTGACAGAATTGGGGTAAAAGTAACAGTTTGAGATTTTTTATGAGACAAAAAAAGAGTTTTGGATATAAGTGGGACATATGCGAAAATTGAGGTTTTTTTGGTACCAAATTGGTAGAATTAGGATAAAAGTAAAAGTTTGAGGTAGAATTTGGACAAATATAAAAGATGGAGGTTTTTTATGAGACAAAAAAATTGGATATAATTATCACAAATGACAAAATTGAAGATTTTTTTTTTTTTGGGGATTAGCCCCCTTTTTTTTTGTCGAAGATTAGGCCTTCAAATATGCGGAGTTTTCAAAAAAAAAAATGCAGAGTCTGACCAAAAAAAAAAAAATGAAAGGGTTTTGTTTAAACATCTTTATTCTTTCGTTGGAATAATAGAATAAATGCTATCTAATATTGTGGATTGAGATTTTGTTAATCTGAATGATTTTTGTGGACAATCATTGCTACTGGCAAGGGGGGCAATCGTTCACTCCCGACTCCTCTCCCCGATTCCCTGGCTTTCCGGTGATCTCTTTGATTGTTTGGTTCGAGTCTCTCTTCCCGAAGGATCTTGGTTCGGAGACATTGGGACGCCGTCGGCAAACGGGTAGGGCCCTCCGCGGTTAAACGCTCATCCCGTGTACCCTGTTTTGGTCCAACCAAAAACCGAGATTGTTATTTTTCCTTTAGTCCATACGCGTGCTGGGTTTGAGCAACCTGCTATAGTTGATTTCGGAGGTTTCTTGATGGTTTCTTTGGGTTGGATCTGAGTTCGAGTTCTAAGATATGGTTAATATCTTCTCCGCAGTTTGCGCTCATCACATGCTCGACGAAATGCATGAATCGAACTCATGTTAGTTTGCCCTCGGCTGTGGATTAAGCGCGTACCCATGCGTTTTACTTGAT